>CM052895.1:25736995-25776891 GCA_028534135.1 Potos flavus
GCTTAATCCACTGAGCCACCAGGGTGCCCCAGCCCTGCCACTCTCTACCCCTTGCTCAGGAGAGTAATGGAAATCTTGGCCACCTGCCCTCCAGTCCTGCCCCACTGGTTCCAGTCGACTGAGAATCTGGCAATTAAGCCAAAGGCCAACAATATCCTGGCTTCCGAGTAACACCTGTGAACTGAGAGAAGATGGAGGGGTCAGAGCAAGTGCTCAGGGGCATGGTAGGGCAAAGAATAGTGCAAAGGAGCTATAGGGGATATGGAAAGCCCAGCAGATCTTGTTCTGGGATAGCTGCTGAATTGCCCCCTAGAATTTTCCATTGCAAAATGATGGGGCTTCTTGGGCTCTTGAGCTTGGAAAGGCATGGATAGAAGAGTTTCTGTGGCCCAGAAGAGAATTCAGCTTATTAAGGGGATGAGGTCAGTGACCATGATTATCTTACTCACCGCTGTATCTCTGGTACCTAGATACTCCTTAAGTGTAGTACTCATAAACTGTTTTGATAAATGGATGAATAAAAATGGAAGGAATGGCAAAGTGGGCAAGTGACAGAGATCCCTCCACTTGTCTGGAATGTGGTTCTCAGAAGCCTAAGAGAGTGGCCTCCAGGGCAAAGGAAAGCAGCAGGGAGCTTTATCCTCCATTCCTCTCCTCCCCACTCCCTACCATTCTTTTGTCCTTATACCCCTTCCTCCCCAGCCCTGCAGCTCTACATCCCATTTGGCATGAGCTTGAGCTCCCTCTACTGGCCAGACTTCAGTGCCACAGGTAGCAAAGCCCAGGTACCCTGCCTTATTTCATTCTTCCCTCTGGAGAGACCTTTCTATTCCCTTCCCTTCTTTGGAGTTTGTGAGGAACTGGACATGAAGGGAAAACAGGGGTAGCCAGCACACTGGAGGTTTCCAAGGTCTGACCCCCACGTCCCAATCCTCGACCCCAGGGGCACTTCCCTTGCATCCTCACCTCATGCTCAGTTTCTTGGAGTTTCTATTCCCAAACTCCTACTCCAGCTAATTCACAGAGATATTAATTTCTGGAGCCCTCGGCTGATACATCAGCTCTGACTGCAAAAGAAAGATCCCAAGATGAGTTGGGAATAAACAGAGCAGAAAGAAAGGGACCCAGAAAGTGAAAGGATATAAATCCACACTGAGACAAAGATCATGGTTGGAAAAGACCACCAGAGCTGTCCCCGGACCTTTCCACCCCCACGGATTCATAAACCAGGGCCCCTGCCCTCTAAAGAAAGATTTCCCTGACCCCTTCAGTGTACCTATGTCAGTGAGGACCTAAGGGGAATGATTGTGTTGATCAGATCTTCAGGCTTAATAGAAAGATTAGACTTTAGGGGTGAGTCCTGGACAAAAGGGCTCTTCCCACCCTTGCCGCCTTCTCCTGAGAGGGCCCATCTGGGACTCACATCTTCACTGTCATCACTGAGTGAATATTCTGGCTCCGGTCCCTTCTCGGGGATGCTCTTTTCCTTCTCTGGCATCAGCTCATCCAGCCAAAGGAGTTCCTGTGGTGAAAAGACCCTCTCCAGTGCCTTTCGGACCCCCACCAGGCCCAGCAACTGCAGGGATAGAAACAAGACCCAGGGCTGTGAGCAATAGCAGCAGAAACATGAGCGGCAGTAGCATTTATTGAGCACTTCCTATGTACTACGCATTGTGTATTGCTTCACTTAATGCTGACACATTCCTACAAGATAGATATAATTGTTCCCATTGTATAGAGAAAGAAACTGAGGCCCCGAGAGTTTAGAAACTTCCCAGAAGGGGCGCCTGGGTGGCTCAGTTGTTAGGCGTCTGCCTTCGGCTCGGGTTATGATCCCAGGGTCCTGGGATCAAGCCCTGCTTGATTGGGCTCCCTGCTCAGCAGGGAGTCTGCTTCTCCCTCTCCCACTCCCCCTGCTTGTGTTCCCTCTCTCACTGTGTCTCTCTCCCTCTCTGTCAAATAAATAAATAAAATCTTTTAAAAAAATTAAAAAAAAAAAACAAAACTTCCCAGAAGTCACATAGCTGGGATATGGTAATCAGATCGGTCCTACTAGGAAGCCCAGGGCTCTTAACTTCCTCAGGGAGTAAGGATAAGGCCAGAAACCACCAGTGTCATCGCTGAGTAACAGAAGTGCCAGTATTGCCTCTCCCAGGGCCTCAGTTTTCTTTTGGACTTCATATCCCTGTCTATGGTTGAACCCAAAGAGGTTGGAAACGGAGTTGAATCAGGTATCCCAGGATTAGCCTATCTGTGGGCATCTCTCAGCCATCTTTCTCTGTCCTAAGATTTCCAACCAGGCAGAGCCAGGGCAAGTGAGAGAGTCTTCCTCCTGTGGAGGCTTTGGGCACCCTCCCAGACTCAGAGTCTCCCAGGATCCCTGGGACACTACCCAGCCCTGCCCCAAGTCACCATGAGGGGGAAGATGATGGCTGCAGGGGTAGACTTGATTATCCAAAGCAGACCCAGGCAGGCAAGCTGGATGGCTGTGAAGAGGTGGACCCTGCTCAGAGGTACATGCCGCAAGAGCAGGAGGTCTGGCTGTTGTTTTGCTGGCATCAATAATAGCTGTACCCTCTTTGTGAACTAGGGGAACAAGAGGAAGAGGAAACCAGGGTATTCAGCCTGGAAGGTGTCACTATTAGCTATCCAAGCCTAGCATGAGGGGGGAGGCCAGAAGTCTCCCTTGGCACTGTCCCCATTCAGAGCAGGGCAGCAGAGTCCTATTCCCAGGAGAGTCCAGAAAAGAGGATAGGAGAGGACTTGGCAAGTATAGGCAGGAGGTAGCAGCAGGGAACAAGAGGAAGAGTGGGATTGCATGGTGCATATAATGGGCTCACCTGAATGCTGCTAATCGCTGCCACCCCCATGTACAGGAAGATGCCATAGAGCACAGGCATTGGGATGAACTGGGAGAAAGAAGTGGAGAGCTGGCAGAGGAGTTCACTTCTGCTAGCTGCCCAGATGCCCCCCGCCCTCCACTTGGGCTCCAACCCCAGCTTCCAGCATCCACATCTAAGCCTATTCAGCTCTTTCTGTTCTTTTCCAGCTTTGCATGCCTGATACTGAATCTTCAAGACAGTTGGAGGGGCTAAATTCTATAGTTGTCTCCATTTTACAAAAGGGGGAATTGGATTTCAGAGAGTCTAAGTTAACTTCTCTACTACCTGGCCTACTTCTCCAGTCTTATCTGTCATGTTCTTCTCTGCTCTCTCTGTTCCTCCTATATGGCTTCCTTTCCTTCCCTCAACATGCCCAAGTTTATTTCTCCCCCCTTGCAAGCCCTTTGCTTTGCTTTGCTATTTCCCTCCACCTAAAATGTCCTTCCTTGACTTTCTTCTTGCTACTCAGGCTGCTCGCTACTCATCTCTTGACACCCCAAAAGGGTGTGACCTCAATCTAAAGTAGACCCCTTGCACTCTTAATCACCTTACCCTCTTATATTTTTCATTAGAAGTAGTCACTATCTGAAATTATGCTATTTTATTAATTTTTTTCATGCGTTTCTTCTCACCAGACCGCAAGCAGTGGATGGTGTCTTTTGATCACTGCTATTATCCCTAGTCTTTGGAACAGTGCCTGACATATGGTTTATGCTCAGTAAATATCTGCTGAATGAGAGTCACCTAGTTAGTAAGCAGCTGATCCGGTCCATCTGGCTCTTTCAACTACTCTACTCTCACCCAGCTCCATGACCTTTCCCTCCCCAAACCTCTCCTCGCTGGTAACTCTTATATGCCATTCTCCATGCCCTCCTCAATTGCTTTGCTGCCTTGGCTTGTTGAACCTTTCTATGATTATGTGTTACTTAATTTTTGTTCATGTGTATATGTTGCTGATAGGGGTTTGGCTCCATATCTCTTTTCAATACTCCTGCCCCTTCCTGTGCCCCCTCCTTCTCCCTAGTGCCTAGCAGAGCCTTGCACACAGCAGGTATTCTACAAACACCTGGTAAGAGAGAAGTGAAGGGTTTTGCCTCAAGGTTTTTCTGGGGCGTGATGATCACACTCTCGGTCTAAGGTTTGTTGGGAGGCCGGAGCAAGGGTACCATACCACTTGGCCCATAAGGGATGGTGGCATGCCCACACCCCGCTGCACTGGGTAGAAAGCCTCCTGGGTAAGAGATTGGGTTCTCAGATGGACCTGAGAAACTAGCTCTCTTGGTGATCTTTTGTAAGCTACTTAACCTCTTTAACCTTCAGCTTCCTCATTTGTGAAGTATGGATGCTGCTGACGGTTCACGTGAGGATCAAATGAGAGCCCGTGTGGAGAAAACAATGCAGTGCCTGGTGTCCAGTAAGTATTGAGCCAGTGTCGGTTCTTGCTATATTTATTATTAGTGCTGCCCTGCCCGGCCCCTTGACTCCAGCCTAACAAAGGTACCTTGAGTACAGGTGCCAGGAAGATGGAAGTTCCCGTGAGAGTGAACACCACCAGGCCTGTCAGCCTCTGCTCCCTGTGTGGAGAGGGAAGGGTTAGCCAGGGCCTGGGGGAGCCCCCAAAGTGTCAGGCCCCGAGACGCGGACCAGGTACTACTAGAGGCACTGGCAGGAGGGAAGTGGAGGGACACCCCCCCCCGCCGCCCCCAGCAGTCACCTAGCAGTCACGGAGTGCAAAACTGGTGGAGAGGGACGGGCAGGGCGCTTCAGTTGTGTTGTCCCAGGCCTCTCCATCCACTCAAGCTCATAGGTTTTTGTTTTTATTTTGATGGAAAGTTAGCGATTTTTACACGCCACAAAAATCTTTTATTTCACGGTTTCAAAGTTAATTTCACATACTTTCCACACATTGTGTTTCCAATAGTTACAACATTGTTTTTGTGATGGTAACTGTAACGTCAATGAGGTACTCCTACTCTGAGGGGAGGGGGAATTAGCCGGCACCTTACCCTCGCTCAGCCCTGGCTGCCTCTGCCTTCGCAGCCATGAGGCTCCTCTCAAGGGCCCTCCCAATCCCATGCCTGAAGGAGAATGGGGGATCTGACACACCCGTCCCAGCCCAGAACCCATCCATTCGCCCCACTGCAGTGCTCATGGAGCAGTGAGAGCCCTCCGGAGTCACCAGCTGAGAATTTAAGCTGTCCAAATAACTGCTTCGTTTCCCGCCATACCACCTTACTAACCGCCTCTCACTCTCGCCTCCTGCATCCTGGCCTCACCTGATCCCCAGGAAGCTGCGGGGCTCCCCCAGGGCACAGGCTCTGCTCTCTCTCCGAAGACTGTCCATGTGGGCCAGGGAGATGACCGTGGCTGAGACGTACCAGGGTAGTCCCAGCGCTGATGTGAGCAGCATCAGCACAGCCACACAGAAGAGGTCCAGGTGGAAGCCAGCTCCCTTCTGCACATAGTGGTGGAGCATTGAGGGGGAAACTAAACCAGACCTGGGCTCTCTGCCCTCTGGAGTGGGAGAGGCAGGTCCTGGACCCCATCCTGGAGATTGTCCCTTGGGCTAGGGGCTTAGGGTCTCACTCGGCAGGCCTTACCCGCAGCTTATATTCAGCACGGTTGAGGATGACCGCTGTGATCTGCTGGTCCATGAAGATGAGGATAGACAGCAGCAGGGCGGGTAAGGCTGCTGCCACACTCAGCCACCAGGGGTTGGCTCCAAAAGGTGACACCAGCCAGCCACGCCCAGGGAGTGTGGGCTGGGAGAGGGTGTTCCACGGACAAGTTAGTGAGGGTCTCTCAAGAGACCTCACCTGTACACCCCAGCGTTGGCATTCTTCCATCAGCCCCTACCCCCCTGACCCCCATCCTAAGACCGAGATGGTAGGTAGGAGCAATATATGCATGCACAGCTGGTTCAAAGCCTCCCAGTGTCTTAAAAAAAAAGGGCAGAAAGAGGGGGACCACCCTGGGGGTTGGGCTGGAGCCATGGGCTCCGCACTTTGGTTCTCAGGGGCCCACCTCCCCTTCAAGAGGAGGAGATGGAGGGTGAGGCCTGCCCACATTTCTTGATGTACAGAGCCCTCCTCCCTAGGCACCACCCCCCCCCCCCCAACCAGGGTGGAGCGACTCAGGCTCAGACCTGCCTTGATCTGGGGCAGGGGCAGGGCTGGGTGTGTCTGCGTCTGCTCTGATTATAAGCGTCTCTGTGGGGGAGGGGACCCCAGTTGCCGTCGCAGATTCTGAGCCCCTGAGGCTACCCTAGTTGGAGTCCCCCTGCTCTCCTGTCCTGGGGGAAGCTGGAGAGGAGGTCTCCAAGTGCACAGGCAAAGTCTAAGTGCTAAGTCAGTGCTAAGCCTTGTCTGGGCATTGTCATGCCCTTGGTAGGGAGCTCCAGCTTTACCAGATCCGAGCCGGCAACTGGGGGTGCAAAGAAGAGAGTGGGGAATAGTGGAGTGGGTAGGGCCAAACTATGACATTAAGTAACATTTATTAAGGTCTTGGTATGTGCCAGTCCCTGTACTGTGGTAAAATGCTTTACGCTCATCTTCTGTGAAGCTCAAGACAACTTATAGTGTAGGAGCCATTGTTATTTATTATTTCCATTTTATAGATGCATAAATTGAGGCTCATTGATGAGAGATGTGGGTTAATTTGCTTAAGGTCGTACAGCTGGGATGTGGCAGAACAGGATCTCAAAGCCAGGGCTGGCTGAGCAGAACCCATCCTCTTAACCCCTAATTTATAATAATAGCTGCCATGTATTCTGTACCACTGTGTCAGCAGCCATTAATCCTCACAGCAACTCTGTGAGGTTATTATTATTACCCTTTTTAGTTTATAAGCGAGGAAATGGAAGCTCAGAGGAAGAGAAGCATGAGATCTATGCATTTCCTCCTCCAAGGTCCTGTCTGCTGGCCCTGCTCTCCCCTCTGTCCTATACTCCCAGCTCTCACCTTGAACTCACTGGGCACCGTGAGCTTTGGCGTAGCCAGACCCAGGAAGGAATCAAGGCCACAGCCCAGCAGCATGGCCAGGACTGAGGAGAAGTCACCGAGCACTTTGCGCACCTGGCCACACAGTGGATACTCAGTCAGATTTAGGCCCGCCAGCCCCTTCCTTCTTCACCCTTTCCCATGCACACACGGGGCCCAAGGCCAAGAGCCAGTACTCTCCCACAGAAAGAGAGGTAACACTCACCACAGAGGGGAAGAAGCGGCTTGTCTTTACATGCTTGAGGGCCGTGGCCAAGAGGAAGGAGGTAAGGAAGAGGAGGAGGGAGAAGAAGGTGATGTCTGGGACTGTATGACAGCTGGGGCCACGAGGGCGGCCTCCCCGCCGGGCACACTCAGGTGGGGGCAGCAAGGAGGCATTGACCAGGCCTAGGTCCTGTATGAAGGGATGAGGTTATAGGTGGTGGAAATAAACATTGACACTCACTCAGACAGCAAGGGGCCAGGATAAGAGGTCTCCAGCCACAGCACAGGTCTGGGCCTCTATGACCTGTGAGGGTTTCCCTAGCCTGTGGGGTGCAAAAAGCCAGGAACCACTGACTTCTTTGGCTCCCAGCCTTTCTTTCGCAGGCCCTCCCAGGAACAGGCCCTCACCATACTTGAGATGTCATCTCTGTCTTTTGGTTCTGTCCTCATCCACTGAGACTCATTTCCTGGGAAGCAGAGAACAATTCGGGTATATGCCCCTCCCCTGAGAACCTTCTCCAGCCCCTCAGAAGTCTAATCTCATGGGTCCAAGTGAACCAGAAAGTTCTTAGTTCTGACTCATCCGTCTGCTGACTCCAATCACTACCAAGTCTGTGCTCCTCAGAACATTGCCTGGTCCCTTCAAATTCCTTACCGATCTGTATCCCTGGTGCCCAGCACAGGACTGGCCAGAGTGGACGCCTAGCAAATGTTTGCTTAATGGATGAGTACACCAATCTGTGGGTTTCTACCAGGACGAGAACTGGTTTTGTTCATGCCCAGCAGAGTCTGGCATTCTTGAGAGGACATCTCATTCTCCATTCCTGCTGTTTCCTTCCACATAGAGGTATTTGTGCCAGTGTAATATGCTGGGCATGCCCCTCCCTGTCCCCTCCTCTCCTCACTCTTGGGAATAAGCTGCCTGCACTGAGCATGCATTTAGCTCTGCTCCTTTGGGGCAAGACGGTCCCTGTCCGGTGCAGCCATGACTGGGTGCGTAAACCTATCTAATTTTGGTTTCATTGTTAGGAAGCCCATACCCCATAGATATAAGCACGTTCTCCAATCGGCATTGTCAGAAATAAAGACAATATTGGGCCTGCCCTGTTACTTCCCAATTGATTCAAAACCAGAGCAGGGAAAAGTGCTGCTGGTTTTGGGGTAAGTATTCAGGATTCTGCTGAACTTAACAAGGGGGACAGCAAGAGGACAGCCCTTCCCCCTCCTGCACCCTTCCCCTGTTTCCCTCACCCACCTCCCAGGTCTGGGTACTGGCAAAAGCAGCCATAGGCAGGATACCCAGGGCTCTGGATGGGATAGGCACTGGTCAAGCTCAGCATTTTGCCCACAGCATCGTAGATGAAGATGAGGCTGATGAGGGCACAGAAGCCTTCTTCGGTGAAGCGGGTAAAGTAGCGTACCAGCACACTGGCCTCTGTGGCCACCAGTGCCAGGCAAAACGTGGCCACCCAGATGCCCACCCACAGGCGGAAAGGTAGATAGTCCAGGCTGTAATCTCTGCGGGGGGGAGGGGGGGGGCGGGAGGGGTGAGACAAACGGGAATTGGCAGAGCTGTTCTCCTCTCCACTTAACCCAGGTTAGGTGCCCCTGGAGCCAGATTCTACCCTCCCCTACTGACCCAGCCAGGACCAGGCTGAGAGTGTGGGTGATGACGGTCGGGGTATTCTCCTACCTACTGAAGGAGAAGAGCAGGCGCTCGAAGACCAGCACTGGCCCCGTGCTGCTGAGGATGGTGAGGGGCTGGCCAGCCATCAGGCAGAAGGCAGCTCCAGCCACTGCCGTGCCCAGGAAACTTTCCAGCACCCCCTAGAAGCCAGCAGGGAGCCCTGTCCACACAGGACACTGGAGTCCTCAGCACAGCAACCCAAGTTTCCAGGGATGCCCACCCATTGTCCCAAGGAGGGGTAAAGGGCATGGCTGGCAGAATACCACAACTCGTGCCTGCCCCCCTCACACCTCCCCACTCACCTGAGCACCATTGGTGGCTTCCCCCAGCAGCCCCCCAAAAGTGATGGCATTAGTGACGGTGGCCAAGTAAATGTAGAGCACAGCCGAGAAGCACTGGGGATGTAGCGCGTCCAAGAAGTCGCTGGGGTACCATGAGGCCTTCCGGCGCACATCCTGGACGAGGCCCCCAAACAGCCTCCCACCCATGGTTTGTCAGTGATCCAGGTGACTCCACCCCATGTCCCATCCCTGCTACTTTCCCTGGGACTGGGTGAGCCCCTCCACAGTGAGTATATGCCTCTGTGTCCTTGTGACCTCTGTCCCCTCCCAGGACCCTTACCCTTGCTCTCAACCCAGCTCACCTCACCTGCCTGTCCGCTGTAACTCTGGGCTGGGCGCCTGTGGCCGGTGGCCATACTTGTCCTCAGCCAGGGCCCCATGCCGGGCAGAGGGGCCCTGGACCTCCCTCAGTTGTGAGAGGAGCCTGGAGAGAGTGGGAACTCGGGTTGCCTGAGGATCTCCAACCAGAACATGACTGGGCACCCTGCCCCCTGGTGGCTGCTCCTGTTTCTGCCAGCAGGCTCGGAATCCAAAGTTTCTACCCCTTTCCTGGAATCCCCTACCCTCCTCCACAGTGGGAAGCCCCCCCCCAATACCTTTTGTGCTGGGAAGGCAGACATTTAGGTGGGGCAATCCGGGCTGTCGGGTCCCACCGACCCGGAGGGAGCACTGTTACCTCCTCTAGGAAGGCATCCAAGGCTGCCAGAAGGTCGTGAAGGTTGCTGGCCCGACGAACTGACCACTGGAATTGCTAGGGATGAGGGCACAAAGGGGCTGTAAATGCAGATCTGGACCCTTATATGCATTTTCACAGTCTTTAAGCTAGACACAAGTCAGATAGGTGGACCCATCATTCAAGCATTCATTCATTCTTGCATGCCTGCAGTGAGTATCTGTTGGCTGCCTACTGTGCCAGCACTGTGCTAGATAGGGGGACTCCAGTGGTAGCCAAGGAAACTTCAGTCTTCATCCTCACAGACACAAAGCCACACTCTGCCTCACTGCTATATTCTGTCCCATATCTCGAATCCACACGTGCACACTCACTGACACAAGTCTACGTGTGGGCACGTGCATACACACACACACACACACACACACACACACACACACACACACACACACACACACACACACACACACACACCTGACCAGCTCACCGGGTCACTGAGGAGGACAGCCATTGCCCGGCCCATCTCATGGTAGCCCTTTCCCAATGTGGAAGGACCAAGGAGGAGGCAGAAAAATCTGAAGAAGGAACCAGGCCCCAGAAATATCAGAGGCTGCTATCCCATAATGCAGCCCTGACCTCTGACCCCCCTACCAGTCCCCATTTTTACACTCTTATGTACACCTACTTTGCAGCCCTGACCACTACCCCCTCCACAGACCTCTGAGCACCATCCTGCACTCACCCCTAAAAGAACTGGAGCAGAGACCTCCCAATCCCCTCCCAGTAAAGATCCTTCTGGTCTCCAGAACCCTCGACTCTCATCAGCCTTACCTGCTGGGGAGGGGAACCTCAGTGAGGGGTCCCAGCACCACTGGATCCCGCAGTCGCACAAAGGCCCCCAGGGGCTGCACCAGGAAGCCCAACTCTCCTGCCAGCACAGCCCCGGCCTCAGCCCCTGGAGGCAGCTTCCATCTCAGGGGGTTCTGATGCTAGATGGGGGTCCAAGGAGACACGAAGGATGAGAGCTTATTTGGGGAGGTGGGTGTTGGCAGAATATAGATTGATAATAAGGCCAGTGGTGGGTGAACCTCTGTTCATTCCTGACCCCTCTCCCAGCCCTGCCCAAGGAAGGGCCACAAACCTGTTCCTTCAGTGGGGCTTCCTCACTGTGAGAAGCCTCTCTTGGATGGGCAGACCCTTCAAAACAGGATTAGGCAGTGAGTAAGAGCGTGGGCTTTGGAGGTGGAAGCAGCAGGGTTTCCTGACAAGCTTTACCTCTGACAAGCTACGAAACTGGAGCTTCCCCTCTCTGAGCCTCAGCTTTCTTATCACTACAGTGGGGCTAATTGTGGTACTACCGCACAGGATGGTTGTGAAGATTAAATGAGATACTACATGTAAAACTGCTGGCACAATGCCTACCAACAACGTCCCCTTCCCAGAACTCTGGTCCCTCCATTCTTCCTCCCTCACCGTTACCTCCACTTCTTCTCACCCATTAGACCTGAGTTGAGGTATGAGCCAAGGCTAGGCTGGTCTTGGTCGAGGAAGGGGGCAGGGGGTTCTGGGACCCTCCCCTACCCAGGGCTTTTGGTCCTGGGCCCAAGACAGGCCTCTCACCCTGGCAGGGCCTGATGCCTGTGGGCTGGATGAGGTGCTGGGGTCTCTGCAGCAGCAAGGCCTGCAGCTGCCCTCTCAGCTCTGGGCTCAGCGACTCCACTCTGGTCACCTGTTCTGAAGAACAGAGGTGGGGCTCCAACTCTTTCCTGAGAGCTCCCTGCCCCAAAACTCTTCCCCTTTGCCCTCTGCCCAGGTCCCTTTCCATTCTGGGGGTCTCAGGGAACCTGCTCTTCTACTCTATTCTTCCATCACCACCACCACCCCCCACTGTGACAGGGTAGGATAATCCCTAGGGCGGGGTGGGGTGAGCTCTGGAAAGTTCCGAGATTTGCAGGGGAAGTCCTGGGGAAATAGCATGGCTGCCCGGGCCCTCCTTGCAAAGGCTCCCCACGTACCCACGAGCTCCAGGAAGCTCTGAGCTGGACAGTCCAGCAGCACAAGGCCCTCGGCCAGTAGGGTGCGGAGCTTCTGAAGGCTGGGCAGTGCCAGTGTGGGCACATGAGGAACACTCCACCGGCCCGCACCCACCTCCAGCTTCTCCTCAAACAGCACCCACCTGCGGTGGAGAGGAGCGGACTATGTTATTGGGGCCATCTCTCCCAAGTGCAGGAGTGGGGACACAGGAGAGGCAGGGAAGGTAGGACAGTGGGGGAGTCCTGGGCCCAGTGGTGCAAAGTACGCATCTTCGTGGGCATTCACCCCTCACCTGGGGTCTTGGGGAACTCAAAAGTAGACTGCATAGAAAGCTGAGCGTCATGGAGGGTGAGGGCTTGAATTGGAGAACACAGAGAGGAACCCTTGATTGGGGGTTAGAGCACCTTCTCACATAGGAGGAGCTACAGGTCATGGTGGAGTCCACAGCTGGGAAAAGGGAAAGACCCCATAAAACTGCCCTGGGTCCCACTCACCTGCCCGTCTCTCTCCACTCCAGTGCCTGGGGCCAGCCCAGAAGCTCATTCAGCTGAATGAAGAGCAGAGGGTCCTTGGGTACCCCGAGTTCCCCTCTGTCTGTGTCTGAGGGGCCATTGGGGCTGGGGCCAGAGCCAGGGCCACTGTCCAGCTCTCCTGTGGGCACATTTTCACAAGCACTGGAGACCTCAAACTCCTCCTGGCCTGGTAGCTTCATCTTGGGGAGGCTTGCACAGACTCTTAGGGGTGGTGCAGTCCTAGATTTTGAATCCAGGGGGCCTCCAGCTGGCTGCATTTATAACGCACCCCCCCTCCCAAGTAGCACAACACAAACAGAGCAAGGCCTGCTGACTCCAGAGCCAACCGGGTCATTCCCTTTCCCACTTGCTCTCCCCAGCCCTTGCTGCCTGAGACCATTTGTAAGGCTAACCTGATCTTTCCCAGGCTCTCCAGAAATGCCCAGCCTGGGGCCAGAATGTTGTGTGCGTTTTCTAAGGGATCAGGTCTGACCCCACTGTGTTTTGTGTAAATTGACAGGAGTAAGTCACTGGCCTGGGTCTGAGGACTGGGACCCTCAGATTATTCTGCCCCCCTACTCTGTATCAAATACAAACACCAATCCCCCCAGGACTGTTTTGGTTGTCACCAACACACCCTAAGGGCACCCATTTGGATAAACAGAGACCTAATAAGTAACTGGGTCTGTGGAAGCCAGGCTACTGTAAGGGAGGCACCAGGCAGAGTCCCTGCCCATTAAATGGGCCGAGGAGGCATTTCAAGGGGAACACAGTGCCTGAGGCTTAAATTCCTTTGTCTGACCACACCTGGAAACTTTCCAATTTAGGTGTGTCCCCGGGGTATGCCCTTCTAACTCAGCCTGGCAGTAAGGGCAGAGGCGCCAACTAGGGTGTGTGTATGAAGAAGTTCCTGGAACCCAAAGAACAAAGAAGAATGTGGTCTATTAGCAAGTCCTGTTGGCTCTACCTTCAAAGTAAACCCAGCATCCAACCACATCTCCCCCACCTCCCACACTTCTACTCTGTTCCAAGCCTCCATCCTGTCTCACCTGAATTATTTCAATAGCTTTCTAATCTCTTGGAATCATCTCCCTGCTTCCACTCTTCCTTCCTTGCCCAAAGTTCTTAATTCACATAGCAGCCATAGAGATCCTTTTAAAAGGTAATCAAGCTACATTCCTCTTCTCAGAACTCACTCAAGACATTCCCATTACTCCTAGAAGAACAGTCAAACTCTGTCCTGACGTGTAAGATCTACAGTCTGGCCCTAGCCTCTGTCCACATCTCCCACCATTCTCCCTTGCTCACTTCTTTCCAGCTGCATTTGTCATGCAAAGCCTGTAGCTGCCTGGGGGTCTTTGCTGTAGCTCTTCTCTCTGCAAGGAAAGTTTTGCCCCAGATCATCACACGACTGGATCCCAGTAACCTAAGTGTCGTCTTTGACATTACCTAATCAAGGAGACCTTGTTTTTTTGCCCCAGCCCTGTGTCTCCAACACTGTTCTATTTTCTTCCCAGCAGTTATCACTACTACAATCTGCCTCATTTATTTGCCGTTTATTGCCTGCCCCGCCACACACACACACACTGGAATGTACCGTTCAGGGAGCAGGTATTTTACCTATCTTCTTCAACGGCTGCCCCTAGCGCACCTAGTGGCACTCAATAAATACTTGTTCAATGAGCGCATACAAAGGGAGGGGCTGGAAAATAAATGCGCTTCTCCTGGAGGTCACACGAGGGCGCTGCTCCCCGCGGACGGGATCGCTTGGTCCACTCAACAGCCGCGTTCGCTTCCCCAGTGGACCCGCCAGGGCGCGGAGATGACAAGAGGGCCGGGCGAGGGGTGTGGGGGAGCTTAATCCTCCAACTTTCTCTGGATTGGCCCAGCGGAATGGGATGTGGGGGAAGCGCAACAAGGATGGAGAGAGAGGGCTAATCGTGCTCTTTGAATGTGGGTCAAACCCTCCACTAGATACATGGGACCCCTCTCCTCCCTGGGAAATGGGACTTGGGCTGATTCTCCCCACCAGCCCCAGGTATGGACTTGGAGCCGAGCGATTTGTCCCAAGTCCAGGGACGTCCCAGGATAGAAATGAAAGTAGTGAGTCACTATATTACCACTCGGAGAGAGGATGCTGAGTCTGAGGGGGGCCGGGGAGTTGGTTTCAGCCCCAGGAAGAATAGAAACTGGCCTAGGACTGAGGAGGGCCTGGAATTCCTGTGATCACCCACTTCAAGAATGTGCCCCAACCTCAGGGCAAGTGACTCAAGAGAGCCTGAGGGAGGCAGGAACAGGCACTTGGCATAAATAACCCCCTCACACACACAGCCTCCCTTCCCACCCCCACTCTTGCCAAAGTTCAGAAGGTCTTATCGGGCCTTTTCTGTGGCCCCAACTACTACGCCCCCCGAGGATGCCTGCAGTAGAGGGCCAGCATGCCTTCACTCTCCCCAGGCTCCACTCCTACCTGTTGGGTCCTAAGTGCCCTGAGCTGTGCAGGTTGGTGAGGGACGTGAGTGAGAACCCAAAGGTTGGTCTGTGGGCACTAGCTGTCTCCCAGGCAGGGCTCAGTGAAGGCAGGCTATATGGGTGAGTAGCCTTGGGCATTGGCCCTGGAAAATACCCTGACCCAGGAATCCAGAAACTGGGTTCTCATTCTGGCTCAGTCACAGATTTATTAGGTGTTCTTGACCAAAGTCCTTCCTCTCACTTGGCCTGTTTTCTTTATATAAATTAAAACAATTGGGGTAGATGATTTCCAAGGTTCAAAGCATACTTTTACACAATATTCTGAGCTGAACCCAGAGTGGAAGGGAGTGGTGTCATGAACAGACTGCCTTGGTGTAAATCCAGGCTTGGTCACTGTCCAACAAGTAAGAGATTTATCTTTGCAGAACCTGAGTTTTTTTATCGGCAAAAGGGGGATAATAAAAGTATCCACACCATAGGCTTTATTAAATGAAACAATGCATGTAAATTAAGCCTACCACATAATATACACAATATGGAGGCTATTATTACTATATAACTGAAAATAGTCACTCGTAGGGTGGGGGAGAAAGAAAATATATATTGATATGTCAGTTGTATCCAACCCTGTGCTAGGCACATTATCTCACATAATCCTTGCAACAACTTAAAAAAAAAAAAACTTTTACTTCTTGGGGTGCCTGGCTGGTGCAGTTGGTTAAGTGACTGGCTCAGGTGGAGATATTGGGGTTGTGAGATAGAGCCCCACGCTGGGCTCTGAGCTTAGCGTGGACTCTGCTTAAGACTCTTTCTTCCTCAGGGTACCTGCATGGCTCAGTCAGTTAAGCATCTGCCTTCGGCTCAGATTGTGTTCCCAGGGTCCTGGGCTCGAGCCCCACATGGAGCCCCGCATCGGGCCCCAGCTCAGCTTCTCCCTCTCCCGCTGCCCTTCCCGCCCCCCCGCTGCTGTTACTCTCCTCTCACTCACGCTGTCTCTTTCTCAAATACATAAATAAAATCTTTAAAGAGAGAGAAAAAAAAAAGACTACCTCTCCTTCTGCCCCTCCCCTGCCTCAAGTAAATCTTTAAAAATAAAACTTTTACTTGAAAAAAAACTATTTAATTTTTTGACTAGTTATTTATAAGAGTTTAATTATAGAAGAAGAAATGAGAAGATTGCAAAAAAGATACAGAGAGGTCTCCAGCTGGTACCTTTCATCCACCTTCCCCCAATGGTAACATCTTACATAACGATAACACAATATCAAAACCAGGAAAAAGGCAAGAGACACAATACTGTTAGCTAGACTACAGGCCTTATTCAGATTTCCTTTGTTTCTGCATGCACTCATTTGTCTACGTATGTGCCTGTGTGTGTATAGTTTTACAACAGCGGATCACATGCAAGCTGGGCAAGTTGCTCAACTTCCTTAAGCATTGGTTTTTCTCATCAATAAACTGTGGGTGAAAATACTATCTTCCTCAGAGAACTGTTGTGAGAATTAAATGAGATAATGTATATAAAGTGCTCAGAGCAATGTCTAATATGTAGTGAGCATTCAGTAAATTTAAGTATGTTTTAATTTTCTTTAGAGATTTTTATTTATTTATTTATTTGAGAGAGAGAGAGAAGGGGAGCAGAAGAAGGAGAGAGAGAGAGAAAATCTCAAACCCCGTACTCAGCAGGGAGCCTGACACAGGGCTGGTTCCGAAGACCCTGAGATCATGACCTGAGCCCAAACCAAGAGTCCAACCCTTAACCAACTGAGCCACCCAGGTGCCCCAGTATTTTTTTTTAGAAAAATCATGATTTTAAAAGTGACTTAAAATACATAAATCATTCTTATTTGTTTTTTTAATTCATATTCATTGTAGAAAAACATAGAAAATGCCCATAAGAGTAAAAATAACAAAATAAAATTGCACAATGCCCTTACCATAAAATAACCACTATTAATCATTTTACCCATACCACAAATATGAGGCACATTTCATTATTCCCACTTTATTATAAAAACACTGAGACTCAGAAAGGTGAAGCAATTTGCCATAGCTGCTGAGCTTGTGAGCAAGGAGCTGCAATTTAACGCACACCCTTGCCTCCATTGCTCCTAGCTGGGGACCGCAGACTGATGCAAGACTAATAGCGATCCCGGGCTGACCGAGATGAGCAGCACCTGCTGGCTTCTGAGTGCTTGCTAGGTTCCAAGCACTGCCTTGGCACCTCGTCGGTCATCTCCATGAGACTTCACGATAGCCCTTGGAGGTAGGTATCAGTCTCATTCCTGAATGAGGAAACTGAGTCTCAGAGGTACCTTGGCCAAAATCCTAGCCAGTGGCTAGTGGACCTAGGGCTCAGAAAGGGGTCCTTTGCATCCCTCAGCCGGAGCTTTAAAGCCTCTGCTCTGAGGGGTTCAGACAAGATGCTAGTGGAATGTGTGTGGAGGGAGGGTCTCTCCATTTAGAGTTCTGGGCTTCTCAGGCCCTGGAGCTGGGGTACTCTTCCCTGACATCCACTTTGATCCCAGACCACCAAGATCCAGCCAACAGTTGGAGCAGGCCCTGACAGTTGGAGCCTGCTTCTGCTCCTCACAATGCCCACACTCCATCTGGAATAGAGGGGTCAGGGTGTTTGAAGGGGAGAAGGAAGAGGTATCAGAGAGCCTGAGTCTGCAGCACAAAACCACCAGCACGCGCCATAAACTTCTCCGCCTTGGACTTTCCATGCCCCCGCCACTGAGCCTTTCACATTCAGGAAATGTTGGCAAGGCAGCTACAGGTATGTGATTTCTGAGTTTCACCTTAATGATGTATGCTCCACTTACTTCCAGAAGAGATGTAAAGACAATAAAAGACATGGATACAAGTAAGTATTTCAAAAATGAGCACTCATAATGAAACCGAAGTGGAGAAGAAAGAAATAATTGTCCTCAAAATTCTGGGCTAGGGATAATCATTGCAAATGAGCATCAAAACTTTTTTTTTTTTTTGGAAGATTTTATTGATTTATTTGACACAGAGAGAGAGAGATCACAGGTAGGCAGAGAGGCAGGCAGGGAGAGAGGGGGAAGGAGACTCCCTGCGGAGCAGAGAGCCCGATGCGGGGCTCGATCCCAGGACCCTGAGATCATGACCTAAGCTGAAGGCAGAGGCTTTAACCCACTGAGCCACCCAGGCACCCACCCTTTTTAAAATATTTTTATTTATTTGACAGAGAGAGTGAAAAGAGTACAAGCAGGGGGAGCAGCAGAGGGAGAGGGAGGAGCAGGCTCTCCGATGAGCAGGGAGCCTGATGCAGGTCGTGACCTGAGCTGAAGGCAGACGCTTGACCTACTGAGCCACCCAGGTGCCCCAAGCATCAAAACTTAATTGTGATCTTCCTGAGAGTGGAGCCAAAAAGAGACCTATGAATTCGACATTT
The DNA here is from genome assembly GCA_028534135.1 of Potos flavus. Classification (NCBI taxonomy): domain Eukaryota; kingdom Metazoa; phylum Chordata; class Mammalia; order Carnivora; family Procyonidae; genus Potos; species Potos flavus. The sequence goes on from CM052895.1 coordinate 25,755,220, forward strand.
TGTCATTATCTAATAAAAGGAAGAGTAGCTATGCCAGATAGTCACAAAAGCCAAACTTTCTAACACTGAATTAACTATAAGAGGAATTTGTTACACCTTATTCAGGCACTGGCCAGGGACCTTATATGTAATAGTGTCTAGAACAGCACTTTAACAAAAGAGACAGAAAGACTTCTCATGTGAATTTCTCTGGTGTTAGTGGTCCTCGGCCCTGACAGAATAAATATTTTCTTTTTGTAGCAAATATGTTAATATTCCTTTACTATCCTGAAATAAAGTTCACAGAGAATATCCTATCTGTACATTTACTTTTTTCTCTTTTGTAGAAATCTGTCCATGTTAACATTTTGATGTATTTTTCCAGTTTTTTCCCCTATGCTTAGGTTTCAAAAGTATTTTAAAATAAGTATAGAGAGGAGTGCCTGGCTGGCTCAGTCAGAAGAGCATGAGACTCTTAATCATAGAGTCATGAGTTCAAGCCCCATGTTGGATGTAGAGATTACTTAAATAAACTTTTAAAAATGTGAATTTTTTAAAAATAAAATAATTATAAAGATACAATTCTATATACTTTATTTTTACTTTCTTTCTTTCTTTTTTTTTTTTTTGAGCAGGCTTCGCACCCAGTGTGGGACTTGAACTCATGACCCTCAGATCAAGAGTCGCATGCTCCACCAACTGAGCCAGCCAGGCACTCCTAAATTTACTTTTTTTAAATTGAGGTATAATTAACATATAACATTATACTCGTTTCAGGTATACAACAGAATGATTTAATATTTGTATATATTGTAAAATGATCACCATAATTGCACATTTTACTCTTTAAAGAAAGTCAATACCCTAATTAATAGAAAAGAGAAAGTGATTAAAAATAAAATAGGGGCACCTTGGGGTGCCTGAGTCGTGCAGTCAATTAGGCATCAGATTCTCGGTTTTGGCTCAGGTCAAGTTCTCAAGGTCATGAGATCAAGTTCCATGTGGGCACGGCTCTGCTCTGGGCGATGAGTCTGCTTCAGATTCTCTCTTTCTCTCTGCCCCTCCCCTGCTCTCTCTCTCTAACTCTCTCTCTAAAACAAATAAGTAAATCTTAAAAAAAAAAAAAAAAAAAAAAGAAGGGGCACCTGGCTTTCTCAGTTGGAGGGGCATGTGACTCTTGATCTTGGTATCATGAGTTCAGACGCCACACTGGTTGCAAAGATTACTTAAATTAAAAAATTTTTTTAAATAAAATAACATTATTTGAATATGCAAAAGCTTGCTCAGAACGACTCTAGAAATCTCAATGAAGAAGCCCATTGCTTGCACCTACACAGACTTACTTTGAATGTGACACCTACAAATACTGACACAAGTGTGTTGTTTGAGAACTTAGATACCATCAAAATGAACAGTTCATGCTAATTTAATTCCTGGAAAAGTCAGTGTAAAAACTCTTTTTATATTTTAATGTTAATTAGAGATGATTCTAGGCTCAAGTGGTTATAATCAAGCTTCTCACCCATATGAATGTCTGGCAAGACACTCAAAAGCTTGTGGAATATGGGACAATGGAGGAGGGCGATTTTTAAATGTGTGAGCCTGACATCTTTTCCTCCAAATGCCTGAGGACTCCCTAGTTTTTGGACAACCAAAAACTCCCCCACAGATTCCCATAATGACCCCTAGGGGGCAGCATCTCTTACTTTGTGAACCCTTGTCCTCGATCAACCCTCTGTTACCAAAAAAGCAGATGGATAAGGTTAAATTTTTAAATTGCAGCTCTGTGATTGCATTTCTAAGAGGACCCGAACCTACACATTCCTAGTACAGGATTTGATGTGACCTCATTCCAAGGTTGAGCCCTAGAGAAGTTAGTAACAATAGTACTGACCTATTTATGTAGGGCTCTCCATTTTGCCCGCGCTTTCAGAGGTGCTATCTCCTTAGTCACAAGAACCCCCTAAGTAGATTGTTATTCTCCACATTGAGAGGCGAAGAGGCACGGAGAGAAAGGTTATCATGCCCCACAGATCAGGCGCTGTTGGTTGTCATGGAATTGTCTTGGCTAGATTTGAACAGCAGCAGGCCTGCAAACAATTCATGAGGGACATTTACTGGCCAGTGCCTGAACACAGAACAGTGGCTTCAGGCTCTCATTTTACACGTGAGGAACCTGAGGCTTAAAGATGGAGATGGGTTGTGTGGTGGCTGAGTGAGGAATCACTCGCCCCCTCCCTGATGACCGACAGCCATCTGTGCGATCGGACGGCCGAAACGGTAAAGTCCTGCTAATCCCTCAAAGTCACAGAAATGGGCCCAGAAATGGAGGAGGATGGCTTGGAATCCAGGCCTGAGCCAAACACATTATAAATATTCCCTCCTCAATATCTGGGAATGACAGGGTCTCCTGATTCCCCTAACCCCCCTCCGTACCTCATCCCTTCCTAGTCTTCATCCTATTCAGATGGGTCCTGAGCCCAGGCAATCAGATGGGCGGTCCTGCTCATCCCTGCGTGCGCACAAAGTGTTATCTGGCACGACCTCCAGGAAAGCCCAGGCAGCATAGGAGGTACAAGGGGGTTCCAAAGGGCAGATCCGAGTACAAATCCAGCTGCAACCCCAAAACTGCTTCATCGCCGGGCTCAACTGGGGGTAGAGAGTGGGGATGAAGGCAGCCTGGCACTAGGAACCATGACCCCCATAACTCTCAGCCTTCAAGTTTCGGTAACTCTGGGCTCATGCTACCCTAAAAGAGAAGTACTCTCACGGGAGGTGCCCTTTCCCCAGCCAGCAGAGCTTTGGGTCTCCTTAGGACTCACTTCTCTTGGTACACTGGAAGGAGAAAGTGGCTGAATCCCCTCTCCCAGGGGACACCTGCTACTCTCTGAGATCTGAGTCAGGGTTGGTGTCTTGGGTAAAGGTTTTCAAAACTCCAGGAGGCCTTGGAGATCCACCACCTCATCGTAAGCATGATGATCTCTCAGCAGAGAGATGAGGGAGGATAGGTGTCCCGTGACAAAGCAGTATGTTTTTAAATTTCCCACTTAAGGGAGGGAGAGAGAGAGAAAAAAATGAAAGAGAGAGAGAAGAAGGAAGGAAGGAGGGAAGGAAGCAGCATTTGGGGATTGTGTGTGTGTGTGTGTGTGTGTGTGTGTATTTTTTTTTTTTTTTTGAAGCGTTTGTTCTTAGCAGCAGCTGTCACCAAGGAAGCACCTACCATGTGCCAGGCATCATATTCTGCTTTACACACATGATCTAACAATCACAGACCCCTATAGTAAAAACTACTATTCTTATTCCTGTCTTGCCGATTAGCAAACTGTAGGTCAGAGACGTTGAATAATGCATCCTAAGCTAAAAAGCAAAAAATAAAAAATAATTTAAAAAAATAGCATATTCAAAATTTGAACCCCTGGCTGTCGGGCTCGCAAGGGTATATCAATTTCACTAGCTGCTCTGCTGTCCTTCCTAGTCCTCCAGCCTCGAGGCAGATTCTTATCACTGTCCCCCCCCCCCCTCCCCCGCAGGACATATGGAGCCCTGAGCCTCAGCGAAGCTGACAATGTTACCGTCTGTACAAGCAGGGAGAAGGCAGCCATTGTCTCATCCATTTGTTAGGGGCAGTGTTGAGCTCAAGCACAGAGGCCCAGGAAGAAGGAAGGAATTCAAATCGAGGCTTAGATTCTCACTAGCTGGGTGACCTGGACTGCTACTCACCTGCTTTTAGCTTCGAGCCCTTAAAATGGGGAGGAATAGCTAGTCTTGGGGCAGTTGTGGAGATCATACAAGATAATGTGCATGAGGTGTTGAGCACAGGACGAGCAACATTACCTAAACGCCTCTGCCCCAGAGGGTCACGTTTTTTGTTCAGATGCTCGGTAAGTTATTCTAGCTAATTACGCAGACCAGTGCTTCTGAACCTGGTTGATGTCATAATTATCAACAGAAGTATAAAGGCTTGGGCCCCACCTCAGGAGGTTTTGAATTAGGAGACTGCATGGGGCTTGGATCTTTTTATCTTTAAAAAATTCTCAGGTAAGCTGATGCAGAGTCAGGTTTGGGCGAACCGATCTGCCGGCATAGACATCCTGGCCACATTGGGGAAGGGATTCCGGTGGGTTCCCTCTCCAAGTCCCTTTCTCCGTTTTTCTCTCCCGACCAGTACCCCTTTCCCCCACTTCCACCCCACCGGCTTCTCTCCCCAGATCAAGGTCTGTATGGCCTGGCAGTGAGTCAGTGACACTCAGTGTCCCATGAAGCCTGTCTTTCCAGAGGCTAGGGAACCCAGGACGGGGCTGGAGATGCCAGGGTTTCTGCTCTGGATTTGCCCCCTTGTAACTCACTGGTGGCCTATGGCCAGTGAGTCTTCGAGCCTCAGTTTGCTCATGGTCCATAGGCAGTTGGGGAAATTGGAGTGGCCCGTTTAGACTCTGCTCCCTTAGGAGTATATCCCTGGCACTTGACAGCCAGAGAGCTGGGGGTGGGGTACATGAAAAAATCCTGCATAATTGTGCTTTCCCATCACCATCTCATTTGATGCTCACAGTGATAGGAAATAAACTCCAGCATCTACTTCAGCCCACAATGTCCTCTGTTCTCTGTCCCTCGCCTTTGCTTCAAGATTATCTTATACGCTCCTTGCTTTCTGCCTTCTTGCTGTTCCCTGAATGCTCCAAGTTTGTTCCCACTTCAGTTTGTGCACTATGTGCGTGGCTTGGAATGCTTTTGCAATGGATGAGCACAAGTCTGTTTCCTTCTCTTTATTCAGGCCTCAGCTTACATGTCACATGCTCAGACAAGTTTGCACCTAAAGTGTCATCCCAAGCACTGGGACACATCACCTTAGAGTATATCATTGCATTTGAACTTTCACTGTAGCTGTTTTTCCTTTTTTTTTATTTACTTAAATAAAAGTAAATAAAAGCCTGTTTCCCTTTCTGTAGAATGGAAGCATCATGAAAGCACATTCTTGGTTGCCTTGTTTACTGCTGGGTCCCCTGTGCCTGAAAAACATTCACTGTATGTTTGTGGAATAAATAAGCTAATGAAATGACTTCAGCCTGAATTGTGATTTATTTTCCTTGGTCAGAGGACACCCCAGGTTCTGAGAGGGGAAATGACTGTCCCAAATGCATTCCAGGCCTTTTGTCTTCTTTTTCCAGGCCCTTCCCGTAAAACCTGGCTGACACGCAAACCGAGGTGGGGTGAGGCTCCTAGGTGTGGTGAAAGCTTGGAGTTGCCCCATGAATGGGGCGGCTAAGGCTGATGTGGAGGTGAGAAGGCGGAAAGATGGAGCGTGCAAAGGGAGAGGCAGGCTGGGACAGGAGAGCAGGGTGTGACCCTGGAGGCAGGTAGGGGCAGGGGGGTGACTTGGCTGTGTGTCAGGAAGTGTTTCCCTCCACCCTCCCCCAGGGAGAGCCCTGGTCCCAGAGTGGTTTTGTTTGGGGGAAGTAGGTGGTCAGGCGGTTGCCGAGGGAGAACAAAGGTGTGGTCTGGGTGGTGACCATCCACTGAGGTACTAGTGATCACCCAAAAGAATAATCCCACAGTGGCACTTGGCCAAATAGGTAACAGGTGAGTTTCCGCCTGAAACCAGTCCAACCGACAACATACAGCCTCAGACCTGGTGGGAAGGGAAAGAAGAAAAGCCTCTAAGGGAACAGAGTAGTCAAGGTAGAATGCTTAGTGATAATAAGATAATAGGTCACATTTACTGAGAGCTTATAATACTCCTGGCACTGTACTAACCACTTTCTTTTAGGAGTTTCCTCATTCAATCTTCCAAAAGCTCTCTACAAAGGAGGCCTTATTACTATTTCCATTTGAGAGATTTGGAAACTGAGGCTCAGTGAAATTAAATATCTTGTTCAAGGTTGCTCAGGAAGTAGCCAGGTCTGGATTCCAACTTAGGTATGTAGTAATTCCAGGGTACCATGGAAACCTAGGCCTGGGAAGGGTTGCTAGGAGCAAGTCAAGAGGGCAGACCCCCGCAGAAGTGGGGATGGAGAGAGACAGTGGGATAGCCTGTGTATAAATAGGAGGCCTGTTTTTATCTCTACACATGGGCTGAATCAGGCAAGCAGCTCTATTTGGCACAATTTGAGGGCTCTGAATGCCAACCCAGCCCTGTGTCACACAACTCCCTCCCCAGCATGTCTCTGGGAGCTGAAATATCTACTGGGAGAGTCATTTCTTTGGGTCAGGACATTGACAGCAGAGGACCCCTGTAAAAATACATAGGTTGGAGGAGAAACACATCAATCTCCTGGCACCTGCTGAACATAGCAACCTAGGCTAGCCAGCTGGCTCCTATGGGAGAGGGTCTCAGTTTTGATGTTGGGGAAGAAGGTGGTGTTCCAAGACAAAGAATACTATGAAGCATGTTGCACAACCATTGTCTCTCAGATCCCAGAAGCCTGGGAATTATAATCCATAGTTCAACAATCTTAATGAAGACTATGTCCCTGGGGGAGAAATATGGAGGGAAGCCACTTCAGCAGCTAGAAGAATACTAACTTCCTTTGCTTTCGCTGGATTGATACCAAGTGCCTGCAAACTGCAACTCCGGTTACTTTGGGCTTGTGAGACCTGCTGGCATTCATGTGTCTAATTTTTAAATGATACATGAATTAATTATTATTTACTATCTGCTGTGTTGCTAGGCAAAGACGCGAGTGTTACCCTTCAGAAGGTGACATGGGTGCAGATCCCTGGTGTGGAGCAGGGATGGCTGGAGGGGGACCAGGCCTGGAACAGGGAAAGGAACGAGGGGTGTCCAAGGACAGAGCTCAGCTCGGCAGTCACAAGGCTGCAGCGCGACAAGCGTTTGGGGAAAGGTAGGAACTGGTCCCCGCCACCTGCCGGTCAGCGGCCCTTCGCACAATCAGGCAGCGGCGGCCCTGGCCTGGTCCCAAAATATGTGAGCACCGCCCCCTACTCCCGCCCTTTTCCCCCCCGCCGCGCCCGCGGAGTGGGGGGCTGCGGGGGCTGCGCGCCCGGCGCCGGGAGCCGGGCGAGCGGCCCAGCGCGGGAGGGGGGCGGGGGGCAGGGCGGAGCTTCGGCGCCTCCCGGAGCCTTATTCCCAGCCGCGCTCCCGGGAGCCTTCAGTCGACCGAGGGACCTGCGGGCGGCGCGCGGCTGGCTCGCCTGACCGAGACGCCAGGGGCTTGGGCTGGCGCACAGACAGAGCGAGCAGACAGACGCCCAGCGGCCGCCAGCTCCACGCAGGTCCCAGCTAGGCTTGCACCCAGAGGCCGCCAGCAGACCGAAACCGACCGAATCTCCTGCGCTCCGCCCGCCCCGGCTCCGGTGCCAGCGCCCCGTGGCCGCCGCCTCCGAAGTGATTGCTGCCTCGCCGCCTCCGCCGCGTCCAGGACCATGAAGCTGCTGCCGTCGGTGGTGCTGAAGCTCTTTCTGGCTGCAGGTGAGAGGGCTGCCGACGCCCCCCGGAGGTCGCGGAAGGGCGGGGGTTGGGGACACTGTGCTGGGGGGCACCGGGGAAGGTCGCTGCAGCGACCCCAGCGCGCGCCACTTGGTGGGGCCCGTGCTCCCTGGCAGGCGGGCGCCAGCATTGGTGCGTGGCGACTGGGGGGTCTGGAGAGAGGGTCTGATGCGGCCTCGCCCCTCTCCCGCAGTGCTCTCGGCGTTGGTGACTGGCGAGAGCCTGGAGCGGCTTCGGAGAGGGCTGGCAGCTGGAACCGGCAACCTGGACTCTCCCACCGAGTCTACAGATCAGCTACTGGCCCCGGAAGGCGGCCTGGGCAGGGAAGTCCTGAACTTAGAAGAGACAGACCTGGACCTTTTAAGAGGTGGGTGTGAGGGCTGCCCATCCTCGACCCCGCGCTGGGCAATTGAAGAATACGTGGATCGAGGATTCATGCTGTTTGGGCGCACTTGTGGGTTGGGGGTATTCATGGAGGACTTCAAGGAAAGGCTGCTGAGCCTGACCAGCTTACTCGGGGATCCTGAAATGAGGTCCCACTGTCTTTCTTGCTGTTGAGTCTCACATGTCGAGTTGCTGCCCTTCTGGGTAGTTTAGAGCCTAGGAAGAAGACAAGGTGTCTGGGGTCTTGTGTGGTCCTCTGGGCTAAGCTGGAGTAAGGAACAAGGAGGAATGGTTGGGATGCTTTCTGTAGAGTTTCTACATAAAAATGGGTGCAACTCTAAATTCCTCGATCAAATGACTATTATGTATGAAATGACAGATGTGGAGAGCCTAGGAACATAGTAGGTGTGTAGTGTTCTCCATCCACCTGTCTCCAGGTTGGAGAAACAGAGGGGAATGAAGAACTCTTGGTCCCCAAGGTGAGGAGGGATGAGGCCAGCACCTCCTCGGGAGCCTATGAGCGGTGGGCACAGTGTCCCTAGGGAGCTATAATGAAATGCGGGGTGTCTACACATCCTACCCAAAGCCTAGAGACTTCGGATCACCCTGAGTCCCTGAAAGAGACTCCAAGGAACGAAGGGCCAGGTAGAATCCTCCAACTGGCAGATGTGGCTGTGGTTGAGTCCGGAGCCTCCAGCATTGCCCACTTGCCTGCCTCCAGCCACCTGCAGTGATTCTTAAGGGTGGAGCAGGGACTGAGCCCTGGAGCGCCGGAATGACTAATTTGGTTGGAAAGATACCCACCTGTTCCAGCCCCGCCTTACCCAGAGCTTCCCTTCGGTGCTGTCTCTGCTTCCTATGAATCAAAGGTCTGCTCCCAAGCCGAGCCTGACCTGCCACCCTACATCCTCTCCCTGTGGCCTCCTTGGGTCACCCCTGGCCTGAACAACCTGGATTCTCCAAGCCCTCTCCTCCTAGGCTGGGTAGAGCTGGGCTGTGACTCACCCTCCACCCACATGGCTGCTCCTCATACCTCTCCAGAACCTGACTCACTGCTCCCTGTCCCTGGCAGGAGCCTCGCTGTCACCCTGTCACTCTCTTCCTCCCCTCTCTGGTTGGTTTGCCCCTCCTGCCACAGTTTTACCACAGCTCTGGTCCCTTGGAGCATCTGCCTCACCTTCTGAGCTCTGAAGGGACTTGGGTCTACACCAGAGGGAACGGGACTGGGGGACTACTGGCACCTGCCTTTCTTCCCTTCTCTTGGCTTTGCTGGGTGAAAGCTCTTTTTTTTTTTTCAGTTCTGGGCATCCTATCATCTAAAATGAATAACTGTTACCATTTATTAAGTACCTACTATGTTCTAGGCACTCATTATTCACTTGCCGATTGCTTAATCCTGTAGCAACCCTCTGAGATTGAATTTGTGCTAGCCACTACTTACCGAGAACTCCAAGGTTCAGAGAGATTAAGCCACTTGCCCAAAATCACAGGGCTGAAGTTGGAGCACAGGTCTGCTGACTTCAGAGCCCATTCATTGTCTCGTTCTTGGTTCAACATCCCGGGTGCTCTAGACTTGTCCAGGGGAGGGGACAGGGTGCCTGAGCAGTTTGGTTATATTGGGAAAGAGCGCTGAATATGGAATCCAGAGACCACATTTCTGATCTCAACCCTGCTGCACAACCTTTACCAAATCACTGCCTTTTGGGACCTCAAGTTTTTATCTGAAAACGGAAAGCCATATTCTTTCAAGTCACTTGCCGCTTGAGGACCCTGGGTCTCCAGTCTTATGTATGATGCTCTCACTTGCATCAGACACATTGCCACAGTCATGGGCAGCAGGCACATTTTTTTCTTCTGGGAGCAGGGGAGAGAGGACTGGTATCAGACCCCTCATGGGGTGACGGGCGTAGCCCACGGTCAGTCCTGGCTGGATGTCTGTGTGAGGCTGTTTTTCCCCCCTTTGAAGTGTGGAAAGAATGGGGGAGGGGAGTCATCATTGTTCCAGTTCCTTCTGGAGTTCCTTACTTTCTATCTTTTGCCCCATTGTACACCCTACACTCATCCACCCTAGAGAGCTATGAAGAGGACATTTGGGGGTAAATGTAATAGACCTTTGAGAGAAGTGGTGAGCTACTAAGGACACAGACAGAGCCAGGTAAATATTCTGCTTGAAGTAAAAAAAGCAAGGCCCTGACCAGGGATTGCCTGCTTGCAGTCCCTAAGCCCGGCTCTGGCCTGAGCTCATGATACCCTGGTGCTAATGGGTGCCTCAGAGGGGGCCATCTGGACATGGACACTGTTGTTATTTTAGGAACCCCTCCACCCCCCCAAAAAAACCCTAGTACCTTCTCCAGAAGCAATTTTTATCTCTGACGCTGTCTTCCTGCAAGTGGGTCACCGAGTGCAACATCAGGAAATGAGGTTGATTTAAGGCCAAAATAACACCAAGTGGGTGTGGGGGAGTCGATGGGGATGGACAGTGGGGTGGGGGAGAGCTTGCTGGAACTGCCCAGTCAGCGGCAGTTACTTAACAGAAGCTAGCATTGTTAGAATGTTCTTAAACTGAATCTGAGAGATGCCTTCCCTGGGACCCCTGTAGCCTCTGTTTCCTCCACTGCTTTCTGGTGGTTCTGCCCAGTCTTCCTTTAGCCCCCCGGGAGGCGCTGAGCCAGGGGGCCCTCCCGAGTCCTCTGACTTCAGGTGGGATCAAAGCGTACATATTCCTTCCAGACAGGGTGCTGTTCTGGGTCTTTCCCCCAGGAGAGTAGAAGACTTATCAGAGTCCTTTTCTCCCGCAGCAGCTTTCTCCTCGAAGCCACAGGCTCTGGCCACACCCACCAAGGAGGAGCGTGGGAAAAAAAAGAAGAAAGGCAAGGGGTTAGGGAGGAAGAGAGACCCCTGTCTTCGGAAATACAAGGACTTCTGCATCCACGGCGAATGCAAATATGTGAAGGAGCTCCGGGCTCCATCCTGCATGTGAGTGTCCCTTCCCCGGCTGCCTGTGCTCAGCACACTCTTTGTCAGTCACGTGGCTGTTCCTCGTTGTCACTGTTCCTTGAATTCATAATTCTACCCAGTTTCTTCTCAATCTTGAGGCGGAAGTTGGGAGGAGGGGAAATATTTTTAGTCAGCGGAAGGGGCTCTCCCCCGCATGGATGTAATTTCCTGTGGTGTAGGTTTGTGACGTTCTTTCATCCTTGAGGACATTTCCTGCTTGTTCAGACATGAGCGTGTGGCTAGGAGAGCTGGTACCTGCAGGCAGGTCCTTCCGTCCTACCTCAGGCCCTCATCCAGATGGGAGAAGCCAGTGGGACACACGGCCGAGTAGGCATCCCGGGCAGAGCAGAGCTCCCGTGGCCTCCTTTCCCAAGCCCTGAGGTGCACTTGGACTCACGCCGTACAGATGCGTGTGTGCTCGGACATTCATGTGCTCATGAGAGCACGTGTGGGTTGATTGGAAGGCATGGCGGGACTATACGGAGAGCCATCACCATGGGAACAGGGAGAAGTCCCTTCGTCTCTTCTTCCTCATCCCCGCAAGGGCCAGGATGTGGGGGGGCGTAGTGGGTACTGGCCTTTGGCCATGGGATTGGAAGAACACTTCCTTTGTGCAGATTAACAGGAAATGGAACCCAACCCAGTAGGCATCAGCCTCTGGTCAGGCAGCACCACCCTTTCCCTGGGCGGAGGGGCCCTGGGTTCCCCAGCTACTCTGCTAAGGCCAAGCCCAGCAAACGCCTGCCTTGGCACCCCGTCGGGGATGACGGCACTGCCATGCTCTCTGGCAGGCATAGTGTCACCGCTGTGCCTGGAGCCAACACCCACATTTGACTACAAACGTCCACTCTCTTCCTCTGGGCACGAGGTCCCTGTAGAGAGACAGGCTTTGGGACCTGGGAGACCCTGGACGGGGCCAGGAGGCTATTAGCTGTGCACTACGTCCCAACCTGTCAAGAAGGCTGGCTGTCTGGCATTTCTTCTACTGGGATTAGAACCGATCCCTTGGCTTTTTAAAGCTCCCTTGTCCTGTCTGATCTCACACAACAAAAGCTGCCCTGTATTTGGCAATTGGCAGACAGACCCATCACTCTCTACCATGTCCATGATCACCTGTGCGTCCTCCCCTATAACATCCTTGTCAGGAGCTTGGTATTAGAGGGAGTTGCTTTGGAGTAACACAGACAGTCCCCATAGTAGTGTTCTTCCCAGGGTCTTGGGATAGGGTAGGAAATGTTTGTCTTAAATTTATAAAATGCCATCATTAGCACAGGATGGAGGCCGTGACTCTGAGGGTAGTCAAGGTGGATTGAGGCCAGGAATCTGTCTCGTCCAAACCGGTTCAGGGCTTTGGTGGATGGACTTCGACTGCTCAGCTGAGAACCTTTGTAAGGCTGCTGTCCTGGAGAGCTGGGCTTGATCCTCCAGCTAAAGCCACTAGATAAGGGTGCCCAGGGCCAAGGGGGTCCTAGGGGAAGTGATGATAACCATGATGATGCTTTCTCTCCTTTGCCCCATAGCTTCACAGTTAACTTTTATTATGAGCTGAGCCCAGCGGGTACGTGTTCAGTACCTACCTGGTGCCAGCTACTCTAGGGAATGGGGAATTATAGTCATGTCCTGGGATTCTCAAAAGCCCTAGGCAGGGGTTGGCAGGGCTTGCTATCTCTGGTTGAAAGGTGAGGAAACTAGAGCCAGGAAGTAGGAAGTGATTTGCCTGAGATCAACAGCTAAATAAATGGATGGAAACAGGACAGGGATTCAGGTGCCTGACTTCCATTCCAGCATACCTTTCATGCCCCCAGGCTGTACTGCATGTTGTTGGCTTGGGTCCTCCTTCTGTCCTTACGGTATTTGAGTAGGATTTCATAGAGGACAGCTGTTATGTTCGAGGTCTCTTAAGGCTTTTACCAGCCTAAGAGCAGGGCAATCTGATTTGAAGACTTTGTCTCTGCTTCCTAGGCAGATTTTCTAGGGGCTGGAATCTGTGTCTAAGCTTTGGCTACTTCCCGCCTCCGGCCTTTGGATCTCAGGGCAGAGTGCAGTAAAAAGACACAGAGCTCCTGGTGTGGGGAAATGTGCTAGCTGGGCGCCTACATTTGGGGCCCTTTGTTGCTCCTCCTTCCCTCTAGACCCTGGAACCGCCAGCTAGGGTGTGTCTGGGCTGCCCCGAGGAGCTTGAGGCTAGCTGGCTTCCTAAACCAGTCCCCCGCAGCCACCATATACAGGAAAACCCTTTTGTGTCACCAGCCAAAAGTTGCCCTCAGAGAGCCGTTTCCTGGGGCTCCTGACTGGCTGCTGACCCAGAAACTGGCTGCAAAGTTTCCTGTGGCCGGAGGAAACCTAGAGACAGTCAGGCTGAGAACTCAGCTGGAAGAGAGACAGGCCCAGGGCCTTCCCTTGGCCTCCCTGGCCAGATGCTGAGAAGGAATGGCGAGCCCCCTTCTCTTTGGCTCCATCTGACTTCGGTGCCCTGTTCCTCAGGGCAGTACCCTCTGGAGTCCTATTACATAATAACTCACACATATGTGGGATCTGGCCTTTTGTTAAGGGGTTGTTAAGTGTAACATCTCATTTGATCTTCACAGTACTCTCGTGAAATAGGTATTTATTATTCCTGTGTTTTACACAAGTCAGCCAAAGCTTGGAAAGGTAAAAGTAACTTGCTCAAGATCACCTGGCTAGAAATAGCAGCAAGCCATGAGGTAGGGGCAGAGAAACCCAGCTTGGAAGATGTCTCTGGACCCTAGAGGGTTCTTACTCCCATTGTAATACAAGTTCTGAAATGGGTCGCAAACATCGGTAGGAGGGACACGTTCCAGTTTGGTGGGTTGCTGGCTCTGCGCAAGACACATGATCTTGTCCCCACCCGGGATGCTTGGAACGTACTCATCCCCCCTCCTTCCCTGGGGAAGCCAGGAGTCATCTGCAAAGGGAGGGGGAGGGGGGTAATATTAGGATGTTTACATTATTATCCTTTTGACTCAGGGTGGGGGTGGAAGGATTATGTAACTGAATTGCGGGACTCTGAGACCAAGCTTTATTTCTATCATCTGAGTAACTACCTGTGGGGTTTGAGTGATGGCTGGAAGTGAAAAACAGCCTCAGCTTCCCCCCTCCCCGCCCCCCCACCTCGGCCCAGGAGAGCATAGTCTCTGAAAGAGTCATCTAGACTGCTGGGTTGAATCCTGGCTCTACCTCTCACTAGCTTCGTGACCTTAGGCAAATTAGCTAAGAGTTTAAGCCTCAGTCTCTCCATCTTTAAAATGGGGAGAGTAACTCCTACTTCACAGAGATGTTTTTAAGATTAAATGAAATGATTCTTGTAAAGCAATTAGCACAGAGTACTTGGCTCACAGTAAGCCTGTAATGTTTGCTATTTATTATTCAAGTTAATAATCATAAGTCAAAGAGCAGGGTCAGACAGCCCCAGGAACCTCTCACCTCATGAGATACCTGTTTTCTTGGGGGTCATCTGTGCTGTTCAGAGTGGAAAGAATCATGAATTTGGAATCTGCTAGGACTGGTTTCTAGTCTTAGCCTTGTTGTTTCTTAGTTGTGCTACTTTTGGTAAATCACACTCTCTCTGATCCTTAATCTTACTCTTTCAATCTGTAAAATGGGGCTGTACCTGCCTACCAGATGTTATGAGTCTCAGTTGAGCAGCAGATAGGGATAGTGCCTTATGAACTGTAAACTGCCATGCGTAAGTGATTTTCCAGGGGCACTCCTGAGAGCTTCCTCCGTATCCTGTCAGGATGGGGGTGGTTGTTTTGCCCATGTTGGCCAATGGGACAGATTCACGAAGAGTCTGGGCATGGAGCCGTGTGCCCTGTGTGTCTGTGGGACTGACCCCCATTTATGCTACAGGGGGATGGTTCCCCAAAGCACTCAGAAGGAGCTGAGGCAGAGAGAGGTGCTCGGCACTCAGCAGGGGCGGCCTGGCTCCCCCCCCCCCCCCGCCTCGCTGCTGCCAGGTTTGGATAGGTCCGCTTCCGGGGTGCCTCTCGGCAAAAAGAAGGGATTCCTTGCTCTCAGCTACCACACGCTCGACCTGCTTCCCAGCGGAGGCACAGCTCAGAATAGAGGGCCACCAGGTTCTCAGGGCTTCCGTCAGCAAGCCAGTGGCCCGGAAGCCCCAGGCAGACTGTGCCAGTGCGGTTGTGGGTGTGATTGGGAAGCACACTGAGCTCAGAGTCCGACAAACCCAGACCACACTTCTGTTCTGCTGAGTGACCACGGGGAGGATAGCTCTGCCCTTCTGTAACATGGGGGGCCGCCACCTACATCAAAGGGCCACTCGGGCGCTCGGATACAGGAAGGGACGTGAATGTGCTTGTTCCACCGAAAACGCTTCCAAGTCTTCCTCAGAGTTTTGAGGAAATGCTTTATGTTAGAAGAGGCATTTGCCGTCTGATTGATTTCTGGGGTGCGAAAAGCCAGAGGGTTGTTTCTGACATTTTTCCATGCTCTGGAAGACAGGTGGGCAAGAAGAAGTTACTTTGGTTTTGTTTGCTTTGTCCTCTGATAGAGGAGCCAGATAGCCCAGAGTTCAGAGGCCAAAAGTTGATGTGAAGCTCTCAAAGTGGGCCCTGCACCCAGAGGGAGCTGGAAGTTAAATGAAGGGAACTTGAGAAAAATGACTCCTGGCAAAGGAACAGGACCTATTAATAGGATGGGCCGAGGCTGAGAGGGACTGAGGGCTGGAAGCCGTAGTGGAGAAGGCTGGGTTTATTTCTGGGTCAGAGTTAAGGGGCCTCACTAGAGGGAGTGATATTCAGTCCCCTGAGCTCAACCCACCAGCTCACGGACCTAAGTCTTCTGAGGGGCTTGAACAGCATATCCCAATACACGTGTAATAAGTAATCCACACATGGAACATATGTAGCTTGGACCTTCAAGTCCTCCCTCACTTTTCCCCTGCCTGGAGCAGCAATCTTGAGCCAGGGAACCAGAGGGAATGGAGAAGGGGAGCGAAGGATGGGGAGGAAAGCCACAGAGCCTTCACAGAGGCTTTTCAGGAGTCTTCTCCTAGACTCCTACTAGAAGGATAGAGGAAGGGCGGGGATCAAGGCCAGGGATTGATAGGCTGTGAGGCTGTGAGAGCTGGGATCGGCCTCAGGCAGGGGGGCCATTGCCTGAAGAGAGAGGCCAAACCACTAACCTCATCTCTGCTTTGTTCTGTCTTGAACCAGCTGCCACCCCGGTTACCACGGAGAGAGATGCCATGGGCTGAGCCTCCCAGTGGAAAATCGCTTATATACTTATGACCATACAACCATCCTGGCTGTGGTGGCCGTGGTGCTGTCGTCTGTCTGTCTGCTTGTCATCATGGGGCTTCTCATGTTTAGGTGAGTATTGGGGCCCCCTGCAGGCTGTTTCTGCAAATCACTCCTATTCCTCTTCCCTCTGGGTCTTCTGCCTATGATCACATGAGCCCTCCAACCTCCCAAATTCCAGGCGAGGAATCTGACTGACATTCCTGAGTACAGGTTCTCTAGAAACCTAGCTTCTCCGGCCTGACATGAGTCCAGGGTCCAGAGCCCAGGGCAAAGATTACCAGGTTATCGCAGGTCCTGCTTTTCACAGCAGGCCTAGGGGCCCACCCATGGCTCTACCTCTTTCCACAGTTCTTTCCCTTTGCTCTGTGCCTCGATGACATTAGTGTGTGGTTTGATAGACAAAGCATGGCTGGTATATGACCGGTGATATAGCCTTTCAGTTCTGAGGCATCTCAACCTCGGGCCATGCTTCCAGTCCAGGTTATGTTCTAGACTGGGGGAGACCTACCAAACACTCTGCCCATTTCCAAGCTGTGCAATTCGTCTGTTGTAAGACCTGGACCAAGTTGCCTGTCTCTCTGACGGCTATAATCTCACAGTGATTGTAATCTGTCTACCTACCTCATAAGGATATTATGAGGATCATGTAAATGAGGTCAAAGTTCTCAGCAAATTATAGCGTGCTGTTAGAGACAGGCATTCCTTGGGGCAGTTGGGCCTTTGACCAGAGGTCTTTTGGGCTGCCAGACCGTCTAGGCTTTTCCAAGTAATGGAGGGAACCACAATGGCAGTGTCTTTTAGAAGGACCTTCTCTGGGACCTGCACCTTGTCGTATCAGGCAGAACTTGCTCACAAAACTTGTCTCCTCCAGGTACCATAGGAGAGGAGGTTATGATGTGGAAAGTGAAGAGAAAGTGAAGTTGGGCATGACTACTTCCCACTGAGAGAGACCTGTGCTCAAGGTAATGGTCCATCGTTTGCCCCACGGCACCATCACCATCTTCCCTTCATTCTGAATTCTTCCCTCGACCTAGGGGTTGGGGGGCAGACTACTGTGGAGTCAGGGTCCCATTGCAGAATGGTTTTCAAAAGTGTTCTCAGTGGGTCATCTCCACTTGGGGTGACAGTTGCTAGAGAAATACCCGAGAGAGATGCCTGAGACCACAGCTTCTCCCTTCCTCGTCCCCTCTTCTCCCCATCACTCCTAGATGAACTCCCTACTTCATAAGACTGGACCTGAGAGACCCTTAAGACCTCTTAAGACTGGATCCAGCTTTAAATGCCTTCCTTTTGTGCTTTAGGAATCTGCGGGGTGACTGCTACCTCTGAGAAGGCACAGCTGATCGTAGACTCTGCAGAGGGAAAGTACGTCAGGAAGACTCCTTCGTTCCCGGTTGCTATCTAGATTGGGCCTCCCATAATTGCTTTGCCAAAATACCAGAGCCTTCAAGTGCCAAATGGAATATGTCAAAATGGGATCTTGGTCAGAAGAAAGCAAAAGTGAGAGGTCTTCATGCCCTTCTGAGTCCCCTCCTCCAAACTCCACATATCCCCATAAGTTTGTTTAAACGATTACCTTCTGGATTCAGATGCCAGTTAAATTCCATATGCTCCAGGATCTTTGACTGATAAAAAAGAAGAAGAAGAGGAAGAAAGAAAGCTTTGTGGATGGGAAGAAAGTAACAAAGATTGAGAAGCTATGAACTCAAGTAGCCACCAAGGGATTGGCCATTTGGAGCCTCCAGCGCAGGATTTGAGGAGCTAACTGTGAAATACCACAAGCCCGAGAACTCTGTATTTTGGGACTTCTACCCAGACGGAAAAATAACAACTATTTTTTGTTCGTTTGTTTGTAAAATGCCTCTTAAATTATATATTTATTTTATTCTATGTATGTTAATTTATTTAGTTTTTAACAATCTAACAATAATATTTCAAGTGCCTAGTCTGTTACTTTGGTGATTTCCTGGCCCTCGACCTTGTATGCCCCACCACCTGGCTCAGCGTCGCACCCCTCTGCCACAACTCCAAGGTGGTTCCGTGACCCATCTGGGGTAATCTGCTCTCTGTCCACGTTTCCGAAGATCTTCCACAATCACAGTACCACAGCGGGAGATCAGTAGAGTCAGGATAAAGGAGTTAACTTTGTCAGATCCACTCTATGAGTTGGACTGCGGTCTTGCCTAGGCGATTTTGTCTACCGTTTGTGTTTTGAAAGCCTGAGGTGCTGATGTCCAAGCATAACAGATATTGGTGTTTGCCCGTGTCCTCTCTCTGCCAAATCTCGTAAGAAGTTGGACTTCCATGCCCGCAGCTTTCCTGACTCCTCAACCCCGATGGCCCCAGGCCCACAGAGTGGGAACTCCCTCTTCCCTGTATCGAGACATTTCTCTTACTCCTGCCATTCTTCTGGTGCTACTCCACGCGGGGGTCAGTGCAGCAGAGGATAGTCTAGAGAAGGTTTTAGCAACGAAAAAGGCTGAGGAGGAGCAGGAAACATTGGAGCTGACTGTTCTTGTTGACTGATGACCTACCAATTACTACAGAGTTCAGAGGTGAGGAGGGCTTTTGCGTAAACCCACCCACCTCACCGAAAACTAAAAAGGTATGCTGTCATGGTCCCTTCTGGAAGTTTCTGGTGCCATTTCTGAACTGTTACAACCTGTATTTCCAAACCTGGTTCATATTTATATTTTGCAATTCAAATAAAGATAACCCTTACTCCATAGACTTCTGTCTGCTTGTTTTATCTGGGAACTGGTTTAACAGAGGTAGTTCCTAAGCCCTGAGTGGATATTAGGCTCTATGCCCGGCCTTTTTATTTACACTCTCCTGGTATCCCTGACAACAGGGTGATGGAGGTACTAGCATCGTCCCATTTTTCCAGAAGAAAAAGCTGAGGCTCAGAGAGGTTATATAACTTTCCTGAAGATGCACAGCTGATAAATGACAGCTGGGATGGGCAGTCTGACTGCAATTATTTGTCTTAAGATTTATATCATATCACCTCTGGGACAACAGAAAAGAAACCTTTCACGTAGGAATTTTGGCTAGCTGCAATCCGGAAAGACGTCTACCCACTCGGTCAATAGTCTCCGGACTCAGGGCCTGGTCCTGTGCTCTACGTGCAATGAAGCATTGACCCTGGTGGAAACAGCACTTTTGACTTCCCTCTCATGCTCCACAATCAATCCGTCCACAGACTTTATCACTCCTACCTTTAGAATACATGCTGAATGCAGCCATTGCCCATCACCGCCCCTACCATCACCCCGGTCCAATTCACCATCATCTCTGGCTCGGTCTCCTCTCTTCCACCTTGCTCCCACATAGCCCATTTCTCACATAATAGCCAGAGCGATCATGTAAAGTGTAATCCAGCTCTTGTCTGCCTTGCAGCCTTTCCCTGACCAACCTATTAGACAATAGCACATTCCTGACTCACCCCATTCTTCTTACTCTCCTTCTGTTGCTTTCTTTTCCACCAGAGCCCTTATCGCCACTAACATATTCTTCTTTGTCGATTGTCTAGCTCCTCCTGCTAGAATGCTAGCTTTATGAAGGTAAGGGCGTGTACATTACTCCAATCCCAGATTGTAGGCATTCGATGTTTGTTACATGGATGAATGAACATGAGAAATGACTAAAATCTAGTCAAAGGCCAGCAAGTGGACAGGTATGTGATCCAGTGCTGCCATGGGAGTGTGGCTGGGTTTAAAGAAGGGCCTCTGTTGGGCAGCTGGGTGGCTCAGTCGGTTAAGCGACTGCCTTCAGCTCAGGTCATGATCCTGCAGTCCCAGGATTGAGTCCTAGGTGGGCTCCCTGCTCGGCAGGGAGTCTGCTTCTCCCTCTGACCCTCCCCCCTCTCATGCTCTCTCTCTCTCTCATTCTCTCTTTCTCTCAAATAAATAAATAAGATCTTTAAAGAAAAAAAAAAGGACCTCTGTTGGGGACGGTGGGTGGGGATGACAGGATAAAAGTGGAATTTGGGGCATGTCATCTGGCCACAGTGTCCTGGGTAGACTGGAGGCACAGAGGTCCATTGGGAGGTCACTGGACAAGTGCCCATGGACTGTCCCCTCCTCATCCTCTTCTCTTAGAGAGTTGTGATACTCTAAAATTTCTCCAGGAGCCCCCTTATATATACTTTTTAAAAAGATTTTATTTATTTATTTATTTGACAGAGAGAAAGAGAGCACAAGCAAGAGGAGCGGCAGGCAGAGGCAGAGGGAGAAGCAGGCCCCCAAACAAGCAAGGAGCCCGACACGGGACTTGATCCCAAGACCCTGGGATCGTGACGTGAGCCGAAGGCAGACGCTTATCGGACTGAGCCACTCAGGTGCCCCAGATCTTATGCATACTTTGAATATGCTTTTAAAACTTGGAGACTAATAACTACCAGAGCTGAACATGTGCACATCCTATAATCCAGCAATTCCACTCCTAGGGATATACACAAGAGAAATGAATACGTATATTTACCAAAAGACATATACAAGGGTGATCTTAGCATTACTTCTTAGCATTACTTACAATAATGGAGAACAGGAGACTACCCCCCAACCCATCACTGTTTGACAATGAAATGAATAAATAAATTGTGGTATATCTATGCAATTAAACACTAAATAGCAATATGAATGAATCTGACAACCTAATGCTGAGTGAAAAAAGTCAGATACAAAAGGGTACATCCTATGTGATTCTATGTATTTAAAATTTTAAAACTGGGGGCGCCCGGGTGGCTCAGTCAGCTAAGTGTCTAACTCTTTGCAGCTTAGGTCGTGATCTCAGAGTCGTGGGATGGAGCCCTGTCTTGGTTCTGCACTCCCCGGAGAATCTGCTTGAGATTCTCTCTCTCTCTCTCCCTCTGCCCTCCCCGCCTTGCAAGTGCAAGCACGTACCCTCTCTCTCTCTCTCTCTCAAATAAATAAATAAATCTTTAAATAGTTTTTTAAAAATAAAAATTTTAAACAGGTAAAACTAATCAATGGTGAAAGAAATCAGAAAAGACCTTCCTGTTGGGATCAGTAGTGACTGGAAGGGGGCAAGACAGGGCAACTTCCAGTGCCCTGATTAATGTTACGTTCCACAATCTGGGTGCTGGCTACCCAGGAGTATTCACTTTGAGAAAATTCATTGAGTATGGTTCGTGCATTTCTCTGTGTGTATTAAACTGCAATAAAAAGATTTTCAAAACTCGGATCGGGGATTCTTTTGCTATTTGCATTATATAAAGCTCTGTAAAGTACCAGTATATTACTTTGGTAATCAGAGAAAATAGGACAGATGTCAGAAATAGCTGTGGAGCAGTGAGTTACTCTGAACTCTTTGCGGGGCTCCCTCTCCTGCTCCTGTCTTATACCATGCTCAGCTTTTCAAACACACTTTGTTTCTCCAGCTAATGTTTCCTGCGGCCTCTGGGCTTCCTGCCTTTCAGGGGCTCTCTCCTGCCACTGCTGCTGCTGGGAGCAACCTACCACTCCCCGCCCCCGCACCCCCCACCCCCCTCGCACCCCCCCCCCCCCGCCCCACCACCAGGCATCTCCTTGGCTGATAGGGTGGCTCTGGGAGCCTCTGAACTTG
>CM052895.1:25776991-25883671 GCA_028534135.1 Potos flavus
CATCATAATCATTATGAGGCTAATAATCAAATAAATATTTGATAGTCATGGAGTGCTCACTAAGCCGGTCCCCTGGGCCACACACTGCAGGCATCACCACGGTTGCATCTGACTACCCAAGCCTTTGCTCTAACCACCAAGTTACTTTCACAAATGAGTTCTTCGGGCCAGATTTGTTTTCTCTTCGTCCTGTATTCATCCAGAAATAACACTACAATGAGGAGCCCGTATGAAAGGGATCTTAGAAAGCAACTCCTTAGAGCCTAAGTGTTTCCTCCCCTGCCCCCCGTTTACAAATTCATGGGAGAAGATGTGAGGCGCCTTATTAGGGGACAGGGGAAGGAACAGGAGAGCAGGCAGACACGATCTTGGGTCTGGGTCCAGGCTCCACTGTTTATTAGGGGGTGCTCTCATGCCTGACCTGGCCTCTTTGAACCTGTCTCCCAGCTCTTAAAAGAGATACTAAATATATCCACCTCGATGAGTTGCAAAAATGATATCTGTGAAGAAAGTGCCTAGCTTAGGGCCAGGCACATGTTAGATACTCAGTAAATGTTGATGATCGTTAGCAACCTGTCCAAGGAAATAATTGGAGGCACACTGGGCATTGAAACCCAGCCTTCCGATTCCTAGTCCACAATTTTTTTCCTTACACACAAACAATGCTTCTCAATCAGTGTTTTACATTTTAATGTCAACTGTGGTTTCAAAGGAGCTTTAAAGGATCTTAACAAATATTTGTGGGTTTAAGAAGCCCGGGAACAGCAACTCTGTCCAAATATATCACTTCAACTTGGCTGGCCTGAAATTCTTCCCTTTGTCAACAATGCCTGAAATTCAAGCTTCCTGTTTGAGAATGCTAATACTTCTGGGAATAGCTAAGCAATGAGAGGCTGGGATTCTTTGTTGGTATAATTCATTTTAGCTTCATTCATTCAGCAAATATTTGGGGAAGCCTCCCAATCACCTTCCAAATGAAATCCATGCTCTGAAGGAGAGGGCATTTTGATGGAATGAAGGCGGGGGAAGAAAAGAAAGAGAAGTACTTTGGAGCAAGGGCATTCATTCACAAAATTCATCACAAAATTGAGTAAGCACTTATAAAGTGCCACATACTATTCTTGTCACTGGAGAACAGTGGCGAGACCAACGATACTTGTGTAAATAAAGAAACAGGATAACTTCAGAAATTACAGAAAGATAACTTCAGAAGTAACACACACACACACACACACACACACACACAAAGCGTCATTGGGGCAGCTCCAGGAAGGTCCCTCTGAGGAGGGAACACCTGAACCTAGACAAGATGAGATCAGGCATATGAAGGCCCTAAGACAAAAATAAGCATCGTTTGTATGAAGGACGGAAAGGGATCCCTGAGTGGCAGCATAGTCATTGAAGGTTGAAGAGGGAGGCAAGGACCAGATCATGTAGGGCCTTGTAGACCATGGTGAACAATTTGGAAGCCAGTGGAATGTTTTGAGCAGGACAGTGATAGGATTTGATTCATGTTTTGCAAATAGGACTCTGCTATGCACAGAAAGGGGTACTGGGAGCAAAAGTGGAAGAAGCAAGACCAGTTAGGAGGCCTTGGCCATCATCCAGTCAAGTCATGCTGATGGCCGGGAATACAGTGGTAGGAGAGGTGGTGGTGAGAAATGGTCAGATTCAGCCTATGTTTGGGAGGAATCACCTGTAAGACACGCTGATGGATGGAATGTGGATATTAAGGGAAATCAAAGATGACTGCTTGAATTTTAACCTGAGAACCTGGGTAAACAATGGTTCTGGTCACCCAGATGGGAAGGAATGGGGGAGGAGTTCATGGGGACCACAGAAATAAACATTCTTCTGTGGACATACTAAGTCCATATGGGTGAAGGAGGGCACTACAGAGAGGGCAATGAGAGGAAGGGGGATGCAAGGAGGGAAAAAAAAAAGAGGCAAAAGTGTAAATAAGAAGGACCGAAGACAGAAACAAACAAGGACACCTGAGATTTATATGATGTTTCACAGCTCTAAAGTGTACTCCTATTATAGAAACTTACTTAATCCTCATAGTGCCCCAGATAGTACTCTTATCCCCAGTTTCACGATCAAGGGCCCTGAGGCTCAGAGGGGTAGAGTATGTGGCACCGGACTTCACCCAGCTAATGCAGTTTTGACTGTGACCCCTCCCAGGAGGGCCCAGGCTCCTCGCTGACCATGAACTCCTACCTTGACCACCATTCTCCAAAAAGAGAAGAGAGGAGAAGACTCTCTATTTTCCTCCTTGCTGTGATAAGGTGCCCAGACCAGGCCAGGCATCCAGGGAACAGAGCAGTAGGTAGTGGAACTTCACGAAGACCAACCCCAGAGAAAGAAAAAAAGCCTAACCTCATCCAAGAGGAAGGAAGGAAGGAAGGAAGGAAGGAAGGAAGGAAGGAAGGAAGGAAGGAAGAGGAAGGTAGAATTGCCCTGTCCACGATTGGTTTCCGGAGCGTGAGGCCACCACCAAATTAATATAATTTGGAGGTTGCTGTGGTTTGGATTTTCTTTTTGAACTTTTAAAATTGCACATTTTTTGCTTGATTGCCCCTTGATTGATGGAGAAGAGATCAGGGACCTCTTAGCTCACTGCCACCCACACAGCTGTGAAGGAAGTCAGCTGCCCTCGAGCTCTTCAGAGAACATCTCTCCCTCCCTCCCTCCCTCCCTCCCTCCCTCCATTCTTCCCTCCTGGCATCTTGGCCATTACTAACCAACAGGGCATCTAAAGAAAAGGGCTCCTTTCAGGGCTGGATTGTAGTTAATGGATCATAGCCTGTGTGGGAGGCTTCCCCAAAGACGTATGATGTGGGTGTAGGAACCAGACAGACGGGAGGAATTAAGTCACCCTTTTCCCCAACCCTTATTTTCTTGCCTAACCTAGAAGTCACTGGATTGGCTTCCTTTTAGTGAGGGACTACTTTTGTTTCTGCTGACCCTAGGTTTTGACAGCGGCCAGGTTCAATGGGACCATGACAGAAAGAAGAAGCTACCAGTTGGTTCTTCTTTTATGCTCCTAGTGTCTGGGCTAAGGCTGGCGTGTAACCATGACCTCAAGCCAAGGCTCTCTAGGAAGGCCTGACTTCTATTTCTTCGGTGATATGAGCAGGCGGGATGGCCCTGAGAAGCCCTATGCTTGGGAAGGAGGGCCTGACCAGTTTCACTCTCTTCTGCCCAGTGGCTGGAACTCTGGACACTAAGACTCTAGGCTGGAGAAGTCTGACTCAAGTTCAACCCTGCAGGTACAAACATCCTCTTCCAGGTGTGTGTTTGGGCACCTTCTGGAGAAAGTCTGCCACCCACACTCAGTCCCGGTGTGTTAGTCACTCCTCCTCTGCACTTCCACAGCACTGGGCCTTGGACAATGCAAGGAAAATCAGTCCTCTTCCCCCAGCAGCTTCGGGGTTCCTCTCCCACAGCTTTCATCACCCCATGTGTTGTCACTGTGTGCTCACCTGCTTCACCCACTGTGAGCTCCCGGAGACGCGGAGTGTGTCCTTATGCAGCTCTGTGTGCCTGCACCCGGTACATCAGCGGCTCTCACTAAATGTTTGAGGCAGGCTTGAGTCAATGGGCAGTGGAATAAATGAATGAATGCATGAATAAATGAATGAGTGAAGGGAGAGTAGAGGTTAAGAGTTTAGACTCTGGGGATACAAAACATAAGAGGCTTTTTTTTTTTTTTTTAAAGATTTTATTTATTTATTTGACACAGAGAGAGAGAGAAAGAGAGAGAGCACAAGCAGGGGGAGCAACAGAGGGAGAGGGAGAAGCAGGCTTCCCACTGAGCAGGGAGCCCGACAAGAGTTTCGATCCCAGGACTCTGGGATCATGACCTGAGCCGAAGGCAGACGCTTAACCGACTGAGCCACCCAGACTCTTAATCATAGGAAACAAACTGAGGGTTGCTGGGGGGAAGGTGGGTGGGAGATGGGGTAACTGGGTGATGGGCATTAAGGAGAGCACGTAATGTGATGAGCCCTGGGTGTTATATGCAACTAATGAATCACCGAACTCTCCATCTGAAACTGATAATACACTATATGCTAATTAGTTGAATTTAAATAACACATTTTTTAAAAAAGTGTTTAGACTCTGGATCAGACAAAGCTGGGTTCAAATCCAAACTACGCCATTTTCCGGTCATATAATGATCTTGAACAAATTATTTAACCTTGCAGAGCTTCACTTTTCTGAGGGTTTTGTGAGTATTATAAAGCATTCGTCACAGTGCCTGGGGTAGAGTAAGTACTCAGTCCATGACAGATATTAACAAGCTCTGACTTCTAGCCCTCTGCTAGTTTTTATACTCATGGGTCTTGTGGGCACCTCCTTTTCCAGATTTTTGGCCCAGCCAGGTCCTTGCCAGGCTCATGGCTCAGCCTGCAGGATTGTCCCCGTGGGTGCAGGTTGGAGTCAGGCTGGGTAAGCGGTTACAGCCCTGGGCTTTGCAGAGAAGGGGAAATTGTGACAGGGACCTGTCTAAAGCTGGCAAACAGGTCAGCTGCCACCCCCATTGTCTCGGGGCTTCTTCGCTGGAGGGTGTCCTCAGGAAAACAGGAACAGTGCTGCATTTAAGGTACCCGGATGACAGCCACATCAAATATGTGACCTTTTCTAGGAAGCCTAGTTTCCATGGTGAGTGGGGCCTCACGTTCTTTCTCAAGCCACACTCTGTGGTGCTTGGCCTGCTCTGGAATGTGATGGCAGTGTCCCCAACAGCTGGGTGGGGACCTCTGCCGAGGGGCTGCCCCTCCAATACGTCCAGGGTGGGTGAGGGGTTGAGATAGCCCCTGGGCTATCTGATGCCCACACCAGCTCTCCAATCTCCACTGCTCCCCTGCCCCCCACTCCATACGCACACACTTAATGGCTCATGGCCAACTGGCTGCCAGGCTGGGCAGAAAGAAGGGGACCCTTTCTGTGATCCCCCATGTTCGGCCAAGGCCTTGACCTCTTCCACCTCATCTTGGCAGCTGGAGCCGGCAGAGAGAGCCGGCCTCCCTGGCCTTGGCAGAGCGTGTGTTCAGGCTCAGCCTCAGCAGCTGCCAGAACGGGAGCTGAATGCCCAGTGCTTCTGCCAAAGCCTGCTAACTTCTTTCTTCTTTCTCAGAGCTATGCAAACGGAGGAGGCCGCTGAGGAATGCGACAGTAACCTCCCCGCTCCCCGCCTCCCTCCTCCCTTGGCCTGTGCTCCCCCAACCTCCCAGGCTGGAGTCACATCAGAAAAATGCATTGGAAGAAAGAAATCCCCCAATGTGTCATGACATTACATTTCCGCCTGGTGCTCAGAAACGAGAAAAGCAGGAGGGGGAGGTAGAAGTAGTGTGTTCATAGCCAAAGCCCTGTGACTACCTCAGCTGCTGCCTCCCTGGGGCAGATCACCTGCTCCCCTGGGGCTCTGTTTCCTCATTAATAAGGCGGGCTAACCGCTCTGACTCACACTGCAGAGAAACTCTGAGAATTAACTGTTTGCTATCATCAAAGAGCACTGATATTCCTAAGAGGCTGTTGAGAGGGTCTGTGTTGCAAGTTCCAGTTGGCAATGACTGAACAAGTTCACTGCTCTCACGTGCATTCGTGTAACAGACATACAGTGATTCCTACTTTGTTCTAGAAGCTAAACACGCAAGAGCGAGCGGAACCCAGGCTCTGCCCTCCAGGGGCTTGCACTCTACCAGAGAAGAGAGACAATTAAACAGATCATAATAATCAGGTGTCGAGACAGTTACGATGGGCAGTAAGGGGTGCCAGGTGAGTGAGCCTGCTCTGGGGGTCAAGGGGGCCACTTCCTTGAGGAAGTAAAATTCAAGGTAAGGCAGGAAGAGCAGCTGTGGTCTAAGGGAAGAGGGGAGGTCATTAAGAGTATTCTAGGGGCGTCTGGGATTATAAAGGAACCTTCGAAACAGTGCTGGGGAGTTTGGACTAGTTTCTCCGAGTGATTGGGAGCCACTGCAGGGGTTTCACACGAGTGCAGGTAGGAGGTGGCACGATCAGATCTGCTTTCGGGTAGATGACTCGGGCTGCAGTGTCGAGAAAGGACCAGAGACGTAGCTAGAGTAGCGTAGGGAGACCAGCTGTTTGGTGGCTGTGCCAGTACCCAGGTCGTAGTGTGGGATGGCAGTAGCAGTGGATAAGCAGCGAAGTACATGAATTCGAGAGGTACGTAGAGGATGAGAGGAAGGGAAGGGGAGTTAAAGACGACTGAGGTTTAGGCTTATACTCCTGAGCGGAAAGTGGTGCCGTCCACCGAGATTGGCCTCTCTGGACAAGGAGGAGCTGGTTGGGGGGTGAAGATAGCAAGCCCAGGTTTGGTCACATTAAGTCTAAAGTAGTGACCACCTTGTCAGTAGAGATGTTCAGTGCCCAGTAATAGAGCCAAGTCTTAAGCCCAGGGATGGGCTCTGGGCTGGAGAGGCGTCACTGGCCCAGAGAGAGGGAGGAACTGTACAGTTATGAAAGCGTTAGCTATCTAACAGGCAAACTCCGATCCCTGGGGGCCTATCGCAGTGGCTTATTTCTCACTCAGGTTAAGTACAAAATGAGTGGCCCTAATACATGGCAGATGCTTTTCCAAGTGGCAGTTCGGGGACCCTGGTCCTTCCATCTTGTGTGTCTGTCTTCTGTAATACACAGTTTCCAAGGTCACTGTGATGGAGGAAGAGCATGAATGATGATGCCTGGATGATTCTATCACTTCCCACCACACTCCACCGGCAAAAGCTCACCACGTGGTCGTACTGAACTACAAGAAGACTGGGCAGATGTAATCTGGGATGGTGGGATGGTGTCTGTGAGAAAGAGGAAATGAATTTGGCAACCAGCTAGCCAGTCTCTGGCACAAGAATGCATAGGAGTGGATAAGATCACTTGGCAGATCTGGGGCTTTTCCCCATTCATTGGTTCCCGTTTTTACATGCCTACACAGGCACGGGGTAGACAGAAGTGAAGATAAGCCACTGCTTCCCCTCCCTAGACTCGTGTTCTTAGAGACCAACAGGGGAGGGTAGGCTCCAACCCATTTCGGTACCGCCTATAAGATGGGCAGATCTTCAGGGTGAAATGATCCTGGTGGGGGTTAGTCATGTTGGCTGTGACGCTGGCCACTCTGCCTCTTCCCAGAGGCTAGCTGCCATTCCCCCTCACCTCTTTTCCTTCACCTCAACAAGTCTTTATGGAGTATCTGCTATGTGTTGGGTACAATGTCCAGTTCTGGAAACGCAACAGTAAGCGAGGCAGAAATCCCTATGTTAATGTGTCCATTTGTTTATTATCTGTCTCTCCCCCTAGAATAGTAGGATCATGAACAGGGTCTGTGGCTTATCTTGCTTGTCTTGCCTATTGCTACATCCCCAGCTGCCCAAGTAATGCCTAGCACGTAGTAGGAAGTCTGGAAATAACTGTTGCATAAATACATGGTTGAATGAAGGCCTTCTGGAAATCCATATCTACAATGAGTACTGCAAAAGGGGAAGAACAAGGTTCCATAGGGTGGCCTATGGCACAGTGACCTAATCGGGTTCAGGAGGAAAAGAGAAGTCTTCCTGGGGAAGAAGTGTTTAAAGCTTGGAATATCAGATAAGGGAGGGACAGACAGGTGGAAGGCCATAGGCAAAGGCCTGGCATCAACAGTGTGCAGGGAGGAACAAAGGAGGCTCAGCGCGGTTGGAGCCTGGAGGGGAAGGAGGGAATCTCACCTGCCAGATGAGATAGAAGGGGCGCTCAAGGACCAGACTGCACATGGCCTTGAGGGACCTCCTGAGTCTCTGTATTCCCTAAGGACGCATCACTCGGCAGCTTCTTTGACCTTGCAACCATTTATTTCAAGTTAATGTTCAAAGAGGGCAGTTTTTTGTTTTTGGTGTTTTTTTTTTTTTTACTTTAGTAGTGATTCTCATCTCATTGTCTCGATAATATTTGGACAGGTTCAAATTAAAATCCCTGTCTGCCAGACCCTCCTTGCCTGCAGAGACTTCTCCTTTCTAGGAAAATAGGCACAGGGACTCTTCTTGGCTGACAGTGAGTGGGGAAATGAACAACTGCTTTGATGTGCTCGATGTTTTCACACGAGACCTCGTTTAAGGTTCCCAACAATCCTGGAGGGCTGGCACGATTATCCCCATTTTACAGATGAGGAAACTGAGTCCTTAAAGAAATGAGAATCTGCAGTAAAGCCCAAGGGAAGTGCATGTCTCTAGAGATTCTGAAGAAGACACTAGTCTTCGTTGGAAAAATAATAACGCCTAACCTCTCCGACAGACTGCAAAGTGGAAGTTTGAGAACAGAATTGCAAAGAAGCCAGCAGTCCAGTGAGTCGGGTTAGACAAGCAGCCAGTGAGAAAGTGTTCGTTAACTTCTGGGTCGCTTGGCACAGCTTGAATGTGCTCTCTGACCTCTGGGAGCTCACAGTCTGCCGGGAGAGACAGGCCAACAAGAGACCTGTAATTTCAGCACCATGTGAGAAGTTGCTCTCCCGCAGGTATGAACCGAAAGTTAGGGGAACACGGGACCAACCGTAGAGTTGATTGTGTGCTCAGTGCTGAGTGGAGGCATAGACGATGTACACGAGCGGGCAGTTTAGATATCGACTCCTTCTCTCTGTTCTTTGAACATCTTTCCCTTCATTCCACCAACACCTAAGGTGCTGATTATGTGCCAAGTACTAGGGAAAAGGCAAAGAACAAATAGATGCAGTACCTGCCCTCAGCCTGGTACAGGAGATAGCCAGTTAATAAATAATGACACGGACCCACAAGACTCCAGAAAATATCTAAAGAATGTAAGGGGTAAGAGCATTTACCTACACGAAAAAGAATCGAGAGTTGGGGGGTCAGGAACAGGAAGCTAAGTTTCTTTTCCTGGTATATGATTTATGTTTTCATTTATTTATTTTTAAAGATTTTATTTATTTATTTGACAGAGAGGAGACAGTGAGAGTAGGAACACAAGCAGGGGGCGTGGGAGAGAGAGAAGCAGGCTTCCCGCCGAGCGGGGAGCCTGATGCAGGGCTCAATCCCAGGACCCCGGGATCATGACCTGAGCCGAAAGCAGATGCTTAATGACTGAGCCACCCAGGTGCCCCTATGCTTTCATTTAATATGTAGTTATTGTATGAATTACTTTTTCTTTTTAAAGATTTATTTATTTATTTTGGAGAGAGACAGAGACCATGAGCGGGACGGACGGAGGGAGAGAGAATCTCAAGAAGACTCCTGGCAGAGCATGGAGCCTGACATGGGGCTCGATCTCGTGACCTTGACACCAGGACCTGAGCTGAAACCAAGAGTCAATGCTTAACCAATGGCACTGCCCAGGTGCTCCTTTTCATTTAAGCGAAGTTTAAAAATAATCACGTGAATAAATACACTACTAGAAACTGTGATAAATGCCATGAAGGAAAAGTGTAAGTTGCTCTGAGAGAGGATAACAGGGGGAACCACTTTAAAGAGAGGAGTGGAAGGCGTGTTCATGAAAAGGTCATTGAAGCTGACCTCCGCAGGTTTCATTGCAGAGGACTGGGCAGAGTGCAGGTAAGAATGTTCTGGAGAACAGGCAATAGAAGTTCTCGAAGGAAGAAAATGCATGGTATGTTCTAGAAAGAGAAAAGAAACCAGTATGATGGAGCTGCTAAAAAAAGGGGGGTGGAGCAAGATCTCTTTATGACCCCAGCGCTTGGTCTGTGAAATGAATCCCACACCCATGCCAGACTGAAGATCCTGAGGCCTGAGAGGGTGTCTGGTTGGTTCACTGCTAGAAGAGAACCCATTATCCTGTAAGCATTTAAATATTTGTTTCATGCATAAATGAGCAAAATATGCATAGTATTTTGTTCAGAAACTATAAAAATGCCAAGAAAGGGTGGATTTGCACTAATGCTCGACTGCCCTGAGCCCTGGGGATTCACATATCTGACAGGTCCTGGAGGGTAGTCAGGGAGACAAAATATGAGCTAAGAGCTGATTTCCCTGGGTGTAAGCGGTGGTCACAATGTGTTATCACAGAACCTTGGCCTTTCTCTGAATTCCATTATCTCTATGGCTTCTTGAGTTTCAATTCTCCCTTCTTTCCAGGAATTCTCATTTTTCTCTGTCATAAACACCCGAGGCATTTACATCAGAATGGCTTCGAAGTGATAAGTCCTGAGGTAATTTTTTCTTCTTAATTCCGGGAAAGCCTTTGCATTAGTATTTTCTTCTAAAGCTACAGTTGCTAAGCCTGTGAGCTTCTAAAAGATGCAAATTCTTTGCGCTGCAGGACAGATCTGCTGAGGCCACCATTCCAGAAGGTGAGGCCCAGGTATTAGTGCTTTTAAAGCTTCTTTGGTGATTCTGATGACAAACCACATGTGGAAAAATCACTTCTAGTGTGGTAGTTCTTAACCTTTTGAGGGTGATTAGCCCCTTTGAGATGCTGAGGAGATTATGCTCGTCCTGATCCAGAAGAAAACACCCTGCAGGCACAACACTTTGTATAAGGATATTCTAGACATCTCAGTGTATTTATGGAGTACCCAAAATTCCCAGTGCCTAGTCCACATCTAAAGAACACCAGGTTCATCCTGCTTCTCCGGAGCAGAGCCCTGGAGCTTTTTCTATCTCATCTCTTTGTGCTCCGGGATTGGGGCCCTTTTCAGGATCTGAATGTTTAAGTGCATTTGAGGATAAGTGGCTACAAAAAGGAGTTCCAGATTCCCAAGACAAATGGAGCCTTCTATTTGAAACTCAATAGTCTTGCCAGAACCCACCAAGAAAGGCCACAGGGTAGAATGGAAGGAACTCTGGAAGGGACTCCGGGACTCCTAGGCTCTAGTCTGAGCTTGGACGCCAATTTGCTGTGTCTTTGCCAAGTCAGTTCTCCTTTGTGAGACTCATTTTCCTCAACTGTAAAGTGAGGCGGTAGACTGGAAGGACTCAAAGATCCCTTCTGGCTCTTTGAGCCTGGGATTCTTTTCAGGAGATTGTATACAGGATCTACTTCAGATGGCAGAGCACAATGGAGATATGCGACAAATGGATGGATTAATAGGGTCCCGTGGAGAGTTTGCTTCCTAATTCTATATGGCCTTCTGCCTTCAGATTCCAGTATTCCAGGGTAAGTTCCTTTGCTAGTGA
Organism: Potos flavus; assembly: GCA_028534135.1. Classification (NCBI taxonomy): domain Eukaryota; kingdom Metazoa; phylum Chordata; class Mammalia; order Carnivora; family Procyonidae; genus Potos; species Potos flavus. Next base: position 25,788,133 of record CM052895.1, read on the forward strand.
CCTCTTAGGTATTCTGCTAATCACTGTGGTTAGAAAGGCAAAGATCTGTGAGGTCACAGAGGCTACTCACCCACAGCCAACCACACTTTCCCATCTTCTCAAACCCAGGCTGAGGCATTTGACCTTAGCTGAGGGGACAAAAGGAAGTGGTAACTTCCACATTCCCTTCCATGGCTACAAACTGCCTTTAATGAAACAGAGAGATAGTCTTATTGTCTCTGAGCAACACTTTTTTTTTTTTTTTTTTTTGTGGGCAGCAAAGTTTATTGAGGGATAGTATAAACCTCCCAAAGAGGGAGGGGACCCAAGAGGGTTGCCCATCTCTGAGCAACTTTAAGTCTTAGATTTAGTCCCCTGGGATGGTACTCTCCATGTCGAGTGGATCCAAGGCCTCCACTGCAAAGCAGACTGTTTCCTTGAGGTCCCTGACCATCACCATCTGGGGAAGATTAGAGGTTCACAATCATGAAGCTTATGTACCCATTGAAATGGAACTGACCCATTCATTAGGAGAGAAGATTAAAATAGTGGACATCTGCTTTCTAAAAAATTTTTCTCTTTGTGACATCCACTACTTTTTCCTTTGACAGTTATACTTTACTCTTTTGTGAAGAAGATACTTTCCACTCACCTTCAGTTCATGCTTTTTGGGTGAGGGTGATACCCCTATCCTTCCAGAAATGATCTGCATCTGGTCAATCAGAGCATTCTATATCTCAGGCTATTGTGATTGTTTCAAAGACGGACAATTACCCAAGCCGTCAGGGAAATCCAATCCTGGGACTCTTTCTGGAGCTGTGAAGGAAAAAGGCATTGACTCCACCGTGGAAGTGGAAGCTAACCTAAAGGTAAGCCTGGAGTGGTTGTGGATGTTTATGAGAGTTAGTAACAAGGTGGAGGGTGTGGGGCTTCCTATTTCAGCTAAGTTTCTGGCTTACTAGGTGCTACACTCACTTATGTCCTTCTAATTTACAAAAGAAAAATATTAAAATTTTTAGCTTCTCACAATGAAAAGAAATACATATTTAAAAATTTTTAGAGGAGGGAGGCACTGGGATGGCTCAGTCGGTTAAGCGTCTGCCTTCGGCTCAGGTCATGATCCCAGGGTCCTGGGGTGGAGCCCTGCAACAGGCTCCCTGCTCAGTGGGGAGTCTGCTTCTCCTTCTCTTGCTCCCCCTGCTTGTGTGTGCACTCTCTCTCTCTCTCTCTGTCTGTCAAATAAATAAATAAATAAATAAATCTTAAAAAAAAAACAACACACGAAACTTTTGGAGGAGAGGTACCTGGGTGGCTCCTTGGTTAAGCGTCTAACTCTTGATTCTGGCTCATGTTGTGACCTCAGTGTTATGAGATCGAGCCCCCAGTCAGGCTCCATGCTCAGCGGGGAGTCTGCTTGAGATTCTCTGCCTCTCCCCCTGGCTCTCACCCCCCTGCCACTCACACACATCCTCTCTCTCTTTCTCTGAAATAAAGAATACATCTTAAAAAAAATGACAACAACTTTTGGGACACCTGGGTGGCTCAGACGGTTAAGCAGCTGCCTTCGGCTCAGGTCCTGATCCCAAGGTCCTGGGATCGGGTCCCACATCTGGCTTCTTGCTTGGCAGGGAGCCTGTTTCTCCCTCTGCCTGCCCCTCTCCCCTCTTGTGATCTTTCTCTCTCTCTCTCTCTCTCTCCCTAGCAAATAAATAAATAAAATCTTAAAAAAGAACAAAACAAAAAAGACTTTTGGAGAGGCTCCTGCATGGCTCAGTCAGTTAAGCGACCAACCCTCAATCTCAGCTCGGGTCTTGATCAATCTCAGGGTTATGAGTTCAAGCCCTGCTTTGGGCTCCAGGCTGGGTGTGGAGCCTGCTTAAAATAAAACTTTTGGAGTTTCTAAGTGTGGGTGCTCTGGGATAAAGCATTAGTCACCTCATCTTAGGTACAGCTCTGAGGGTGGAAAAACATTCCTCTGTCCTGGTACTTTTTGGTGCCTATTTATAAAATACATGCAGAGTTTTGTCCAGATTTTGACCCAACCCCATTGTGTTCCTCTTCCTGTTCTAAAGGACCATGAGCTTTTTCCGCTTGGGGTGAGCCAGGGTGATGGAGCATGGATTCTCCACTAAATTTGATTTCCCTGATGTTACTCTTTTTCTATTCTTGAGCAGAGTCTCCTGATCTTGGCTTTCCCCTCTGGCAGGCCCCACACCCTCACTTTCTCTGGTGAGCTAGGGATAAACACCCCAGATTTTGTTATGCTCTGTTACCCAGTCTCATCTCTTACACAGGTTTAAATCATCTGGTTGATTGAAAATGTTCACTTTCTCTGGACTTTTCATAAACAGATTGAATCAGATGTGGCAAGGTGCCTGGGAAAAGCCACCACCGGTTCCTGCTTATGATGACAACGAGTCACTTCCTGTCCTTGCAGGTTCCAATGACTACTTCATTTGGTAGGCACAGCTAAGGCTCCCCTTCCTCTCCTAGAAAGGTCTGTGTTCCAAACCTTACTTTGTCAGCTAGATGAGCCACCTCAGAGTTTCTTGGCAAATGTGTCCCTTGGGAAGGCTCACTCCCCCATCCCTGAGGCCTCACCATACAAGGCTTACAAATGTCCCACCCGGTCCCATTCTACTCCTAGGCAGACCTGCAGTGCAAAATTCATTTTCAAAGGTAACAGGCAAGATTTACCCATTCCCGAGGATATCAGGAGGTAGCCCACTTGGGAGAGAGAGTCTTAAAAACCTTCAATTCTTTTTAATTCAATTTAATAGTCTCAGAGGTTACCCACAGGTCAAAGAGTCTCCAGGGTCACAGAACTACTTTTCTAACCACCCTTAGGTTGGATGACTGAGAAGTTGAAGTGAAGGGTTTGGAGACTTCCAAGAAAGGATCACAGAGGAAAGGTATGTGTGGGACAGAAGTGAAATAAATCAGAAGGTGGTAGGTTTATAACAGCTGTAATTTCAAAACGCTCATAACAAATAGAATGCTCTAGGTGCTATTCTAAATGCTCAGTGTATATTAATTTATGTAATCCTCACAATGACCCTGTTATGTGATTACCCAACTGTATCCTTCTATTCTTCATGTGGGAAAATTGGGCTCCAGAGAAGTGAATTAACTTGTTCAAGGTCCTATACTAGATGCCAGATAGGGCTAAGAATTGAATCTAGGCTTATTTGCAAAATAAATTATGCATTAATGTATGTATTGTACATGTGTATGTAATGTAACATATGTATTATTCTAGTAATATATAACCCTGAGATATCTAGCTCAATCTCCATGTTCATTGGCATTGCACCTTCTCTATTGATATTTACAGTAAATTACATCATAGTATCAATTATATGTGAAGAGGGGCGCCTGGGTGGCTCAGTGGGTTGAAGCCTCTGCCTTCGGTTCGGGTCATGATCCTAGGGTCCTGGGATCGAGCCCCGCATCGAGCTCTCTGCTCGGCGGGGAGCCTGCTTCCCTCTCTCTCTGCCTGCCTCTCTGCCTACTTGTGAACTCTCTCTCTGTGTCAAATAAACAAATAAAATCTTAAAAAAAAAAATTATACGTGAAGAGTGAATTGAGATTAAAATATACATCTAAGGTTCTAAAAATTTAGGTTTCAATAGCAAAAGTGAAGGGAAAATCATTAAGCCTCAAAGGTCCTGGATTTAGTTTTTATAATTGCAGACCAAATTCAAACAAATTGGTTCCCAACAACAACAAAGGAATTGAATCCAGACAATCTACTTCCAGAATTTGCTTTTTTTTTTTTTAAGATTTTATTTATTTATTTGTCAGAGAGAGAGAGTGAGCACAAGCAGGCAGAGTGGCAGGCAGAGGCAGAGGCAGAAGCAGGCTCCCTGCCGAGCAAGGAGCCCGATGCGGGACTGGATCCCAGGATGCTGGGATCATGACCTGAGCCAGAGGCAGACGCTTAACTGACAGAGCCACCCAGGCATCCCCAGAATTTGCTTTTAACCATTATACCACACACAATGCCTTTCCGTAAATCTCTAAAGGTTGGGCTACCAACTATCATGGCCTGCCCAGGATTGAGGGGTTTCCCAGAATACAGGACTTTTAGTGCAAAAATTGGTACAATCTTGGGCCAATTGTGATGATTGGTCACCTTTATATAGAAATGTTATCAAAGAAGATGTTTCTCTTGTAATTTGACACCAAAGCAGCTGCAATAAGACAGAGCTGACAGAGAAGTTGCTCAAGACAAGACAGAAATTTTGAAGAGCAGATGAACTTTGGGGCTCTTCTCTTCTTCCACTACCTTAGTTGTGGCCCCTTGGCCAGATGTGGATGGCTGCTTCAGTTCTGATCTAGTTTTTCATCTTCTTCTTTTTTCTTTTTTTTTTAAAGATTTTATTTATTTATTTGACAGAGAGAGAGATCACAAGTAGGCAGAGAAGCAGGCAGAAAGAGAGGGGGAAGCAGGCTCCCCACCGAGCAGAGAGCCCAATGTGGGACTTGATCCCAGGACCCTGAGATCATGACCTGAGCTGAAGGCAGAGGCTTTAACCCACTGAGCCACCCAGGCGCCCCTAGTTTTTCATCTTCTGCCTTCTGGGAATCACTCCACCTGAAGTAGCCATGGTAATCTCTGGAGCATAAATGTGACCAGTCACTTCCATGCTTATAAGACTGTATTGAACTCAATGACCAGAGGATAGATCCTAAGCTCTTGAGTTTAACTTGGAAAGCCCTCTGCCTTTGGCACTTATCGATCTCTCTGGCCTTTCTTTATGGTTAACAAGCTACTGTAGCCCAGCCACACCAAACAACTATTATTTCCCTGAAGAAGCCAGCCTCTCTCCCTTCTTTGCCAGGAACTCCTTTATATATATATATATATATATGTATGTATATATATATATGTATATATATATATATACACACACAAATATATATGTATATATTTGATGTTGTACTTTTCATCTCTGTGAATTATTTCTTTTGTAACTGGAAGTTTGCACCTCTTAATCCCCTTCACCTAGTTGGCTCATCCCCTCTCTCCTCTGCAACTTGGCAACAAACCAAGGCTCCAACCTGCAAGACTCCTGGGTTTAGGAAGCCCTCTTCTGTATTTTCCAGCTCCTGGGGTCACTTCCTCTACAGCAGAAATTTTCATATTCTCTTACAACTCCCTGTTTATCTGCGAGCCCCACTGTACTATGAACCGCCCTTTATTTATTTGTAGTTTTACAATACTCAACACATTATAATAGCAACTGTTAATTAGGTGCAACTCTATACCAGGAACGTTGTGTGCATTATCTCACTTAATTCACATGATAACTCATAAGTACTATTATTTCTGTTTTATAGTTAAAGAAATGGAAGCCCTGAGAAGTTAAGTAATTTTCCTTCGATCTTACAGCTAGTAAATGTTTTGAAACTGCTAAAGTTGTTCTCCAACTGAATGAACCCTTGGGGCTCTATCTATCTTACAAAGTTGCAGAGATCAAATGAAGTGATGAAGAGAATATGGCTTTGTAAGCTGAAAAACTCTGATGTCAGAAACTGCTAACTACCACCCCCCCTTATTTGTCTTCTAGTTTCCTTTCATAATAATAGAATCCCTGGCTTTTAACTAGACACAGATCTGCCCGTAACTATGGATCCCAGACTCTCCTACAGCCAGGAATGGCCATATGAATCTGTTTCGGCCAAAGTGATATGAATAGAATCAAAGCCACCACTTCTAGGATATGGCTTTAAAGAGAATGAAAGAGTCTCCTCCTTCTTTTTTCCCTTCCCTCTAGCTAGACATGGACATAGAAGTGAAGAGTCATCTTGGATCATATGGATAAGATAGAAGGAGCCTGGGAACTCTGGCCTTGTGGAATTCACATACTTACTCTGTACTACATCTGTTCGGATGATTTTGACAGAGATAAATGAGCTTCTATCTTGTTTCAGCCAATTTGGATCTCTGTTGTAATACCTAAACCTATACTCTAATATAGTCTATTCACAAGGGGGAAGGATTATTCTTATTATTCCTACACAAATGTTTTTGAAACTGCATGTCGGCTATATCATAAGAATTAATTTTCTCTTCTCAGTAAAAGATATTACGATTCAACTAGTTGCTCAGGTCAAAAACCTAGAAGGCTTTATTTTCCTTTTAAAACAGCTTTCTTGGGCCACCTGCGTGGCTCAGTTGGTTAAGCATCTGACTCGTGATTTCAGCTCGGGTCATGACCTCAGGGTCGTGAGATCAAGCTCGGCATCACGGCTTGTGCCCAGCATGGAGCCTGCTTGGGATTCTGTCTCTCCCTCTGCCCTGCCCTCACTAGGGCTCTCTGTCTAGCTCTCTCAAAAATAAATAAATCTTTAAAACAAAACCAAACGTCTTTCTTGAGGTATGATTGATATACAATAAACTGAATATGTTAAAGTGTACAATTTGAAACGTTTCCAGCCAGGAAACTATCTCTACAATCAAGATAATAAACATATCCATCACTGTCTTCTTCTCCTTCTTCCCCTTTTCCTCCTCCTCCTTTTTTTCTTCTTCCTTTTTTTTTTTTTTTTAAGATTTTATTTATTTATTTGTCAGAGAGAGAGCACAAGCAGGCAGAGTGGCAGGCAGAGGCAGAAGCAGACTCCCTGACGGGCAAGGAGCCCGATGTGGGACTCGATTCCAGGACCCTGGGATCATGACCTGAGCCGAAGACAGCTGCTTAACCAACTGAGCCACCCAGGCGTCCCTCATTTTCTACTTCTTCCCCCTCTCCTCCTCCTCCTTCTCCTTCTTGTAATCCCTTTCTTCTAACTCCTTTCCAGTCCCCCTCATTCCCAGTCCTCTCTGGCAACTACTGATCTTCTTTCTGCCACTTCAGATTTGTTAACATTTTTTGGAATTCCATATACATGGAATTGGATAGTATGTTACTCTTTTTTTGTCTGGCTTCTTCCACTCAGCATACTTATTTGGAGATTAGGAATGATCTTTGGTTCCTTTCTTTCTTTCATTGGCACCTCCCCTCCCCACCCCCAATCCCAATCCATTCCTTTATCAAGTTCAATAACCTCCATCCAAGGCCACAGACTTCTACCTTCATTGCTATCATTCTCACCCACACCACCATTATCTCTCTCATACCACTTTTATTGTTTCCTAACTGGTCACTTTGTTTCCATTCTTGTTTCTTCCAATCCATTCTCCACCTAGCACTTAACAATGATCTCTTTAAAATGGGATCATATCAATCTCTTCAGATCAGATCAATATCCTTTTTGAATTCATTCAGTGTCTTCCAATCACACTCAGAATAATATTCTAACCCTGATGGTGGCTTGCAAAGGCCTTTCATCTTCTGTGCCAACCCTCCCAACCCCCCTCAACCCTGCACCTTTCTGCCACCTCTCTGACCAGGGAGTTTGTTTCTCTTATTATTGGTATATCCCAAAGGCCTAGATCAGAGTCTAACAAATGTTTGATAAGTATTTGTTGAATGAATAAATACGTGTATTGAGCACGTGTAAGTAGAGCTGAGGGATAATCGATCACCTTTTTAAGTTCCACAACTGTGGGCTGATTCAACCTTGGAAGGAGTACATCTCTATACTAGTGAAGCATTTAGCATGAAGTCTATTGTTCTGTGCAAATGATAGAAGTGACCACATCATGGTTAGACACTGTGGCAAGTATCTAAAGCCTATAAACCCTTCAGGACTTTCATAGTCTCTTCCTACCCTTTTAGAAGTTCCAGAGAGAGGGGCGTCTGGGTGGCACAGTCGGTAAAGTGTCTGCCTTTGGCTCAGGTCATGATCCCAGGGTCCTGGGATCAAGCCCAGTCTCCAGCCCCACCTCCAAGTCCCGACTGGAGCTCCCTGCTTAGTGGGGAGTCCGCTTCTCCCTGTCCCTCTGCCCCTCCCTCCCCTGCTCATGCTCTCTCTATATCTCTCTCTAAAATAAATAAAATCTAAAGGGGTGCCTGGGTGGCTCAGTGGGTTAAAGCCTCTGCCATTGCCTCAGGTCATGATCTCCGGGTCCTAGGATGGAGCCCTACATTGGGCTCTCTGCTTGGCAGGGAGCCTACTTCCCCCTCTCCCTCTGCCTGCCTCTCTGTCTACTTGTGATCTCTCTCTCTCTCTCTCTCTGTCAAATAAATAAAATATTTAAAAAAAATAAAATAAAATCTTAAAAAAAAAAGTTGCAGAGGAAAAAACTAATTTATTTTGAAGACCCAAATGAAAGGGAGAAACATACTATAGTGGCTTCCAGTCCATAAATGTATATCACATTCTGCCAACTCTATGCCCAGGGCAACTGTGATTTCTCTCCAGCTTTGCTCTGCTCATGTGGTGTCAATTTGCCCCAATTTCAGAGGTTTTTAAGTACTTAAGTCTGGGATGAGGACCAGAAACTCTACATTATTATTATTTCAAAATATTTATTTGAGAGAGAAAGCATGAGCAGAGGGGGAGGGGCAGAAGCAGAGTCCAAAGCAGACTCCCTGATAAGCCGGGAGCCCAGCGCAGGACTCAATCCCAGGACCCCCGAGATCACCACCCAAGCAGAAACCAAGAGTCAGGACCTTCAGTCGACTGTGCCACCCAGGCACCCCCGAGATTCTGCATTCTTTTAGCAAATTTGCCCTCTCTTAAGAACCACTGTATCTAGAAGGTCTTCCAGGAGATTTAAGTAGAAATAAATTCTTTGGATGAACACATCTACTAAAACTGCTGGACTTCACACTGGTATGCCTGAGGCTGAAGGCTGATTCTTCTACTTCCCCGACAGCACAGGGACCAGCTGAAGTAATGAACACCTGAAGAGGTTTTGGCCTGATCTACACACAACTCTATTCACCAGTCACTAAATTATTTGTCAAAGCCCTTAAAACCACACTGAGACTCTGCGTGCCAAGCCTGATAGATCACGTGGGGAATACGTAATTTATATCCGCAATTCTTCCAGAAGCCCAGCTAGTCCGACTCGTGCGCAGGCGCAGAAGGAAGGGGGAACGGTCGAACCGCCAAGGCGCGCCCCTCCTCCACCCTCTTTCTGGTTTTATCCTACTGCGCAGGCGCACCGAGTGAACCAAGATGGCGGCTCCCGTGGATCTGGAGTTGAAGAAGGTAAAAGAGGGTCCTGACCTGCCACAGGCTTCCCTTTGGGAAGCTAAGGGGATTGTGGATAAGACTATCGAATGAGACTGGAGTTCTAAGGAAGGGAAGAGCCCCAGGGAACTGGGGAGTGATTTCCCAGAGTCCTGAGGCGGGACCAGGTCTCCTTAGGTTGGCGTGGGGGGTGAGCAACTCTTTCTGGGTAAGAGCCGGTTGGGCTGGTCTGGTTAAGTCTGGCGGGCCGATAGCTGGCCTGCCTTCTCGTTCCGAGCTCCAGAGCCGTTTCGTTGTGTGGAGTCTTCAGTTCCATAGGAAGGCCTGAAGTAAGCGTTTCAAATTGGAGACCCTGCGGACCGCTTGCCTGAGCTGAGGCTTCTGTAATTCTAAATTCTCATTTGCTTTAAAAATTCCTAAGTCCACTCTGTGTTTTTACGCCACTTACTCGATCTCGTGCTTTGAAAGGTCGCAGTATCTACATACAGTTAAAAGTTAGTTTCATAGCAATGTTAGTATCAGGGCTTTGACTCCCAGCCCTACCCCCCCTTCCCCTTTTCTTGAAGGACTTGTCAAAAAAAGGAAACAGGTCCGTAAAATTTTCCAAATACAATCGGTATCAGAAGGAATTGGGCTTCTCTCTTCAAACAGTTGCTTACAAATGTGCTGTTAGTCAAAAACGTTTTTGCCATCTAAGCGTTGTCAGGGAAAGGATCCTGGACTTCATCTACTTTAAACCTGTGCTTATTCTAGAAAAGGAAACAATTCCAGAGAAGATTTAGTCAAAAGTTGGGGCTAGAAACCATTATTTTCTACTTTACTCCTTTTGATTTTTAGTTTAGTTTCTTCAGAAGAGCAAATTTTATGCCTAATACTTCTTCTGGTCAACCTTTGCATATGAAATAGGACAGCTGAGCGAGTTGTTGCTCCTAATAAATGAGGCTGTTTGTTATTGCCCTGAGGTTATATGCGTCTCTAACTCGCTCTATGTCTTTCTTCTTTTGAAACTTGTAAATTTAGTCTTTAATGTGATGTTCTCTAATGCTGCAGTATCTCAGCTTGAACAATATACCAGCTTCCTTAGCAGAGTGTGTACAGGTCAGGTAATTTTACATGCAAAACAAAATTCATTTTAAGAATTAACGAATTCTAAAAATTTACCTTTTTTTTTCTGTTAAGAGTTCAGATGTAAGTCAGGGTTTAGTGAAAGAGCTAACAATAGAATACAGCTGTGAATGGTCTTATTTGAATTCGTTATTAAGAAACCCCTGGACAACGAATGCAAACTAAGAAAATGATTGGAAACTTAAATTGGGTAGTTTTGACAGCTAATTAAATTAACTAAAAAAGAAACTCGTTTAAAGGTTTTATCTTCTAATGTCTTTATAAGGTCTTTTGTTGTTGTTGTTGTTGGAGACTAATAGGAAATTTCAGGCACCTGCCTTCCCAAATCAGTCCACTAGTAGGGGAGGACAAAGTCAAAAAAAGTTTAGTAGCCTTTGCCATGTATTGCAGTCACAGATATTATTATTAAGGCATAAATTTGACAGCATCTGAAAGTCATTCCAGGCACTTAAACAAGAGTATCCAAGAACTGTGTTTATCTTTGAGTTAAGTGCACATGAGGGTCAAATTTGGCTTGGTATGTGGATATGAAGATCATGATGCAGTTCTTCTCCCAATGCTTTGAATTTTTTTGTTTTTTTTATCTTTTTCTCAAAAATATTTGTATTCTGAATATTACTGTAGACAGCAGAATAGAAACATTCCTGAACTAGAGGTCGGAAAAAATGGATTTAAGTACCTGCCTTTTTACCTAATAGTTGTTCAGCCCTGTGCAAGCCACTTTTATCTCTTTAACAAATTTAGTTACTTTAACTTGTAAAGAGTGATGTTGAAACTGCCATCCCTGACTCAAAGGATTATTGAGAAGAGTAAATGAGATTATTATATTCCTTAATGTTCTCATATTAATATTCCCCTGTTAGTATTTCAAACAAATGTGGGAAAGTGTTTTGAAACCTAGTCATATAACACAAATGAAGTGAGTCTTACATTTGTGGTTCTTGTTTTGAATCTCTGGGTTTCATCCTCTGACTCTCCCATTTATTGTTTTTTATTACTCCTTGGATAGCTGCTTTTTCATATGGTTATTTAATGTGCATTTGTTCTGCTTCAAATAGACTGCATCTTTTGAGGACAGATTAAGTTCATTATTTAGTATGGTGGCTTGATTGTTTACAATTATATTGACTTTTACTGATGTTTGTGTCGGTAAATTTAACAGCTTTGTCTCTGGTTAGCATGCTTTATTTTAATGTGTTTGGGTTTGACTTAAGTGTTTCCTGTAAAAAGTTTCACCCACTAAATCAAGGACTTGTTTTTATTAGGCCTTCACAGAACTTCAAGCCAAAGTTATTGACACTCAACAGAAGGTGAAGCTTGCAGACATACAGATTGAACAGCTAAACAGAACGAAAAAGCACGCCCATCTTACGGATACAGAGATTATGACTTTGGTAGATGAGACTAACATGTATGAAGGTGTAGGAAGAATGTAAGTAAAATATATCCTTAAGGGGGTTATTGTGGGAGAGTTTTTTGTCTAGAATTTGTTAATTTTAAAAGTTGGGTTAAAGTATCATAGTAGTTTTGAGGATCATCTAGTCAAATATCTCCTTTTAAAAAATGCTAGCTGAACCCAGATAGATGTGTTTAATTTTAGACTTTGAAGTACGTTTCTTAAATATTTTCCTGTTCTTCTCTCTATGATCAGGTAGGTATTTAAGTGTGTAACTTCAGTGACAAAAATAGGATTTGTCATGAAAAGATGTTTATAGTAATTTTGTGTGTGAAGATTAAGTTAAGTAGTTGTAGTTTTAACTTGCCCTATCCTACCTGATTTATTAGGAGTCATACAAATCCTGCATCTTTTACATGTTTGACCATTGTTGTCAAATAAAAATAGATTCATTTATCATTTAAATAAACTCATTCTATCATACATGAGAAATCAAGTAAACCAATTTACCTTTTGTTTGTTCTAATTGTTATAAACCACCCACACTGCACTTTTTTTCTTTTAAGAAATATTTTACCCTTGTGAGGGAGTATAGATCTGCTTTGCCTTCTCTAAGCAGTAAATAGGGCATGGAAAAGCCCTTAACTACAGGTCACATTCCGTTACAATGAGCTAAAAGAAGAAGACTGATTTTTTTGTTTGTTTGTTTTAAGTGGGGGAGGTGCAAGAGGGTTTTTCTGGAATTTGGTCTTTGAATATTATTTAGTAAGTGGACCGTTCCTTCCAGTTTGGAGATCTTTTAGTTGAATGGAATTTGACCTTAGTCTTAGGATGACTTGTTTTGTGATTGATTTGAAGGAAGCATAACATGTGTAACATTTAGTAATGGCTTTGGAATGACATCATGAGAAGTGGGCCCTGCTCATGACTAGCTACGTATTTCTTTCTGGAAAAGAGATTATGATAAACTTCATGATTTGTTTTCTCAGAATAAACGGTATATCACAAATAAGTTTTATCTCTGTAGTTCATATTTTTCGTTTTAGCTTATTTTTAGAGGAAGAGAATCCCACTTTGAGAGTTTGCTTACTGGGACATGAAAACTGGAATGGTAACAAAGTAGAACCCTTGACTATCTATGTAGTGTGAGGTGCATTGTTGGCTTCACTACAGGGTAATTTTATCCTTAATGTGAATATCCTTAGGTGTTAAAACAGTTATGTTAGCTTTCCTAGCATGTTTGTTAACGTGTTGCACCTGGATTTCATGTCACAGCATTAGCCTTTGCAACAGTTAAAGAATCTTTTTTTTCCAAAAATAGAAAAACTTTTTTGACTATCTTTGGCCTTTTGAGCTATAATGAAGTTGTTAGTTTTAATCAGAATAATTTATTAAACATTGTGCAGAAGTGCTAGGGTAGTTGCTTTTTTTGCATACTGCCCTAAGTGCTACAAATAGGTTGTGTTCCGTGTGAAGAAGTCTTGAATTAAAAGGCTAGGATATGATTTACCTAACGGTACAACAGCAGTAGTATTTCCGGAAGATTTATTTCATGTAAAAGAAATACATAGTTTTGGGGCGCCTGGGTGGCTCAGTGGGTTAAAGCCTCTGCCTTCAGCTCAGGTCATGATCTCAGGGTCCTAGGATCGAGCCCCGCATCGGGCTCTCTGCTCAGCGGGGAGCCTGCTTCCCCCTCTCTCTTTGCCTGCCTCTCTGCCTACTTGTGATCTCTCTCTCTCTGTCAAATAAATAAATAAAATCTTTAAAAAAAAAAAATACATAGTTTTAAATGCTTAAATGTTTGGAAATACATAGTTTAAATGTTAAACTACATAGTTTCAAACTTTGGCTTTCAATTTGACTTTTATGCTTCTTGCATCCCACTGGGGGTGCAAATTAGACCCTGCATTGTAGGGGCATGTAAGGTGAATAGTGTTTGTTGTTTGGCTAGAGTATTAGTGCCCTCAGGAAGAAAAGACTTGCTGAGTATTAGTCTGGTCATGAGGATGTTCTTCTTGATGCTAAACCTGAAATAACTATTTCTGAATTTATAGTCTTGAGTAATCTTGAGTATCATTGTGATTCACTTAACTTTAATTCCAGTCTACCTTAATTTTAATTTGTCTTTTCCTTTTTGAGCTATTACTTGGGAATTCTAATTAGAATACTAATTTTTCTCAAGCTGTTGTTTTAAAACCATGAATTATAAAAATCAAAACATTCCGTTTTTGTTTTTTTTTTTAGAATCTGCAGTAAATTTGTGCCATCGCTGAAATTCAGGCCTCATTGTATCTTGCCTAGATTATTGCAATAGTATCTTAATTGTTCTTTCTGTCTTTATTCTGTCTGTCCAGGTGCAGTCTTCATACTTCTGCTGGAATTGATCACGTCTGTATTTTTCATACAATTCTTTGGTCTGTTGCCCACAGGATAAAATCTGTACTTATCCTAGCATTCATGTTCATTCATAATCTGTCCTTAATATACCCCCCCTACCCTCAAGTCCTGCCACTTTCTATTCTCAGGCTCAGAATAGCACATAAATTTCATGTCATGGACTTAACTTCTTGGCGTTGATTTTGGGTTATCTGTTGAGAATGAGTTTGAGTTTCGTGTGGGCTTTAAACATGTTTTAATTGGTTAGTAATGTCTGTCATGGGTGAAGGTATAAGAGTAGTAAGTAGCACATGTTCCAGAAATGGTTGTCCCTGCTTTTGTCACAGGACTTTGTCACACACGTTTTTGTGCTTTCTTGCTTTTGCTTGTTCTGTCCTTGGCCTGAAGTATCCCCTTTCCCTTGTGAAATTCTTATTCTTCAAGACATAGCTCATCTTCTCTGAAGATTTTTCTATCCTTCCTGGCAGACTTATTCACACTTTCCTGGGTGATACGAGAGCTTTTGTTCCTGTAACTAGTACAGCAGAGAGAGATGATTGATTTCTAAGTGGGTCATTTTCCTCAACTAGATTGTCAGCTCTGTGAGACATATACAGATTTATGTTTGTTTCCTCAGTTCTCAGCATAATGTCTGGCACAAAATAGGTGTTAAATATGTCTTGATTTGAAATGAATATGATTCTCTTGCCTAAAATAACTGCATTTTTTATTTCTGTAGAAAGAACGTATGTTTGGAAAGTTAGACAATTAAGAATTAGATTTTCTCATTCTGTTCTAAAATATGATTCCAACAAAGGTGAAATTGTTAAAGTAATGTATTTTGACTAAGGTCAGAGGAGTTGTTTCTAACCAAAATTATGTTTTTGATTGGATAGGATTAATTCTTTATTAAATCTACCAAGAAAGTTGGCTAATTCTAAATGCCAACCAGTTGCAGAGATGTTCATTCAGAATTGACAGTATAGAAGAACCTAAGCCTTTAGAATTATGCTGAGAGCAGTATAATCCTTAAAGAATAAAGGCTATTCTATGCAGAATAATATCAATATAATAGTATCTCTTTTACCTTCCTCATTTTCATATAGGATAGAAATCAGATTTTCTTTACAGGATAGTTATTTAGTTTAACCAAATCTTGCCAGCACAGATGTCTTTCAAGTCACAATTTGGAGAAATTTGGTACTGTTAAATACTTCTTATATATGGCTAATTTTGGTTTTAAACAAGGCCTGAATTGCTATATACTATAAGCTCTGCATTTTCATTGCTCAAAGCTATAGTCCATCCAGTCTCTTGGCATGTTGCCAGCACATTTTAGTTCTCTTACTTCATATTCTTTGGAGAGGCTGTTATGTAGCCTGATACTACTACCACCAATTTCTAGTTTGGCTACTTAAGCTGTTTGTGAGCTGACCTCACCATACTGCTTTGAGAACTATGATGAAAGTTACAACTGTGGAATGATCTGTCTGAATAGTTTGTCTTTGCATCTTTCTAGCATGCAAGGAGGGAATAGACATAGTTCTCAAATACTACATGAATGTTTCTTGTATCTCCCCCCCCCCCCGAATAAGAGCCAGTTTATAATGGTTTCTGGGGGTTTTCTTCCCTTTTACTTTGCACACTAGAAAATAAGAGTATTTTTTAAAAATAAGAATTACATTTGGAAGTGCATGTAAAGGACATTTAACCATGCTGGTATTTGAAAGGACCATAATTAGAATAAATGTCAGACTTACTTTTATTAACAGTAGGTATGATCCTAACTGTGATGTCAGGTTTATTATTCTGTAATTTTAATGTTCTTTTACTGGAGCATTACATAAACTTTTTTCCAAAAGAGACAAATTAAGCTCTTAATTTTTTTAATATGGGAGGAACTTGAGTAGATTAGCCTTTGAGAAGAATGATTAGTGCCTTTTTAAAACTTGAACCTAACTAAAAATAACTTTGTACCATATTTAAGCCAATTTAGAGGTATGCCACCATTCTGTGGGTATTTTTTACATTTAAGGAACTAAGAATGAACAATGGTATAAATCTACCAACTAGATAAGTGTCTAGCAATGCAGAAATTGCTGTTTGGGAGCGGTGTTGCTATTTCTACTTGTTGAAGTAATTTGATGGTTGATCTCCAATGGTTGAAAGATCCAGAAGTGTAAAACCTAAGATAAATGTGGCACAGGTTAGAAAGCAAAACCAGTAGATACATACATCCTGATAGGTAACAAATTAACATCAACAACAAAAATCTAAACAGTTGAGCAACTTTTCAACTATTTAGGATGTAGTAATCTGAATTCTTCATGACAGCTTGTGTGAAATGCCCTTCTTTTAAAATACTGTGTTGGTTTTGTTGTGATTTTAATTGTTAGTTTGGATGTTGACCTGTAATTTGAAGCCAAGTTGAAATATTTGCTCTTTCTGTGTTTCGTTATGTTAAATATTAATAGAAAGGGACATAGTCATGGTGCCTCAAGTTTTGTGACAATTTTACGATTTCGTGTTGCTGTAGAGTTGGTATTCCAGTCAATTTGGGGTAATTTTAAAGCCGACAAAATAGTTGTACTAGATTAGGAAATAAACCACAAATCTTGGTGCAGTAAATATTGTCGATGTTACAGTAAAAATTGTTATGTATTCTTACTGGAATCAAGTTTGGATATTTTATTTAGTGCTTGCTGTTAGAAAAAAGTACACATTGCTTTTGTTGCAAGAGCACACTGCAGATACAAATTTATCAGCTCCTTGTATACGCTCTTTAAAGGTAGTAATCTGTATTTTAGAGAAAAATGAAGCAAAGATAATTTGAAAAGTATTTTGTTTTTTTAGATTTCATTTTAAAGGAGGAGAGGTTCTTGACGTTGAACTGCTTTTACTAATAGAATGTGACCCACCCTTCTTGTGTTTTTATATGGAGCCATTTAAAGTCCTGACTTTCATTGCTCAGAGTTTTAAGGGAAGAAAAACAACTTTTCTGTTGTGCAGGGAAAAATGACTTCAGTCTTGTTGATGCGGAGTATGTATATGACCCCAGATGGGCACACTCTCCTCTTTCACAGATGTGGTACTCTAAGGGAGAGGAGATTTTTGAGTAATATTCTTAATTTCCGTAAGTTGTCAGTGATTTAAAAACTCAAGTGTTGATTATAACTGCTGTACGGCTGTGTAGAATGACATCACTGTTTTTGTGCCAGGGGAAGTTAACAAACATTTGCGTAGGAATTACATAGCTATGTTTTTTTTTTTCAGAAGAATATTTTGAATAATTCTTTCCCTTCTTCCCCTCCCATGTCCTCCAGAATCCAGACTGTCTCACTGAAACACAGAAAGTTCGTTTTGAAAATTGTGCTAATTAGGAGTTTATTGTAAAAAAGGAAAAGAAGTCTGTTATACTTACCTTGAGATGTACAAACATGCTAAAATAAAATTTTTATTTAATGTGTCCTTGTAGGGTTACTTATTTTAGGCTGGAACTTGATTTAAAAATGTAATTGGTTCATTTGGTTACTTGGAGGAGTTGGCTTTTGCATTTCCTGACATCAAAAGGCCTGACTTTTTTTTTTTAACTGGCAAAGTATTAAACAAGACTTGCTTTTGTTGCATGAAAGTAGCAATTACTCAGCAACACCAGAGGATACTACAGTGTATTCCAGTTGGTGATAAGGATTGATTTAGTAAATTGAGGGAAGGGTGAAAAGTACCCTTACCTTGTGGTTCCTATGTAAATTAAGGTAGCATTAACCTTGAACTATGTTACTTTGTCTTTAGGGAATTGTTTGCTGCAACAGACTTCAGCTCAATTTCTCTGCAATGAAAATCAGTTTTAAGCTGTACCAACAATTTTCTGATTTTAGCTGCCACTTATCTCATAGTGGCAAATTTAGGAACAACTTGCTATCTAATCTGTTTGAGAGAGGACTGAAATGGTCATGTCAAGGAACATAATCTGCTTAATGAAACATCCAAAAGGAGCTCAGAAAAAATACTGACCTAGAAGATGAAAGTCTGTGTATGTGAACACACACTTGATAATAACTTCTTAGTATTCTTTCTTATTCCTTGTATCAGGAAATGCTGTGAGCTACAAATACCCTTTGCCCAGAAAGAATGATTAGGATTGCAGTTTGTTGCATGCACCATTAGTGCCTGTGGTTTTGTGAAGAATGTATGCTCAATTTATTTTTAGCATTTAAGTTGGAATAGACATGTCTGAGGGAATGTTTGCTTGTTGTACTGGCCAGTAACTCTCATTACCATCTCTTGTTTTGAGGAAGGTCAGCTACCTTGAAATGGACCAGATTACTTGGAAGACACTGTTCCCTTGGCTTTGAAGAGGACTTGAAATGTTCTCATATCAAAATTTGCATAGCAGCAAGAGCCCAGTATTAAAAATGTATCTTTAAATAGATGAGAGCATGACTGCCCTAAACTGAGCCTTTTACATTGTTTGGCTCAGGGTAAAAAGATTTGAATCACAATACGCATCCTGTATGTGTGTTTGACTGAGTCTTTTGCATTTGTGCCAAAATATATTTATATTTCTCTGACTTTCTGCTTTTGTACCAGGAGTCTTCTGTTCTGTGTCCTTCAGTACTCACTGGATAGTAATTTTTACTCTCCAGTGGTTATATTTCATTCGGCGTTACATTTTAACCTAGTAAAATAAAGATCACATCTTGGAAAAAGTTGTAGCAAATCTTGATGATTATATGTGGATATGTTTGGGGTTTGATGAGGCTAGAGTAAAAGTGGTAAACATCAGAGGTGATTATTTACCAGAATACTTAGAATACCAAGTAGTGACCAGAAATAAACGTCGTGTTTAAAATAGATTAACATACTACTGCTTCCATTTTAGGAGTGATAGTTTGACTTAAAAATACGCAGTGATTTCTAATTAGTGCAAATTGAACCTAGCAGTGTGTGTTACTTATCTAGGAGAAGGGATATTTACATGGGCCTGGGTTCCTGAAGGGACATTGGTCCTCTGATAATTCCAGTGAATTCTCAGTCCTCATCTAATTTGACCTATCAGTAGCATTTATTCCTGCTGGTCTTGCTTCCCTTGTTGAAGCCTTTTCTTCCTTTGGCTTCTAGGATATCACCTCTTGGTTTTGTGTTGTTGTTGTTTTTTTTAAAGATTTTATTTATTTATTTGACGGAGGGAGAGAGATCACAAGTAGGCAGAGAGGCAGGCAGAGAGAGAGGGGGAGGCAGGCTCCCCGCTGAGCAGAGAGCCCGATGCGGGGCTCGATCCCAGGGCCCTGAGATCGAAACCTGAGCCGAAGGCAGAGACTTTAACCCACTGAGCCACCCAAGCACCCCCACCTCTTGGTTTTCCTTTTATTTTACTGGCCATTCCTTCTCATTCTCCTTTACTGTTTATTTTTCTTTCCCATTTCCAAATTTTAGATTGCACCTGGGCTCGCCCTTTTGAATTTTTTTTTCTTCTCTTGTCTGTACTCAGTCTCTTCGTGATCTCATCCAGGTTTATCTCTTTAAGTGCCTTTTTATATACTGACAACTCCCAGATTTTTATCTTTGGCTTAGACCCCTTCCCTGAACTCCAAACTTGTATATCCACCTGCCTCCTTTATATCTCCATTTGATGGTCTAATAGGCATCTCAAAATTAACTTGACCAAAATAAAATTCTCACTGTTTACAAGTAAACCAGTTCCTCCCTACAGTCTTCTTCATTTCAGTAGATGGCTTTTGGTCGTTGCACATCTTATAGTCATCCTTGACTCCTCTCTTTCAATCTTACATTCAGTCCATTAGGAAAGACTATCTTTAAATTTGGTCCAGAATCTGAACATTTCTAGTTACACCACCTGATCTCAGCTACCATCATATTATTGCAGTGCTTCCTATGTGGACTCCCTGCTTCCATCCTTACCACTTTATAGGTTTTCTCAACTGAGTGCCCAGAGTAATTCTTTTGAAACATGTTTGATCACTGTAGTCAGAACCTTCAAATGATTATTACTAAAAAAGAAGGGCTTTGCAGTTGTGGATCTCTCTGTCTGGAGCTGTCTTCTTCAAGATGTTTCCTGTACACCTTTCTCTTCCTTGAGGCCTTTATTAAAAACGCTTTGAGGCCTTTTATAACCATCCTATTTAAAATTGTGCACTTACTTTGACCCCCAGTTTCTTACTTCTTGTACTTTTATTTTTGTCTATTTTTCTCCACAGCATTTATAGCCATCTGGCATACTATAGTACTAATTAACCATTATTTTAAGTAAACTTTATTGAAATATATATAGTAAAATACACTCATTTTTAAGAATACAGTTAGATGAATTTTGACAACTGTAACCATCACTCCAGTAACAATACAGAATATTTTCGTTAGACACTCCTTCTCCCAAGTCATTTCTTCCCTCCCCCAAGTTCTGCTCTAGGCAGTTGATAATATGGTTTATATCACTGTAGATGAATTTTGCCTATTTTAGAACTTCATAAGGAATATGTGTGTGTGTGTATATAATCATTATAGAATGTACTCCTTTGCATGGTTTCTTTTCATTAAACACAATGCTTCTGAGATTTATCAGTGTTGTGTGTATAAGGCTTCCAATGCTGGGCTGCAGTTCCACTTCTTTACTCTTGCCTCTGCCATCTTTGTGCTTGCCAGCTTTATCTTCCAGGTTGGCCGTAGGAGTTCCAAATACCTCATTCAGATGTGACAACATCTAGAGGTAGAAAGTACCATGTTTTCTATGTCACATTTGTAGGAGCAAAGAAATTTTTCCCAGAAATCTTCAAAAGGGCCACCTCTTACATGACAAGAACTGAACCACGTGCTTGGGCTTAAATTTTGGTGATGGGACTGCCATGATTGGGTAAGACCAATCAAGATTCACCCCAGGATTCATTTCCCTGAGTCACTTGGGGAAGTAGAGGGTCTCCAAACAAAATTTGGGTTCTATCAACAAAAAAGAGGAATGAATATTGGGTAGCCAACCAAAAGTGTCTACTATCTGCAGTCTACAAAATATGTACAATCATCAGCAACAGTCTTTATAGTGACCAACAGTTGAGGGCTAGCTACATGAAAACTGTTGGTAATATATGTAGGGTGAATTACAGAGAGTTTAATCAGGGAATACAGAAGGAAGCTATTGAAGTAATTCAGGAGTGTAATGATAAGGGCATAAGTTAAGGTGGTAGAAGTGGATGGAGAGGAAAAGAGTCAGTATGAAAGAAAATGATGAGTCAGTGATAAATTGGCAATATAGAAGGTACAAGGAAGATCTTTGCAGATTTGGGACTTAGGTGAGTGCGGAAGTGGTGGTGATAGCAGAGGTTGAAATGGGGAAACTGTTTATAGGGAATGTTGGTATGGGTAGGTAAAAGGAGTTTAATTTGGGACATACAATTAGAAATGACAGATGATGCAGAGATAGTGCAGGTGATGGGGATAATTTTATTTTGCGGGCCATTAGCCAAGTTGAAGCCTTGAAAATACATGAGTCCTCGGACGGACTTTGGGTAGAGATAGCTTAGTGGATAGCCTTCCATAATGCTTAAAATACTGGTCCTGGAAGAGAAAAGGAAGGGGTGTGTGTGTGTTTAGGAATATAAAGGGGAACACAGTATAGTACTAAGATGTAGCAGCATCCCTCAGAGTTAGATTTGAGCATACTGTGTTCTGCAGATTTATTTTGCCTAAGGTATGGCAGGTCTAGGTGCTCTATTTCTGGATTATAATCAGGAACTATGTTATTTTGTTGTTCAAATAGTTCCACTTTGACATTGGTTCTTTCAGGTTGTCTCCAACTTGTCCCCAGCCTTTTGTTATTTGTTTCTTAGAGAGAGAGCGAGAGCTAGCACGTGCACACACAAGTGCTTGATGGGGGGGAAGGGCCGAGGAAGAGGGAGAATCTTAAGCAGGCTCCACACCTGATGGGATCTCAACGACCCATGAGATTGTGACCTGAGCTGAAATCAAGAAATGCTTAACCGACTGAGACACGCAAAGATTTAAGGATGAATAATATTGTGTATATACACCACATTTTCTTTATCCATCCATTAATGGACACAGGTTGCTTCTATGTCCTGGCTATTGTAAATAGTGGTATAGGGAGCATGGAGTGGATATCTTTTCAAATTGGTTATTATCATTTTCTTTGGACAAATGCCCAGAAGTGGAATTGTTGATCATATGTTCTATTTTTTATTTTTTGAGGAACCTCCGTATTGTTTATACTGTTTGCAGCAATTTATATTTCCATCTGCAGTGCCCAAGGTTTCCCTTTTCTCCTTGTCCTTGTGAACTCTTGCTATTTCGTGTGTTTTGATAATAGCCATTCTCATAGATTTGTGGTGACATCTCATTGCTGTTTGATTTACATTTCGCTAATGATTAGTGATGTTTAGTACCTTTTCATGTACATGTTGGCCATCTCTCTGTTGTCTTTGGAAAAATGTATATCTAGATCCTCTGCCCATTGTTAAATGAGGGTTGTTTTCTTTTTTGTTATGTTGTGAGAGTTCTTTTTTATGTATTTTGGATATTAGCACCTTATATATATGATTTGCAGATATTTTCTCCCACTTGACAAGTTGCCTTTTCATTTATTTTCTTGGCAGTGTAGAAGCTTTTTGGTTTGATGTGGTCCCCCTTACATATTTTTGCTTTTTTGCCTAAGTTTTCTTCTGGGAGTTTTATGGCTCAGATCTTATGTTCAAGTCCTTAATCCATTTTGAGTTGATTTTTGTGCATACTGTAAGATAGTGTTACAGTTTAGTTCTTTTCATATGTCTATCCAGTTTTCCCAACACCATTTATTGAAAAGACTGTCATTTTCCTCATTGTATATTCTTGTTCCCTTGTTATAAATTAATTGATCATGTATATGTAGGTTTATTTCTGAGCTTTCTATTTTGTTGATCCGTGTCTGCTTTTAGGCTAGTACTATATTTGATTGCTATAGGTTTGTAATATAGTTTAAAATTAGGAAGCATGACACCTCCACCTTTGTTAGATTGCTTTGCATATTTGGGGTGTTTGATGGTTGTGTACAATTTTTAGGATTGTTTGTTGCAGTTCTGTGAAAAATGCCATCAGAATTTTGTTGGGGAATGCATTAAATCTGTAGATTGCTTTGGGTAGTATGGACATTTTAACAGTATTTGTTCTTCCGGTTCATGAGCATGGAATTTCCATTTGTATTGTCTTCAGTTTCTTTGATCAATGTTTTATGGTTTCAGAATACAGGTTTTTCATCTCCTTGGTTAAGTTTATTCCTAGGTATTTTATTATTTTTGGTGCAATTATTAATGGGATTGTGTTCTTAACTTCTCTTTCTGCTACTTCATTATTAGTGTATAGATATGCAACAGATTTCTGTACATTGATTTTGGGTTTTTTTGTTTTTGTTTTTTCTTTTTTTATATTGGTTTTGTGACCTACAGCCTTACCAAAGTCATTTGTCAGTTCTAATAGTTGTTTGGTAGAGTCTTTAGTGTTTTCTGTTAATAGTATTATGTCATTCACAGGTAGTGAAAGTTTTACTACTTCTTACCAATTTGGATGCCTTTTATTTCTTTCTCTTGTCTGATTGCTGTGTCTAGAACTTCCAGTACTCTGTTAAATAAAAGTGGTGAGACTGGACATCCGTGTCTTGTTCCTGATCTTAGGGGAAATCTCTCCATTTTTCACCATTGAGTATGATGTTAGCTGTGGGTTTTTGATATATGGCCTTTATTTTGTTGAGGTATGTTCCCTCTAAGCCTGCTTTGTTTCAAGGTTTGCATCACGAATGTGTGTGTGTTCTTTTTTTTTTTTTTTAAAGATTTTAATTTATTTGACTGAGAGAGAACACAAGCAGGCCTCCTGCTGAGCAGGCAGCCCGATGTGGGGCTTAATCTCAGGACCCCGGGATCATGACCTGAGCTGAAGGCAGATGCTTAATGACTGAGCCACCCAGGTGCCCTATGAATGTGTTTTATCCTTCATCAAATGCTTTTTCTACATCTATTGAATGATCATATGGTTCTTATCCTTTCTTTTATTGTTAATGTGATGTATCATGATGATTTGCGAGTATTGAACCACCCTTGCATCCTGGGAATAAATCCCACTTGATCGTGATTAATGATTTTTTAAATTATTGTTGGATTCGATTTGCTAATATTTTATTGAGGATTTTTGCATTGGTGTTCATGAGAGATGGTGGCCTGTAGTTCCCTTTTTTTTTTTTTTGTAGTTTCTTTAGTCTAGTTTTAGTATGAGGGTAATGCTGGCCCCAGAATGAATTTGGAAGTTTCCACTCCTTTTCTGTTTTTTGGAATAGATTCTTCTTTAAATGTTGGGAAGAATTCACCTATGAAGTTGTCTGGTCATGGACTTTTGATTGTTGGGATTTTTTTGATTTTTGATTCAATTTCATTGCTGGTAATTGGTCTGTTCAAATTTTATGTTTCTTCCTGATACAGTTTTGAGAGATTGTATGTTTCTAGGAATTTATCCTTTTCTTCTAGGTTGTCCAATTTGTTGGCTTTTTTTCCATAACATTCTCTTATAATCCTTTGTCTTTCTTTAGAGTTGGTTGTTATTTCTCCTCTTTCATTTTGAGTCTTTTCTCTCTCATTTATTTACTTTTTTTTAATGAGTCTGGCTAAAGGTTTATCAATTTTGGTGATCTTTTCAAAGAACCAACTCCTGGAGCACCTGGCTGTCTCGGTCAGTAGAGCATGTGACTCTTGATCTTGGGGTTGTGAGTTCGAGCTCCGTGTTGGGTGTAGAGATTACTTAAAGATAATAAAAAATTTGGGCGCCTGGGTGGCTCAGTTGGAAACAGGCCTAGGTTTGAACCCATTCTTTACTACCCACCCCATGTTGTAGGCATGGTGTCATACTTTACATCCTTTTATTTTGTGAATCACTTGACTGATTTTTATAGATAAACCTATTTTACTGCATTTTATGGTTCCTGTTTGTCTTCTACTTATGGTCTTTCCATTGAAAATTCAGTTTAATGTTTGTAGGGCTGGTTTAGCCGTGATTAATTCCTTTATCTTTTGTGTGTCCAGGAACCTCCTTATCTTTCCTTCTATTCTGGGAAATTCTTTCTCTCTCTTTCTGGGATAGAGAAAAATCTGGTTGCAGGTTTTTTCTTTCAGCATTTTGAATATATTGTTCCACTTCCTTCTGGCCTGCCAAGTTTCTGCTGAAAAATCGGCTGATAGTCTTACAGATTTTTCCTTATTGGTAACTGTTTTCTCTTGATGATTTTAAAATTTTCTCTTTATCACTACTTTTTGCCATTTTAATTACCTTGTGTCTTTGTGTGGACCTCTTTGGGTTGCTTTTGTTGGGGGCCGTTTGTGCCTTCTGGATCTGGATTTCTGTTTCCTTCCCCGTACTGAAGAAGCTTTCAACTATTTCCTCAAGTAAATTTTCTGCCCCCTTTTCTCTCTCTTCTGGGATCCCTATAATATGAATGTTATTATATTTGATGGGGTCACTGAGTTCCCAAAGTCTTCATTTATTATCGTTATTTTTTTCTTCCCTGTTCAGCTTGATTGCTTTCCATTACTCTGTCTTCCAGGTTGCTGATTCCTTCTTCTGCTTCCTCTAGTCTACTATTTATTCTGTCTGGTTTGTTTTTTAATTTCAGTTGTTGAGTTCTTCATCTCTGATTGGTTAATTGTACATTTTCTTTCTCTTTGTTGAGGGTCTCTCCACTCTTTTCTCAAATCCACAGAGTGTCTTTCTAACTATTACTTTAAATTCCCCATTAGGCATATTACTTATCTCCATTTCATTTAGCTCTCTTGCTGTGATACTGTCATGTTCTTTCATCTGGGGCATGCTCCCTTGTCTCCTCACTTTGTCTAACTCTCTATGTCTGTTTCTATATGTTAGGAAAGTCAGCTATTTCTCCTGTTCTTGAAAGTGGTGACTTGATGAAGAATAGGTCCTGTAGTGCCCTGTGGTGCAATGTTACCTTTTCACCAGTCCTGGCCCTTCAGGGGTGTCTCCTATGTGTGTTGTGTGTGCCCTACTGTTGTGGCTGATCTGTGTTTGTCTTCAGTCTAGTAATCTTTAATAGTTCTCTTTGCCTGTTGTGGATGGGTTTGGCCCCTGTGTTGTTAATGGACCAGTCTGGGTCCACCTTGTGCTTGAGTTGAGTCAGACCAGGTTTTTGTCAGAGATGCGGTAGCACTGAACTTCAGGGTGCTCTCCCTGTGTTGTCCCCTGAGAAACTTTTGTTGCTGGAAAGGGCCTGCAGCCAGACCCCGTGTCTGCCCCTAGTTGGGGCTGTAGTTGGAGTGGTGTGTGGGGTTATTTTCCCTTTTCCCTGGGACAGGAGTCACTGTGGAGTGGTGCTGGCCCCTCTTGGGACTGCTTGCAAACTACCAGGCTTGTGGCACCGCTTTGGATGGGCTCTGAACAAGGGCATATTGGAGGGAGCATGTTAGCAGCAGAACATGAGAATGGGGTGCATGGTGCCAGCATGGTCTGTGTTGGTCTGCTGCAGGAGGGAACCTGCAGCCTCCTGGGAAAGTTCTTGCTGAGGCCTGCTAGGTTGGAGGGGGCAGAACTGCAAGGGTGCATGTGAACTGGGACACAGTTAGCAAGCAAGATAGAGAGGGTGGTGTGCTGGTTCCCACAGGTGTATCTAGGCTGTAGGGTGGGAAAGAGAAATGGTATCTGCCAGCTCTTTAGTTCATGGTGAAGTCTCCCAAAGATCCCAACCCTTCCCGTACAGACTCTGAGATTAGTCAATAAATCTCCTTCCCATGTACCCCAGGCATTTTTCAAACTGCTGTTTCTGTGCTCTATCTCAGCAGGAATGTTTCTTGTGCTCTCTCTCTCTTTTTTTTTAAAGATTTATTTATTTGAGAGAGAGTGTGTGTACACATGTGCAGGGGGAGGGGCAGAGGGAGAAAATCTTCAAGCAGACTCCCCACTGAGTGTGGAGCCTGATGCAGAGCTTGATCTGACAACCCAGGAGCTCATGACCTGGGCCAAAATCAAGATGATACTAAATTGCCTGAGCCACCCAGGTGCCCCTGTTGTGCCATCTCTTTAAGGACAGGGCCTGTACCCTCCCCCCTCTTCCTAGAGCAGAGCCTCCTAGTTATGAAAATTCCAGGTGTTAAGCCCTACTGATTGTTAGGCCCTTCTGGTTTTCCAAGCCAAATGTTATGGAGGATCTGTCTTCCTCTTGTGGGTCCCTTGTGCCTGGGGTGCCTGGTTTGGGGATCTGGTCATCTCCCCTTTCTGCATCTGCCATTCCCTCCCTTCTGCAGACAGTCCTTGGGATCCATTTGGCTTTCCACCCTTCCTATCTTCTTTGGTGTGGCCCCTTCTCTATATTTAGATGTGGAGAGTCTGTTCTGCCAGTCTTCAGGTTGTTTTCTGGGTTATTTATGCTGATATGGACGTTATCTAGTTGTTCTGTGGGATGAAGTGAGTTTGGGATTCTCCTATTCCACCATCTTCCCCGGAAATCTCCCCAGTCCTTCCTTGTAACATATGTTGAATTTGATTTGCTAAGATTTTTTTGGGCATTTTTGCTTCTGTGTTCATCAGTATATTGGCCGGTAATTTTCTTTTTTCTTTTTTTTTTTTTGGTGTCTTTATCTGGTTTTGGTATTAGGGTAATGCTAGCCCCCTAAAATGAATGTGAGAGTGTTCCCTCCTATTTTTTTTGGAAGAGTTGAGTAGGGTTAATATTCTTCTTTGAATGTTTGGTTGAATTCATCAGTGAAGTCGTCTGGTTCTGGACTTAAACTTGTTGGGAGATTTTTGAGGACTCTTTAAGTCTCCTTCTGTAGTAATTGGTCTGTTCAGATTTTGTATATATTTATGATTCAGTCTTGGCAGATTGTATTTTTCTAGGAAGTTACCCATTTCCTCTAGGTTATCCAGTTTGTTGCCGTGTAATCGTTCAGTCTTTTATGACCTTCTGTATGTGTGTGGTATCACTTTTAAAAAATATTTTACTTATTTTAGAGTGAGCGCGAGTGCATGAGGGGGGATGGAGAGAGGCAAAGGAGAGAAAGAAACAGACTCCCCACTGAGCAGGGAGCCCAATGCGGTACTGGATCCCAGGACCTCGTGAGCCTCTGTGGTATCAATTGTAACATCTCTTCTTTCATTTCTCATGTTGAGTCATCTTTTTTTTTTTTTTTTGTCTTGGCGACTCTAGCTGAAGGATTGTCTATTTATCTTTTCAAAGAACCAGCTCTTAATTTCATTGATCTTTTCTATTGTCTTTTTACTCTCTTGCTCTCTCCTCTAATCTTTGTTATTTCCTCCTTTCTCCTAACTTTGAGCCTTGTTTTGTCTTTTTTTGTTTTTAACCCTAGTTCCTTGAGGTATAAAGTTAGGTTGTTTATTTGATATTTTTCTTGTCTCTTCTGGTAAATTTTGCTATTTTGCCTTTCCAATTTCATTTATCTCAAAGTGTTTTTTATTTCTCTTTTGATTTCTTCTTTGGTGCATTGCTTGCTTAGTGGCATGTTGTTTAGTCTCTACATATTTGTGAATTTTCCAGGTTGTTTTTTTTTTTTTTACATGTAATTAGTTTCTAGTTTCCTGAAAAGATGCTTATATGATTTCAGTTCTCAAATTTATTAAAATTTGTTTGTAGCCCAACATATGATCTAACTTGGGAAATGTTTCATATGCACTTGAGAAGAGTGTATATTCTGTTGATTTGGGATGGAATGTTCTGTAAATATCTGTTAAGTCTATTTGGTGTTATGTGTCACAAAAGCTGATGTTTCCTTAGTGATTCTCTGTCCATTGATGGAAGTGGGGGCATTAAAGTGCCCTGCTATCACTGTATTGCTGTTTCTCCCTTTGGATTTGTTAATATTTGCTTTAATTATTTATTTTTTAAAGTTTTTTTTTTTTTTTTTTTAATTTTTTTAAAGTAATCTGTATATCCATCGTGGGGCTCGAACTCACAACTGTGAGATCTAGAGTTGCATGCTCTTCTGACTGAGTCAGCCAGGTGCCCTGCCTTGCTTTATATTTAGGTGCTCCTACGGTTGGCATGTAAATATTTACAAATGTTATATTGATTGGATTGCTCCTTTATCAGTATGTAGTGCCCTATTTTGTCTGTTATTACAGTCTTTGTTTTAAAGTCTATTTTGTTTGATACAGGTATAGCTGCTCCAGCTTTCTTGTGGTTTCTATTTGCATTGAATATCTTTTTCCATCCTTTCACTTTAAGTTTGCATGTGTCTTCACATCTAAAGGGAATATCTTATAGGCAGCAGGAGTCATGTGTGTTATTTATTAATTCACTCTGTGTTTTCACTTGAGAATTTAGCCCACTAACATTTAAAGTAATTGTTGATAGATTTGTGCTTGTAACCATTTTCTTAATTGTTTTCTGGATGTTTTCGTGCTTCTTCTTAGTTCCTTGCTTCTTCTCTTGCTCTTTTCCTTTGTGGTTTGATGAGTTTTTTAGTGGTATGCTTATATTTCTTTCTCTTTATTTTTTGTGAATTTACTATAGATTTTTGCTTTGTGGTTACTATGAGGCTTACATACAATGACGTGTCTAAAATGCTGTCTTTTAAGTTGATAACAACTTAAGTTTAACCCCATTGTAAAGCTTAACGTTATTACTCCTGTCCTGCCACGTTTTATGTTTTTTGACTTCACGTTTTACATCTTTTTTTAATATAGGAATATTTATTTTTAGATTGTAATTCCAGTATAGTTAAGATACAGTGTTATATCAGTTTCATGTATATAATATAGTGATTCAACAATTCCATACATTATCATGCAGTGCTCATCATGACAAGTGTACTCCTTAATCCCCATCACCTGTTTGAGCCATCCTTCTTCCACTACCCCCCAACCATGACCTTGTTCTTTATAGTTAAGAGTCTGTTTCTTGGGGCGCCTGGGTGGCTCAGTGGGTTAAAGCCTCTGCCTTCGGCTCAGGTCATGATCTCAGGGTCCTGGGATCGAGTCCCGCATTGGGCTCTCTGCTCAGCAGGGACTCTGCTTCCCCCCCTCTCTCTGCCTGCCTCTTTGCCTACTTGTGATCTCTCTCTCTCTGTCAAATAAATAAATGAAAATCTTAAAAAAAAAAGTCTGTTTCTTGGTTTGTCTCTTTTTTCCTTTGCTCATTTATTGTGTTTCTTAAATTCCATGTATGAGTGCAATCATATGGTAATATTTACATCTTTTTAAAAAATTTTATTTAAATTCAACTAATTAACATATAGCGTATTAGTTTCAGAGGTAGAGTTCAGTGATTCATCAATTGTATATAACACCCTGTGCTCATTACATCATGTGTCCTCCTTAATGCCCATCACCAGTTATCCTAGTCTGCCCTACTGCTCCCCTCCTCTCCAGGATCCCTCAGTTTATTTCCTATAGTTAAGAGTCTCTTATGGTTTGTCTCCCTCTCTGATTTTTGTCTTTTTATTTTTCCCTTCCTTCCCCCTATGATCCTGTTTTGTTTCTTAAATTCCACATATAAATGAAATCATATAATTGTCTTTCTCTGATTGACTTATTTTGCTTAGTGTAATTCCCTCTAGTTCCATTCACGTCCATTTTCCATCTTTTGATTTGTGTATCCCTTAACTAATTATTGTACTTGCAATTATTTTTTTAGTTTTTTTAAAAAGATTTTTTTTTATTTGAGAAAGAGAGAGAAAGTACAAGTAGGGGAAGGGGAGGGGCAGAGGGACAGGGAGAAGCAGATTTCCCTGCTGAGGAGGGAGCCCAACACAGGGCTTGATCCCAGGACCCTGAAATGATGACCTGAACCAAAAGCAGCTACTTAACCAACTGAGCCACCCAGGTACCCCTAGTTTTTTAACTTCCACAATTTGGTCCTTTTTGTTCAGTTATTCTTGATAAGTATCTGATTTTATTTAGTAATTTTAAAAAATGGATGTTCTTTAGTCACTTTGAAACTCTTAAGTGTACTTACGTTAATGTCATTCTAGGGTTAATCTATTTCCATTTTGTTAGAAATAAAACCATTTCCTGATTGTTTTTCTTTTTTCTCTTTTTTAAAGATTTATTTATTTATTTTGAGGGGGCCTGTGTGGAGGGGCAGAGGGAGAGAGAAATTCAAGCAGACTCTGCACTGACCACAGAGCCAGACACGGGGCTGGATCCCACAACTCTGAGATCATGATCTGAGCTGAAACCAAGAGTCAGATACTTAATCGACTGAGCCACCTAGGTGCCCCAAATTTACCCTTTTTAGTCATACAGTTCTCTATCTTTTGACAAACATATATGGTTGTGTAATTAACACCACAGTCTGGCTTTGAAATATTTACATCTCCTCAAAACATTCCTTAGTCATTCTTCTCTTTTTACTCTTACTCCCTATTAACTGTTGGTTTATTTTTTGTCACTTATTTTCCCTTTTTAGAATGTTATGTAAATGGAAGCATACTGTATATAATTGTTTGTGTCTGTTGCCTTTGACTTGGTGTAATTTTGAGATCTTGGTGTTGTTAGGTGTATCAGTAGTTTGTTCTTTTTATTGCTGAATAGCATTTGATTGTATGGCTGTACCACATTTTCTCCATTCACCAGTCGATGGACATTGAGTTTC
The DNA here is from genome assembly GCA_028534135.1 of Potos flavus. Lineage (NCBI taxonomy): Eukaryota > Metazoa > Chordata > Mammalia > Carnivora > Procyonidae > Potos > Potos flavus. The sequence continues at coordinate 25,819,701 of CM052895.1, forward strand.
CAGTTTGGGGCACTTGTAAATATAATAGTCCTAAATATTTATGTAGTTTTGTTTTTTCAGACATATGTTTTTATTTTTCTCGGATATAAACTTAGGAATGGGATTACTGGGTTCAATGGTGAGTGATTGCTTAAGTTTATGAGAAACCTGCCAACTCTCTTCCAAAGTGGCTGTACCATTTTATGTGTGTGTGTGTGTGTGTATAAATAAAACATATATATATGATTGTGTTTGCCTTCTCAGCATTATATTTTATTTATCTTATTTTAAGTATTACTTATTTCATCTTGAACACTCACTGTGGGGCTTGAACTCATGACCCTGAAATCAAGAGTCACGTGCTCTTCTGACTGAGCCAGGCAGGCACCCCTCCGCATTGTTTTAAAGGTTAATCCATGTTGTAGTATCAGTCAGTACTTTATTCCTTTTCATTGCTGAGTAATATTCCATTGTAGGAATATACCACATTGTATTTATCCATTCATAAGTTGATGGACAGTTGTTTCCACTTTTTGATTATCATGAATAATCTGCTTTGAATATTTATGTGTGTGTGTGTGCGCGTGTGTGTGTTCATTTCTCTTGGCTATATTCCTAGAAGTTAAATAGCTGTGTCATAAGTAACTCTATGTTTAACATTTTGAGGAACTGCCAGAATGTTTTCCATAGCAGCTATGCTATTTTACATATCCACCAGTAATGTATGAGGGTTCCATTTTCTCTATATCCTGTCCAACATTTGTTAATACCTATCTTTTTCATTATTTACATCCTAGTGGGTGCGATTATGCTTTTACTTTTAACCTATATGTGTCTTTTTATTTAAGGTAGATTTATTGATGATTGTGTAGTTGGGCTCATGATATTTAATCCAGTCTGACAATTTGTGCCTTCTAATTAGGGTGTTCAGATCATTTATTTTTCAAGTAATTGTTGCTGTGGTTGGATTGAAATCTACCACTCTGCTACTTGTTTTCTTTTTGTTTCATTTGTTCTTTATTCCTTTTCCTTTTTTTCTGCCTTCCTTTAGATTATATATATTTTTTATATGTATATATGTATTTTTATATGTATATATGTATTTTTGTATGCATATATGTATTATATATATTTTATATGTATATATATACTTTATAAATATATTTTTAAATGTATATATTTATATATATAAATGTATCCTTTTTTGTTTTTTTAATAGCTTTTTCTCTTAGTTTGATTAATTTATATATATATAAATATGTATATAAAACATATATTTAAGATTTATTTATCTCAGAGAGGGAGCATGTGTGGTGGGGAGGGGCAGAGGGAGAGGGAGAAAGAGAAACTCAAGCAGATTCTGCGCTGAGCACAAAGCCCAACGTGGGGCTCAATCTCATGACCCTGAGATCACAACCTGAGCTGAAACCAAGAGTTGGACACTTAACAAACTGTGCCACCCAGGCAGTCCTCTTTGTAATTTTTTTATGGTCCTATTTTATCTTCATTTTTAGCTTATGAGTCTTTAGTTTAAAAAAATCAGTGATTTTCCTGTTTTTACAATATATGTTTTTGTTACAGTCTACCTTTAAAGTACTATTATATTGCTTCATCTTTAATATTATATTTCAAATCCCTTCCCTCATTCCTTTTTTTACTGTTACACGTTTTAAGTGTTATAGTTTGCTTTATTTATTTATTTGTTTTTTAAAAGATTTTATTTATTAGAGAAAGCAAGAGTATGCACAAGCAGGGGGTGCGGCAGGCAGAGGGAGAAGCAGACTCCCCACTGAGCAAGGAGCCTGATGCAGAACTTGATCCCAGGACCTTGAGATCATGACCTGAGCCAAAGGCAGACACTTAACCAACTGAGCTACCCAGGTGCCCCTATAGATTGCTTTAGATCAGGAGTTGGCAAGCTTGTTTTGTAAAGGGCCAGACAGTAAATATTTTTGACTTTGCTGGCCATATGATATGTGTCACAACAGTCTCTCTTCACTCTGCCTTTGTTGTGAGAATATCCATAGACATTATAAAAGCAAATGTGCCTGGATTGGACTGCTAGCCATAGTTTGCCAATCTCTGCATTAGGCAGTCACTTGTCTTTTAAAATGATTAACAATAGGGGTGCCTGAGTGGCTCAGTTGGTTGAGCATCTGACTCTTGTTTTGGGCTCAGGTTGTGATCTCAGGGTCATGGAATCAAACCCCACACTGGGCTCATGCTCAGCGTGGAGTCTGTTTGGCCTTCTCCCTCTGCTCTCTCCCTGCTTACGCTCTCTCTCCCTCTTTCTCTCTCAAGTAAGTAAGTAAGTAAATAAGTAAATAAGTAAGGAAATAAGTAATTAAATAAGTAAGTAACTAAATAAATAAAATCTTCTTTAAAAAGTGACTAACAAAAAAAAAGTCTCTTATATTCATCTTAGTTTATACTGTCTCCAGTGGTTTTCATTTCTTTGTAAGTTGCCTTGTTATACTCCTTCTGCTAAAGAACTAATTTTAACACTTTTTATGGTCTGTGTCTGTCAAATTGCCTCAGCTTTTGTTTGAATTTTTTCTTCATTTTTTAAAGTATTTTTTAAAAATTATTTATTTCTGAGAGAATGTGCATGAGTAGGGGGAGTGGTAGAGGATGATAAAGAATCCTCAAGCAGACTCCCTGCTGAGTATGGAGACTGACTTAGGGTTTGATCCCAGGACCCTGGGATCATGACCTGAGCCAGAATCTAGAGTCTACTACTTAACCCACCAAGCCACCCAGGTGCCCCTTCTTCATTTTTGAAAGATATTTTCACTTTGTATCTACTTCTGGGTTAATAACTTTTTTTCTTTCAGTACTTTGAAAATGTCATTCCATTGTCTTATGCCATATATAGTTTGTGATGAGAAGTTTGCTGTGCCTCTTACTTTTGTTTTTCTGAACATAATCCGTCATTTCTCTGGCTACCTGTAAGATTTTCTGTTTATCTTTGGGTTTCAGTAGTTTGATATGTTACATCTTGTTTTGTTTTGTTTTGCTTGGGTTTCTCCAGGTGTCTTGAAACTGTGATGTGGTGGTTTTTTGGTTTTTTTTTTGTTTTTTCTTTTTTAATTTGTTTTAGGAAATTCTTGTTCATTCTTTCTTTTTTTTTTTTTTTAAGATTTTATTTATTTGACAGAGAGAGACAGAGCGAGAGAGGGAACACAAGCAGGGGGAGTGGGAGAGGGAGAAGCAGGCTCCCTGCCGAGCAGGGAGCCCGATGAGGGGCTCAATCTCAGGACCCTGGGATCATGACCTGAGCCAAAGGCAGACACTTAAGGACTGAGCCACCCAGGCGCCCCTTGTTCATTATTTCTTCAAGTGTTTCTTCTGCTTCATTCTTTCCTTCTGTATCTCTAAGTTCACATATGTTAGACTGCTCAATATTGTTTCTTAGGTCTTGTGTGCTGTATCCTTTTTTTTTTCTCTTAATATTAGTTTTTTCTCTCTCTTAGTTTGGTTAATTTTTATTAACTCATCATCAGGTTTACTTGAACTTTGTCACCCACCTAATTAGGAACACTGTAAATTAAAGTCTGTGCTTGAGATTTTCTAAACCATACAGTAGGTCGAATTTGGACCATAACCCATGAGAAGGCCAGTTATGATTACACATTCTTTGATTCTTTTTTTTAGTTAAGACTTTTTTTTTTGTAGGAAATGTAGGATTACCTTTAATGTGACTTCAACAACTCTTAGCACTGCTCACCAAAGTTTTATAAGTTGTTAATTGTTTGTTTAATGTTATGTCTTCTTACTTTTAGAAGTAGTTCACAATCAGGTTGATTTGGTCATTTTCTTTTTAATAGCTACTTAAAAAATAAAAATAGCAGAGTCCTTATATTCCAGTAAGAACTGATACCTGAAACTAATGTTACATGTGGGTTATATCTCACTTAACAAAAGATACCCAAGTTTTTTGTTTTTTTTGAGTAAAAAGGAAATTTTTTTATATGTCATACTTAACTATTTAAAAAAAATTTGAACTCCTAGCTTAGTTTTGAAAAGTTATTTACATCCTGAGAATTAAAATGTGAAGATTACACTTTCCTACATAACTGACATATCTTGAGTCGAATTAAAAAAAATTCCCTTTCACTATATATTTAATTTTTTGTGTTGAATTTTAAAAATATTTTTATTTTTTAATTGAAGTGGGATCACCAGCGGGATGAGGCAAAGAAGCAAGATGGACTCACTCGTTTTGTTTTGCTTTTATTAAAGATTTTATTTATTTGACAGAGAGCACAAGCAGGCAGAGCAGCAGACAGAGGGAGAGGGAGAAGCAGGCTCTCCACTGAGCAGGGAGCCCAATGCGGGACTCCATCCCAGGACTCTGGGATCATGACCCGAGCTGAATGCAGCTGCTCAACAGACTGAGCCACCCAGGCGCCCCTGTTTTGTTTTAAGTAGGCTCCACACTCAGCATGGAGCCCAACATGAAGCTTGAACTCACAATCCTGAGATCAAGACCTGAGCTTGAGATCAAGAGTCACACGCTTAACCAAATGAGCCACCCAGGTGTCCCAAGATAGACTCATTCTTACTCATTCTTTTCTGTGCCACTTAATTTGTGAATGCCCTAAATAACATATGTTTTCAGATATCCTCTAAAAGTTTCTCACCCAGGGGCACCTGGGTGACTCAGTCACTGGGCGTCTCCCTTCGGCTCAAGTCATGAACCTAGAACCGTCTGATTGAGCCCCGCATTGGGCTCCCTGCTCAGCAGGGACCCTGCTTCTCCCTCCTACTCCCCATGCTTGTATTCCCTCTCTCGCTGTCTCTCTCTCTCTCTCTCAAATAAATAAATAAAATCTTAAAAAATAAAAAGTAAGTTTCTCACCCATACAAGCTACATTATCATAAGCATATTGTTGTATCTGAATACTGTATGTCCAGGTGAACATACCCAAAAGACAGCATTGTCACTCATCTTGAATTGTATTTTGGGTAGGCAAACAACACTGTTAATTCATGCTGAGTCATAAGAAAGTGGAAATCATGTACCAACCTGCAGGACAGTTCAGAACATAACCTCTGACATTTCTCAGGAAGCAAACACAAAAGCCATCATAAAAATTATGTATTAAAAAAAAGGTGCACTTCAAAAAAAGGTGTACTAGCTTAATTCGAGATCAATGAGGAAATTAAATAGCAGGCTACTTGTGCTTGAAAGTTGACAGTGCAGGGCCATGTAGCATTGGTTTCCCATGTAGAGGCCTTTTATAAAGCAGTGACTCTAGTCTAGAATATATAATCCTGAATATTGTAAGCACATTCTTTGCATGTCATTTGTCATATAAAAATAACTTTCCTCTTCACAGTTTATTTTTCCTTTGTGGCACATTTCGAACTGCAGAATCCTTTATCTACCATTTGGCTTTCCATAAGCTATCAGGCACGATCTCTGTGAGATTCTCTACTTTGAGAAACCGTGTGCCTAATACTTATTTATGATATATGACTCATTATTAAATTATGTGTTTTCAAAATAGCATCTGGTAATTCAGTGCCTTTTAACAATAGATAAAATGTTTCTAAAGACTTTTTCCAGAAATTAAGATGTTTCTTGGGGCCCTTCCCAATCTTCATTGGATTTATGGTTGACGTTTTTTAAAAATAAAGGACTAAACTAAATTTTCTGTAAGTTTTTTTGTTTGAATTTTACAATGTAACTACTCATTGAGGTAAACATTTGTGTTTACTCAATACTTATCCTTGTTTAAAACTTTTATGACTGAGATGTCCTTAGGCTTAGAGTAAATTGGCTAGCTTCAGTGGCATCTCTCTGGCCTTTGAAGTTGGCATAGTCCAGTATAGCTACCTAAGGGTTGTGTGTGGCCATGGAAAAACATGTTTTTGTTGTTGAGTGTTCTTGCTTTCTAGTAATTTTATTTTTTGCTCAAGGGATTTAGTATCTGTTCAGATACTTTATTTTTAAAGGCCACATAAGTAATGACTTGATCTCTAATCTTAGCTTTGAAAATTTCCCAGACACTAATAAAGGTAATGTCTGATGACCTATTATTTGAGAATACTACTCACTGGCCAGCAATCAGTGCTATTTAAAAATGTGTATTTTATTCTGAAAATTATTTCTATGGCTAAAAGGCTTTGTTAGTAAAATTGTGCATCTAATGACATAATTTGGTGACTTTTGGGCCTAGATTTATAATAACTTTTTACATGGTATCACTGAGACTTAGTATAGTCTAAAACCCTTCACTCTTCAACTACTGTACTACTTAGTTCTTTTTTTTTAAGATTTTATTTATTTATTTGAGAGAGAGCACAAGCAGCGTGAGAGGCAGAGGGAGAGGGAGAAGCAGATTCCCCACTTAGTGAGGAGCATGACATGGGCTTGATCCCAGGACCTGGAGATCATGACCTGAGCTGAAGGCAGCTGATTAACCGACTGAGCCACCCGGGCGCCCCTGTACTAAATAGTTGTGAGAAAAATATTCAATAAATCATAGTCTTATCAGAAACAGCACCTGTCTCTTGGACTAATAAGAATTTTTGGTCACAAAAGGTTATATAGTAATCCTTACTTTGCATGAATGTGCACTATCTTGGCAGTGACTATATGAGTAAGATTTTAACAAAGGATCACCTTACTGCTGAAGACCAGGATCATCAGTTAAATCATGTGGACTGTCCACATCTGGACATTAACAAGGTTAATTACTAGTGGAGTGAAAGATAACTTTTACCAGGTTGTATTATATATGACAGAGTATATTCATAAAGAAGAGGAACAGTTTTCTCCCACTTGTCTGGACAAAGCTGGAGTTGCCATTTGTGGTCTGTTTTTACTTGTTTTATATCTATAATAACAGATCCTCTTGGTAAAAACCCACCCTAGGCACAGTGATGTTTTTTTGTTTGGTTGGTTGGTTTTGTGTTGTTGTTTGTGGTTGGTAGAGAAAACTACATGTTGCTACCTTGATATATTTTCTTATTTGGCTTTCTGTTAAAGGGAGATACACAGGTCACTGAAACAGACAGAATAGAGAGCCCAGAAGTAAACCCATGCATATATAGTCAATTTATGACAGAGGAGGCAAGGATATACAGTGGGGAAATGGTAAATGGTGTAAATTTACCATTTACCATTCAGTAAATGGTGTCGGGGAAAACTGGACCACAATCTTATATCATATGCAAAAATTAACTTAAAATGCCTTAAGAACTTCAATGTAAGACTTAAAGCCAATAAAAGTCCTAGAAGCAAATATAGGTAGTAAGCTCCTTGTATTAGTCTTAGTGAGGTTTTTTGTTTTGTTTTTATTGTTGTTGTTTGCATCTAACTCCCAAAGCAGGGGTAATAAAGGCAAAAATAAATGAGTGGGACTACATCAAACTAAAAAAGCAAAGGAAACTGTCAATATAATGAAAAGGTAAACTGCTGAATGGGACAAGATATTTGCAAATCATATGTCTGATGGGGTTACTATCTAAAATATTACAAAGAACTCATACAACTCAACAACAACAACAACAAAAAACAATCCAGTTGAAAAATGGGCAGAGGATATGAATAGATTTTCCAAAGAAGACATACAGATGGCCAACAGACATGAGAAAACACACACACAGACACACACAGACACACACAGACACACACACACACACATATATATACTGGAATAGTACTCAGCCATAAAAAAGAATGAAATACTGGTATTTATGACAACATAGATGTAGCTAGAGGGTATCAGTCTAAGTGAAGTAAGTCAGACAGAGAAAGACAAATACCAAGTGATTTCTCTATCAGTGGAGTCTAAAAAAACAGAACAAAGAAAACAAAAACCAGACTCATAGATGCAGAGTTTAGGGGTGGGAGGCTGTTGGGGTACCAAATTGGTGAAGAGGATTAAGAGGAACAAATTTCCAGTTATAAAATAACTTAAGTCTTGGGAATATAATGTACAGCATGGGGAATACAGTCAATATTATATTAACTTTATATGGTTAGAGATAACTAGACTTACTGTGGTAATCAGTTTGTAGTATATACAAATATTAAATCACTGTGTTGTACACGTGAAACTAATAGAATATTTGTCAATTATACTTCAATAAAATCAACTAAAAGAAATGAAGTTTAGTTCTTTGTTGTTAAACTCTAAGTTATATGCAAAGTGAAGAAGCCATCTGCCTAATTAATTTCAGTCTTTAATGGAAATCTGTTCTAGCCTAGTTGGACACTTGATTCCAGTAGAAGGGAAATAATTCATTTCACTTTTTTGAGGCTAGAAAATAGTTTATTCTTCCTTTCTCTACAAAAATTATGAATGTATGTTCACAAAATGTATTCAGTGTTAATTTTTAAAGCTTCCGCATATTTCCACTCTCATCAGTTGTAAATAATGTATCTGACTGTAAAATGGAAAAAGTTGAAATTTTCCACTTGTGCATTTTGAGTTTCTCAGAGGTATTATAAACTCTGGAAATAATAATAAAAGATACTAGGCTTTATACAGTGCTTTTTGTTTGAGGAACTCCTATAAACACTAATGCATTGATCCTAACACAGTACTTGATTGTGACTTTAAAAGGTCATGAGTTAGTGCTGTTACAAAAAAAAGTTTAAAAAGATTGGAGGGGGAGCTCTAACTTATAAATATTGTTTAAAAAATATCTAGATAAAAGTTGATCTAGACAATAGGAAAAATAAAAATTAAAGGGAATTTTTATTATTTAACTTTTCTCTTAGCCTGTGATAGATTTTTATTCCTTTAATTTTTTTTCATTTATTTATGAATCTTACTAAAAGCCTGATTCCCTTCTTAGAGTAGTAAGCAGAATTGTCTTTTAAACTTTTAGTCCTTCTCAGCCAAGGCTTAAACCTGTGGTGGTTTCCTGAGCTTGTCATATTAACACAGCAATGCATTTTATTGGTCCTGAATTAGGAGACCATCATTTTAGTTTTCTTAGTTTAATATTTATGGTATGTAGCTGTTGATTTTGATTATTATGGTGGTCATGTGGCTTAATACTCAATTTTTTTGTGTTTTGTAGGTTTATTCTTCAGTCCAAGGAAGTAATTCACAATCAACTGTTAGAAAAACAGAAAATAGCAGAAGAAAAAATTAAAGAATTAGAGGTAAATTTTAAGTGAATATTGACAGTAGTAAATTTTAAGAAAAAGCTAATTATCTCACTGCGTCATGTCAAGTGAAAATGTATGCCTGCCAAAGTCATGTAACATTGTTCTCATTTTTTCAAATTGTGTTAAAACATCAAATCAGTCATATTCACGGCAGTGTGTAAGATATTCTTCCCCTCTCCCCCCAAAGGGAAGAAAAAAGGAAGGAAGGAAGAAAAAAAAAATAGTTTCTTGGAAATGTAGAGATTTTTGAAGGTGGGATGCTGTTAATATGAATGTATTTTCTCCATTGCCTTCAAATGAACATGTCTTTTTAAAAACAAGGCAGGGGCGCCTGGGCATCTCAGTAAATTGGGTGTCCAACTCTTGGTTTTGGCTTGAGTTGTGGTCTCAGGGTCGTGAGATTGAGCCTCGCATTGCGCTCCCTCCTCAGCACGCAGTCTGCTTAGGTTTCTGTCTCTTTCTGCCACTCCCATTCATTCTCTCTATTACTCTTGCTCTCTCAGTAAAATAGATAAATCTTAAAAAAAAAAAAAAAAAGAAAGAAAACACACAGTATATGCTTAAACACCACATATTGTGGTGGATCGGCATCAGGGTGGGTAATGATAATAGTATTTAAAGGGTCTTGATGTTTGTCTCTTACATATTATAATTCGTTTAATGTAGGTTAGGTATAACTATCTGAAGGATGGTGCTGCAGTGAGGAAAACAATTTTTTTCTTTTTTTTTTTTTTGCTAGGGAAAAAGGTGATGGGTAAGAGTAACTTAGTAAATTTTTGGATAATTGGAATTCATTACATTTTCCGTATACATTAAGACATTTGAGATATTCTTCTTGGGCTTGAGTAGAAGATCCATCCTATATATAGTAAAAGTTGGCCTGGGCAAAAGACTGGCTGTTATTTCTTTGGGGCCAAGATTTCCTGAAATGGGGGTGGTGACAATGACTTCATAGGTCACTTTATCTAATTTGTGTGAGTACTGTTTGAGGCAGTAGTTCAGAATCTGACTCAACCCTCTACGGAATTGGTGAGACACCCACTGTATCCTCCCGGGGATTTCTTAGGGGCATCAAGTTGGCATGGCCTGAGTATGCAGTGTCTTAGGTTACTTAGGTTTATTTTTGTTTAACTACCGACCATAATTTAAACAAACTTGGTAATAGATTTGTAGCTTAGAAAGGTGTATTGTAAAAACAAAACAATTAAGCATACAAATAAAAAAACAAAAAAGAAAACCTTACCTTTAGTGACCAAGTTGTTATTGTGTCCTGTTTTATCATTTTTGTTAACCCAACTGTTCTAGATTGAATTTTATATCTTCTGCTGTTCTCTAACAAAGTAACTTAAAAAAAACTCCAAATAAAACTATTTCATATGGATAATTGTAAACCTGTTTTTGCAGCTGTAGGTAAATACATCTAAAAATTATCCTGATGAATAAGTAACCAGATGTAAAGTACTGTGTATATGATTCTCTTTTTATGAAAACACAAAAAATAAGAGTTCTATATAAACATTCAAAATGATATGTCGAGGGCTCAGTTTGTTAAGCATCTGCCTTCAGCTCAGGTCATGATCTCGGTTCTGGAATCAAGGCGCGCTTTGGGCTCCTGAGCAGGGAGCCTGTTTTTCCCTCTCCCTCTGCTGCTCCCCCTGCTTGTGCTTCCTCTCTCTGTCAAATAGATAAAGAAAATCTTTTAAAAAAAATGATATGTCAGTATATATATTACATTAATGCTGGTTACCCTAAGGAAATTAGGTGGGATATAGGCATGAAATTATTTTTTTCTTATAATCTTTGCATTGGATAAATTATAGCAAGCATGTTTTAACTTTTATAATTAAAAAGAATATTACAGTAAAATTGCCTCAGATGATTTTAGCATACTGTTCAGTTTTGATGAATATTAGGATTTTTTTTTTTTTTTTTAAATAAGCTCCACGCCGAATGTGGAGCCCAGCATGGGGGCTTGAGCTCATGATCCTGACATCAAGACCTGAGCTGAGATCAAGTGTTGGATGATTAACCAACTGAGCCACCCAGGCACCCCAGGAAATTTTTTTTCCCCAAGTTACCTTTTTTTGGAGTTTCTCAAATACTGGTAGAGTATCCTGATATTTGCCAGATGATAGAAGTAGATTAGCTGGCTTGTTGGTACCTATCTGAAATGCTAATTTCAGCTACAAAAAACTAGCAGACTTAAACTCCATCTTCTTTCCTAGAACATTTTATTATGTATTTTTTCTTTTTAATCTTTTATTTTACATGTTTTTTTAAATCACAAAAGCAGTATTATGTGTACTGTAAAAAAAGAAAAATAGCCAATAAATACAGCATGATTAAATGAAGATAGTGTTTTCCCCTCTTCCCTGCACATCCCCAGATGTCACTTCTATAATTTGGTGTGTATCATTCCAAACTTTATTTTATAAACACATTCATACACACATATATGCTTTTTAACAACTTTATTTTTTAAAAATATTTTTATTTATTTGTCAGAGGGAGAGAGAGGCAGGCAGAGGGAGAAGCAGGCTCCCCAGTGAGCCACGGAACCCAATGCAGGACTTGATCCCAGGACTCTGGGATCATGACCTGAGCCAAAGGCAGACACTTAATCAACTGAGCCAGGTGTCCCTATACTTTTTTTTTTAAATAAAGAGGAATTATGCTCTATATACTGGTTTTCATCATTTGACAGTTTATCTTTCCACTTCTAGTTTATATTTTATGCTTTCTTGTTTTCTACTTCTCTTATCGTTGTAGGTTACCCAATATTTAATTAATTGCATGATCCCTATCTCTGCATTTAGTATACTTTGCAGTACTACCCTAATATGTATTTTTAATAGTATCTCCCATTATACACTCTCTTCTCTCTCCTTCAGTAATCCTATACTTTTCCACTGCCATACTCTTATAGTTTTGTTACCTCAGCCTGAAATGTATGCATTTCACATGCACACATGTGCACTAATGCACACATACATTGTTAACTGTCGTGTTCAGATTCTCTGTGTTTCTTACTGATTTTTTTCCTGATTATTCAGTTAATTATTGAGAGAGAGATGTCAAATCTCCATGATGATACCAGTTTCTCCTTCATCTTTCAGCTTAGTGGGCACTGGCTTTTAGAGATTACTCTCTGTGTATTTAAGTGCTTGTTATTGTATACATAGTTTGGAGGATAGGTTTCGTTTTGCTTTATATGTTTGGGAATTTCTCAAGTCTTTTAAAGATCATATTCCACTGACTTCTGGCTTTTGTTGTTGCTGTTGAGAAGTCATCTGTCAGCTTAACTGTTATTCCTTTGTCTTTTTTCTCTGGTTACTTTTATTTATTTACTTAAAAGATTTATTTATTTGAGAGAGAGAGAGCGTGCACAGGAGGGGTGGGTGGAGTAGAGGAAGAGAGAATCCTCAAGCAGATACCTTGTCAAGCGAGGAGCCAGACATGGGGCTGGATCGGATCCCAGGACCCTGAGAGTGTGACCTGAGCCAAAACCAAGATCAGCTGACTAATCGACTCAGGCACCCTTCTGGTTATGGTTTTTTGTTTTTTTTTTTAAGATTTTATTTCTTTATTTGAGAGAGAGCACGAGTGGGGGTCAGGGAGAAGCAGGCTCCTTGCTGAGCAGGGACTCCGACATGGGGTTTGATTCTAGGACCCTGGGACCATGACCTAAGCGAAAGGCAGATGCTTAACTGATTGAGCCACTCAGGCACTCGCACTCTGATTGCTTTTAATATTCTCTTTGTCTTTCATGCTTTGTGGTTTCTTTGGGATATGTTTAGGTATGGAGTTAGTCTTTTTATTTTTTCTTAATCCTATTTGGTTTAAGTTGGGTTTCCTGAATCTGAGGATTAAGATCTTCCATCAGTTCTGGAAAATTCTTTTTTTTTTTTCCCCCTTTTCTTTTTAAAGATTTTATTTTATTTCTTAGAGACAGAGCAGGAACTGGGGGAAGGAACTGAGGGGGAGGGAGAAACAGACTCCCCGCTGAGCAGGGAGCCCAATGTTGGGCTCCATCCCAGGACATTGGGATCATGACCTTAGCTGAAGGTAGACACTTAACCAACTGAGCCACCCAGGTCTCCCAGTTCTGGAAAATTCTTATATTTCTGAAAATTATTCTTCCCTATTTTCTCTATTAAGTGGTATTTCCTTCTGGAATTTTTTCCCCCTACCTTTAAAGCAGCTGTTTCCACCATCGGCAGTCACATCTTTTTGTTGTTGTTGTTAAAGATTTTATTTATTTATTTGACAGCACAAGCAGGGGCAGGGGCAGGCAGAGGGAGAGGGAGACGCAGGCTTCCCACTGAACAGGGAGCCTGATTCAGACCTCGATCCCAGGACCCTGGGATCATGACCTGAGAGGAAGGCAGCCTCTTAACCGACTGAGCCACCCAGGCACCCCTGCAATAGCATCTTAACTGGCTGATTTTGTTTTTTCTTTTTCTTTTTTACATCTCTGGTTTTCCCCCCATCAATCCTTTGAATGTATTTAAGCTAGAATGTCCTTTGTTACATATTAGAAAATCTGGTCCTATTACGCCTCTGTGTAAAACCCATCATTGTTCTTGGGTAAAGTTGAGACTTGTTAACATACCTTGAAGGCTTTTTGTGAAATGACTCCTGTCTATTTCTCTCATCTCACTCATTTCCTTTGCCTTCTTTTTTTTTTCCCCCCTTTAAAGATTTTATTTATTTGAGAAGCTTGGGTGGCTCAGTCAGTTAAGCAGCTGCCTTCGGCTTGGGTCATGATCCCAGGGTCCTGGGATTGAGTCCCACATCAGGCTTCCTGCTCAGCGGGGAGCCTACTTCTCTCTCTGCCTCTGCCTGCCACTCTGCTTGTACTCTCTCTCTGACAAATAAATAAAAAATCTTTTAAAAAATTTATTTGTTTATTTATTTGAGAGAGACAGAGATAGCGAGAGAGCATGAGCAGGGAGGAGAGGGAGAAGCACCCTCCCAATGAGCGGGGAGCCCAATGTGGGGCTCGATCCCAGGACCCTGGGATCATGACCTGAGCTGAAGGCAGACGCTTAACCAACTAAGCCACCCAGGTGCCCCCCTTTTTTACACTGTATACTCCAGCCATTCAGAAATAATTCTGTTTTTAGAACTTGCTGTGCTTTCTTTGTTTCTATTAGGTCCTTGGAAAAAATAATTTCCTCCACTGGAGAACTTTTTCCTCCTGCAGTTATTCGTGGCTCTGTGTATTAATACTCAAGATCTTAGTTTAGGGTTACTTCTGAGAAGCATTTTCTGATTCCTCAGTCTTAAATCAGGTCCTTTTTCCTTGTTCTCCCTAATGATTTTATTAGTTTCATACCATAGTGTGGTAATTTGAACGTATAAACTATTACCACTTGAGGTAATTAAAAACAGGGTTTCCTGGGGCATCTGGGTGACTCAATTGGTTAAGCGGCTGCCTTGGGCTCAGGTCATGATCTCAAGGTCCTGGGATCGAGCCCTACGTTGGTCTCCCTACTGAACGAGGAGTGTGCTTCTCCCTGTGCCCCTCCTCATTGCTTGCTCGATCTCTCCTCTCTTGCTCTCTTTCAGGTACTAATACTCTGCCTTCATGTTCCCTTGGTAGGGAGTTATATTACTTACCAGAAGGGTAAAGGCAAGTACTAGCTTATTGGGAAGGTAGTCTTGCTGTCTTTTTCTTCTTAACACTCATGTATTTACAAAATACTACCCAAATGTTGGGTTATTTTTTGGGCTGTAGTCATTTTACTGGGATTGATGAAAAAATATTTTCATAACAGACTCACAGTATGATAGTGTTAGTTAGACTTTTAGCTTTCCTTTATAAAGATGATAAATCAGGTTCTTGAAGGAACAAACACCATTTCATCCTAATAGTGATAAGTATAGACCAATGATGCTGATCCTGTTTAAGAGAAAATATAAAATGGCGGCTTTAGTGTGATAGAGTAACCATGTTATTTACGTCTTTTTTTTTTTAACAATTCTGATGATTTTTGGGGGGGTGCCTGTGTGGCTCATTTGGTTAAGCATCTGCTTTCAGCTCAGGTCATGATCCTGGGGTCCTGGGATTGAGCCCTGCATTGGGCTCCCTGCTCAGCAGGACTCCTGCTTCTCCTTCTTTGCTTGTGTTCCCTCTTTCACGGTCTCTCTGTCAAATAAATAAATAAAATCTTTAAAAAAAATTCTGATAATTTTTAAATAGCATAGCTGAGTGTATATGATACATAATACAGTATATGTTAGAAAAGTACAAAAGCTTAATTTCTTAAATGTCATGAATATAATTGGGATTTGGAAACATGACTATGAGTCTTATCTTTTTTTTTTTTTTTTAAGATTTTTGAATTATTTTTAAGTAATCTTTACACCCAGTGTGGGGCTCGAACTTATCAACCCTAAGATCAAGAGTTGCATGCCCCACAGACTGAGTCAGCCAGGCACCTCTCATCTGTCTTTGTAAAAATAATTTTCTTTTTGAAATGTATAACACTGCTACAATGGGAAAGGAGAAGTTTTTTGTTTTGGTTTTTTTTTTTGAGAACATTCAATTTTAGTTAAAGTTGAGTTACAACATTATTAATTGAGGCAATATATTCTAAAGAGTGAAAAAAAAAACTTCCTGTAGTTTTGGCTTTTTTTTTGAAGTAAGAAGGATATAATTTTATGGACTTCTTTTGCCTTTAAAAAAAATTGGATTCAGCTTTCAGATGAGCTAGAGCTCAATTTCTGACCCTCTTGTCTTATGAATCTCAACGTTTTGGAATCCTGGCGATAACTAAGCTTTCAGTGATGTGTTTGAGCACATTTTGACCACCATTCTCTTAGGTTTGCTCCTTTGTTCCAGGTGAGGGGCAGTTATTGCTTGAGCCTCATCTGCATTTAGTCTAAAGTCCCCATTATGTTTTAGACATCCATGTATACTGGTTGACCACTTCCTCTCCTTTATCTTCGACATGGTCACCACGCCTTCCACTACCCTGGTTAACTTAGCAGTGACATAATAAAAATAAGAGTAAGGAAACCCAGGACATTCTGGCCTGCATAATGCCGCTTCTGACGCAAAAAAATTACAATCTCAGGGTTGTGAAATAGCTCTGCAGCCCATGCTGTAAGTAAAATCTAAGAAACTGTAAAAATCCTGACTCTTGCACAAAAATGACAATTTTGGTCAGATAGTGGTTCCTGAAACAAGCAGGAAGAATAATGGCAAGGGAACTGGTAGGAGGTGCTTGTGACATTCTGCATTTGGCTGAGTTTTGAGACTCTGATGAGAAAATGTTTTGGAGGAGTTTCCACAATTGAGGAGGTTTTACTCTGCCTGTTGAAGATCATTTTTTCCATAGCATGGGTGGTAACTGGTAGGCACTTGGCTGGATGTCCACGATTTGCCCCGAGTACTTCATTTTTGAGTTGGTACCGTTGTGGAAATGATGGGAACCCCTCTTTGGAGGTGATGTCAGGTGGACACGATTACATGATAGACAGTGATTCTGTTCTGTTTCGAGAGAAGGGCAGGTGAGAACAGAGCCAGTGATGGGATTTTTTTTTTATACATTAAACAAGAATTATACTCAGTGTTGGCATAGCTCAAAATTTAGAATCCATTAAGAAATTAGTCATTTATTTTGTAGTGAAATATAGCATTTACAAAAATAAACCTTAAAATACATATAGCTTAATAAAAATTGACATGCACCAGAGGCTCTCCCACTCTTTTCTTCCCTTAATCACAATGACATTCCTGCCCCTTCCCATAGCTACAGCCCTAACTTTTGTGATAGGTATTACTTTTTCCTTTTAAGTTTTCATTTAAATTCCAGTTAGTTAACATACAGTGTACTGGTGTGCCTGAGTGGCTCAGTTGGTTAAGCGTCTGCCTTCGGCTCAGGTCATGATACCAGGATCCTGGGATTGAGCCACACGTTGAGCCCCACATTGGGCTCCCTGCTCAGTGGGGAGTCTGCTCTCCTTCTGCCTCTCCCCCTGCTCATGCTTTCTCTTTCTCAAATAAATGAAATCTTCAAAAAAAAAAAAAAAAAAAAACCCCAAACAAACCATACAGTATACTCTTAGTTTCAAGTGTACCATATAGTGATTCAACACTTCCATATATCACAGGCGCTCGTCACAAGCGTACTCCTTAATCCCCAGCACCGGTTTAACCCATCCCTTCCCCCACCTCCCTTCTGGTAACAATCAGTTTGTTCTTTATAGGTAAGAGTCTGTTTCTTGGTTTGCCTCTTTTTCTTTCTTTTCCTTTTGCCTATTTTTTTTTTTTTCTCAAATTCCACATGTGAGTGAAATCATATGGTATTTGTCTTTCTCTGACCAACTTATTTTGCTAGCATAATACTGTCTAGCTCCATTCATGTCATTGGAAATGGCAACATTTCATTATTTTTTATGGCAAAGTAATATATACCATATCTTTATCCATTCATCAGTTGGTGGACATTTGGGCTGTTTCCATAATTTGGCTATCGTAGATATTGCTTCTATAAGTATCGGGGTGCATGTATCCCTTTGAATTAGTATTTTTTTTTGTTCTTTGGGTAAATACCTAGTCGAGCGATTGCTGAATTGTAGTTTTATTTTTAACTTTTTGAGGCATCTCCATACTGTTTTTCAGAGTAACTGCACCAGTTTGCATTCCCACTAACATTGCGTGAGGGTTCTTATTTCTTTTTTTTTTTTTTTTAAAGATTTTATTTATTTATTTGACAGAGAGATAGAGAGCGAGCACAAGTAGGCAGAGAGGCAGGCAGAGGGAGAGAGAGAAGCAGGCTCCCCACTGAGCAGGGAGCCCGATGTGGGGCTCAATCCCAGGACCCTAGGATCATGACCTGAGCTGAAGGCAGCCGCCTAACCAACTGAGCCACCCAGGTGCCCGAGGGTTCTTATTTCTTTGCATCCTTGCCAGCACCTGTTGTTTCTTGTGTTGTTGATTTTCGTCATTCTGACAGGTGTGAGGTGATCTCTCACTGTGGTTTTGATTTGCATTTCTCTGAGCGAAGTTGAGCCTTTTTTAGTATGTCTGTTGGATATCTATATGTCTTTTTTGGAAATATGTCTATTTATGTCATCTGCCTGTTTTTTAATTGGATTATTCATTTTTGGGGTGTTGAGTTTAACAAGTTCTTGATATATTTTATTTATTTATTTTAGAGAGAGAGAGAGAGTATGTGCCTGAGCCTGAGCAGGGCCTGGGTCAGGGAGAGAGAGAGAGAGAGAGAATCCAAGGCAGACTCCCTGCTGAGCATGGAGCCCAGTGCTGGACTCAGTCTCAGGACTCCAAGATCATGACCTGAGCTAAAATCAAGAGTCAGGTGCTTAACTGGCTGAGCCACCCAGGTGCCTTGGCTGCCTTTTACTTCTGTTGATAGATTCCTTCTCTGTGCAGAAGCTTTTTATTTTGATGTAGTCCCAATAGTTTATTTTTGCTTTTGTTTCCCTTGGCTCAGAAGATATAATCTAGAAAGAAGTTGCTATGTCTGATGTCAAACAAGTTGCTGCCTTTGTTCTCTTCTAGGGTTTTTATGGTTTCAGGTCTCACCTTTTGGTGTTTAATCCATTTTGAATTTATTTTTGTGTATAGTGTAAGAAAGTGGTCTAGTCTCATTCTTTTGCTTGTAGCTGTCCAGTTTTCCCAATGCCATTTTTTGAAGAGGTAGTCTTTTCCCATTACATATTTTTTCCTGCTTTGTTGAAGATTAATTGACCATATAATTATGGGTTCATTTCTCGGTTTTGTGTTGTGTTCCATTGATCTGTGTGTCTGTTTTTGTGCTAGTACCATACTGTCTTGATGACTACAGCTTTGTAGTATAACTTGAAGTCTGGAATTGTGATGCCTCCAGCTTTGCTTTTCTTTTTAAACATTGCTTTGGCTATTTGGGATCTTTTGTGGTTCCATACAAATTTTAGGACTGTTTGTTCTAGCCCTGTGAAAACTGTTAGTATTTTGATAGGGATTGCATAAATGTGTAGATTGCTTTGGGTAGTATGGACATTTTAACAGTATTCTTACAATCCATGAGCATGGAATGTCTTTCTGTATCTTTGTGTCATCTTTAATTTCTTTCATCAGTGTTAGGGTTTCAGAGTACAGTTCGGTTAGGTTTATTCCTAGGTATCTTACTGTTTTTGGTGTATTGTATTCTTTTCCTTTTTTCTTTTTTTACATGTTACCACCTATATATAACTCCCCCTGCCCAGTGTATTTTACTCTGGTTTGTTTTTGCACTTCATATGAACAAAATCACTGTATATATAATTTTTTGCCTTCTTTTGCTCAGCGTTGTTTGTGAGGTATGTCTTTGTTACTCGGGATTGTGATTTGTTCATTTTCATTGCTGTATGGTATTCTATTATGTAGAGTTACCACAATTTATCTTCGTAGACAGTCCATTTTTATTCTTAACAAGTCAAGATGTTTAATAGAATGTACAGTTTATCTTTTAGTCGTTTGCTGAAGGGAGCTCTTTATCAGAGATCTCTGCTGCTCTGACCCAAGACTTTGAGTACTAAAATATAAAATGTCTGTACTCTAAAAATTAGCTTGATGGTGTCCCACTTCCAGCTAGGTCACTAGACCCTTCTGAGTGGCTTTGTTGTTGTTGTCATTGTTGTTAAAAAAAAAATAATTGCAAGTTAGTAAATTCTTTGTTCTATGTTTTGACTTGGAGTGTTGTGAGTGATGTTTCTCTTGCTGTCCCATACTTTGGGATTTCAGATATGAATACTTATCTCTTTATAGAATTCATTTGCATTCTCAACATTTGTAAAAATGGATGTTTGTTTTAAAATAGTTTTTAGTTATTTAAGACTTAAATCTAAAAGAGCCTGATGGTTGGAAGCCCTAGAGTTTATAGTGAACTATATATATTCTCTCTGTCCTGGTGTCTTAAGGCTTAATGTAGCTGTATAATATTCCTCTTTGGCTTTTAGAGAAAGATGAGTCTGAAAAAGCCCAATATGCTCTTTTTCTGGTTGAGTATTCTTTGTTGGTTATTATCAATATTTTCAATGCCTTCGTCAGGGTATATGTGTTATGATCCAAGTGCTAATATTTACCCAGATGTAAACTGTATGTATTTCACTTCCTTATTAGAAATAGTTCAGGGATGCCTGGCTGTCTCAGTCGGTATAACATGTGACTCTTTATTTCAGGGTTGTCAGTTTGAGCCCCACATTGGGGATAGAGTTTACTTAATATTTCAGCTCTGGTGAGAACTTGGATGTGACTGTTTCAAATAGATTTGCCCTGTTAACTAGACAGTCTTCCTTATTTGTAAAATATATATTACAAATATTTTACACTTAACATGCCTCTGGTTTCATCTGTTGACTGATGTGTGTGTCTTCATTTTATGATTAAGGTAAAAGAAGGATTTGCATTCCAGTTAGACTTCAGTGTAGCTTTCTGCATCTCGAGTGTATTAATCCTTTATTCTAGAATGCATTCCCAGGATGCCTTGATTTCCTTCTTGGAATATTTGTCTATATCCACACCAGACTATCCTTTTAAGTTGCTTCAGAGGGTTGTTGACTGACCTCAAGTTTCACTGCCTTGTGTTTTATGTGATCTAACTTTTCTCTGTGCCTAACCATGAATATTTGTCTTTATCCTCCTCCTTCTCATGCCTGAGAGTTCCTGCAGTCACTTTCAGCCTTTCTAGAGAATGATTTCTTTCGATGAGGAAGACTTTGATTCTCTTTCATGTTATTGCATACCTCCCTGCTCTTGTATCTAGATGGTAAGGGGAAGTTAATCAGTATATTTTCAGTATATTTTCTTTACCCTCGATTCTGACTCTGGTCAGTCCCTACAGCACAGGTCTTCCCTAACCTAAAGTAATAGATACTGGCCAGAGGAAGTGAGTTGTTCGAAACTCCGTGTGAACAGGCCACACCTGTATTAATGAGCATGCTCTGCATGTCAGCTCAAAAGAACAAGATCCATACTGATATTTGAACTATAAATAGAGATCTCCAAGTCTACTAGCTTTACAACCAGAGCATTCATTACTCTAGATTCCTAATTTAAATACCTTCTGCTGAGTTAGGAGTTCTGAATTCTAGCCCTTGCTGTACTCTAAGCTTCAGTGTCCTCATCTGTAAAATGAGAGCTTAGATTAGAAGATATCTATGGGCAGTTCTGTTAAATTTATCGTTATAACCTTGGTATTTTTCTGAATTGACACTCTTGAGGAGCAAAAATGCCCTCTTTAAAAAAAATGGAAGGAGGCAAAACAAAACAAAAACCAGTTTCCTTTCATGTCCAGATTTAATTTAAAAAGTTAGTTGGAATCCTTTTCTTTGAAGGTAAAATAAAAGTAGTTTTCTGCTTTTGCCATTTAAAGCTTTGCCATTTAAAATGTAGTAAAAGGTAACATTTTTTTTGATATCTTTGTAGTAGTTGCTTAAGTTACTGAAACCACAGATGTGCGTGTGATGGCTTAAGGTATATATTAGGCATCACCTGTTTTAGAGATACTTTTGGATGGAGCTGTATTATTAATCCCACATATGTAAATTAAAATAACATATCCAGGAAGACATCATTTTATTCATTTGTAGTGCTTTATTCTATACTGTCTTATAAAATACATCATACTTAGAATAGTGGCAAAAAATGTTCAGAAAGTGTTCATAAATTATAAATTCCTGAATGTACATGGACATTTTACCTTACTAAATAATAAAAAATGTATTTTTATGAATTTTAATCTGATGCAGATAGTTCTACTACTTTATCCTTTTTATTTTTTCATTTTTCAGAGAATTTTTAGTACATTATTTCGTTTATAAATAGTGTCTGTGGGTGGTGCTGTCTTCCTAATTTTGATTAATTAGAGGAGTTTCTCCTACCTCACTTTATCTTACTTGCAGTTCTTTCACCTGTCACCAGCATAATAAAAATATTTGAATTCCATCACTATTCTTGAAGCCATTCTTTTGGGTATATAATTATCTTGTGAGGGAATTCTTCCAAAATGGACACAGATGCATTTTACTCCTAACTTTTGTGTAAAACAACTTAGTTCATTTTATTCTGCTTTTGTTTTTAAGAAAACACATGTGAGGGTGGAACAGTCCTCCAGATCAGGAAGCATTATCGGTTTCCACTGATGTTTTATATGGACTCTATTTTTATGTGAGACTCTAAAAGCTCAAACTCTGCATGATGCTATAAAGACATGGAAAATGATTCTTTCTTAGGGTTGGAGGAAGTGATGACTAGTGTTTTTTTGCTGGTAGTATCTGATAATCCCCCCTCCCTTTAGCTATTCTAGGCATGTTTAGTCGTCAGGCGTTGTCGGACTAAATTGCTAAAAATAATAAATAAGGGGGAGGCTGTTCTAAGGCCAGCTCTTGCCACTGTCTGTAATCTGTTTAATTTAGTTCCTAGGGAGAAAGGGCAAAAGGAACATGGTGCCATTCTCATTGAATGGGTTTTTTTGTTTAAAGTGCTGACAAGAACATTGTTTGAGCTCTCCTTTTTCCTAAGCCCCAGTGGGCTCACGCACCCACATCCACTTGCAGTGTAGAGCCAGCGCTGGGGGACTCAGAGAGCATGCTCCAATCAGTAGTTATGCTAGAGGTTAACCAGGTGATTGTGGTCTTTTGCTAGTCTTTTAAGGTGGCTTTTGGCAGTGGAAATAACGCAGTTAGTGTGTGAGAGAGGGGGAGAAGGAGAGAATGGTGATTACAGATGGCGGAATGAGTGTGAGAATAAAGAAATCTTTCTGTTCAGTCCTTTTCCGTAACTCATTGTTCAGAGAGTCAGGTTGTTTGATGAAATTACTACACAGTCGACTCCGGTATACCTGTGCAATTTTAACCCAGGGTGCCAGCGTGAAGTTCTACTTGGATTTGGCTCTTGACCTCTCTTTGCTTTCGATTTTTTCTAATAATAGAAATAACTTTCTATAAAGTAGACATAGCAATCTAGTACTTGTTTGTAAAGCTCTTGATCACGAAGGAATGATTTAAATGCCTTTCCTGTCCCTTGCTGTGTATTTGCCAGTGGTGGAGTGTGTGTAAACTAGGACCAAAGTTTCAGTTATATTGTGGTATTTTACAGTTTGTGTTGACCCACCTGAGGGATTATTGATTTTTATATTCTTAGGTTGCTTACTGATCTCTGTATCTGAAGTTGTATCCAAAATCCCTTCCTTTGTACAATTTTTTATTTTTTTGGGGGTTGGGGAGAGGTGGTCTGAACCTGACCACTTTTTAAGCACCAAAGAAAGAAATGGATTGGTTTTATTATTTGGGGGGAAATGTCTTGGGGGAAGCCTCTATTAATGTTGAGCCCAGTGTTTACCTAAAGCTTTGGGATCTGAGCACTTGGACACTGCAGGCTTTAGGAATGCTTACTTTTGGACATTTCTTAAGTCACCAACCTGCCCTACTCTCTAACTTACTGAAATCATGATTTTAACTGAACTAAAGATTCTCAAATGTTCTCAAATAATTTAGAACACAGTCTTCAGGGTTAGCTGTGATCTGTATGTATGATAAAGTCTTGTGATTCATGTGGAATGACATATATGGCAATGCTTTAAATCTTTAAAAGTAGCTCAAAACAAATGTAATTTGTGGTTGAGTTTAATGAGCTCCAGAAATTTATAAAGAAAAACTTCACTTTCTGTTCAGAAGCTGGGCTTTCTTTGGAGTTCAAATTTAAAGCCTTCATTAATGTATACTATACTCTGTCTGCTTTCTTTAGATAAATGGTAAAACTAAAAGAGAAAGAAGGAGCTTCTAATTGTATAGTTGAAGCCTTAAACTGGATCAAGTTTCAAACTCAACTATAAAATACCGATTGCCATAAACTTTTAAACTTAGATGCTTTTAATAGGAGAGGCTGAACTTTTTCACTTAAAACTGATTCCTTTGGGAAGACTAAACAATTCCTAGATTTATGGCATAAGGCTTTGGCCAGTAATAGTTGTTAGATAGACCAGAAGAAGTATATGCATATTTTTAAAAAGGCATTATTAAATGTTTGCTGTGTGTCTGAATTACACAGACACTTTGGGATATGTCTGTGGAGGCTTTTTGTTCTTACCTTCATACGTTAAGGAACATATAGTCTGTTGTATTTGCTATATGCCATGCACTGGTATATGCAATGAAGACAGAATTAGCAAAGGCCCTGATGGGCATGGAGCTTATATTCTGGTGAATGCGAGGGGGCAAGAGATAATATAATTTATAAATACTAAAAAGAAAAATAACCTGGAGTGAGGAGATAGAGAATGATGGGAGTGTATAAGCTGTTTTATATAGTGTTGACAGGGAAGGTTTTTCTTATAAGGTGATATGTGAGCAGTAGCCTGAAGAAAGTGAGGAAGCAAGCTACATGTACATCTCGGAGAAGAGGACTCCAAGCAGAGGGACTAGCAAATATAAAAACCTGAGGGTGAGAGTGTAATGGACCAGTTGAAAGAATAGCAAGGAGGCCAGTTCAGTTAGAGCTGAGTGAGGTAGGGAATACTAGGTGAAGAAATCAGGGAAGGGTCTAGGAGTAGATTATTTTATAGGGCTTGCAGGCCATATTAAGGATTTTGGATTATGCTCTGGAATTGGGAATTTAGGGATGGTTTTGAACAGATGAATGGCATGATCCGATTGATATTTTAACGGGACCAGACTGAGTACTATATTGAAAATAGGTTAGGGATGGCTGGGTAGCGCAAGCGTCCGACTCTTGATTTTTGGATCGTGATCTCGCGGCCCTGGGATTGAGACCTGTGTCAGGCTCCATTCTCAGTGGGGAACCTCATTGAGATTCTCTCTCTCCCTCTGCCTTCCCCCCAAATAAGGAAATAAATATTCGTTTAAAAGAGGTAATGGATTGGAGCGCCTGGGTGGCTCAGTGGGTTAAAGCCTCTGCCTTCAGCTCAGGTCATGATCTCAGGGTCCTGGGATCGAGCCCCGCATCGGGCTCTCTGCTCATCGGGGAGCCTGCTTCCCCCTCTCTCTCTGCTTACCTCTCTGCCTACTTGTGATCTCTCTCTGTCTGGCAAATAAATAAATAAAATCTTAAAAAAAAAAAAAAGGTAATGGATTATAGGGGACAAGGGTGTAAGCGTGGAGATCTGTCAGGAGGCCGTTGCATTATCCAAGTGAGAGATTGAGGGCGACTTGGACCAGGGCAGTGCCAGTGGAGGTGGCCAGACTCTGGAAATATTTGAAGATAGAGCCAAAGACCGTTGGGTGTAGGGATGAAAGAGAGGACTCAAAGTTTTGGCCCCTCCTTCCTCCCGTGTGTATCATTCATTCTCCTCTTGGAGAGATCTGGAATGGGTTCATGGGAAGAGGGATCATTTCATCCGGACCTTGACGATCAGTTAGAATTTTGCTTGCTTAGGGCCGGGGCAGAGGACAGAACATTTCAGATGAAAGAAATAGTGGCGACAAACATCTGAAAGTGGAGTGGTAAAGAAGGTTGGGGTGAGAAATGAGGCTAGAGAGATCTCAGAGAAAAGAGTTAAGGCTAAAATGAATGAAATCCGCATTGTTTCCACTCTCTTTGTGTAAGTACTACTTGTTTTGGGCAAGTAATTATTCCCAGTACCAGTGCTATTCATTTAGTGTGGTTTCCACACCGCATTCCATGCGTACCGGCTGCACAGAGATTCCACATGTTTATGGGAACATATGTGCCATTGGTAATTCATTGGTCAGTTTTTCCTAGTTGATCTTCAAGTTTAAAAAGTAATTTTAAAAGCAAATTGAAAGTTTGGTTTGTGATACCCAAGTAGAGATATTGAATAGACAGTTGGATGTATGAATCTGGCACTCCAGGCTAGTGAAAACAGTTGAGAATTATCTATAAATAGTCAGTGTATAGGTGTCATTTAAAGTCAGTAGAACTGTATTAGGTCAACTAAGGAGAAAAGGTAGCTAGAGAAATAATGAATGAAAGTCATGGACTAAGCCCAACGGCACTGCCGTGGGATGTAACGCTCTTTCCAGAGGTGTGGACAGTGTGTACTGTGAGTCCAGAGAACTAAGTGAATGTCCATATGGGCAAGGCTGTGCTGAGAAGGGGCTACTCCATGGTGAGGAGGCTGTTCATGCCCTTGGTTTTGTGGTGGCAGCCAGAGCTGGCAACTCAGTTAGAATTGAGTTGCAAATGCTTTGTGGCCTTCTCTTACTAGTACTGACCCTGGAACTGGGAGAGCCTGATATGCTGAGGGAAGCAGGTTTGTTCCCTCAGGGAGGGGTTGTGGAAGGTAGAGGCTGACATCGGGTGAGGCTCAGATCTGAGCCCTCTGTCCGTGGGACTGTACCGCAGGGAGTGGTTGAACACAGTTCGTGTAGAGCGCAGGAGATAAGCAGCCCTGCTATGCATCTGTGCTATCCTGAGTCATAGTTGAGGGAGGTGGGTCCTTACATGCGTGAAAGCAAACATGCCTACTAGTTTTGAACTAGTTTTGGAGGTTAAAAGTTTCCTAAAGGGATTTTATAATAAATAGTACTTTCCCCATACACACTCTCACATACGCACACACCTCAATATGTGCACTTTCCTACCCTCTTTTGATATATACTAAGAAAAGCTTTAACCTTCAGAATATTTTTTTAGTTCATTTTGAAGATTTTTAGCAAGTAGTAGGTATTGCTTTTCTTTGCTCGGATATGTGTAGCATAATGCTGTGGCATAATAATTAAGAATATGAACTCTGGAATCAGATGAATAGGAATTAGAACTCCAACCATGCTGCTTACTACACGTTGGGTAAATTACTTAGTGTCTATAATCCTAAATCTGCTCTTCTATAGAATGGCAACAACAGTGCTGACGGAGAAGGACAATAGTCTCTTTATTATCTGCCTAAGTATGGAACCAACTAAAAGGCAGATTGAGATAAAAATTTTTATATATTTTCTCTTTATTATTTAAAGATAAGGTTGAAGAATGTGGCTTCAGTGTGCAGTGGTAACAGTGGTTTCTGAAACTGATCCAGAATTAGGCATACTGTTGAGACGAACTTACCCAGCAAATCTCTCCCAAGTGTAGGACAACCACATGTCTCTTTCTTTGGAGGCACACTTGATACTGTCAAACGAAGAAAATGTGTACCTTTTGCAAGCAGGCAGATCCCGGCAAAAGCAAAACAGGAGCTGAGCAATATTGTTTTTTCCCCAAACATGCCAATCAGAAAAACCACTAGTCTTCCTGAGAGTAGATTGAGGTCAGGGCTATAGCTAATGAATACCGGAATTACGGAGGATAAGCATTTCTCCCTTTAAAAATACTACTTTTTTTTTTTTTTTTAATTTTTGTAACTTCTGTATCCAGTGTGGGGCTTGAACTCATGACCCTGAGATCAAGAGTCTCATGTTCTACCAACAGAGCCAGCCAGATGCCCCCCAAAATACCTACCTTTTAACATAATACATGTAAATCACTTGAATTATGCCTGTAAATACTCAATAAATTAAGATTCGTCGTTTGCACATGGTGGATGCTCAGGAGCTACTTAATGATTAAGATCATTGCCACCAAATGTTTATAAGATAAAGGGTTTTTTTTTTTAATTTTGAAAAAAATTGAAGGTACACAAATATACAAGGCTAACTTAAACACCTGTGTACTCACTAACCAGAATTAACAAATGTTAGCATTTTGTAATATTTACTTTTTCATTATTTTATAAATTTAAAATAGTACTAATGAAATTGAAATCTCCTTTGTAACTTCCCTTCCAAGCCCACCTCATTTTTATTCCCATTCACCAGAAGCAACTACTATCAGGTTTTTGATGTGTTATCTTTCCATTCCATGTTTTATGGCATCTTATATTTAACAAATGACATCTTATTGTTTGTATCTTTCAGTAACTTTTTTTTTTTTTTGAGCTCTACCCACACTAATATATGTAGTTCACTCATTTAAACTGCTCTAGGGTATTCCATAAGGACATAAAACTTTCTGTATTTTATGCGAAGGACCCATTTTCTATACCTTCAGTATATAACATGTGAGTATGTCAAAAGAGCCCATGACGACTTTGATATGTAGCATAAATACAGCCATTGGTAGGGCTAGTTGATGGGCTCAAGGATGCAAGTCCCAGCAGGTTAGTGATGTCTGCTGCTCTTATTTCCTATCAGCCATGGATTCTGTGGTGAAGCCATCTCATAAATTTCATGGCCTCTGCCCATGTTTTATTTTTTTAAAGATTTTATTCGTTTACATGACAGCAAGAGAGGGAACACAAGCAGGGGGAGTGGGAGAGGGAGAAGCAGGCCCCTCACTGAGCAAGGAGCCCAGCGTGGGGCTCGATCCCAGGACCCCGGGACCATGACCTGAGCTAAAGGCAGACACCTAATGACCGAGCCACCCAGGTGCCCCATCTGCCCATGTTTTAAAAATGGAGATCAAGTATCCTTTTTAGAGCCAGAGCCAGAATCGGTCAGGGAAAGAGAGGAAGCTGAGTGGGAACCCAGGTTTCTAGATTCCAACCACAATATTCACCTTTACTCTGAAAGAAATGGGGGTTTCTGTACTGTGGTTGGATATTCCTAGTAGCTGGGCCTTCTAAAAAGTTAGTGGTCCTTTTCTTATGAAATCGTAAACCCCCTCAACACCAGCTCTTTGAGTAAAAAGATTTTAAGTTGTTTCTAAGTGACCTAGCATCTGGAAATTGAAGAAAGGGCAAAATGAATACCACCCCTTGAATCATGTTTGCAGAGAGAAGTGTGCCAAGTGCTCTCTTATTATTCCAGTGTCATTATAAATTTAATTGGTGTTATGTCAGCTACTTAGATCAGAGCTAATAGCATATTAAACTCCATTCTGTTTGTACCAGTTCCATGGTAACTTGGGTGTGTGTAGCGTTGGGACAAGTGGCAGCTGTGACGTCTGGTCTGTAGAGTAATTTCATCATGGTGTGAGGTTCTGGATCACCCTGGATGGAGAAGTGTCACCGGGTGATGTGAGCCGACCTCCCGGTGCCCTTCAGACCGTGGTGAGCAATGTGAGCAAAGAACTATTTGCTTGCCTGACCAAGAGGTTTAGCTTAGAGTTTGAGAACAGTAGTAATTCCTCCTTTTGTCTTTCTTAATGAAAAGAAAGCCAGTTTTTTGGGAAAGCTTTATAAATAACTCTTTGATACTGGAGTGTATTTGTAGTTCTCCAGTTCTGCCCTCTGCTGACCTAGACAAATCAGAGGAGGTGCCCATGAGTCATGAATCTGTGCTTGTGGTGGCTTTGAGCTCTTGCTTGTTTTCACTGTCTCCCGTTCCTTTTATGGGTTTCCGGTGGCCGTATCTCTATTTTTTTAGTTGTATAAATATGTTCCTCGATCGGAAAGTAGTAATGTGATCACATAGAAATTTCCTTACCCTTGTTTGTTCATTGGCTCTCCCAGAGTACCTAATTAACTCAGTAATCTAAATGTTTAGTGCTTACACTGATAACATTAAAGTTAGTTTTCAGAAATTAATACGTCACTTTATTTTACCATGGTCAGTTTGTGTGTAATTTTCTGAGTTTTGGGGTGGAGCAAAGACTGATTTGCTGTGAAAATAATTCATTAGGAGCTTGCCTTGCCTTGCCATGCCTGTTTTTAAAATTTATTTAGTTATTTTAGAGAGAGAGAGCATGAGCAGGAGGGGCAGAGAGAGAGGGAGAAAGAATGTCAGGCAGACTCCATGCTGAGTGCAGAGCCCAACACAGGGCTTGATGTGGGGCTGGATCTCAGACCTGAGCTGAAACCAAAAGTTGATGCTTAACTGACTGTACCACCTAGGCGCCCACCATGCCTATTTTTAAACACAGGGCTTTCATGTCCTATGTTTTCTCCTTGTGGTACAGCACTTTGAGAAGACTAGGAATTCTTTTTTATTTGTAATTGAGGTGAAGTTTATGTAACATAAAATTCGCAGTGTTGTGCAGCCATCTCCACTGTCTGATTCTAGCATCCTCCCCCCCCCCCCCCAAGAAACCCTTACATTAAGTAGTCACTGGCCATTTCCCCTCTGTCCCAGCACCCGACAATCTTGTCTGTTGTCTGTCTGTATAGTTTTGCATGTTCTGATGTTCATATAAATGGATCATACAGCGTGTGGAATTTAGTATCTGGCTTCTCTCACTTAACTCAATGTTCTCAAGGTTCATCCATGTCGTAGCATGCATCAGAACTTCATTCCTTTTTATGGCTGAACAGTATTCCCTCGTATGGTATATCACATTTTGTCAATTGGTGGGCATTTGGATTGTTTCCAGTTTTTGGCTATTATGAATAATGCTGCTATGAACATACAGTTCAAAAACAAAAGTTTTTATTTGGACACCTGTTTTGATTTCTCTTGAGTATATACATAGAAGTGGAATTGCTAGGTCATGTGGCAGTTTTATCTTTTAACTTGTTAAGTAACTGCCAAGCTTTTCCACAGCAGCTGCATCATTTTACATTCCCACCAGCGATATATGAGAGTTCTAATATCTCCACATCTTTGCTGACACTTATTTTCTGGTTTTGTTAATATATAGTCATCCTGGTGGGTAGAAAGTAGTATCTCATTGTGCTTTTTAAGAAAAAAATTCGAAGGGCGCCTAGGTGGCTCAGTGGGTTAAAGCCTCTGCCTTCGGCTCAGGTCATGATTCCAGAGTCCTGGAATCAAGCCCGGCATCAGGCTCTCTGCTCAGCAGGGAGCCTGCTTCCTCCTCTCTCTCTCTGCCTGCCTCTCTGCCTACTTGTGATCTCTGTCAAAAAAAAAAAAAAAAAAAAAATTGGGTATTTATTTGAAAGAGAGCTCATATGCAAGTGAGGGTGGGGTGGGGTGGAATAGAGGGGAAGGGGGACGGGGAAAGAATCTCTGGCAGACTCTGGCACTTGTCCTGAGTGCCTGAGTGCCGAGCTCATGAGGGGACTGATCTCAAGACCCAGGATCATGACCTGAGCCAAAACCAAGAGTTGGACACTCAATCCATCCAGCCCCCCAGACACCCCCCCATGTGGTTTTTATTTGCATTTCCCTAAGGACTAAAATGGTTGAACATCTTTTCTTGCGCTTATTGGACATTCATATATCTTTTTTTGAGAAATGTCTATTCAAGTCTTTTTCCCATCTTTAATCGTATTCTTCATCTTATTTTTTTTATTTTTATTTTTAAAGATTTTATTTATTTGAGAGAGAGGAGAGAAATCACAAGTAGGCAGAGAGACAGGTAGAGAGAGGGGGGGAAGCAGGCTCCCCACTGAGCAGAGAGCCCGATGCAGGGCTCGATCCCAGGACCCTGAGATCATGACCTGAGCCAAAGGCAGAGGCTTAACCCACTGAGCCACCCAGGCGCCCCTTCATCTTTTTATTATTGAATTGTAAGAAAATTGAAATTCTTGATTTGCTTGGAGCAAGAGTAGTACCGAAGTGACTTCAGATGCTTGCCTCATGTACCTCCCTCCTGGTCTTGTTCTCACAGTTGAGTCAGGTGCACCTCCACTTCCAAGAATGTGAGGTGTTGCCCTCACTTCCTCTCTGAGAAGGCACACCCTTTTCCACCTCCCCCTTTATCATGTCTTCGGGCCAAACTCCACAGTACACACTATCGATGGGGTTCTCTAGCTCTTGTAAGACTAGAGCAAACTAAAGACACACTGAAATAGTAAAACTTACTTTATTTGCTCATTTGGAAGACTTGTAGAGAGAGTATTTGGCCAAGAGAGTCATAGAGGTATAAGAAGATTGTAACAGATGCCTCTGCTCTATAAAAAATAAGCACAGGGGCGCCTGGGTGGTTCAGTTGGTTAAGTGTCTGCCTTTGGCTCAGCTCATGATCCCAGAGTCCTGGGATTGAGCCCCTTATCCAGCTTCAAGCAGAGAGCCTGCTTCTCCCTCTCCCCCTACCCTTCCTGCACCCCCATCCTCATGCTCTCTCGCGCGCGTGCGCATGCTCGCTGTCTCAAATAAATAAAATCTTTTAAAAAATAAGCAAAATAGTAATTGGAGATTGGAGACATCTGGGGAGCAAATGGGAGGTAAGGAAGTGGAGAGGGAGCTACTAAAAACAATTGGTTTAAGAAATTGTGCTAAGAAGAGAAGGAGAGACAGGGAGAGTACCTGCAGGGAATGTGAGAATATGAGAGGGTTTTTAAAATGATTTGCCTCAACAAGAAAGATTTTGTAGAGAAAGAAAAATTGAAAATTAGGAAAAAAGACAAAGGCTGACTGCAACAGTGAAAGTTTTGAGAGGGTGAGTGGAGACGAAACCAGTGCCCAAGTGAAAGGGCTATGTTTTGACAGAAGCAGGGACACTATCCAGTTTAACACTATGGAGAGAAGAGAGTATCTGTATAGGCGCGAGTCGGGTAGTGGATGTGGTAGTGGGGAGAAGACGCAGTTCGCGGGAGATTGCTTGTATTTTCTCAGCGACCTGAGAAGGAGAGGGGAGGAGAGAGTATAGGAGATTTGAGGAGATGAGATAAATTATGAAATAGTTATTTTGGAGAACATACAAGTGAACTTATTAAAGAAGTTTATTATTTTTTACTTATTTTTTATTAAAGAAGTTTAATAGAATACTAGGACAATGTTGAGTGCCATTTGAGATTTACAGTCCTGAAACTAAAGTGCAACCATTCCGTACATTTAAGTGTTCTTCTCTAACAACACTTAGGTACAAGCATGGAGTAGGCAGGTGGTTGGGTTTAACTTGGGTTGGCATTTTGCCAGGCAAGTGCAACAGAGAGAGAGCAGGGCAAAGAAGAGAAGGATATTTGTAAGGCATTAATATATAAAGGATGGACTGTGGAAACTCAGCCAGGTCGGATGGGTAGGAGGAGCAAGGCCGTGGAAGCATAATGTATAATGAACAGTGTGTCATTGAGGGGTGCCTGGGTGGCTCAGTCAGTTAAGCGTCTGCCTTCAGCTCAGGTCATGATCCCAGGGTCCTGGGATCGAGTCCCGTGTTGGGCTCCCTTCTCAGTGGGGAGTCTGCTTCTCTCTCTGTCTGTCTCCTCCCACCCCCCCCCCCCGTGTGCTCTCTTTCTCTCTCTAGCTCTCACTCTATCTCAAATGAATAAATAACAAAATCTTAAAAAAAAATGAAACTTGTCATCGAGATGAGGTTGAAGAAGTGCTAGAGTTGAGAGTTATCAGGTAAAGCAACCTGGAAAAATAGGGAGTAGTGGTGGTGAACCTGAAATTTCAGAGGTGGTGCATTTGGTGGTGTCAACATGGTGCTAGGGTATGACTGGGTGGGTGGCTGAGGTGGGGGTGAAATAAAAATTGTGAGGGGAGGGAACATCATGGTATTGGAAGGATCATCGACGTTCTTGTTGGAGTCACCTTGAGTGGTGCAGCAGTGGTGGAGGGAAAGACAGTGAGCCATCAGTGAATGAGGGACAGTACTCAGGATATTGTAGGTTGTGGCAACAGGACAGGGAGAGGCTACTAAGGCATGATGCCACAAACTTCAAGGACCAGAGTTTTGGAGGGAAATAGAGAAAATGGTTTGGCACTGGGCTGAATGAATGAATGAATGAGTGGACGGATGGGTGGAAATTTGGACTTTCATTAGGCAACTTTCATTGAAAGTTAAAATTCTCTGAAATCTCTGCCTGCCAGAATCAGTTCTTTTAAGACTTTTTTTTTAAGAACAGGGGTTGACAGACTATGTAGCCTGCTGGCCAGATCCACCTTGCTGCTTGTTTCTGTGTTGACATAGCTATCCCCATTCATTTATACCGCACCCATGAGTTTACACATTGTCCATGGCAGCTTTTATGCTGTGATGGCAGGGTTGAGTAGTTGTGACAGAGACATCACCACAAAGCCTAAGATATTGACTGGCCCTTTATAGAAAAAAATCCAGTTTGCCAACTCTCACTTTTGAACAGTGATTCTCAAACTTAAAAAGTGTGCCTCAGAATCACCTGGAAGGGTATAAAAACACAGATTGCTAGGCCCCATCCCTAGAATTTCTGATTCAGTGGGTCTGAGTTGAGGCCTGAGATTATGCTTTTCTCACAAGTTCCCAGGAGTTGCTGATGCTGAAAAAATTCCAGGAACCACATTTTAAGAGCTATTGCTTTAGATATTTAAGGCAGCGGTCAAGTTCCTTCTCTTTGTAATCTTTTCTGAGGCACATATTTCTACCCACTTCAGCTGCTTATCACTTGACATGATTTACTGACCTGTCTCATCCCCTTTAAGCCTGGTGCCCCAAAATGTAATGATGCTTTGGATGTAGCCTCCTCAGCGCCACGTGCCTCGGAACAGTTGGCCCTTCTGCCGGCTCTGTGCTTACCGGGGAGTTTTCTACTTACTTTCCTGGATTGTCTGATGGGCTTGGCTTTTTCTGGGACTTAAATGGAGCTCACGTGTTAGGGAAGGCAACACTGGTATTTATCACCCAAACCTTAGGGGGACCAAGCGGAGGAAATAAGAATCCTTCTGTCCCCACCCCCTTCCCCAGTGTATCTCTGCCACAAGGTGTTGAGTCGTGTCGACGTTTGTCTTGGGCAGACTGAGCATGCAATCACAGGTGGGATTTGGGAGTCTGAGCCCACATGGTGGTAGTGTGAGAGTCTCTTTGCAGGTAGGAGAACACGTAGGAGAAAAACAAGGTCAGTGTCCAGCGAAAACACATCTTTTAGCAGAGGAACTTTTGAAAGCAGTTTCTGAAAGTTGCAGAGACAGTAACTCCTTAGATTTCTCTTAGATTCTCCTGTTCCATGCCTAAAACTGTTTTCTCATTCTTTGGGCTTATCTCCCAGCCTTGTGTTATAGTTCACAAGTTCCTTTACTACCTAGTTGTATCTTTTTTTTTTTTTTTTTTTTTTTTTAAGATTTTATTTATTTGACAGAGAGAGTGAGAGAGCACAAGCAGGGGAGCCATTGAGGGAGAGGGAGAAGCAGGCTCCTTGCTGAGCTAGGAGCCTGACTCTGGGCTTGATCCCAGAACCCCAGGACCATGACCAGAGCTAAAGGCAGATGCTTAACCATCTGAGCCACCCAGGTGCCCCGCCTAGTTGTATCCTTAATGGTGAAGTGGATGCCTCCTGATGAGTTCCCAAGTAGACGTGTATCTGTGGTTCAGTCTCTTAGCTTTTGGTTCCCCATCAGGCGCGGCTGTCTTTCCTGCCCCTGGTGAGCGCTCCTCACCTGTCCACTTGCACTTTCAGAGCTCTGCACTGCTTCTGCTTGCTACAGTTCTGCCGTCTTGGTCTCATTTCCCTTCCTCAGTTCTCTGATTTTGACTCCTTGTTGCCTTTCTTACTTTCTCTTCCTCCTTTTTCTCTGTGCCTTCATCATATTTTACCCCCGTCTGCCAAGACATGCCTTCTTAGCCTTCGGTGAATTCTTGGCCTTTTGCTAAACTTCCCCAGTGTGGGCAGCTGGCACCCTCTGGCCGTTTTTGAGTTCTGCAAACTGAGAGAGCATGAGAATCAGTGAGGCTCTGGGTTTTTAATTGGGGAGCCAGGGGAGTGACAGTGAGAAGGTGGCCTTTGCTTCACATGTTTTGAATAGAGCTTGAAGTTGGCAGTGGCTGCAGATGTTAGCAGCCATGGATTCAGCATAAGGGACAAGTGTGTGGCCAATATAGGTCAAAGTCAGGATCTGAAGCATGGGACTCAGAGCGGAGGGTCTCTGA
Source organism: Potos flavus (assembly GCA_028534135.1). NCBI lineage: Eukaryota > Metazoa > Chordata > Mammalia > Carnivora > Procyonidae > Potos > Potos flavus. The sequence continues at coordinate 25,855,436 of CM052895.1, forward strand.
GCACAGATCTCACAGAACATCAGGGGCAGAAGGGAATCAGGATGCCCATTTCTGCTGTCCCTGTAGCCTGGATTGGAGGCATGGGACAAGCCAGAAGGTCTGTTTTTATCCACTGTGTCTCCCCCATCCCTTCCTCCAGCTCTATTTTATCTGTCTTACTTGTTTGTGTTTGAGACAAGAGTTCATTTGAAGAAAAAGCTCTGTGTCTAAAGAATAATAATGGGCGAGTGAGGATACTGGTATTGTCCAAATCCTCATTTTACAAGTGGGGAAATAGAGGATGAGAGAAGAAAACTACTTTCTATACCCTAAGAAATGGCAAACAGGAAAAATATTAGAGAAAGAGAGAGAAACAAAGTCCCTAAGGAAAAAAGTCTATACAGTTAGCATCACAAGATGAATTACCTCAGTGGTCTGTTTGAGAGATTACGTCATGTCAGAAAGTCTCTTTCCTTCATGGGAGGCCGTAAAGGGAACACTGGCCCCTCAGCCTGAGTCTCAGAAAGAAGAACCTCAGGCCGATGAGCAATAACTGCAACAATGTCCTTTCCCCGGCCGTGCCGAGCCCCACAGGAAATCTCGGCATTTCACTCCAGAACAAGGCCCACAGGAATGTCGCTGCACCCAGAGCTCTGTGGTTTGATTCCACTGGAGAATTTCCTAGGGGAAAGCTTCTGAGGGACATTGTTCAGCAAGACAGAAAAATGCTGTAGTGCGGCCAGCAGATGCGTTCCTGGGACTCCTGCTGGAAGGTGTCGGTTTGACAGTTCTCCCGGAGTTTACACAGCAGTCCTAATCCCCTTGTAGCTCACAGCAGCCCTGGCCAATCTCTGAGCACTTTTCTCAAGGATTTCCAACTCCAGGACCTGGGAAATTGGGAGAGTTTGTTTTACGGTTTTACAAGTTGATCTAATAAAGGGCTTGACCCTTAGGGCCTGTTCTGTTTGTGGAAGCAAGCCTCTGATTTTCCCAGGGACGTCAGTAAGGGTTGAGTTTTAGACCCATATTTACCTGGAGCAGAGCTTAGGAGGCACTGCCCCAAACTGCAAATTATCTTGAAGGAGATGGTCATTTTCTGCCTTTGCGTGCTCTGTTGGCGTTCCTCATTCATTCATGTTGTGAGGGGAACTAAAAAGCAGTGCGGATACAAGTACCTCAGTAAGTCATTTCCCATCATAAAGGCACTTTTATTCAACAGGTATTGAGTTCCTTTAGTATACCAGCCATTTTTCTAGACACTGGGATATCAGGGAACAGAACAAAGTTTTGGCCTCGTGGACTTTTCTTTCTTGTAAGGGAAGAAGGCCTGATCTTGCTGCTCCCAGTGGTCGCAGATGCGGTGCAGGCATATCGTGGGGAGAAGAGGGAGCACGGAGCTGCCATGTATTCAAGGCTTTTCCCAGTAAGGTGGCATTTGAGAAAGGCCTGAAGGAAGTAAGCGAGCTAGTACTGTGGATCTGTGGGGGAGGGAGTTCCTAACAGAGAGCCAAAGGGCAGAAGCCAGGCAGGAGCCTGGTCCGTGGGTTGGGGGGTAGGGAGGGCAGCGCAGAGTCGGAGTTGCAGGCCAGTGTGGCAGGAGTTGAGGTCAGAGTCCGCTGAGAACAAGACTAAACATGGCTTTGCAAAAAGGCTTTTGCCTTTCATTTTGAAAATGGAAGCCATTGGAGGGTTTTAAGTGTTCACAGAGGACTCCTGAGCACTGCGTGGAGAAGAAACTAATGGGGATGAAAGGGCAGAAGAAAAGAGACCACGTAGGAGGCTATACATTAAGGTCAGATTCTGGATACCTTTTGAGGTAGTGCTCGTAGTATTTGTTGGTTGATTGGATGTCAGATGTGAAACAAGAAAGATTCAAAGATGACACTGAAGGTTTTGAGCATTTTGCAAGAATGGAGTTGTCGTTTACAGAAATGAGGAAGACGGGTCCACAGAATTTGATTTGACTAGTAGCTTTAGGAAGAAAGTGTGGAAATTCAAGGAAGAAAAAATTAACTTAATCATTGTTTTTTTAATTTTCTGCATCCTGACAGTCTTGCTTGTATTTGGATCACTTCTACCACAATTTTCTTGGGAGAAGTACAAGTCCCAGTGTACTAACTGGTGGGGATCCTTAGCCAGACCTCTGTGATTTGGTGTGGTCAGAAGGTGTGGCTACAGAAGAACTTTGGGGTAGATTCTCTGGGACATCCCTCATTTCATGGTTTCCTAGGGCTGCTTAACAAATCACTACAAACCGGTTGGTTTTAAACAACAGAATTATCCTCTCACAAGTTGTGGAAGCTAGAAGTCCAAAATCAAGGTGTCATGGGGCCACGCTCCCTCTGAAGCCTCTGGGGAAAAAATCCTTCAGTTTGCTCTTCCTAGCTTCTGGTGGTTGCTGACCATTCTTGGCCTTCATTTGCTTATAGACCCATCCTTCCCTTTCTGCCTCCCATCAAGGGATGGCATTCTGTCTCTGTGTCCCTTTTGTCTTCATGTGGCCTTATAAGGACACTAATCATTAGATCTAGGGTCATCCCTAATTCAGCATGACCTCATTTTAACTTGGTTACCTCTGCAAAGACCCTATTTCCAAATAAGGCACATTCACAGGTAATGGGGGGTTAGGACTTCAACGTATCTTTTTGTGAGACAGTTCAACGCACATCACATACTCTGATTCAGGTTTGATTATGAAGGTCTTTTTGGCTTAGGTGTGTTTGAGGATGAAGACAGAAACTATTGAAAAAGTTAGAAAACAGGTCCCTCTGTGCTGGGGATGACCCAGCTGTTAGAATGAAATGAAAATTTTAATGTGCAATAAAGCTAATTAAAGATTTAAAGATAGGTTTATTTTACATTATTTTTTCAAACTTGAAGACTTTAGGTTATGCAGTGGTAAATATCATGAAAAAAAATCATAGACTGAAAGATAGAAGAGACACAGAATGACGAATTTTAAAATAAGAATTATAACCTGAATTTGATTGTCCAGAGGCATGTGCAGTAGGTAGAAAAGCTCCAGCTGATGCTCCAAATTTACGGTTTTGACACCTGGGGCAGCAAGTTGGCAGAGATGGAATGCAAAGGACCCGGGTCCTGAACACCAGCTGACGCCGTGGGAGCACAGCCCCGCTTGCCCCACTGGCCTTTTCCTCCCATTCCCACGGGGCCGGGAAGGTGCCCAGATGGTACCTGGCACTTGCTGTTTAGCTGCTGCTCCCCTGCTGTGCAACAGCCGGTACGTGTACATTCTTCAGTGGTGTGTCAGGAGTTACTAGTATTTCCCTCTTTAAGTCACCACATGTAAAGTCTACGGGTTGTTTATCAAAGGAAGTTTAAGTTACCATTCTGATATCACAGCGATAGGCCTATATCAGGTGTAGTACTGTAATAAATAAATTCCTTAGCAACAGTATACATTTGTAGCCAGTTTTTATGGAGCTCCTCTTGTTTATAGGTTGGACAGGAATTGTGTGCAAGTTGGACAGATGGGAGATAAGTGAAATTCAAGGAAATCTGAAGTTAGGAGACAACCAACAGGAATCAGAGGTTCACACAAGAACTGATAAAGATGTCAAAGCATTGGAGCCCATAGGAAAACGTCTCTAAATGTATCATTTAATAAATACTTGGGAGCGCCTGGGTGGCTCAGTGGGTTAAAGCTTCTGCCTTCAGCTCCGGTCATGATCTCGGGGGGGAGGGGGGGGGGTCCCTGCTCAGCAGGGAGTCTGCGTCTCCCTCTCCCCTCTGCTCATTCTCTCTCTCGCTTTCTGTGTGTCAAATAAAATCTTGGGGAAAAAAAAAATCTAGGCAGAGAGTGGGAGAAGTTAGCCACAGGGATCTGTAGAAGAACACCAGAGACCTTGAGGCCTTCATTTCAGTTTTCCTGCCTCAGTGGTTTGATTGGGCATCAGTTCGCAAGGAGAGCTGGTCAGGCCAGACTGCTCACCTGTTCTCTGGCCCAGTGTTGCCCTGGTTCTCCCAGGTCATCGGGCACTCTCGTGGTCACAGTGAATCCGCAGCTGCTAGGTCGGGGTGAGCAGGAAGGGCACTGGCTCCTCCTGGGCTGCCCAGTGCTCCGGGCTTTGCGGAGCTGCCTGGCTACAGTGTGGCCCAGTCACACGGACCCTTAGAAAGGGGACTATTTTGAGTGTTCCTCAAAAAGGGAACCTTATTTCATGTCTCTTAAGTGGGGGTGCAGCCACAACTATGTCCTCAGGGCAGGGACCAGTGGTGAAGCCACCATACTTTTTGGGTGACCACAGGGCAAATAATGTACAGACATCATTTCCTTTGACTAATCTTTTGTAATCCTGGCCCAGATGTGGCTCCTGAAAGTAGTTAAGAAGTTCTTTGTCTAAGTTGAGATTTTTAATTTAGGACCCAGATGGGGTAGGAGGTAGACTTCCAAAAGGTCTGTTTTACTCAGTGTGTCACTGTCCTGGATTCCTGGCAGGCAGCGTTTTCATTAGAAAAGCAGATTTCAGCCAGCCTGACTCATCTGCCTCGGTGAGACGTGTTACAACTTCTTAGCACTCATGCAGCCAGTCCTCTCGCTGGACAGAGCAGGGCCCTCTGGTACCCTGTCCATGCCGCAGCAGTGGTGGCTACAGGCGCCTGGCCCAGGCCGTGGAAAACCTTGAGAGACAGTCTGTTATGGGGCCAGAGCTTTGTCCTGGAATTTCCTGGCCTTTGTCTGTCTGGTATAACTTCATGTACTGAGACGCCTGTTTTGAGTCCACTTCCTCCTGGGGGAAGAGCACAGCTGCCTTCCACAGAGCACTTCTGCTTCCTGCACCAAATAACCTCTTCCTTCCCACTCAGGCCTGTGGGTGGGATGAGAGGTGCGCTCTGGGCAGGTGTGTGTGTGTGTACCTGGCCCCCAAGAGACAATATGCTGTTGGAAGTCACTGGCCACGGAGGAGAAGCCATTACCATTGACCGTAAATGCTGCATCTGCCAACCCGGCCCATACCTCCTAACTCTGGTTTCTTTCTCATACTGCAGCAGAAAAAATCCTACCTGGAGCGGAGTGTGAAGGAAGCTGAGGACAACATCCGGGAGATGCTGATGGCACGAAGGGCACAGTAGGAAATCTCTGGCAGAAGCTTCCTCCTCCCTCCCATTCCTGGCAAGGGCAGAGGGACCCATGTGGGGAAACAGCCTCTCTCCTACCCTGACGGACTTTTTATGTGGATGATCTGGTAACCCTATATTTTCTACTTCACCCTGATCCCCTTTCAGATCCCAACTCTGTATTTTTTATCCTGGCGCTGTCTGCCACCCCTGCCCAGAGCACTCTTCTCCCCTGGGGGTGAGTCACCAACTCCCAGGAGAGGGAAGATGGGAGCCAGGACAGATAGGGGAGCTGTGCTCAAGCCTATTACCCATTACGCTGCTTAGACCAATAAAAGGCGTCTGTTCCCGAAGCCGCTAGTAAGTCTGCCTTTCTCAAGCTGAAGGATGAGAACCAAGGGCCGGAGAAGTAGAAACTTTCAACCTCAGCTCCTCCCTGTCCTGTCTCCTTCCAGAGCTTTGGCTCTGTTCCTTCTTTATTGGAGCCTTTCCTGCTTCTTTTTTCCCTTTCTGTTCCTTTGAGTAAATAAATCCCTCACCTTCTGAGCGTCCATGCAGATTAGGAAGGAAGGAAGACCAGGGCATAGCTGAATTTAAGTAACTTTGGTGGCAGTGTGCCTAAAGATTCCTTTCTGCTTCCTCACAAATGTTCCTGAAGAAAATGCAGTAATAAACCAGCAGCACCTCCACAGCTGTCTGACCCTTTGGCCAGTGTCGTAGAGGTGGACACTGCAGTGCTAAGGCTCCTAGAGGTGTGTACTGGCTCGTGAGAGCCAATTAGTAAAACAAGTGTTAGAATTTTGTTTCAGGCCAGTTGCAAAACACAGCCATCATTAAGTTAGTTAGGTAAATATACAATTAAATTATATTTAAAATAAGAACAATTAAATATGCAGAGCTTATTCCTTCCTAATTACTAAATCTGGCCATTATCTATGTTTTTGATGTTAACAGTCTATTGTATCTGGATGATGGAAATACTACATAATGGTGCACTCCTGCGCTTTTCTTCCCAACTCTGCGTTCAGGACATCATGTTGGTAGCTTGAAATCAGCTATTGTGGGACCGCAGGTGATGGGTAAAGTAAGGTTTTGTTTTTTAAAAAAAAAAACTGGCAGTGAACTATTGATGAGCACATCAGTGCTCCGGAGTGAAAGTGGGCAGGAAGAGCGCGGGCAGCCGCAGCCTCTCCGGGCTGGGAGAGCCTGGACTCTGTTATGGTGGCTCAGCGCCCCCCTGTGGCCAAAGCTGAGCTGGGTGGCCTGGCTGTCGGGCTTGTACTGTGACAGCTCTTCTCTCTCCTGTGTACGTGGATGAAGGCTGGGGGCAGCAGAAAAGAAGGCCTAGGCTCTGGGTAAAAGCACCTGCAGCAGCTTGGTGTGAACCTGTCTCTGAGAGAGAAAATGCTAGCCTGGTGAGGGCCCCGTGGAACCTGCCTTCCTGCTAGCACCCACCTGCAGTGGAATGAAAGCGTAAATAGACCCGGTCCTCGTCATAGTGGACAGCGGCTCCAGGGCTTCTGTTCTCTCTGGAATTACTCAGGCAGTTGAGGTTTAGACAAATTTATTGAAACATACAGGGTGTTAGCAGAGAAATCATTCGGTGGTATTACATCATGTCACTACTTTGAATGTATAATTTTAAAATTATAAATATATATTCTATAACTAAGCCTTTGGCCAAAAAAATAAAAGTCATTTAGCACATTTGTGAAAGGCCAATAAGAAATGGATTTTAAACATTAAAAAGATAGTCACTGAATTAAACAGCAGCGCAACCCCTGCTAATCTAGAATCCCACTGTGCCGAAGGTAGAAGTGTCTGTGCAGAGCTAGTCATTTTCATTTATTTCAGCAATCAGAAGAGATGAGGCAGGCACACCTGTTGAAGGTGGTGGCGGAACTGGCAGGACAGGAAGGCTGGGCCGGTCAGGTGAGCATGTCCCAGAGACAGCAGCAACAGAGTGCCGTCCAGCAGGCTGTGAGGCAGGTGGATGGGCCCAGGTCATCCCTTCTTTGGTCTTCCACCACATACACTGGAGGGAGAAGGAGAGAGAGGGCGAGGATGAACTGGCAGAAAGCCCAGGCCCTACAGAGCCAGTGCCTTCCAGACCAGGGGTGGGCTGTAGCAGCGAGAGCACTGGGCAGACTGGGTACAGCCTTTCACTTACACTGTGTTGGAGGAAGGGTGGCTCAGCTCCTCAGCTACTTTCTCTCCTCTTCCTCTTTTAAGGATTTTTATCGCCGCAGGGACAGGTAACTAGGGAACCGACAAAATGGCCTCACACTAAGGCAGCCAAAGAGATGATAGTAATGGGCACTTCTTGTCTGGCCAGGGTTGGTTAGCCCTGCTCGCTTCAGAAACCAGGCAGCACTATATGCCCTGTACCTTACTGGTATTTCCTCAGAGACAGTTATGCCAGCTCCCCCCCCCCCCCCCCGCAAAAAAAAAGCCACCTAAAAAGGAACTGCAGGCCCTAAGAGAATAACCAAGAATCCTGGTTCGTCAAACCTGAGCAGTGCACACTGTCACAGTGTGCCCCAGCCTCTTAGCTTTCTCGCACACGCGGGGTGGGGAGCTGGCAGGGATGAAGACCCGGTCGAGTGAGAGGGATGGCTAGGGCCTGGCACCCTGGCTGCTTCTCAGGGTGCTTCTCCGCCCTGTCAGGGCTAAGTGCTCTAGTGAGGAATTTGAGTGCTACACAAATCCACAGGTCAAGAAGGACCCCGACCTCCCTTCGCTAGTCAGCTGACTTGCGGCCCACATCAGCCTTCCTTCCGGTAAGCACGTACTTAAAATGGCTGATGGTCAGCCTCGGTCTCAGAGGATCTGTGGCCCCTTTTAAGAAAATCTGACCACCACCACCGCTAAACTCGTTTATAAGCAGTAAGGATTTTAAACTTTTTCAAAGTTAATGAATACATGAGTCTTATAAATTAAGTTGGTCCTTTGGCAGTCTTCTTTCAGTTCTATTTTTATGTATCTATTTTTACATCTCCTCTCTTGGCAACTCCTCTCTCTGAAGCCTGGTAGAGTAGCTAGAATACTCTGGGTTAGTAGTGAGCTTTTCCAAATTGTCCCACTGTGTCAGCCACCCTCCACAGACCTCGCCTCCCTTCTCTTGTGGCACAGCTTTCAACTCCGCCTCCTCTCATTTGGCCCCACTCAGCAACACAAGCAAAACTGTCCTGAGGTCTGGGAGACAAGACCCAGCCCCAGGGAAGCCTAGTGAAAGAGAAGACATTTATTCTGAGGCCTGATAAGGTAGGTTACCTGATTTAGTCCTAACAGCAGTACTTGAACATAGATACTACCATCATTCCCATTTCACAGGTAAGAAATGCAAAGCTTCGACAGGTTAAATCTCTCGTTCAAGCATACATAACCAGCCAGAGGCAGGCTTAGGGTCTGAACCCAGGCCTCTGGCAAGCCAGACTTGCCCAGGCCCATCTGGGGTAGAAGAGGCATTGGGAAGAGCACGGGAGGGAAGGTGCTCTAGGACCACCCTCTCACCAGCCAGAGCTCACCCCACCCACTAAAGGCAGGCACAGTCCAAAGCCCTGGGGCCACCTCAGCAGGAAAGCCCTAGCCCAGGGCTTTCACCTGCTCTCTACCCAGATGAGCTACCCAAGTCCCCAGGCTCCCGTCATCCTGCAGGGGGCGGCTTCAAACAGGGAGATGAAGCACACAACAGAACGCACACACCCCAAAATCATCCCTGCTTTCTACTTGCCAGAAGACGGGCTCTGCTGCCCTGGGACAGAAGGGCCCTCTCCCCTGCCTGCTCTGTAGAAACCGCCTGCCTCATCTAGGTCTGAGACCCCCACCTGGTTGCTATGTGCGCGCTCCTGCAGCCTCTCTCAAGCTACCATCTGTTGAGATCACAGATGTGCCAAGAGCCTTCTTTCCGTAATACCACTTGGTCTTCACAGCCCTGTCATACAGGCGTCAGGACACCCATCCTCACTCCTCCTCCTACCTGTGCTTCCCCCCCCTTTACTACAGAACCGTGGGCAACGTCAGCAGGGAAACAACTTCTAACTCCTTTGTCCTTAAGCCTTAGCAAGGACAGACTTGACTAAACTGATTTCATATGACAGGCTCTGAAACCTGGGGCAATGGAGACTTGCACTGCTCTCAGACCGTGCTTATGGGGGTGGGGTTAGAAATAGTCCATCTGCCGACAGGACGGGAGACTTCAAATGAAAGGGCTGTGTCAGCCTCATATCAGGGGCAGGGGGTGTCAGTTCTCTGCATACCTTAGAAACCAAATCTTCCAAACCCTTAGGACTTTTTCCCTTCCATTTGACAACAGAACCTCTACCCCCAAACTACTGAAAAAGTAGGGGGTGGAAGACAGGGTGTGGGAAGGTAGGAGTGGTGTGTGTTTTCCTTGCTTTTCTGTCACCCAAAGCAGAGGTGACTGACCCGGAAGAAGGCTCTTGGGGAAGGCCTCACAGTTCCTCCCAGACCCACCATGGGGTTCTGGAATGGTGTACAACTTCATGTTCCTGGATGCCTGCCTACAGGTAGGCTCTAAGGTCCTGCACCCCCTGAGGGTACCCGCTGCACTGAGCCACACGGCCTCATCTTCTCCAGCATACCCGTCAGTGGGGTCCTCACTGCTCCTCACCTAGCCTCCCCCCGCCCCCCTGCCCAGGTCATTCTGTCCACGCGCTCCTCTACGGTCCTGGCTGATGGGCTCGTTAAAGGCAGCTCACCCTGCCTGAGGCCCGGGGACCCGTGTGCTCCGAAGTGGCCCCGGCAGTACTGCTTTCCCAGCAGGAACCCTGCTGTGGAGGAGAGGACTCCAGCACACGTGTTCATAGCCAGGCCTTCCTGGCAAGGGGCCTCCACCAGCAAGCGGGGCATTAAAGGGGGGACAAGGACCGTGGTTATGGAAGATGTTAAATGTTAGGGAAAGTGAGGTGAACAATATAGAGAAATCATCTCTGCAACTCTTCTGAGTCTAAAAATTATTTCAAAATAAAAGACTTTAAAAAGTGGTGGGGAATATTGGTCTGTAATTCTCCAGCAAAGGAAACAGTCAACAAAACCAAAAGACAACTGACAGAATGGGAGAAGATATTTGCAAATGACATATCAGATAAAGGGCTAGTATCCAAAATCTATAATCAAGCTCAACACCCAAAGAACAAATAATCCGATCAAGAAATGGGCAGAAGACATGAGCAGATATTTCTGCAAAGAAGATATCCAGATGATCGACACATGCAAAAGTGCTCCACATCACTCGGCATCAGAGAAATACAAATCAAAACCACAGTGAGATACCACCTCACACCAGTCACAATGGCGAAAATTAGCAAGTCAGGAAACGACAGATGTTGGTGAGGGTGCGGAGAAAGGGGAACCCTCCTACACTGTTGGTGGGAATGCAAGCTGGTACAGCTACTCTGGAAAACAGTATGGAAGTTCCTCAAAAAGTTGAAAATAGAGCTACCCTACGACCCAGCAATCGCACTACTGGGTATTTACCCCAGAGATACAAATGTAGTGATCTGAAGGGGCGTGTGCACCTGAATGGTTATAGCAGCAACGGCCACAATAGCCAAACTATGGAAAGAACCTAGATGTCCATCAACAGATGAATGGATAAATATGCGATGTATATATATGTGTGTGTGTGTGTGTATAATGGAATACTATGCAGCCATCAAAAAAAAAACCCAAAACCTTGCCACCTGCAAAGATGTGGATGGAACTAGAGGGTATTGTGCTAAGCAAAATAAGTCATCAGAGAAAGACAATTATCATATGATCTCTCTAATTCGAGGAATTTGAGAGGCAGGGCAGGGGGTTGTGGGGGGTAGGGAGGGAAAAAATGAAACAAGATGGGATCAGAAGGGAGACAAACCATAAGAGACTCAAGCTCAGGAAACAGCGTTGCTGGGGTGGTGGTGGTGTGGGGGGAGTGGGAGGGTGGCTGGGTGATGGATACTGGGGAGGGTCTGTGCTATGGTGAGTGCTGTGAATTGTGTAAGCCTGATGATTGACCTGTACCCCTGGGCCAAATATGTTAATTTTTTTAAAAAGGGGGGGGTCAGAAGAGCTGTGGGAGTGGGAAAGGCACTGCCCTTCCAGGTAGGTCAGCAGTCTGCTGGGGAGGGGAGGCAGGTTCTGGTACCTTCAGGCGCTGCTCAGCTGGAGCTTGTTCTTAGATGCCTGGGCCCCAGCTCCTGATGGACACAGGCAGGGCCTTAGGGACTGGCTTAGAGCCACCTCAGCCAAAAGGCCTGCCCTCCCTGTTTGTGTCTGGCGTCTCAGTGCCAACACCACCAAACTCAAACCTCTGTTCTACCCCATGCAAGGAGGGACTCTGTTCCCAGAAAACTACAGCTGAGTAGGGGCTCCGCTCTAAGGGTCCCCTCACCAGCGGGTCTCGCTTGTTCCCAGATAGCCCTTTGACAACGACCCTCAGTCAGGGGCCGGTACTCAGAGCTTTGCCACGTGAATCCAAGTGCCAAAGTGTGTGTGATGGGAGAGAAGGGAGCTGGGGGGATGTGCAGAGAGGGGTGTATGTGCACCCAGCTGTGACCCGAAGACCTAGACTAGGTCAGAAAGGCTTAGGTGAGTCCTGGGTGCTGGGCAGCTTTGGAAGGAGCGGAGCAGCTCCTGGGAGAAGTTCCCATCAACCCTTCTTGCCTCTGTGCTGGAAGCAGAGACAACGGATGTTAGGTAACTGGAGGCATGCGGCCCCCTGTGCCCACCTACCTGCCCACCAAGCCCACTGCAACCCAGATGGCCAGACTCCCGAGCCAGCAGCCCCACATTCTGGGACCACCGTGATGTACAAGCCAAACAGTGCCGATTACAGGCGCGACTCGGAAACCCGCTTGTGGGCAGCAGTGGGCGTGTGGGGCGCCGGGCAGCAGAAGGGCTAGGGCAGAGATGACCCGAAGAAATGTGAGCAGAGGCCTTCTCAGCTGAAGGCTCCAATACCTCAGGCAGCCCGACCCTGGAAGCTGAAACCTTCCCTTGAACAGCTCGGACATTTTAAATGATTCATCAAAGTGCCGCTTTGAAGCGGCACTACAGCCTCATTACTCGGCCCTATTTGTGTGTGCGTCTGTACACAGTCCCAGCCCAGAAGAGCGAGTAAGGAGAAGCAAACAGGAAGACTGGGGCCTCCCAGGGAGTTCTGACGTCTGGGGCTTTTACGCTCCAGTAACTAGAAGGCTGCCCCTTGGCCTCTCACGGCCCACACCACTGACGGGCACCCAGGACTGCTCCTCAACCGCTAGGACCACCGTGGCCAAAGGAGCTCCCAGGACGTACCCTCAGCAGAGGTGATGGCTTTGTCAGAGGCAGGAGCCGAATACTCTGCTCGGCTGCCCTCGCCCAGGCTTGAGAATCTAAGACCAACAGAAGAAGAAAGCCAGTCTTCCAGGAGGTGTCAGAGGATGCCTGAACAGCCCCCCTACTGCTCAGACAAGAGGTAGGGAGGGGCAAATCTTTAAGCATTTTAGCAATAAGCAAAATCTCAAGATAGCCATAGGGATGGATCCTGTTCCTTCCATGCAAGTGGCAGAGAGGAGAGCACACAACTTGCTGAGGACTCCCTTCAGCTTTCCTTGGACGTGCATGTGCAGTGGGATCATTTATCATTCAGCACAAGGGGCTACGCTGATGAGAAAAGATGTTCTAAAGGCAGGACCGTTGTGCCACCTGCTCTCAGAGCCCGTGAGTACCAGGTACGTATGCTGAGGGAGGGAGAGAGCGGTGAAGGGTGGCCAGAAATGGTGGGGGCAAACAAGGGGGTGCAGTTTCACTGGAGCGTGAAGGTTAAAAGCAGGACAGGATGGGAAGCCTTCCACGTTCCTACTCCTGCACATGTAGGTGGGATTTGGGGCTGGCAGCACTGGCACAGTCTGGCCCGGCCTCTCCAACAGCAGCTCCCTTTGCTGGGCTAAGCTCAACACCTTCCCCAGGCCTCTTGGCCCACTCTGCTCCTCATGCTTCCTGCTCCCGCAGCTTTACCTCTGGCCATACTGTGAGAACCTGGGTCAGATGAGGCCATGTCTCCCAAGCCCCCGTCCCTCTCTCTTGCTTCAGTGTTCCAAGATACCCACTCTGGGAGCCAGCCAGCCAGTTCACCCCCCACCTCATGCAGCTATTGACTGATCAAGAAGCCCACCATCATTCTTTAGTCCTCGGGTGCCAGATGTTGATATGGTTTGGTCTGGAAAAGGTGAGAGGGTGCTGACCTGCATGTGGGTGGGTGTCCTGAGATCTCCACGAATGCAGCTGCCACCATCCTGTGAAGGAGGCAGCTAGCTGCTTGACGAAACCAAGACGGCGCCTTCGGAGAGATCTGACAAGGGTCTAAGAAGCCCCAGTCCCCCTGACCCCCAAACCCCTTGTGGATCAGCCAGTTTGTGTGCTATCCCTGCCCACCCCAGTCAGTCCTGTAAACAGGAGACCTGCTAACAAGATTGTTTTCATAAACAACAAAAACGAGCACATTTCGACGCGTTGTGCCAGTCTGACAAGTAGGACTGCACTGCCACCACATCCTACGGCCCCATCCTCGGGCTAGACCTGCCGGGGTAACTGGGACAGAGTTGGTTTTGGACACTGGGACAGTTGAGAACCCCCTGGATGCCAGAATTGCACATGAAACTGCCTTGGGGATCAGGTTGACCAGTTATTTCATGGCAAAAAAACAAGATCAAAGAAGGGAAAGAACTTGACTGAGGCCACATAATGACTTTAAGGCAAGTCCTGGCTTGTCCCCCAACCTTCCTGCCTCCTCTGCTTATCAGTTAGGCTCACTTCAAATCAGACAGTAGCCTGGCTGCTTGTGACCTGAAATGTGGCTGTGTATGGAGGGTTCGTGAAAGGCCTCCCTTCTCTCGAGGCCTGTTCTCCCTTGAAATCGAAGGTCTGTGGAGGGCAGGATCTAGTCCTTGTCCTGTTTCAGTGTGTGTCCCTAAGACAGTTAAGAGTCTACTACTTCAGAATGACCTGGTCCAGCAGCTGACTAACTGGGAGGCAGAGTGAATTTCAGGGTCCTTCTCAATATTCACTTAGCAGTCCTCAGGCAGGCAGGTGGGTGTGCTGGCCCAGAACAAGGCCCCTCCTGGGGGTGGGGGAAGAGGGGTGACTTTGTTCTCTAAGGACAGTAGCTATGGACATGAGCTCCAGAGGGGCAGTGTCTAACTAAGTTCCAGTCCTGATGCTGCCACTGGCTGGCTTTGTGACCCTGGACAAGCCAGAACTTCCCTGTGTCCCAGTCTTCTCATTGCAAAATGGGGGTGGGGGTGGGGGAGTAGTATCTAAGAGCCTAGATTTACTGACAAAAACATAAGCAAATAAAGTGCTTGGCCCAGGCCCTTGCATAAAGTGAAGCAGGGAAGTGGACTTAAGTAGAAGCCACAATGTGATGACGTCCTACAGAAGGAATCACCAGAAATCTGTTTTCTTATTCTGGGTCTGTGTACATGGAGGGGCTCCCTCAATCAATCCACATTCAGACTGGTATTTGTGTGTGGGGCCCCAAACTGTCACAGCATGACAAAAGCAGGGACACTGGCAGTCCATGCAAAGCAAAAGCTGCTTAAAGAAAAGCTAAGGAGAGACAACCCAAAGAAGAAGCAAGGGGCCGGGGAGGCAGCATACACAGAGCTTTAGCTGGTAAGACCCCTCAGAGACTAGAGAGGGTGAGTTATGTAGAAACGTCTCATTTCCTTAAACAGAGTAAGAAAACCCTCCTACACGTACGGGACGAGTCTCTGGCTGTCATTAAGACAATGCAGACACGAAGGTCCACAGAAGAACATGATATGAAACAATATGGAAGGATGGTCAAGGAGGAAGTAATGTACACATTTAAAGATTAAGGACTGAAGAGTAAGGTGTTTCTCCTTATGCCTTAAAGGAAAAAAAAAAAAAAGGCCAATCAAATGTGATGAGCCCACAACTGAATCTCAAAAATTCCAGCAGGACTGGTAGCCATGTTCACTGAATCTCAGGAAAGGGACTGACTTCTCTAGGGACAAGTGTGTCTTTACAGAGGCAGGTCCCTCCAATCCTGTTTTTCAGTCTAGGAAAAGTACAAAAGTGCAGTAAGGGAGCTGACAGCATTTTTTGTCCATGGTCATAAAATATTCAAGTGAAAGGACCATCTTCCTCCTCCCACCTCCCAAACGAGATGCTGCGGAAGCGAACCAGGTCGCCAAGGAGGCTGAACAGGGCAGGCGTGTGGTAGAGAGGGCAGAAGTTCACGTCACTTGCCTCACGTGGAACTCAGTGCAGCGCTAGAAGCTGACAGTTGAGGTCCAGGTAGCTGGAGATCCAGACGTGCTTGATACTTTCTAGTAAAGACCATGCTACATAAGCAGGAGAGAGGGACTCACTCCACTTCGGTAACAGAGAAAAATAAAGGCTTCTCCCACACACGCCATTACCAACAAAAGAACAGGGCAAAACCAGGGCCCTTAGCCCTGTTACCAATACGGGAGTCAGGCGGACCCGAGCTGAGGTCTGGCCCTCCACAGCTGGATGACATAACGCGGGAAAGTAGGGTAAGGACAAAGATGAGTAGTAGTAGGACAGGTCAAAAAAGATCTCAATTTACTAACAAGTACATTTCATCATGGGGTTTCCTAAATAAAGCGGTCATATGGTACATTTCAAACATCTTTCATATTTGAGAGACATTCTATAGTTTATGGTCGGAGAAATAGAGAACGGGAGGTGCCAGCTGTTGCGATGCAACATCTGCTTTCCCGCTTGCTGGCCCAGCAGCACGACCGCGGGCCTGGAGGAGCGCAGGAACTTGCGTATCCACGGAATGCCCCAAGCTGACGGGAGGACTGACGGCTCGGGTGGTGTGGGGGCTCAGCGAGCTGATTTTATAAAACTGAAGAGGTAAGATCTTTTTATCTGAGGAGATAATCAAGAACTTCTCATGCTGACGAGAAGAAAATAAGCCACCGAAAGGGAATCTCAAACGTTTACTAAGGTGACAGTCCCAGTTCTGTTACACAAGATTTTAGTGAGTAATTTCATGTACCGTGAGGGGGAAAGACATCTTAGAATAACCTGTGTTTCTCCTTTAGTTTGGGGAGTAAAAAACAATCTTTCTGTTTATTCTGAAGACAGTCAAGAGCATGGGGAAAGGACTGAACGTCACTAATGAGGAGGAGTAAACAGGACCCACTAATGGGAAGGAGTAAACAGGATGAGAACACAAGCAACAGCTGATTCTTTGGCACCCCACTATTTCACTAGAAGTCTCTCTCTACCACTGTCTCAGACCAGACAAACCATGGGCGTGAACTGAGAAGATGTCACTGTAAGGGTTCAAGGGGAGAGAGGGGCCAACAAGTACGAGAAGCTCCCATGATGACACTACAGCAAAGGGGAGGAAGTAGATCCATTTATCATTTTATTTATTTATTTATTTGACAGAGATCACAAGTAGGCAGAGAGGCAGGCGGAGAGAGGGGGAAGCAGGCTCCCCGCTGAGCAGAGAGCCTGATGCAGGGCTCGATCCCAGGACCCTGAGACCATGACCTGAGCCAAAAGCAGAGGCTTTAACCCACTGAGCCACCCAGGCGCCCCAGACCGAGTGTATTTCTAATGCAGTTTTTGGAGAAAGAAAGGGGAGGTTGCTATGCCAAGGAGAAGAAATTAAAATCTAGAGAAATAATCTGACCATGCCCAGTTCACAACAGTTGTACAACTCTGAGCAGGGAGAGTCTAATGGCTGGCTAATGGCACTCGATCTTGCTTATGACCTGCTCAGAAGGGAGATACAGAGACCAAAGTTGTGAATGATGGTGGCTGACCTGCCTGACAAGCCCCTCAACATTTTGGTTGTCTTTTCCCAGCCATTTCTACCTGATTTGATGTATAATCAATCACATCAGATCCTTTCCTGCCAGACTTCAAAAGATACCACCATAATGAATTATAACCTAGGGCTTTAACTGAAATAATCACAACACAGCAAATGAAGAACAGGCTCTCTTATGTCATTAAAGGTTACAGCACATAAGAGTGAGCAAGCAGGCACGCCTGACTAGCGCAGTTGGTTGAGCATCTGACTCCTGGTTTCAGCTCAGGTTGTGATCTAGGGGGCCATGAGATCGAGCCCCATGTTGGGCTCCTTGCTCTGTGGTAAGTCTGCTTGAGATTCTTTCCCTCTCCCTCTGCTCCCCCACCTCCACCAGGAGTTGTTCTCTCTCTCAAATAAATACATCTTTTAAAAAATAATTTAAAAAAAAAAAAAAAGAACGAGCAAGCAATCCCACTTAAATACTCATCAGGCCCCGGAACGATCTACAGACTTAATGCAATTCTAATCAAAATCCCATCAGTGTTTTTTTATAAACTCGTTCTAAAATTTATAGAAAGGCAAAAATGCACAAGAATAACTAATAAAACAATTTTGAGAAAAAGCTGGGAAGAGTTACACTATCTTGAGATTTAACATAAAGCTACAATATTCAAGACAGTTACGGTATTTGCAAAGGGACTGACACAGATCGAAGGAATGAGAGAGGACAGTAACAGATCCACATAAACATGGCCAATTCATGTTTGATAGATATGCAAAATCAACTGAATGGAGTAAGGATCGTCTTTTCAAATGTTAAAAAGAAACTGGCACGCAAAAATTGAAAACTATTTTAAACTTCGTATTTTATATAAAAACTAACCCCAAATGGATCATAGATTTAAATGTAAAACATAAAACCAAAAACTAGAAGAAAATAGAAGAGAATCTTCATAACCAAGGGGTAGGCAGACTTAGACCTGTTGCCAAAAGCATGCTCTAGAAAACAAAAATGAGAAATTGGACGTCATCAAAATTAAACCCTTTTTCTCTGGGGAAGACACTGTTAAGGGGATGAAAAGGAACGCCACAGACTGGGAGAAAACATTTGCAAATAACATCTAACAGAGGACTTGTATTTAGTTTATATAAAGACTCTTGAAAAAGACTCCGCAGTAACAAAACAGTTTGGTAGTGGCCAAAGAACTCCAACAGATACTTCACCAAAGTGGATATAAGGAGGGCAGATAAGTACATGACATCATCACTAGCCATTTAAAAAATGCAAATTAAAACCACAACAAGGTACCACTATACACCTATCAGAACTATAAAAAAATACAGTATCGAGTACTGGGTAAGATACAGAGCACCAAAACTGTCATTCATTGCTGGTGGGAAGACAAAGGGAAGAGCCTCTCTGAAAAATCGTAGCAGCTTAAAGTTAAACATACACTTAATCATACGATCCAGAAATTCCATTTCTGGGTATTCACCTGAGAGAAACGAAACCTCATGTTCACACAAAAACCTGTACGTAAACTTGTGACTACCAAAAAGTGGAAACAACCCAAATATGCTTCAGCAGGTGAATAAGTATACACTGGTACCTCCATAGAGTGGAATGCTACTCGGCATTAGAAAGTGCCCACCAGATCTTCATCGAATACACCCGCAGTTACACAAACATGATTCTATTTGCAAGGCAGTATCGCAGGCATTCCAGGGCAAAATCCATCCAAACCAAACCTCCCTTTGCCAAATGTACTGGAAAACCCGGAAAGAGCGAAGGCTTTCTAGCGTACTCCTCAGGTCCCTGGGCTTCCATAAAAAGGCAGGCGATGGTCCCTTCCTGCCTCAAGAGCAATTCCACAGATTCTGTTTTCCATACTGGAGTTAAAGTTTCCTTTGAAAAGATTGATAGTAGAAAAATACAAAAATGATGATCAAGTGTGAAAATACAGCCTGAAGGGGCTATACTGTTGCTGCCGTTCAGAAGGGCCTCCCTGGAGCATGGATGGTCACGTGCTTGGTTATCTATGTGCTGGACCCTCCAAAAGACACCCCAGAGGACACAGTTTGCTTGAGGAGCGATGTCTCCGCTGTTCAGGCTCAAAGCTGAGAGACAGTAGCCTGACTTCCTTACTTGGTGCCTGGCGTTTCTGGAACCTGCTGTTTGATAGCATGCAGTTTTCTTGGCTCCAGTGTAGCAGGGCTTCCCAGCCTTCATGCCCCAGCTGCTTCTCTGAACCTTTGAGCTCCTGTCTTTCACACGTACACAAATGTCTGCTTTCCTCCAGTCCCGAGGAGCCCTGTTCTCTGGCCCTAGCGGTCTTGTCTTTCCCTCTGTTGCTGTCCTTCGCAGAACAGGAACTGGAGAGAAACCTACCTTCAATGACAATAGCATGACTAAGTACAATGGACATTTGTGAATTCTGATCTGACCTGACCTCACAGCAACGTCTGATGCTACTGATCACTCCCTTTCTCTAAATACAAATTCTTCTGCTTTCAGGACACCCCATTCTCCTGGTTTTCCATATCTGACTCCTTTGTAGGTTTTATCACCCATAATCCAACTTAGTTTTCCTTAAAACTCAGCTCAGCCCTCCACTGCCACGCCTTCTTTCCCCCACCCAACTTGACCTCATTCACTCCCACATTTCTGATCACCACGAATATGCCAACGCCTTTCCACAGCTCCGTCTCCAGCCCGGCACATCTACAAGTGCTTACCCGACATCTCCACTTGAATGTCTCATTGTCGTCTTGACACCTCCATCTAACCCAACATGGTTTTTTTCCTTCCTCCCAACCAAGCATAGTTTCAACCTCCACAAACACAGGAGGCATCCAGTTCCTGTAAGAAGCCCAGGAATCATCCCAGTGTGTGCCTTTCTCCTTCAATCCCCATATTCAGTCCGTCACCAAGTACTCTTGATTTTACTTTCAAAAGGTCTAATGCATTCATGTCTCTCCGTCATCATGTGAACTTCTGCCCCCTCCAAATCATTCTCTACATAGAAGAGGATCTCTTAAAAATGCCCATTTGGTCATGTCATCCCTTTGCTTAAAATCCTTCAGCGGCTTCCCACTGCTCACAGATCAAAACCCAGAATCTTTAATTGGGATTATGAGCTCCTTATCTTGCTCCTGTCTGTTTCTCATCTATTCCCAATACCCCACGGCTCTTGCTGTGCTAATTTCCTCTCCTAGTTTCTCAGACGAGGCATGTTCTCTTCTGCCACTGGGCCTCAGCATCTGCTCTTCTACAGTGATTTTGCCTATTAACACCGACTCATCTTTCAGATCTCTCCCAGACTGTTCGAGACGGTCCCCTTTTCTATATTTTCATATAATCTTCCCTTCATAGGAAAGAAGGCGGCTAATTATTACCTGTGGGATTATTCAATGTCTGGTTCCTTCCACAGAGTGCAAAAAAGCTCCAGGAAGGCAGGGAGGGGTGTTCTGTGTGGTCCATTTCCTAACACACTGGAAATGTTCAGCATTTACTCAATGAATGTTGGTCCCTGCAGACCAGGAGTATGCATAGTGTAGCCTGAATAACTCCTCCATAGTATAAAGTGCCCCACAGTGGGGGTGCCTGGCTGGCTCAGTCACTAGAGCATGTGACTCTTGATCTCAGGGTCGTGGGTCTGAGCCCCACCTTGGGCATAGAGATCACTTAAGAAGTAAAGAAATAAAATAAAAATAAAGTGCCCCAAGGAAATGCTGTGATAACACTTGTTTAGAATCTTCTAACCTGTGACCCCACTAGAGTGAAGAGATTATTTCCACCAAAAATGTAATATTTTTAAAAAAGAATCCATTCTGGGGTGACTAGGTAGCTCAGTTAAGAGGCTGCCTTCAGCTCAGATCATGATCCCAGGGTCCTGGGATCAAGCCCCGCATCAGGCTCCTTGCTCGGAAGAGAGCCTGCTTCTCCCCCTGCTTGTGCTCACTTTCTTTCTCCATCAAATAAAAAAATAAAATCTTAAAAAATATAAAATTTTAAATTTAAAAAATAAAAATTAAAGAATTTAAAAAAATCCACTCACAATAGCAGTAAAACTAACGGACCTCAGGAGCCATCTGGATGGCTGTCGTTTAAGCGTCTGACTTGATTTCAGCTCAGGTCATGATCTCAGGGTCGTGAAATCGAGCCCCGCATCAGGCTCCCTGCTCAGCACAGAGTCTGCTTCTCCCTCTGGCCCTCCATCCCCCTACTGCTCGTGCTCTCTCTCTCTCTCAAATAAATGAATTTTTAAAAAATTAAAAAAAAAAAAAAGCCAACAAAGGATGTGCAAAAGCTGATGAAAACTGTATGATTTTACTTAAGGAAATTAAGATGACCAAAATAGAGACCATGTTTCTGATAGGAAGACAGTACTATAAATATGTCAACTCTTCCTCCAGTTATTTTGTAAATTACATACTGTCCCAATTAAAGCCAAACATGGTACTTTTCTATAGAAAAGGACACATTCATCCTAAAATCCAGATTAAAGATTAAAAGGCCAAGAACAGACAAGCAAGTTCTGAAGAGGAAAAGGGTATGTATGAATGTATGTATGTACGTATGTATGTGTGTATGTGCCGGGGGTAGGGAAGATACTTATCACACCAGACTCTTCTGATTCTAGCCTGTTCCTATACGGAAACTTAGTATATGATAAATTCCATTTCAGATCAATCAGGAAAGGATGACCTAATGTTGGGGGAAAAAAAACCCAAAACTCTAACCTATACCATTATCAAAAATAGAATTAGGTCAACTAAAGACTCTGAAAAGAATTTACAAGAAAATACAGGCTTATCTTTATGATATTGGACTAGAAAAGGATTTTCCAAAGACTAAAACACACAAAAAATAAGGGAAAGATTGATAAACATAATATTTAAAAACTTTCCTATCAGGGGCGCCTGGGTGGCACAGTTAGGTGTTTGACTCTTGGTTTCAGCTGAGGTCATGATCTCAGGGTCATGGGATCGAGCGCGATGTTGGGCTCCTTTAGCGTGGCAGCTGCTTGGGTTTCTCTCTCCCTCTCCTTCTGCTCCCCCACCCCCCACGCGTCCTCTCTCAATAAAGAAACCTGAAAAAATTTTCATATTAGAAAATACACTATAAAAAAGATTAAGAGACAGACAGGGAGAAGATATTTGCAAGCCTATCAAAGTGACAAATATTAGTGTGTGGAATATTTAGAGATTCCCTAGAAATCAGTAAGACAAACCAAAGAAAGAGAAAAATCACAAAGTTTATAAAAGCAGGTCGCCAAAATTTTATATTTTTATGTTAAGGTCACTGGTGATCAGGGAAGGTAAATTAAAATAGTGAAAAACTGAATAAAATACCTAGGAAAAAACCTAACCAAGGAGGTTAAAGACTAGTACTCTAAAAGCTAGAAAGCAATGATAAAAGAAATTGAAGACAACACAGATAGATTCCATAGAGCCCCACCGCTGGTCCGCACCCAATGTGGAGTGTGCTTAAGACACTCTCTCCAGCCCCTCCCCCCACCTGCACTCTCTCTCTAAATAAATAAAATCTTTAAAAAAAGAAGATAGTCCATGCTTATGGATTAAAAAAATTAACATTGTTAAAATGTCCAAATAAATAAATAAATGTCCATACTACGTAGAAGCACCTGGCTGGCTCTGTAAGTGGAATGTGTGACTGATCTCAGGGCTGTAGATTCAAACCTCATGTTGGGTGCAGAGATTACTAAAAATAAAATCTTGCCCCTTAGCAGCCTGAGGTGACCTCTGAAAATGGTTCGCTATTCGCTTGACCCAGAAAACCCTACGAAATCACGCAAATCAAGAGGTTCAAATCTTCGTGTTCACTTTAAGAACACACGTGAAACTGGCCCGGCCATCAAGGGTATGCATATCCGAAAAGCCACCAAATATCTGAAAGCCATCACTTTGCAGAAGCAGTGTGTGCCATTCTGTCACTGCAGTGGTGGAGTTGGTGGGTGTGCCCAGGCCAAACGGGCTGGATGCAGCAGGGTTGACGGCCCAAGAAGAGTGCTGAATTTTTACTGCTTACAAATGCAGAGAGTCATGCTAAACCTAAGGGTTTAGATGTCGATTCTCTGGTCACAGAGCACATCCAGGTGAACGAAGCCCCCAGGATGTGGCGGAGAACTTACAGGGCTCATGGGCGGATGAACCCACACATGAGCTCTCCCTGCCACACCGAGATAATCGTTACTGAGTAAGAGCTGATTGTTCCTAAACCGGAAGAGGAGGTTGCACAGGAGAAAAAGTTATCCCAGAAGAAACTGAAGAAACAACTTATGGCCCGGGAGTAAATTCTGCACAGAATAAATGCAAATAAAAATAAAAAGAGAATGTTGGTTGTCTTTTATTATTAACATATTTCAAGTATCCTCAAAAATAAAATAGAATATTTTTTTAAAATGCCATACTATCCAAAGGAATCTACAGATCCAATCCTGTCCCTATCAAAATACCAACAACATTTTTCACAGAACTAGAATAAAGCTAAAATTTGTATGGACCCAGAGAAGAACTTGAACAGCCAAAGCAGTCTTGAGCAAGAACAACAAAGCTGGACATATAATCCTAGATTTCAAGATCTACTACACAAAGCTGCAGTAATCTAACAGTATGGTCCTAGCACAAAAATAGACACAAAGATCAATGGAACAGAATAAAGAGCTCAGATATAAACCCACACATATATGGTCAATTAATTTCCAACAAAGGAGACAAGAATATAATGAAGAAAAGGCAGTCTCTTCAATAAATGATGCCAAGAAAACTGGACAGCTGCATGAGGAAGAATGAAACCAACCACTTCCTTACACCATACACAAAAATAAACTCAAAATGAATTAAAGACGCAGGTATGAGACCTGAAACCATAAAACTCCTCTAACAAAACACAGGCAGTAATCTGACATTGGCCTTGACAACATTTTACTGGCTATGTCTCCTGAGGCTAGAGAAACAAATGCAAAATTGAACTAGTAGGATCGCATTAAAATAAAATGCTTTTGCACAGCAAAGAAAACCACCAATAAGGTGACAAAGCAACTTATCAAATGGGAGAAGATACTAGCAAATATCCCAAAAGGGGTTAACACTAAAAATACATAAAGAACCCATACAACTTACCCAAAACAAAAATAATCGATCAAAATGGGCAGAAGGCCGAATACACATTTTTTTCTTCTTTATTGTTTTTTACAGCGAGAGAGCTCACGAGGGAGCAGGCACACCAGAGTGGGGTGGGGGGGGGCGTGGGGAGGGAGAGACCAAAAACCACTGGGTATGGAGCCCGACGCGGGGTGGGGGTGGGGGGCTCAATTTCATGATCCCAAGATCATGACTGGAAATGCAATCAAGAGCTGGATGCTTATGGGGTGTCTGGGTGGCTCAGTTGGTCATGATCCCAGGGTCCTGGCATTGAGCCCACATCGGGCTCCCTGCTTCTCCCTCTCCCTCTGCCCTTCCCCCTGCTTGTGCTCTCTCTAGCGCGTGCTCTCTCTCATGAATAAATAAAATCTTAGGAAAAAAAAAAAAGAGTCAGACACTTAACCATCTGAGCCACCCACGTACCCTCTGAATAGACATTTTTCCAAAGATGTACAGATGGGGGCGCCTGGGTGGCTCAGTCAGTTAAGCATCTGCCTTCTGCTCAGGTCATGATCTCACGGTCCTGAATTAAGCCCACATCAGGCTCCCTGCTCAGCCGGGAGCCTACTTCTCCCTCTCCCTCTGTCGCTCCCCGTGGTTGTGCTCTCTCCCTCAAATAAATAAAATCTTAAAAAAAGAAGATGTACAGATGGCCAATGAACACATTAAAAAATGCTCAACCTCACTAATTATCAAGGAAATACTAATGAAAACCACAATATCACCTTACACCTGCAGAACGGCTATTATCCCAAAAGACAAGAAATAGTAAGTGTTGGCGAGGATGTGGAGAAAGCGGAATCCTCGTGCACTGCTGGTGGGAATGCAAACTGGTGCAGCCACTCTGGAAAACAGTGGAGGTCCTCAAAAAATTAACAATAGAATTAGCATACAATCTAGTAATTCTACCACTGGGTATTTACCCAAAGAAAACAAAAACACTAATTTGTGTTTATTGCAGCCTTATTTACAATAGCCAAGACATGGGAGCAACCCAAGGGTCCCTCCACAGATGAAGGGATAAAGATATGGCACATGTAAGAACAGCCCCCAGAGACACACACGCCCTCGTGCGCCGCACGCACACACACAATGGAGCATTACTCAGCCATAAAACAGAATAAGCGAGGTCTGGCCATTCTGGAGAACATGGATGGTGCTAAGTGAAATAAAAAACAGTCTGAAATAGACAACTGCAGGTGGCCAGACGGCAAGTGGGTGGGGGGATGGCTGAAAGAAAGGGATGAAGCGGTACAAACTTCCAGTTCTAAGTGGCAGAGATGAGAAGTACAGCACGGGGAATACAGTCATTAATATTGTAATAACGCTGTATGGTGACAGATGGTAACCATACTTATTGTGGTGAGTGATGCGAGATGTACAGAATTGCTGAGTCAATGCGCTGAAAGGATAGTGAGATACCACTTCGCACCTATCATAGGTGCTAAAACGTAAACATCTGTAGATGCGATCTTTTTCAAACAAAGAAGAAAATGGAAGGCTCCAGCACTAATTGTTTATTGCAGTAACAGAAGGCAGCAGGCCCAGAGGGAGCACTTGGGGCCCGGCTGCTCAGTCCAGGGTGTCCAGGAGGCAGCAGCAGCAGAGGGCAGCCCAGCACGCGGCCAGGGCTGCCTGACACCCGCTGTCCGTCTTCCTTTCCCGCTCCATCACGTACACTGGGGGGCGGGGCGGGGGAGAGAGAGACCCGGTCAGAGGGGACTGTGTGAGCAGCAGCGGTCACGGACACCCCGGAGGGTGGGCTCCGTGAGGGGAGGGAGCCACGCCTGGCCGGTTCACGGCTCCATCTCCGCTCCGGTGTCTGGCGCGCGTCAGGAACTCATGAAACGTTTCTTAGATGTGCGAATGCAGGGCACTTCTGCTCAGCAGCTGCCAGACCCCGGTTTCCTGCCACCTCCCCTCTCCCAAGCTACAGTGAAACCCACCCCAGCACCTCATCTGGTGCTTGTCCAAGGTGATCCAGGTCTAGTGAGCCCTGCTGTGCAGCCTGCGGGGGCAGGCACCGGCTCAGAGCTTTGCACATTCTCTCATTTAATCCTCACAACGGCTCCGTGTCGCCCTCATCACTTGTAACTCTCAAACACTATCAGCAAGTGTGAACTGGCAGAACCCCTTTGAAAGAGAGCGAGGGAAGGTGCACACAATTTTTGACCCACAAGATCCACATCTAGGATTTTTCCTACAGAAGTGGCGGTCTCAGCGTTCAGATGTGTGTGACTGCTATGGTATCAGAATAACCGCAAACCACCACCCAGTGTCCAGTGGAGACGGACGAGCTAAATCAATGCAGACTGGAAGACAGAAAGGAAACAGCCATTAAGAAGAACTAGGTGATTCTTTCTTGTTGCCAACAAGTTAAGAAGGTACATAAGCACGCTGTTTGATGGGTACAAAGAAAAGAATACATACACATGCACACGCAAGTTTCGGAAAGAATACAAGAAACTTAAAGGTCAACGTATGGCAAGGGGTGGAAGATTTTACTTTGTATTTTACATTTTCCTCAATCCAGGCTTGTCTGATTCCAAAGCCACACACTCCTGGACTGTCACTGCTGGCTCCTGTCACCCCCGGCAGGAGGGAGGGCCTGTCCAGCCTCAGCACGCCTTGGACCCCTTCTAGCCTCTGCCACAACTGCTAGCTCCCGGGTCTTTGGGGGCAGATGTTACTGACCGACCTGCGCTCCCTGGTGGCCCGGCCTCAGCCCTGGCCTGCCGTTTCCGTGTCACTGTTACTTGGACACGGCCGCCCTCACCCAACCCCCAGCCCAGCTCCACCTGATCTTGCTCCCAGTTATCCTTGCTCCTCTCACAGCCTGACCTGGCCCCTGTGACCCCGAGTCCCACCTATGAAATATGCCTTCAAGGCAATTCTGACTCCTCTAGGCCTTGCTGACTCTCTCAGGTCTGGGCAAACCTGGGGAGCAGCAGATTCCAGTCACTGCTCCCCACTCCCTCGGAGGGGCTCGGACACCAGAGAGTACTCGCCAACGGCTGTAACTCTAAGGCTGAGCCCCACGCCTGGTCCCCACCTGCCCACTGCCAAGGTTCTTCCCCCTCTAGCAACACCAGCAGGTGGCATTTCAGAAATTAGCACACCAGCCCCAGGCTCTTCTGCTGTTCCCCTTCAAGTCTGGGTTTGGGCTTGGGCTTGGGCAGGTGTCAAAAGCCCACCTGAGCCCAGGCCTAGAGAAAGAGGGCACCAGGCCAGAAGGAACGGTCAGTCCCTGCGTGTGCACACCCGGGCGGACTCCACAGTCTTCCGAGGGCCATCTTCAGGTCCCCAACCACCCCCGTGGCTCTGCTCTTTGCTTACCCCTGAAGGCGACCATCATGCTCTTTCTCCTCTCGCTTTCTCACAGAACCCCTCTATTCACCATGTCCCCACCAGCCTGTCACCTCAGCAGCGTCATCAGGAACTTCAGTGCCTACTCAGTGTGCCCTGAAAGTAGTGCCCGCTGCACCCCTTGGCCCTCTCGACACCGGCAGCAAGGTCACTGGGCCCGTCCTCTCCATCTTGCAAACATCCCCTCCACACTCCTGCTCTCCTTTGGGGCCCTCCGACACCAGCCTGGATTGCAGCGACATGGGACGGATGCCTCCTCAGCCAGGGGACCTGCCTGACGCTCCTGGACTCCGCCCTCACCATCCCTGCCTTCGTCTCTGGACTGAGGTCTGTACAGCCCTGTGCCTACACAGGCAAAAAACACCACTGTGGTCCCATTTTACAGAGGAGGCAACTGCTCAAGAGAAGTCTACACGGTCTGTCCAAGATCAGCTAGAAGGCAGCACTCATTCACATGTCTGTTTCCTGACTTCTCATGCAGCACACGCCCACTGCTCCTTTGCTCAAAACACCCAGGCCTGGGGTGCCTGTGGGGCTCAGTTAAGCATCCGAGTCTTGATTTCAGCTCAGGTCATCATCTCAGGGTTGTGAGATCGAGCCCCGCACTGGGTTCCATGCTGGGCATGGAGCCTGCTTGAGAGTCTCTCTCTCTCTCTTCCTCTCCCTCTGCCCCTCCCCTGCCTCGAAAACGAAACAAAGCACGCAGGCTCCTCTTTCCGAGGCCCCGGGACTGCTCCGCCAGCCTGCATGGATGCCAGGGGTCTGGATCAGCCCGTGTGGGGCAGCCCTGCCACCCACCCCCGCCGAGGGCCGCCCGGACCTTCTGTGCTTTTGCAAGA
>CM052895.1:25884171-25935708 GCA_028534135.1 Potos flavus
AGAGAAGGGGGGCTCCCAGGCTCTGGACAGAAGCCTTAGAAAGAACAAGAGGCTGGGAGGCAGAGTCACAGGCTGCTCTGGGAGCAAAGAGTCCTAAGGTAAGCTGGCTCTTCGCCGTCAGGTCCAGCCCGAGGGAGGGGCATGGCCCAAATCCGCTCCGAGGGCAGGGGGCGAATGAACAGAGCCAGGCCCCGTTTCTAGCAGGCCCATGCTGGAGGGGGATCTGCCAGCAGCTCAAGGCCTTGCCCTCACCCTAAACCACGCACATACACAGTCCCCATCACTCCTCCTCTGGCCTCAACCGACCACATGGCAGCAGAGCCCAGAGCCAGGGTCAAGGGGACACGATCACATCTTTGGGAAGGAGGACCCTGAGAAACTCAGGAGGGCCCGGGACAAAGCAGCTTCCAGAGGCAGGTCTGGGTCGAGACCTGGGACGAGAGGAGGACCTGGCTAGCATGGGGACGAACAGGACAGCAGCACAGGGGCTGTAATCCAAGGGCCAGAGACACCTGTACCCTGACCAGCAGGCCCATGCCCAGTGACAGCCCATCCCACTGACTGAAAGGCCCAGGCACCCTGGGCTCTGTGGCACCCATCGTAGCAGGAAACCCCACTGTGGGTTTCTTAGGCACTTGCCAGCCGTCACCCTCCCGGACAGACAGCCTGCCTCCGGGATCTGTGTGTGCACTCCACGAACCGCCTCTTCCTTCTCTCCCTGCCCCAGGCAGAAGGGTGTCCCCTCTCCTTCATGTCAGCTCCAGGAATAGCTGCCTGATTCATTAGCCGGGCACCGCCCCCCCTTAGGCCAGAGACCCAGCTTGAGGTCGGGTTACCGTATGAATGGCTCTTCCTCCGCACCCCACCCCTCTCCTTCTGACCCTGAGAAGCATCTGATCCGCTCTCTGGCAAACCTGTCCCTTCATCCTCCAGATCTAAAACAAACCCAAATAAGGTGACCGTCAGGAGACTAAACAGCCACAGTCCTCGGAAGTACTGATGACTTTTCTCAACTCAGCCCTAGCCCAGACTCATGTACGCGCCCTCCTTCCTTCTTGGTTTGGGCCCCACGGTGGCTTGCCCCGACTCGGCCTCCCCTTTGCCTCTCGGAACCTCCGTGTCCTCACCTGCACAAAACCAGGATTCATAGTGGTATCTGTAATGAGGCCCCAAAGACATGAAAATGCATTGGCAACAAGATAATGGCTTGATCCTCTCCACTCCCGGGCCCTGCGGTATGTTCCAGAACAGCCAGCCCTGGGAAGAGCAAGAGACAAAAGGAGCAGACCATGCATCACCAAGGTGCGTGGTCCCCACGACCTGGGGTTCCGAGCATCTCCTCTGAGGGGCGTTTCTGACCCAGCCCGCAAAGATCTTTCTCACTATCATTACAGGCATCCGGAAACAGCCTTAGAATTATCAAGCAGGGCTTAAGAAGACGGCAGTACTCAGACAGAGATGGGCCCCAGGCGAGTGTTTACATGAAAAGGGAAGGCTCCCCAACAGTCCATGTTGATGAGTGCCCAGAACAGCAGACTTGCCCACAGTATGCCAACCATCTTTTCATTTTCCCTTGTGTCAGTGCAACAGAACAAGAACACAGGGATTTCTCAGATATAGCTACTTTATCGTGAGGGTTTCTGAATGCCCTACCTAGACTCGGAGTTGCTCAAGTGCAGGGAACGGGCCTTCCCTATGTGCTGCCCCCCGCAGGGCCTGCCGCACAGGAAGGTGGTGCAGGGCGAGGGATGGGAACAAGGAGCATGCAGTTTCCCTTAACACGCAGCACAGAGAACCTTCCAGCCAAGGACAGGAGGCTCAAGTGGGCAGAGGCAGGGTCCCGGCCCCATTTTACAAGAGCTGCATGGCCCACGCTCTCAGCGGGTCACGGGTTCAGAGCCCACCGGGGCGCTGGTTAATTCATAGTGTCCTTGACTCTGCAGAAGAGCTGTAAGTTGGCTCATCCATGGATTTGGGGAATTTCTAATAAGAAATTAATTAAGAGAATAACCATGTAGCCATCCAGAAAAGAATTCCACACCCAGCCATCTCTACTCCCTAACTGAACCGGTCTGGCAAATGCAGAGGGACACTGGCCTAAGGAAGTCTCCTCTAGAGGGAGAGAGACCCATGACAGGACAGCTGAATCCAGCAAAAGCCCATCACCCTCCAGGTGTGTGCACCTCACCCGTGGCCGAGGGCTCCAGGACAAGGTCTAAACTGGTGCAGGGAAAACCAGTCCTCGTGGCCATGCCAAATGCCAAGGTATTTCAGAAAAATATTGCACTTTCGGAGGAAAAAACTTACATATAATTCTAATAATGCTAAATGCTGTACAAGAACTGGATGAAATTGGACACGTGGGTGGCTCAGTCATTAAGCATCTGCCTTCGGCTCAGGTCATGGTCCCAGGATCCTAGGATCGAGTCCCACATCAGGCTCCTTGCTTATCAGAGAGCCTGCTTCTCCCTCTGCCTGACGCTCCCCTGCTTGTGCTCTCTCTCTCTCCCCCTCTGACAAATAAAATATTTTAAAAAAGAAGAACTGGATGAAATGGAAACAAATGACGAGAAACAGCAGATACAGGGGAGACTACTATGCCTCACAAAGCTGCCATGGCGGGGGAATGACAGGAGGTCTTAACAGCCTCGGTCGTCAGTAGGTTCAGGGTTTTAGGTCCCAAGAAGGAGCCAGATCTAGGGACAAGTTCAAAAGACCAGCACAACTTGGGTCAGCGGGGGAAAACTCAGAAAGAGCCTGCACGCCAGGGGCAAGCCGGCTAAAATAAGGTGCACTGCCTAGCCCCAGTGCCCACCGGCAAGCGACAAGGTGCCTCCACGATCACAAAGAAGTGGCCAACTAAGTGTAGTCGATGACAGGTAATACGTGAAACTGGAATCGCTACATGCTGCAAGAGCCTATCAAATATCAAAATGAAGCATGATGTTACAAGTGACCAGTGGTGCTTAAGTCGAAGTCTAAAATTAGCTGGTGAGTAAAGCTCACTTTTGGTCTGCAAGCCTGGCCCTGGGGGGGGAGGGGGGGCAATTTATCAGAAACTGACCTTCAAAGACATCTGGCTCCTTGGCTTTATAAGAACTGAAAGCTTGAACCCGAACAGGTATTTGTGCATCCATGTTTACAGCAGCCTATTCACGACGCCAAAAAGTAGAAGCAGCCCAGTGTCCCTCGATGGAGGAATGGATCGACAACACCTGGGACTCCTGGGGGGCTCAGTCGGTTAAGCATCCGACTCTTGGTTTCAGCTCAGGTCAGGATCTCATGGGTTGTGGGAGGGAGCCCTGCGCCTCTGCGGCAGGCTCCCTGCTCAGCAGGGAGTCTGCTTGGAAGATTCTCCCCCTCTGCCCCTCCTCCCTTCCCCAAGGAGGGGGTGGCAGGGAAGGTGATTAATGCCCGATCTGTTATTTTCCCCTGCTGAGCAGGAGGAAAGGTGCTTGGAACCAGGGAATCGCAGCAACAAAGCAAGGGGAGAGAGAGAGAGAGAGAGATCAGAGACCACAAACTCCCAATGTCCCTGGCTTTTGAATATAAGACAATGTCATGATTTTGGAAGCTAAACAGAAATCAGAAAAATTATTATTTTCCTGCTTTTCAGGCACTGGGTTACAGAAAAAATGGAGACGCAGGACACTCTGAGGGGAGCTGGCCCTTTGGAACTTGTCCAAAAGGGCAGAGATCGCCAAGGAGGTGGCTGCTGGGTCCCACCAGTTAGGGCCCAGGCACAGACAGGCACAGGCTGTCCTGTTATCGGCCAGGCCACTCTGACTCACGCTGAGAGCCGGCCTCGGGAGTCTCATTCAAATAGGACCGGCTGCATTTTGTAACAAGGTAAACACTGCCATATCGTTTTTACTGAACACAAAGTGTGTTTTTATCTTAGGTATACAGACCATAACTGGCTTCTACACGTACGAGATTTCCATGTTACTCATTAACAGTCCTAGCCGATCTATTTATGCAAAGCATCCCCGTTGTTTCCTCCTTCCACAGTGAGGCTTAACCGTGCAAAAGTAAAAGAGCTGTGTTTTCACCGGACCGCACCTCAGGTTAGAGCCCTGGTGAGGACAAGGTGAGCTCTGAGGTCAGGGATGGAACCGACGACCATCCTCCAAGAACGTGGGGAGCTAATTCAAGGCAGACCTCACTAGCAAGGACTGTCCACCCTTCTAGCTCCCCGCCCACCATCTCGGAGCAACCATGGCCATGCTTGTAGATCTGGAAAGAAGTGCATGACTTCATCATCCGCGACCATCCCCACTGCTCTGTAGCCCTGCCACACGCCAACACTGACCCAAAGACCACAAGAAGGGGTCCTCGCCCGCTGATATGTGACAGGTGGTGAATGTGAGGCCAGACACTTCTCCAGTGGAGAAAGGGAGGCGGAGGGGTGACCTGGTCTGTAGGGCTGTGACTACGACTCTGTTAGCCTGGAGACGGCTGGAGTTTAGGGAACCAGCTTCCTTCTGTGGTCAACGGATGAGTTCTAGCTAGCTTGTTACTGAAGCCCCATCAAAATAGTCTATAACACAGCCAACTACCCTTCCATTGCCAGAAAATTTCCATTTCCATTTCCAGAAAAGACAGGCTAATAATCCTTTCTATGGAAACCCTAAAGTGGGAAAATAAGTGGGCTTATTAGCCTTGGAGATGGTGTGGCCACGCGGGGAGCCATCAACATGTCGGGAACGATGGAAGGCTTCTGACTGCTCCCCATCCACTGAATGGAGCTCCGCGGCGTGGTGTTTATTCACCGCACCACCAAGCGTGGGGAACAGGAGCCTCTCAGCTTACTCGGAAAGCCCAGCACACTCAACCCTCCTGCAGCTCTGCCATCATCGACAGGAGCCCCTTCCCCAGACCATAGCACAAGCAGCCCCGAGAGATTGCTCCTGGGCCTAGTAGCTGCCCAAGGGACACGGGGAAGAGCAGGAGAGGGGGCCCTAGACTTGGATACCCTGGGGTCCACTCTGCGAGACACCGCCTCTCCCAGGCTCAGGCTCCTCACCTACAAAATGAGGTCCCTAAGAGCGCCCATGCCCTCCCTCACTGGGTTCTTCAGGGACGTAGTGAGTTAATCCACACAGGCCGTGGCCTGGTATACAGCAAGTACTCAGTAGACGTGAGCTGCTGTTAGTCCTCCCAAGACAAGAGATCCGAAGGTCAGAAGGCAGGGCTCCCTAACTGTTGAGCCCCGGAAGCAATACAGGCCTAATATAAAGCTGGTAGGGAGGTTCCGAGGGCAGTTTTCATTTGATACGAGAGTCTTTCTGAAGAATAAACAAGGGACTCAGAAATGGAGTAGAAGAGGCATCTACTTGTCCTTGGCCCTCCCACACAAGCTGCAGGTAGTTAGCTGGCTATTCTCTGATGCAACAGCAGAGCATTACTAAGAAAAAATGTGAAGACCCTATCAGTTTCAAGCTCTTAAGGAAGGGAGTCATTCCTCCTGTCAGCTCAAACCCTTCAAGAGACCTCGCTTAGCCTCAATTTTCTTGAAATGGCTGACAAAAGTCCTTGGTATGGGAACCAGGCACTTTATCCCAGAGGGGATCAGGCTGATCAGGAGGAGACCTGGGGAGTCAAGTGACTAGAGGGAGCTCAGAGTCGAGAGGCTGGCTAACCCAGGGACAGTGGCCCCCACAGAAGATGCCTTCTCCAGACAGGCCTCTTGGGAGCCTTTCCTTCAGATCTATAGGCACAAGGCATCTTGCCCACAGCCCTGAGCAGTCTGTAGTTACCCGTGGCTGCCTGGAGAAATCGGATGAGTTTTGTGGGCGGTGAGGATGGGGGAACAGATACTGATCCTTCATAAAACTACCCGTGATACATACCCCACCCAAAGGAAAAATCCATTTTCCCCATTAAGAACAACTCAAATACAATCTCGTACTGTCTCTAAAATCCATCAGGCTACAAATATCGCACGCTACCGAAGGGAGTCATT
Organism: Potos flavus; assembly: GCA_028534135.1. Taxonomy (NCBI): domain Eukaryota; kingdom Metazoa; phylum Chordata; class Mammalia; order Carnivora; family Procyonidae; genus Potos; species Potos flavus. The sequence goes on from CM052895.1 coordinate 25,890,137, forward strand.
TCAAGGAAAAGCTCAGAGGGAACCAAAACACTACAAAAAAAAAGTTTAATGGCAATTTTTCCTTAAGTAAAGTGCAATCTTTCCCAGCCTACTCCCAATTTATGGTCTTTAATCAGGTGTGTCCCTGGGAAAAGGGTCTGATGCTTGGGACTCCAAAGAGAAAGCTCTCCGCATCACACACACACATCCCGGGGTCATCGCTAGAAGGACTGTGGGTGCTCCTGCACGGGCGGGCAGGGTGGGGGTCCTGTGGGCAGAGGGCTCTGTCTTCTTCTTCGGCTCCAGAAAGCCTTTACATTCCAAGAGTGTCTCTAGAAAGAGTGCCACCTTTCCAATCAGGATCTCGGCCTGGACATACAAGTCACCTTTGATCTAATGAGGAAAAAGCCACTGCGCCCAGCAGTGGGAAGGGGCGGGGAGCAGTACTGGCCTCTCAAAACCCTAAGAGCTGCAGCCTGACAGCAAGCAGCCGCGAGCTTCCTGCTGCAAGGTGGTAAGGCTTTCCGTAGGAGTCAACAGGAAAGTCACTGCTTCCTGGAGGAGGGGAGCCCGGCAAGTCTGGAACAGAAGACCCGGGCAGGCTACACGTACTGCCAAGGTTCACTCACTGGTCTGCCTCTGCCGGTCCCTCGGGCCCCGGCAAACTGTCGGCTGAGCTCACAGGGCAGGAGCAGGGTCCTCCACTCCTGTGCTCCGCAGGGGCCAACTCCTGTGGACACAGGCGCATCACGTCCCAGGGCGAAGCCTGCTGCATCGGGCACCGTCCATCTAAGGAAGAGGCAACTCCCTTACCCTCTCTGGGGCTCCGTTTCCTCACCTGAACGTGGCAGACAATAAAATAGCCCACCCCTTGGGACTGTTAGGAAGATTATATGATGACCTCCTTTGAGAATCAGTCAGCACAGTGCTGGAAACAGGCAACAGAACACAGCTACTATCGCTGCTGTTATTCTATGAACCAAATAAAGGGCAAAAAGGAAAAGCAACCTATATTCTAGAGTTTTACACTGTACTGAGATCTCTCAAAAACAATAATACTTTGTGCGGGGTGGGGTGCCAGGTAGACATAGACACTCCTGCATGAAGTCCGCAGTGAGGGACTGACGTCTAAAATGCAGCCCTCAGGGGCCTGGGTGGCTCAGGCGGTTGAGTCAGACTCCTGATTTCAGCTCTGGTCGTGATCTCAGGGTCCTGGGATCGAGTCCCACATCGGGCTCCCTGATCAGTGGGAAGCCTGCTTCTCCGTCTGCCTGCTGCTCCCTGCTTGTGCTCTCTGACAAATAAATAAAATCTTAAAAAAAAAAAAAAAAGCAAAAACCAAAAAACAGCTAGCCAACAACACTTTTATGCAGCGTTAAGGTAGCTGCAAACGTATTCCCTGAACAGAGACTAACATACTAGCTGAATTTCAACTAACATACTAGCTACATCATAAAAAACTCAACACAGGGCAAAGATTCATACCAAAAAGTTAACTACTATCTCTAGAGAGCAAAATTACAGGTATTATCTACTTTCTATAAGAAAGAGCTATCTCTGTAATTTACGAAGTTATTTTAAAACCAAGGCCACGTCTCTCTGTGAGAGAACCGGGGTGTGGCCGAGGTGCCCTAAGTCACGCTGTGGGAAGAGCCATTCTCCTGGCCCCCAGTCGTGCTGGATGGGGTCACCGCCCCAGTGTGGCAGCTGCCGGGATAAGCCCTCAACCAAAGATGTGGACACGGAGCCTCATCTTCACTGTGAGCATGTTCAAATCACCCTGTCATGTCCTGCCTTTTAGGACAACCCTGGGGAACCACACTATAAGCAGAATATAGATTCTTCCCCCGTGCGGCTAACCACGCTGACCACCGGGAAGCAGGTGCCAGGTGTCCGCAGGCCCCGGGCCACGCTGGGGGGTGTGGGGGGGGTATGGTCACAGCCGCGGAGCCGGCCCCTCCAGCACAGCGAATGCCTCATTTCTACCTGGAAGGATATGTTCTACGGAAAGATCCCTGTCACTCTAGGTGACCCCGCTCTCACTGGGAGGGCCCAACACCACGGTCTTGGCTCCAATCCCAGACACTGACCTACGCTGTCCCACCTGAACCTTCTAATTTCCCTAGATGCCTTTTACCCCAAGCAGCTTTCCCTCTTGTGCCCAACAAACCAATTTCCTCATTGTTTATACCAATATAACTTTAAAAAGCTTCTGCGAGAGGTGATGTGAATGTACAGGCCATGTTTCAAGACGAGGTAAAAGGAGTCTTGGAGCAGAACACCCAGGCCGCACCGAGGCGGAAGGGGTAAGAGCAATGAAGCCAGCTGGCCTGGGAGCCGCTGAGACTCCCAACGCCTTCCGTTCCCCGGGGCCAGCCAGGTCTGGCCGGCGCACCGGCTCCCTGTCAGCGGACACCGGGCACACCGCGCCAGCAGGCTCAGCCACCTGAATCTGCAGAGAGCAGTTGCCTTTTTATCCTCCATTACCCCTGAGTGCTGGGCAGGCCAAGGCTGTTGGAAAGGCAAAACACGGTGCTTTGCATAAAGTATGTGACCAAACCAGAATTCATCTCGATAGCCAAGAAAATGGAAAAATTCAAGGCCATCTTTAGGAGCCTATGGTCCCCCAGTATCTGTGAGCAGAATGTTTTCACACGGGGCGTCTGGGTAGACAAAGAATCTGAAGAACAAGATCTCATTAGAAATGATAACATTTCCTTAGTGCCTGACACAAGGGAAAAAGGAAGATGAAGGTAGAAAGAAGTTTTTACTCACTCATGTGAGGCCACGTGACACAGGGAAGCACGTCCAGCCCTGGGTCAGAGGCCTGGGAGACCAGGGCCAGGCATCATAACTTCTCTAAGTCCCCGGTTCCACATCTGTAAAATCTAGGAAAGTACCACTTAGCCTGAAGGACGACTGCGAGAACTGAAGGCACGTCCACAGAGCTCTCAGCCCCGAGGCAGGCGGCTCGCGCGGTGCCCAGCAGATGGCAGGCGCCGAGGGGCTTCGGGCTTGGACTGGTTTTGAATCCCAGCTCTGCCCGTTCCCAGCTGGGTGACCACGAATAATAGCCTTGCCTGTGCTGCAGAGGCTTTATCTGTATGATGGGGATAAGAAACGACCTACCTCAGAGGGCTGTTCGCAGACTAAATGAGTGAATATATTAAAGTGCCTGACACCCAGTAACCACTTAAGTATTAGCTTTATTATTTAGCTAGTTTTTATTACTTAGTAATAAGTTAATATTAAATATTTTAAAACTTGGACCTCTGGACTCAAACTCTTCTTGTTCTTTCTCTTTTTAAAGATTTTATTCTTAAATAATCTCTACACCCAAAGTGGGCCTCGCACTCACAACCCCAAGATCGAGAGTCGAATGCTCCCTGTCTGAGCCAGCCAGGTGCCCTTCTGCTGGTTTTAATATAGGGATGGGTATCAAACACCCAGGTTCTCCAGTCCCAGACTGAAAAGAAGCTCAGAAACAAAGGCTGCCCGGTCAGAGGCCGAGAGGGAGTTCTATATTGTTCCATGTTCCCAGAGTCTTCTTCTAGGGCAGGCCACCAGAAAAACTCACATATTTTTCAGCTGCTGATGAAACGGGCTAGGAAGTCCTTTTCTGCCACTGCACTCAAAAGCAATGGGCAACTTAAATTTTTCGTTATGCAGACTCCATCTCAGTGGCTCTCAAAGGAAGGTGATTTGCGCCCTGAGGAAATCTGGCAATGTTTGGAAACGGTCTGGTTGCCATACTGAACAGATACTACTGGCATTTAGTGGATCAAGGTGAGGGAGGCTGCTAAGCATCCTACAAGGCATGAGACAGCCCCACCACCCCTAACAAAAAAATTACCCAGTGGGGGCACCTGGCTGGCTCGGTGGGTGGAGCACACGATTCTTGATCTCAGGGTTCTGAGATTACTTAAAAAATAAAATCTTTAAAGGGCACCTGGGTGGCTCAGTCAGTTAAGCCTCCAACTCTTGATTTGGCAAGGGTCACAATCTCAGCATTGTGAGATGCGGCCCTGCATCGGGCTCCGCACAGGGCTCTCTGCCTCTGCGCCTCCCCGCCCTCTGTCTCTCTCCCCCTCTCTAACAACATAAAAATCTTTTAAAAAAAATTATCCAGCCCCATGTCAACTGTGAAGTTGAGAAACCGTGCCCTATAGGAAAGTTGCTTCTTGACAAAGCAAGGGAGAGGGGAGAGAACACACCACGACTCTACGCTACGATGGCAGCCGGGTACAAAGGACACGTGCATGTTAGCAAGAGCTGCCCGGGAAATAAAAACGCAGAAATGATTTCAGATGACGGTGTATGTGGAGTATGTGCAGTGTGAAAAAAAAAAATTTCTGCCTGAGTTGTTACTATGTTTAGGGGCCAGAGAAGAAGTGAGGGCCAGCGCTAGGTGGAGGCAAGAATGACTCAAAGCTCCATCTCTCAGGTCTGACCATTTGCACCGCTGACGGCCAGCCAGTGGTGACAGAGCTCCAACCCCCTGCGACGTAAAGAATACTCTGCTCTGAACCCAGGCATGTGAAGTCAGTGAGGGAGGGAAAGGTAGTGCAAATGGCCTTTTCTGCAAATCCAAGCCCAGAGCTGAACAATTTAAAAAAGCTTATTCCAGAATCGCACCTGTCCCCTCTCCTGCCTCTTTCTAAACTCTTCTTCATCTTCGATGAGCAGCTACGGTGCTGGGTCTGGGGACCATACTGCCTCCATCTCCTACCCCTTCCTTACTCATCTTTCTCTTCCTCCCTCTCTAGAGGCCTCTGTCCTTCTGGCCACTGGATCTGTCCCCTCCTCAGAGCAAAGAGCCTACATGACTAAACCCACTTGCTGGGTCAGAAACCACAAGCTTCTCGATTCTGACAGGCCTGGCTGAAGTCTTCAAGATGTGGGCCCAGTCCCATGTTGAGACATAAGGGCACTCCGAGGAATTCCATGTAAACTCCATCTGGGTATCAGAAGATTCCAATGAATGACCCAGGATATGGGCTGAGAGATGCAAGAGGAAGGACAAACGTTAAAAAGATTGAACAAAGAGAAACTGAGGCTAAGATTATAAAGGAATATTTTGCAAGACCACTGAAGATGCAGGAGACCAGGATAAAGCAGGAGGCCAAGAAGGAAGAAGAACTGCAGAGGCACCAAGTATGCCAAGGGTGGACCTCAGCCAGATTCGAAGGCAGCAAGGGAGTAGAGCCCATGGCCACCGGCCACCTGTCCTAGAGGGGTGCCAGTGAAGCGAAGTCAACACAGAGGGAGACAGGCTCTCAAGTCAGAGGCAGGATTAGAGCGCCTGCTCCAGCACTTACTAGCTCGGACCTGGGCAAACTCTCTCCTTTAACAGGACCCACCTCACAGGGCTGCCATGCCAATGAAATGGTGGAGGAGATACCGTGTTTAGCATCAGGCCTGGCGCCCAGCAGAAACTCAGCCAGCAGCAGCTCCTAGGGCCACTCCCAGGATTCGGTATACAGGAGGAATGAGAACCCGAGGTAAGGCCTGAAGCAGAAAGATTCACGAGACACCTGCGGAGGGAGACAGTATCATGGGGGAAGGGGACACTCGACCATTCAACAAACAGGAGGAACTGAGTAGTGACCCTAACATACCCAGGCTCCTGCCATCAAGGAGCTTCTATCCCGGCGGGAGGAGAAAGGCAGCCAAGGAACACACAAGAGTATGACGTGGCAAGGGAGCTGAGAAGGGCAGGGACAGAGAGGACCCAGCTAGGGTGCCGCATTTAGGCAGAGGGCCAGGGGAAGCAGCTGGAAGGCCTCTCTGACTAGGTGACTGCTGAGTATGGACCAAAAGAGGCCACAAGGTGTGTAGATTTCTGAGAAAAAGTGAAGGCCCTGAGTGGCAGCCCGAGAGGGGGGCAGAGCATGCAGAACGCTGCTGGCTCTGAGCGGGCCTTGCTGGCCACTGGAAGGACTGGGGTTTTTACTGTGAGTGACCTGGGAAGCTCTCAGGGAGTCTGGGCAGGAAACAGACAGCAGGGGCAGGAGTAGAGGAGGGAGACCAGGTCTGTGGCTGTGACTCCAGAGGAGGACTTAGGGGCTGTCCCAGTTGCCTGAGAACCAGACGGGGCATGACACTCAGCAACTGGCCTCCCCACCTGGCCCCTGAGGGCTTCTTGTCTTCACGGGCCCTATCCACCCACAAGCAAAAATTCAGAAATTTATGTGGGCCGAAGGAGAGCATGAACTTCCTCATTGCCCGCCCATGTGCCATCAAGTGTACAAGGATAATTACTTTATTCTTCATCACGGCCCTGTAATCCCCATTTTACAGAGAAGGGAACGAGTTGTCTGGGTCCCTTGACCTTGGAGCCCCTTCTGGTGCTATTCATCTGCCCAGGGCAGCAGAGAAACTCCACCCAGATTCCTAAGCAGCGTGACTCTTGGTGGCACCACGCAGCATCCCTGCTGGGACACTGTCATCTGATACCTGGCAAGGAAGGTTCTGAGCGGGACTTTATCTCTGCTGGAAAGGCTTCCCGGTGCAATGAAAGGGCCCGATCGGAGTTTCTGATGAAAAAAAAGCATAAAAGGCTCAAACAAGCCACGTTGTAATTCCACACCGCAAGCCAATCCACCAGAGACGCCAGACCGTTAAATTCCTTCCTCTTCCATCCTCATGACGACTGATGAGAGCAGTGGCAGACACCAAGGAGAGCATCCAGAAAGAGAAATATGCCATTCTATCACCACCCTGCCCCCAGCTGCTGACCTTGGACTAAAGGAGAGGCGACGCTGAGTTTCTGGTTGGCTGGCCAATGACCCAGTAGGGCACTCCGGGAATAGGCACTCCCCTCTGCATCTTCAAGTTACAAAGAACCATAATAAGGTCACTTTTCGTTCCCGATTGACAGGCCTAGAAACCCGGTTCAAAGGCCAATTGGGCTTTTGAACTCCATGGGGACATCCCAAGGACTCTGCTGAAATAGAATACATTCATCTTTTAAAAACGATTCTATTTATTTGAGAAAGAGAGAGTGAAAGAGAGCATGAGTGGAGGGGAGGGGCAGAGGGAAAAGCAGACTCTGTGCAGAGCAGGGAGCCTGATGTGGGACTCGATCCCAGGACCCTGGGATCATGACCTCAGCCGAAGGCAGAAGCCTAACTGACTGTGCCACCCAGGCGCCCCAAATTTATTTCATTTTAAATCAATACCTTGCCCGATACGACAGTCCTAACCCAGAAGAACATGTACAAAGCCCTGATATCTGGACTCCCGAGATGAATAGCACCAGAAGGGGCTCCAAGGTCAAGGGATCCAGACAACTCACATGAATTCACAACCACCTTTCAAAATGGTGATCTTTCCACTCATCCAACATCCATTTCCTGAGCACATACGATGTGACAGCACAATCCCTGGTGAGGTAGAGACGCAGGAGACAAAGACAGCCACTGTGAGGTTTCCAAGGGGAGGCAGGCATGCAAAGATCAGGGCGGTTAGGTAACCTGCCCAGGTCCTGGAGTTAATAAGAGATTTGAATCCAGATTAATCATACTCCACTTTGTCTCTGCTCCTAGGAAGTGGATATCCTGCTCTGAGCTACCAGGTGTTGTGTTTGTTCTGTGGCGGCTGGGGGGAGGGGGGGGTGATGGTGGCAGCAGGGAGATGGGAATGGGCTGCGAAGAAGGTACTGTCCTGAGGTGGTGTTTGAGAGGGGCCATGGAACCTGCTGGACCACAGCACCAGGACAAAAATAAAGAAAAACATTTAGCTTGGAATCGGGACTTATATCCGAGGTCGAACTCACTGATCCTGGGCCAGTCACTAAACCTCTCTGGGCTTCAGTTTTACTCTCTCTAAAAAGAGGGGGTTAGCCTAACAAGGGATGGCAAATGCCTTCATCTCATCCAGCAATTCAAGCCTATTCACAGTGGCTGCCCAGGGCACTGGGGTAAGGAGGATTCTGAGGCCGTGTTCGGGCTAAGCAGAAAGGGCCAGTGAGGAAGGTCTGCCAGGAGCCTGGGTGGGTGATTAACCTGGGTGATCCTCGGAGGACTTCCGCTGCTGCTGTGAGGTGGCTGAGGGGTGACCGAATTTTTAAAACTCTCTTTCACTACTTTGTAAGCAACTCACAGAACCTTTCTTCAATAAGCAGATTTCCTAATGTAAGACTGGAGATACTGCTGTGTTTAATTTTTCACTTTAAACCATTCCGTAACCGTGGCACAGTCACGAGAACCTAGAACCAGCCGTGGTAGTGAGAATGCCTCGCAAGACAGGAGTCCACCTGTCACCACGGGGACTTGCTGCGAAGCTCGCGAAGATTCCCCAACACACACACCATGCTGCAGTGTGGCTCTGCCTCTCCCCTTGAATCCCGGCGACACAGCCCCGTGGCTGCGTGAACCAACGGGGTGTGCTGTGCTATTCTGAGCCTCCCGGGCCTGGGTGGGGAAAGGCCTGGCAGATCATTACAGGGTAGTGATGTGAGGCTCGGGGCAATCTGGGTGAGAGGTACACAGAATCATCTGTACTATTTCCGCAAGGCTGTTTTAAGTCTGAAAATTAGAAGTTAAAGAAAGTTTCTTTTTCCTTTCTTTCTTTTAAAGGAAGGCCTGAAAATAAATAAATAAATAAAGTGCCTGGCAGCTCCCACCTTTGCTCACAGACACTGAAGGACGAAAGAGCCCACCTACCTGCGGCCGCTATACGGGGACGATGCCCAGCCTAGCCCCACCGAGAGGCCACGTGGAGGAGAAGGGGGAGAGTAAGACATCAGATATGGGGTTTTGTGGGTCTTTTGGATTTAAAAGAACAATTATTCATTACAATGAACTGGAAGGAGAAGATTTTACTGAAACAGAAACAGCTGAGAGAATATGGCTGAACCTAAACCTTCAAGGGAAATAAGAGGGGAAACAAAGCCAGTGAGAGTGGAGAAGACCAAGACTGGTTTGGAACACACGTAACGACTGTAGCATCTAGTGATAAGCACTGGGTGTTTTAAGTGATGAATCACTGAATTTTACCCCACAAATCAGTATTGCACTGGATGTTAACTAAAATTTAAATTAGAAAAAAATAAAATTTAAATTAGAAAAAATAAAGACGGCAGCATCTAAGTGTGGGTATCTTCTGACCCTCCGCCCCCCACAGTCAGGCTGCCACTGGGCTCCCATCCCCTCTCCCTTCTGAAGCTTCCGCTAAACCACATGCCTTCTCCCTACTGCATACACAAGCCAACCCGACAGCACCCTTTTGTACGTGCTAGAAACATAAAGCCTGGAGGAGAGTTTATAAATCTCATTCAAGACTAGAACGTACGCACAGTCAACCCAGCACCCCAGTTATCATCTACGTTCCAGCCCCCGGAGATGCCCTGGGGAACAGGGACGGACCTTTCAAGCCAAGCGCTGCCCCAATTACAGAATCTCTAACTTGGGATGGTTTGTTACAAAGCAATATGTTGACCTTCCACCTGTGGCAAAACGCCTTCTGTTCTGGCTGGGTAAGATGTGACTATCTGAATGGGTCTTTTAGACCTAATTCCTTGGGCTGAGGTTGGTTTCATGTTCTTCCTGGCTAAATGCTTTTGTTTCCGGAGTTCCTTTTCATATAGCATCCCTAGTCTTATTTCATTAGGATTTATCTTTCCACATATCTAAAACTATTAGAGGTATCTTCCCCTCTTTTCTTCTAGCAGGGTTTTGCTCCTTGCATTGTCTTTGTCCCCTCAGAGTCCCTTTTTTGTCTGTTTTGGTCACCATCCATCATTTTGGAGCCTTTACTCCGATCTCTGGAGACCCTCTATTGTTGGTTAATACTTAAGGCTGAGATGCTATCACTTTCAGCCTGAAGAGTCTTGACTAACCACAAATGTGAAAGTCTACACTAGGACAGTACCAACGAGGCTGACTGAATTCAGGCACTGACGAGACAGAACACAAAAATGAACTGAATTCAGAGAGAGGAGGTGCTTGGAAAGCAGCCTGTCCAGGGAAGCGGCTGGAGCACGAGGGACTGGTAACACACAGGGAAAGCTTCCCAGGAGTGACATTCTGTGTCACCCCCGAGGCGTGTAGGCTGGGCCAAGTGGGAATGAGGGGTGAGGAGTGAGGGAAGCGGCGTGGCACGGAAGAGGCCCTGTGTACGTCTAGATGCCGATGAGGACACCCTGGGCTCAAAGGGGATGTGGTGACTGAGGAGACAGCTGGGGGTCTCGGAAGGGGGTGGACAGAGCTTGTCCTCAGGGAGGGCTGGGGATGACGTGAACTGTGGGCAGCAGAGCGCCATGCGGTGAAGCGTCTGCCAAGATGGTGACCGACGACTCCTCTGGCCCCACATCCCACACCATTCCTCCAGAGACAGAGCTTATTTTACGCAAATGCCTGTAATAGCTGCCACTTCCTAGTCCTAACAGCCAAGCACAGTGTCCGTCAACTAATGAATGGATAGAGAAAACGTGGTGTATCCATAAAATGGAATATTATCTGGTGACACAAAGGAATGGAGGACTGACAGATGCTTACAACACGGATGAACCTTGAACACATTATACTAAGTGGAAGAAGCCGGTCATAAAAGGCCCATAAGGGCTGTGGCATCTAGTGACGAGCACTGGGTGTTGTAGGATTCCATTTATAAGAAATGTCCAGGACAGGCAGATCTACAGAGATAGAACAGATTAACGGAGGGGGAGGGTTAAGGATATGGGTATCTTCTGGGGTGATGAAATGTTCTGGAATTACAGTGGTGATGCTCATACGACTCTGACTATACTAAAAACTACTGGATCTTACACTTGACATGGGTTAAGAGTATGGTATGTGAATGATCTCTCAATAAAGTTGTTACTAAAAAAGGTGGGGGTGTCGATGACATCTAGTTCCCCTCCCATTGAATCCAGCCACCCTTATGACTTGCTTTGAACGAGAGAATATGAGTAAGTGATGCTGGGCCAGTTCTGGGTCTACCCGTGAAATGGCTGGTAAGATTCCACCTTCACCCTCTTGGGAGGGAGCTGCCATATAAATAAGCCAGGCTAGATGACAGACGACAGGTAGAGAGAGGCCTCATGGAGGTGAACCAGTAAACGACATTTTGGGACGTAAATGACATTTTGGGACGTTCCAGCCCCAGCCAAGCTGACCACTGAATTAAGTGACCCCAGGAGAAATCACATAAAACCAACTCACAGAATCATGAGAATAAATCACTGTTGTTTTAAGCCGCGGAGTTTGGAGTGCGATGCTATATGACAGATAACTGACACACCACCTCTCCAAGCCCCGGGTTCCACCTCTGTAACATGGGATTAAAGCTACAGGGCTCTTGGGAAGGTCACATGAGGCCAAGAGGCAGGAACCCGGCTCAAGAAACACTGGTTGCTATGGTTATTATTAGTACACAACATCCCAGGAGCCCCTCGACATACTGCAAGTATGCTCCCAGGGAGGCCCCATTCCCACAAGCACCTGCTACCTCCAATCACAGGGTTTCCAAAAAACTGGTTTCCCAAGAAAAACAAAGGTATTTTTTACTACAATTTTTGTAGCACAAAAAAATGAACTTGGAACCATAAATAGTCTAAGGTTCTGCTTAGATCGGCCATCCACCCAGCTACTATCCATTCAACACACCTTCATTAAGTCCTTACTGATTACCAGACACTGATAAACAGCAGCTCGGAAGACCTTCCGTTCCCTGAAACAGCAACAGTTACCACGTAGGGGGCTGCTAACAGAAGGGACTACACACTTGCACTTCAGCTAGAGATGTACCTGAAGTCATAGATAAAATCTAAAATCATCCACCCGGAGAAAAAGGTGATAGGTACACATTTTGAACCAAACCCTCAGGATTCCCATCTGGAATCTGCCACTTTTAGCGGGGTGACCTGGAGCATGTCATTACTCCCCTCTGTGACTTCATGACTTCACCATAAAATGGCAATAACCTCACAGGACTGTTGCAAGGATTAAATGTTAATGTAAATAAAGCTCTCAGGAGACCACTCGGCACACAACAAGCACACGGTGAGTATCAGCATTTTTAAAAACCTGAAGGCACTGTAACACAGCAACCATTCTGCAAGCCAAAAGGTCATAGAACAGTCCTAAGAGTCACCCAGACACCTAGCACAGTGCTTCTCAAGACGTTTCCTTTCTACTGATACTTTTTGCAAAATGCCGATCACCTGCCCTAATGCTCTCAAAGTTCTTCGCTGGTTACTCTCGCTCTCTAGTCCTCACAGCCGTCCGCAGCCTGGCACTGGTCTGCACAGGCGACTCTTGAGTAGCACTGCTCTAGGACACAGCAACAACTCACAGGCCTGCTGAGAACTCAGCTCACAGGTTCAAGAGAATTACGAAAACACGGAAGTAAAGAAAATCAACCCAACAGCTGGGGCAAGAGAATGACTTGCGGGTCAACAAACTGAGAGAAAATAATCTCGACAGGCCAAATCTAAAAAACAAAAGCGGCTGCCCGAGTAAGGACCCACCTGGTACCTTCCCCACCAGCACTCCAGAAGGTGCCCTCGGGAAACACGTCAACCAGGAAGTCATCAGCCCCAGAGCGATAAGAGACATAGAGAAAGTAGGCATAACTGATTCAGGCCTCCCAAGAAAGAAGTCCTTCTCAGGAATTAGAAACCATCCTAAGGAGTCACCAAGCTTTGAGAACATCAACCACGGCACACAAAGGCCTGAGTTCCTTCTCTGCAAAGAAAACATGCAAACATTTCCTTTGGTGACATGGGCCTGTGCCCCACGCACACCCACATATACACACACCCCGTTCCCAGTACCTGTGGTTTTAGGAGGCTCCTGAGGTCCGCCTTGCCAGCCATACTGTGGGTATCCTTGGTAGGGGTACCCCTGAGGAGGTGGGTAGGGTCCTGCCATAGGTCTTGGAGGGTAGCCCTCTGGTCCCATTGGTTGTGGTGGATAAGGTGGGTACGGGGCCGTCGGACCAGGGCCCGGATACGGTGGAGGGTTCCCTGGGTTCATCAGGGACCTGCAGAGTGTACCTAGGAGACAAATAACAAAAATTATTTTCATCTAACCCATGGAAATCATTAGGAAAAAATTTCGACTCAAGGGACCATTTACAAAACACCTTTAAAGGTTACAAACCTCTTGTAAACCTTCAGTTCTGTCCACTGTTTCTTTCTCACCATTCCCACAATCGACAGATAAATATCTTCTGTATCTGTTTACCTGCCTTCTGCCTGCTTCCTCACTAGACTGTAGGCTGTGAGAGCAGGGATCAAATCACCTGTGGACCATCACCATGACGCTGGAGCTTAGCACACTGCCTGGTACGTGAACAGCATCTTTTTGTAATTCTTGAAATGTCCACAAACGTGACTGCATAGCTCTAGGAAGAAGGCACCAAGTGTAACGGCACTAATCATGAGTCAGATCAGTGGGGGCTAACCCAGCACGAGAAATCCTCCAAAAAACAGGGCTGGGCCACACTGGGGTCTTCTAACAAACAGCACTACTGCTGTGACCAACAAAGACCCACGACTCTAAGCAGTTGAGCTGTGTGCTTAGTCCTCGCTGGACAGAGGGCACTCAGATCATCCAAGGTCCTACGACTCTGGAGGGCTCACCAGGAACCCTCACATTTGTATTTAATGGTGCCTGTTCTTGGTGGTTTGCTTCTGTGAGGGAGGCCATTGCTTCCCAGCCCCCAAAGACTTTTAACCATTCTCTTGACTGGCCTTGAAGATGCTGGGCCAGTGTCTCCTCTCCATCATCTCTGCAACCCCTGCAGTGCCTGACATTACCATGACTTGATTAAGAGCATTACTGGGGAATGCAAAGTCCATACTCTGGATGAACACGCTATCTGTACTCTTGCTGCGACGTACTGTTACGCATCTGCAGTAGTAATATCTAACTCTATCTGTTCGAGTGTCTTCTATCCCCCAACCAAACCATAAGTTAATAGAAGCAAGACTTTCATAGTCAAAATTTAACAATTTCACTATTAATTCTTCTTTATAACAAGTTATCAATAAATTTTTACGTGACTGTGTATGTAAACGAAGACCAAAATAACCATAAAGTAAGGTTCCCTAGAAAATCCAGATTAAAGTAATAGTGGACTTTGCAGGTTGCCCACACAACTATATCCCCCTTCATAATAGCGGTCAGATTTCTGGTCAGGTATCCATCCATTCTTCCTTCCATTAACACCTCTGGGATGAGCCCAGGGTAACCTAAGCCAACCCAGGTCACCCTTTCCCCCTTTCCATCAAGACTGGTAGAAGGAGAGGCGCCTGGGTGGCTCAGTGGGTTAAAGCCTCTGCTTTCGGCCCAGGTCATGATCTCAGGGTCCTGGGATCGAGACCCAAGTTGGGTTCTCTGCCTGCCTCTCTGCCTACTTGTGATCTCTCTCTCTGTGTGTCAAATAAATAAAATCTTAAAAAAAAAAAAAAAAGATTGGTAGAAGGAATCCAGTACTAAGTCGATCACAAATGGCATTCCTTGGCCAATGGGACTGGTTCTGACATGGTCTGGTAATTAAAAGCTAACACACTCCCGACCTTCCTTTCCCCTTAACTCGAGCACACACAAAGTCTTAGCAAGGACACGGCCTAGAGGACTGCTGACCGCCCATGTGCAGCCCTGATGAAGAGGTGCTCCAGAAAAGCAGAGCAGAAAAGGAAAGGATTCCAGGTGACTTTGTAATGGTTCATAAATCAGGCAGAAACCTAGCCTAACCTCAACTACCTCTACAGAATTTCCAGTTCTAGGAACCAGTAGTAAGTAAGCTAATGAGCCCCTCTGAGTGACATTCCAGCATGCATATAGTCACACAGCGCTGACCATGCCTGGCGCTGTGCTAGGCAATGGGGTACAGAGATAAATAGGGCTCAAACCCATTCCTTGGGCACCTGGTTAAAAAGGCAAACATAAGGATAGTGATTTTTAGAAAAGGTGATAAACAGACAGCTGGGCAGGAATAGAGGCTTAAACCCAGTAGGAGGCGAGAGTGTCACTTGAAGGAGGTGATTATAAATGGAAACTTTATAATATGGAATCAAAATGGCTTGAAGGTCTCTATTTTGACCACATCTGCATTCTGTCCCTCATGTTAGAGACTTAGGTTTCCAGGGGCCTAACAGGAACTCAGAATAAAACTCGAGTTCTTTCCCTTCTCTGCTCTCAGCCAACACGACATCACACTCTGACCTGAAAACGGCCTTTCCGCTCATCCTAACGCGAAGGCTCATAGTGACTAACGCTGCAATAATCACATGGCTCTGGGCACACATACGTAACCCCAAACCACTTCCGCATTTCTTTCTTCTACCAAGAAGGCTGTGGAAAACCTAGTGAGCCTGGTTTAAAACAGAAATCAATCTCATTGACCCTCCCAGTCCCCCAAATGGCCATTCCATTATTTACTTTTCAGGTCACAGAATTAGAACACAACCATCATAACTACGCTTTCCAGTAATTCAGTATATCACGGGGGTGGGGGGGCTCCTTTGAACTGAACTAATCCCATCAAAACTGTATTTTATCTTGATTAGTCCAACAAGACCCTGTAGTAATGATCATTCTCACTCTAGCAAAGTCTGGACCAAACTCTGTAAACATTGTCCTTGAGAACAGCTACCCATGAGAAGAAAAAAGAACAAAGTACATAGAACTATTACAACTTCAGACCTCGATATTTCATGACTTTTCTGGGTCCATCTACTTGCATCTATTCTCCACTATCCTGTGCTGTTCTCTCTCTGAAACGTTCCAAACTCTTCCAAATGTATTTGCTCTCTCTCCTTCTCCCTCAATATGTTTCCCCCCCTCAATTTCTCCCTCTACCTGAGGAATCACTTAATGTCTAGGGAGAAAAAAAAAATCCCTGGTGCTACTCACAGAGGCACTTATAAAGAACATAAACCAATCAGGGGCTCCAGCTGCCATACCTCCTGCCCTACTGTGTCCCGATGTTCCCAAGACAGTCATCTTTTTTATTTTTCTTTTTTTAAGATTTTATTTATTTATTAGAGAGATGGAGAGAGATCACAAGTAGGCAGAGCAGCAGTCAGAGGGAGGGAGCAGGAGAAGCAGGCTCTCCACTGAGCAGGGAGCCTGATGTGGGGCTCGATCCCAGGACTCTGGGATCATGACCCGAGCGGAAGGCAGACACTTAACCGACTGAGCCACCCAGACGCCCCAGACACCCAGTCATCTTAAAGAGATAAAAATCTGGACCTATCTTCGTTTCCCTCTAAGTAGAAAAAAAAAAAAAAATCTCAGTAAGAGAAGACGAAAAGTCACAGAAACAGCATCTGTGCTGAGATCAAAGATCCTGGAGCTGGCATTTGCAAAGCACAGCTTCACCTAGTGGGAATCAATGGGGAATCCCAAGTTTGTACAAAAGCCAACGCAAGTAAAAAAGATTACCTAACACTGACTCGGTCTAGTACAAACCATTCAATGTAATCAAAACACAAATGAGCGTTAAATTCAAGGTATGATACTTAAGTCTGTAACATGAACATTTTCCCTTATAAATCTGGTCAGGTGAAGTGCAAGCCCTGCTCTACCAGAGTGTGTTACACCGAGGGTCAATGTAAACTGGAAATTGTACTGTTAAACACAAATCAGCGCTCCAAACAGGCAAGCTCAAATCCAGCAGCAGCAAGATCCATTAACAGACAGCACTGAACAGTGCTATCCGATGATCCCCATCGGGACAGACTCAAAGTCCCAGCATCAGCGGCCACTCAGTCATACAATGAGAAGAGCAGGAACTACACTTTCAGAAAATGGTCCTATGAGATAAGACCACTAGAATGGACCTCAAAAAAGCAGAGACACAAGAAAGAACAGTATTTTTCAAAGTTGTCATTATTTTTTAAATTACAAGATATCTGGCAGCCTGGCATTGACCCTGAAGGGAGAACAGTGAAGAATTTTTCTCTGGAAAAACTAAAAAGTCCCCATGGAAGAAATATTACTGTTATCAGTGCTTGAGGAGATGCCAAGAAACGACTCACCCAGTCACCCCACAGCAAAGCCCGTGTACACAACTTCTAATTGACTTTTTATTGCCTAATACATAAATGAATGGACAGAAATTATCAGACATTATCAGAGTAAAGTCTGCAACATAAAAGAGCAAAACAGAATAGGAAGAAAAAATTTAAATGTCCAAAAGAAAAGTTAAATAAATTATGGTACAGCTATATAGTAGTTCTTTTGCATTTTTAATTGTTTTTGAAGCATGATGTAGTATTAAGTATAAAAAAAATTTTTAGGGGGCACCTGGGTGGCTCAGTTCGTTAAGTGTCCAACTCCTGATCAGGCCTCAATCTCGCAGTCATGAGTTCAAGCCCCTCGGTAGGCTCCACGCTGGGCATGGAGCTTACTTAAAAATTTTTTTCTAAACCTATAT
Organism: Potos flavus; assembly: GCA_028534135.1. Lineage (NCBI taxonomy): Eukaryota > Metazoa > Chordata > Mammalia > Carnivora > Procyonidae > Potos > Potos flavus. The sequence continues at coordinate 25,907,507 of CM052895.1, forward strand.
ATTCAGCATGATCCCATTTTCTTCTTTTTTTCAAAGATTTTATTTATTTATTATTTATTTATTTGAGAGAAGTGCATGTGGAGGGGAGGATGGAGGGACAAGGAGCAAGGGGCTTAATCTCAGGACCCTGTGATCATGACCTAAGTCGCTCAACCTACTGGGCCACCCAGGAGCCCCAATCCCATTTTCTTTAAATATTCATAATTAGATTAATGTACAGAATGAAAGGAAGACTCATACAGTAGTCACGTAATTGTATAGGAAGGCACCGTTACAATTCAGAAAGTAAAAATTAGTCTTTCCAAAAAGCAGTGCTGGATATTCTTGAAAAGGGGGAAAAAATGAACCCTGATCCCCAACCTTATAAACAAAAAATATTTCACACTACAGCATGGGCCTATATATAAACACTACAGCCATCAAGCTTTCACAAGTATATAATATATTCATGACTTTGGCACTATTTACCTTATGACCCAGCAACTCTGCTCTCAGATGTGCAATGAGCACATAAGAACATTCAAAGCCGTTTTATTTATAACGGCCCCAAAGTGGAAACTGTCCAAATGTTCGTCAACAGCAAAACAGATAGCTTATGGGTTATACAAGAGAAAACTGTCCACCAATAAAAAAAAAAAAAAAAAAACAATTACTACACGCAACAGCGTGGATGAATCTCACAGATTAAGATAAGTAAAAAGGAGCCAGATTCAACAGACTTCACACTGTATGATTCCATTTATATGAGGCTTGAGAACAGCCAAAAGGAATCTACAGATATTGACTGGAAGAGGCACAAAGGGAGCCTTCTGGAATGATGGAAATGTTCTACATCTTGAGCTGAGTCACGTTTACATGACTACTACAAACTCATTGAGTTGTACATTAAGATTTTCACACTTAAAGCTGCACAGCAACAGCAGACAATGTGGCTAGGAGGAAAAAACAACATTTACAGTGGGTTTCCCTGGGTGCTGCAATTATGGGCAATTGTTATTTACTTATATTCTTCTGTATTTCCGAAAGTTTCAAGAAGGGAACCTATACGTTCAAAAAAAAACAAAAACAAAAACAAAACGGTTCTCTTAGTTCTTCTGGATATTTTCATGCTACTTACTTTTTCCTTAACCGCTAGTATGCCTCTGCAGACATCCTATCTAGCCACCTGCAGCACCCCAGTACCCCTTCCCACTACTCATCTAACCCTTGTTGGTAACCTATTTTATATCTCCCCTTCCCTGCTTTTTACAGGCATTTCTGTAATTATGATTCTTTTCTCGCAAGATACTTCAGCTACTTAAGTTCTTCCAGTGTTTTTTTTTTTCCTGCTTCAAACGAAGATGTCACTTGACTGAGTACCAGACATGGGGTATAAAAAAAAAAAAAAAGAGAGAGAGAGAATTCTCATGATTGCATGGAGACTTCCCCCACCTTTAAACTGTTCTTATCCTCAAAGCCAGAAGTCATACTTATCCTTCCATCCTTATATACACTCTTTCGGAATTTATAGAATTATCTTTAAAGTTTAAAAGCATGAGAGCAGATCTTACTCTAACGACCTCCCTCTGTGTCTTTTTTTTTTTTAACTCCTTCATTAGCTGGCCTTTTAACAGTATCTTTGTAAAAAGATTTATATTCTAGGTCCCTTACTTTTCCTTGATTCTCATACCCATAATTTTGCGTATGGTTTACTGGGCTAAAAAAAGCTTTAGAATTACTGGTTTTGTGCTGCTCTGTCCTCTTAGGTTTTAAATTTTAAAATTAAATTTTAGCACTGACGTGTTGGTTTATTCTGTTCACATAGTCCTTTGTTCACTCCACAAATACTCCCAGAAGCACCCGCTAGGAGCCGGCACCAGTGGTTCAAGGCACTATGGAGATAAAGGTAAGCAAGAGACAGCTTCTGCTGGAACTAGTGGGAGAGGCAGACATTAACACCAGCAATTGTGAAACCAAGCTGAGAGAGAGGAAGCACTTAGTACAGCAGAACCTCAACGTAGAGACAACAGGTCAGGAAAGTCAGAGAGAGCTTCTGGGAGGAAGTGATTATCACACTGAGAGTTAAGCATAAACAGAAATCCAACTACTCAACCTTCACCCTCTGGTCAGACACAAAAACCTGTGAGGAAAACCTGAGCGCACTGGAGGAGTCGAAAGGGTTCAAAATGGCCTAAGCAGACAGGATGAGACCAGGCCAAGGGTCAGTTCGCAAAAGTGCCTGCTGAGAAGAGACTTTCAGGATCACTGCAGCTTCGCACGCGCGCGCGTGCGTGCATGCGTGTGTGTTTTAAGAATTTTTTCTTTATTTATTTGTCAGGGACAGAGAGATCACGAGTAGGGGGGAGGGGTAGGCAGAGAGAGAAGCAGGCTGAGCAAGGAGCCCAACTCAGGATTGCATCCCAGGACCCTGGGATCATGACCAGAGCCAAAGGGAGACGCTTAACCAACGGAGCCGCCCAGGTGCCCCTGCAGCTTGCTTTTCTATACTTATTACCTCTTGTAAAAGGATTCATGTAACTTTACTTATCTTTGCCTGTCTGATGCTATTGGCAAACCTCATCATTTGTTTATTCCACAATAAACAACTTCCAACAATATGAAGGACAAGAGAGACTGGTCCCAGGGATACGAGAGAAAAAACCCCAGCTGGCTTGCTCTTGCCCTTCAATACTGCTAACCATAAAAATAAAATGGTCATTTCCATGTGTCTGTTATTGCATCAGATGGAAAATGCTGGAAGTTCTCCAAATTTCTAGGGTATAGTGAGGATAGTTTGGCTCTTCAGACTACACAAAATTTACTTTGGGCGGTCACCTTAATGAGTTCTGCAATTCTACTGCAATTCTACAGGAAACCTGCCTGAGCGGCCCCACTAGTAGGGGAAGCTGGGCCACACGCAGGTGCAACGAGCAGGGAGGAGAAGCAGCGGCCTCAACTCTGAACCCCAAAGCCCCAATCACAAGAATGAGCGTTCTAAAACCATGGGCCCGCACCTAGGAAGAACCCACTCCCGACCTGGCCTACGTGACGCAGGAGCCCTGGGGAACAGCAACCACAGGGATTTCCCTTTTAAATACGGTAGTGACGCCCCCAACCACCGAGCAGCAGCCGGAGACCTCCGAGAGTTAACAATTATCACAACATGGGCAAGATCTTTGATTTTGTAACTTGCTGACCCTTTCTAACACATTTTGCTGTGTTACTATTTCCCAAGTTGCTTTTCTTAGGGGGCCAGCTGGAAGGACATAACATGTAATGTTACTTCCGCGTTGTCGAAACACTGATTCTGGTGCCGACCTCCCAAATATTATCAGCCTTCCCCTACCTTATTCAGGACCTTCTGCTTGCCAGAGTTCTACTAGGCACTGTGCTGTCCTCACAAAAATCAATGAGTGAATATTAGAGCATGTCTTTGGTATCAGTATTCTGGCTTGTGGCCTCTTTGTGGAGGACACAATGACACAGAGCTCAAAAATGGCACCTTTCACTGAACAAGGGCATCAAAATGCACATGAAAGGAAAAAAAAAAATAGTGGATCATCCGTCTCTGGAGGCCTTGTCCCAGAGTAATGAAGACCTTCATTTTTGATACACAAACTACAAAGGAGCCTAAAATCTTACAAACTATTTATTAATATGCTTTGCTAATGCCATTCAGGTAATTGCTTTAGGCCACCATCCCCAACATTAAGCTAACACAAAGATGTAAGCCCACTCAACTTGTCCTGATACATTAGGAGTAGTAAAGTCTGAAAAGTCATCCCACATTAATTATCCACAGTAGTTCAACATTATTTGAAAATATGACTATAGTTGGGGCACCTGGGTGACTCAGCCAGTTAAATGTCCAACTCTTGATCTCACTTCAGGTTATGATCTCAGGGTCATGAGACTGAGCCCCAAGTAGGGCTCCATGCTCAGCGTGCACTCAGCTTCAGATTCTCTCTCCCTTTACCCTTGCTCCTCCCCTCCCCTTCTCAGTCTCAGATAAATAAATAAAATCTTAAAAAGAAAAGATGACTGTAGCCAATCAATCTTGCCTCCCTCCAACATTAAACTCAGTGTGCAGATTTTAGCATTCTCCCAGCCCTGGAGAATTTGAGGGAATCCAGAGAAGTTCCCTTCAAGAGAGGGTAACATATCCGCTAAAAATGTTTGTATAACGCTGTCTATAAAGAACCTCTGGCTGGATCCAAACCTGTTGCTCTATAAAATCTAACATCTACAACATTTATTAAATGGTCCTTAAAAAAATAAGTGCTACATCAAAAGGTCTCTCAACAACGAAAATAGCCTACCTGAGCTGCCCAGGCATTGGTATCCCATTCCTCCCTAACATTTGGAGGAAGCAATTTCTTTTTTAAGATTTTATTTATTTATTGAGAGAGAGAGCAAGCGCGTGCACACATGAGCAGGGGGAAGGGCAGAAGGAAAAGCAGACTCCCAGCTGAGCTGGGAGCCTGATGTGGGGCTCGATCCCAGGACCCTGGGATCATGACCTAAGCCGACGGCAGATGCTTAACAGACTGAGCCATGCAGGTGCCCTGAAACATCCTTTCTTTTTACTTAGGGACCATCCTGTTTTCTTATTTACTCTTCAATAAAAGCATGTTTTTAAGTGAAACCTTAAATAAATAAAAACACCCCATTCTTTGAACCAGCAATTCCACCTTTAGGATTTTATCTTATAGAAACACTAGTTCTGGGGCGCCTGGGTGGCTCAGTGGGTTAAAGCCTCTGCCTTCGGCTCAGGTCATGATCTCAGGATCTCTAGGATCTAGCCCTGGGCTCTCTGCTCAGCAGGGAGGCTGCTTCCCCCCCCCTCTCTGCCTACTTGTGATCTCTGTCAATAAATAAAATCTTTAAAAATTATTAAAAAAAAAAAGAAACACTAGTTCTGGTATGCAAAAAAAATATTTTTTTTTTATACACACAATTTAAAACCCTGTCCACAGATATTACAGCATTTGCTTATCACAGCTATATAACATATCTCACACACAGGTGCACACAAAATACACACACACACACACACACACACACACACACACACACAAAATGTATAAAATTCCAAGGGGCCACCAATATGGGAATGGTTAAATAAACCATGGAACTTATAAGCCATGGCATTACAATTTGGCCCATAAGAATGAGGTAGAAATACATGTGCTGATATGTTCTGGTGCAAACATTCTGAAAAAAGTAAATTGCAACAAAACACATTCTATTACCCCATTTGAATTTAAAAATAAAGTTCTATTTCTAAACCTGACTACATTACAGTTATATCAGTGAATATAATTGTTCACTTAACTGTACTTTCTTTATATATATGTAGATACATATATATACACATACAATTTCCATACATATTTAACAACAAAAGTTAAAACCCCTGCTGATCATCTTTGTGTAAAGTCTACCACATGGCTTTTGGGAGAAAATAATCCATTTCATAACTCACTAAGTACAAAGCCATGCTTCCAAGAACTATCTAATGACCACGGAGAAAACAGAAAACAGAAAAAAAAATTCTGTTCTAGTCACCATCTAGAAAACCCCAGCTCCAGAGCAGGACCAACAGCTGGCAAACAGTTTCATGGGTTCCAGGACCACCTCGGCAAGGGCCCATTTTCCAGCCTTTATTAGTCATGTATAGTCCTCTGCAGAAACTACAGGCCTGCCTGGATGTGGGACTCACTTTTGCCTTCAGCTTCTGGAAGGACTCCCCAGTGGTGGACCTCAGCTTGTCTGACAGCTCCCTATAATGCCAGCAAATCCTGACCACCACACCCCTCCCCACACCACTGGGACCCCCTACTTGGGGGAAAGACACCTCCAGCCTCATCCAACCACTCAGTTCAGGGACTCTGGTCAGTAACCCGGCTACGACGTTATCTGAGAGCCAGTGGGGAAGTGAAGGTTGGCTCCTCCTCAGAAAAAAAGGTTGGGGACCTCTGAATTACATCTAGTCACTGGGACATATGGGACAGCATTGTAACTCCGGAACTTCAAACAGCCAGCCCTCAAAGTGACAATGGAGAGAAAATGAGGCCCAGCAAGAGGCAGGAGGGAAAGAGAAGGCAGCAGTGAACAGAAGGGACAGAAAAAGGGAAGAAGGCTATTAACACAGAAAGTGAGTTGGGGACATGAAAGGAGAGGTTAGAGCACAGAGGGGAGGAGAAGGACCCAACTCTGCCCCCTGCCAAGTTGAGAGGACGCACTAGAAAGGGACAGGTCCACCACTCCCAACAAGCCTGACAAGGCCACTTCCTAGGCCAGGTCCCCCACCAGCACAGCCCTTGCAAGACTGGCTCCCCTGCCCCCTCCCAGAGCATTAGATTAGGCTTTGTGGGAAACTTGAAATCCCGATGGCTTAGAAAGAGGCCCCTACAGCTTAATGTGGTGGCAATTTAAGTAAGCACTGCTGGTTCCTGCTGGCTCCTGAGCCAGCCAGGGCTCCCCTCTGCCATTAGCACGCTCTCGCTCTCCCGACCGTCCGTCGGAGCAAAGCAGCAGCCCCGTCAGCGCTGCAGGGGGGCCTCTTAATGGGCCAGAGGGAATCTCATGTCACGCCAAAGCCACTGCTGCCTACCATGTGCCCGTGTGGGCCACCCTAAGAGACCAGACCAGTCCCAAGCAGCAAGGTCTCCCCTCCTTTCTTCATCTTCATTGGACTTTTAGAGCAAAAGGCAATAAAGCCAACCAAGTTTCGAAAAAAACAAATGCTAGGTAACTCCAGATTTCTGTCAGTAACATCCACAAAGAGCTACAATATATGAGGAAGACAAAGGGCTCAAAGTAGTGGCGGGCATGGATGAGTTTAAAAAAAACAAAACAAAACACAAAAAACTGCAATCCGCCCAGAAATAAACCCACATTATTATATGGTCAATTAATCTACAACAAAGGAGGTGAGAATACAATGGGGAAAAGACAGTCTCTTCAACAAATGGTGCTGGGAAAACTGGACAGCCACATGCAAAAGAAAGAAATGGGACCACTCTCTCAGCATACACAAAAATACTCAAAATGGATTCAAGATTTAAACGTGAGACCTGAAACCAGAAAACTCTTAAAACAAAACATGGGTAGTGAATTCTTTGACACTTTCTAGATACGTCTCCTCAGGCAAGCCAAACAAAAGCAAAATTAAAGTATCGGTACTAAAGCAAAATAAGCTTTTGGCAGGGAAAGAAACCATCAATAAAAACTACTGAAAAGGAAAAGATATTTGCAAATGATTGATCCGATAAGGGGTTAATATTCAAAATAAAGATCTTAAAAAAATATACACTCACACACACATATGATCTTATACAACACCAGAAAAAACCAATCCAATTAAAAAATGAGCAGAGGACCTAGGGGCATTTTTCCAAAGAAGACATATGGATGACCAACACACTTGAAGAGATGCTCAATGTCGCTCGTTATCAGGAAAATGCAAATCATACTCACAATGACATAGCACGTTACGCCCATCAGAATGGCTAGAGTCAAAGACAAGAAATAACAAAAAACAAAAAGGAAAAAACAAAGACAAGAAATACCAAGTGTTGGTGAGGATGTGGAAAGGAGCCCTCGTGCGTTGTTAGTGGGAATGCAAACTGGTGCACCACTCTGAAAACCAGTATGGAGTTTCCTCAAAAAGTTAAAAATAGAGGGACGCCTGGGTGGCTCAGTTGGTTGGGCAGCTGCCTTTGGCTCAGGTGATCCCGGGGTCCTGGGATCGAGTCCCACATCGGGCTCCTTGCTCGGCGGGGAGCCTGCTTCTCCCTCTGCCTCTGCCTGCCACTCTGCCTGCTTGTGCTCTCTCTCTCTCTCTAATAAATAAATAAAATCTTTAAAAAAAAAAAGTTAAAAATAGAATTATCATATCATCCAGTAATTTCACCACTGGATATTTACCCAAGGGAAACAAAAAAACTAATTCAAAAAGACATATGCACCCTATGCTTATTGCAGCATTATTTATAATAGGCAAGATATGGCTAGAGCCCCTGGTTGGCTCAGTCAGTGGAACATGCGACTCTCGATCTTGGGGTTTTGAGTTGACATATGCTCCCCAAATGATCCTACACAAGGTCCCAACACCAAAAGCTGACTGGTAAAGCACTGTGGACAGCACTAAAAATTCAATGTGTCATGGGTGCCTGGGTGGTTCAGTTGGTTAAGCGTCTGACTCTTGATTTCAGCTCAGGTCTTGATCTCCGGGTTTTGAGTTCAAGCCCCGCATTGGGATCCATGCTGGGTGTGGAGCCTACTTAAGTAAAATAAAAATTAATGTGGCATAAGTCTAGCACCTCTTCCCAGGTCGTCTTCTTCCCAAGTAACTTTGCAGTTAATTGTTCCCCAACCCTATCTTTTTTAGAACAATGAGACCATGTGGTCTGATAGTTTTCAGTAATGATATATTTTCTGGGCCAACTCTCTGGAGACGACTAATGATTCTTCAGCATAAATCGGAGAACTAATGATAGGCATTGTGAATACAGCATTACTCCCCAATGAGTAAATTCAGGTAGATCAAACTCTCTTCCCACCATGACTACCGACACTGCCTTAAACCATTTAATTGAAAGGCTTCACAAAAATATAAATCATCCCTTGTTTTTGGCAAAGTCATACCACAGAATCAGTCCATAAAGACTGGATTCAAACAATTCGTCTCTCCTGCTTTAGAAGTGAGGGCCCATCGAGTTTCCCAACTCTGGTTCTGAGGCCTAAATCAATACTAATATTCCACCTGTGTCTCTTAAAAACCACACAAGAAATCATTCCAAGTTCACTTCCTTTTGAAGAGTCCTTTGTAAACAGTGTACAAAGTGGTGTGAACCTTTTTGGCTGGAGGGTCAACTCATGCCCAATCCCCTTGCTTCTGTACTGCTGTTTAATTGCTGACTCCCACTTTATAGCCAAGCCAATTAGTAGCCTTGGCCAAGCGCTGGGAGCTTGGAGGCCTGGAACTCCGTGCTGCCTGAGAAAAACAAGAAGCCTCTCCCATCGGAATTTTCCTCATGTGAAAACCATGCCTAGCCAACAAATGCCAGAAGTCTAAGAGATGGAGATTGTAGTTCTGTCGAGTTCCGGGGCACGCCACTAAACATGTGAGTATCTGAGTAGCAGGACCGGCGGACCAACATAGGATGTGGGAATTTTAAGAGAGGACTATTTCATTCCTCATTTAATTTACGAAGCATTATTACCCACTTTTACCTCTGATGAGCATAATAACTAACTCCTTTACAGTTGAAAGGATATTGGCTCCACACCCGGCTAAAGTTACTGGCTTACTCTAAGAGAACCAGAAAAGAGTGGGGAACTATCTGAACTGATTTCCTTATGAAACACAAACATGCATTTACCCTCAGGTCTCCAGATGTTGATTACACGCTTATCAATAACCAAGCCCAAATACCCCAGGGAAAATACCAACAAAACCCTTACAGTCTGAATAAGGTCTTCTAAAAAATTTAGAACGTCTACCTCTTTTTTATTTCACTACATCTCAAAATACACCACTCATCCAAGAATTAAAAGATTCAGCTGTGGCAGTATCGTAGCCAATGAGGCTTATCTGAGGCGCAATTATTGCTAATTAAAAAGATTCAGCTTTGGAAGAACTCAAATTTCATACAAACCTCTCATTAATTCTTCTTGGTGCCTCTGGGAAGGGAGTCCTGACCATTATCCCGTTTCAAGGTTGAGAAATGTTTCTCCCCCAAGAAAGGACAGCCTGCCCAGGGCCTTGGGTGACAAAGGCCAAGGCTAAGAATTCTCCCTGGCTCAGTCTCTGGCCTGTACCCCAGCCTTGCCTCTCACCTTGGCTCCCAGCCCCTTATGGGAGAGCATTCCCGTTCCTCAACACAGAACAGCCAGCCCCGGTGTGTATCATACTTACGTTTAGGGAAACACATGAAAATATTTTTCCTGACATCATATTCTCTACCAATGGGAAAACTTGTGTGGGTGGCATGGGTGAATGAAAGTGGAAAATTTCCCAAAACCCTTGGCCTACTTAATGGCCCTGACAGAACATAGTTATACTGTTTGGGGGGAGGGAGTAGGGGTGGAATGTTTCTTTCCAAAGGAAGCATGATTAGTCGACTGGTTCAAATACTTCCAAAGAGATTTAGAAAATGGGTAACAATTCTTTTCAAATGTGGCTGAGAAATCTAACCTTCAGAGATTCTAAGTATTACAGGACTCCTGCAAAGACCCTTAAAAATCATTATCATAACAAGCCCTACCACCTGTAGGAAAAACTCTTCAGTGAGTACTTTGTAGTAAACGCCCATTGCTCAGCTGACCCATCATAACACTTATTTTACAGAGAATGTCCTCACCGATATGAAGGGAGGGTCGTTTTCCCCAAGTGTCACGCCCCTGGATTTGCTCTCTCCGAGTCCTGTGCTCGTTTGGGCTGTACAAACCAGCTGTGGCCATCTTCCCACGTTCTCTGCCATTCCCTAAACTACCTTCTACAGTACAGGATCCCTAGAGGTCCAATTCTATTTTCTGCAGCAAACACAAAACAAACTAGTGGGAAGGTTCAGCCATTTCACATTCTCCCAGAAAACAAATTGCTAAGGTTCAGTACAAAATGGACAGCAGTGACTTTTTTTTTTTTAAGGTCACAGAATCAGCAAATTTCAGAGCTGGGAAAAAAGCATAAATCAGCAAATTGTGACTTTTTTTTTTAAAGATTTTATTTATTTGACAGAGAGATCACAAGTAGGCAGAGAGGCAGGCAGAGAGAGAGAGGGAAGCAGGCTCCCTGCTGAGCAGAGAGCCCGATGTGGGGCCTCGATCCCAGGACCCTGAGATCATGACCTGAGCTGAAGGCAGAGGCTTAACCCACTGAGCCATCCAGTCCCCTGAAATCGTTACTCTTAAATAATCCAAAAATTTGTTTCTCGGGAGGGCTGGTGGCTTAGTCCGTTAAGCGTCTGACTCTTGATTTCCTCAGGTCATGATTTCAGGGTTGCAGGAACAAGCCCCCACATGGAGCTCCGCCTGGAGCCTGCTTGAGATTCTCTCTCTCTCCCTCTCTTTGCCCCTCCTCCCCACTCACACACCAGCATTCTCTCTCAAAAAACCTGGAGGTGCCTGGGTGGCTTAGTCAGTTAAGCATCTCCCTTCAGCTCGGATCATGTCAGGGCTCAGGATTTAGCTCTACAAAGGGCTCCTTGCTTGGTGGGGAGCCTGCTTCTCCCCCTCCCTCTGCCTGCCGCTCTCCCTGCTTGTGCTCGCTGGGGTGCGCTGTCAAATTAATTAATTTTTAAAGAAAACTTGTTTCTCAGGAAAGTAAGACAAATGGCCAATTAACACTTAAAGAGCCTTAAGCTGAGAAGCCCCCAAGGGAAAGGGAGCATGTATGAAAGAGGACCTCTTAGTTCTGCAATTAACGAAAAACATGAGACTCCTTTCAGTTTCCCCCATGTTCCATATTCATGTTTTGGGCATTGATTATCCTTTAATAACTTCCCCCCATTTACTCTCCTACCAATCACTTGGCATTTGGGTTTCACTTTGGGGATAATGACTTTTTAAGACACTCTGAAACCTCTGAAGGCCAAGTGCTATGGACAATACAACCCCCATGCTTAATGAGGGGGGCAAGCTCACAGGTAGACATTAAATCCGGTCAAAAGAAACAACAAGAGGAGCACAAGGCTAGCTCAGTCAGTAAAGGTCCAACTCTTGATCTGGGAGTTTTAAGTTCGAGCCCCACCTTTGGTACAGAAATTACTTAAAAAAAAAAAAAGAGGCAATAAGAAAATGAGCTGCAGCTGGGTGCTTCCTTTTTCTGACAAGGATTTTTTTAATCTAACATTGGCTGGAGTGGAGGCACCTGGCTGCCGGCGTCCTCGTTGTATTTCATAAGCAGGGGTCGCAGAATCCCATCAGACCAGAGTTCTAAGCGTTGTCACCTCTTTCTCAGGCTGTCCCAGCAGCTTCCTCAGCGTCTCCCCATCCCAGTGTTCCCCTCACCCCAATCCAGCCCACGATTCAAAGGCTCGCCACAGCACACAAACCCTCAGCTGGGCACTCAAGAGTTTCTCCTAACCACCGTAATTCTCCAAAGTTTTGTTTTTTTCCCCAAAACAGCCCTAGCCCTTGGTCTAATCAGTCACCCAACAGTCTCGTCTTTACTTCACCTCCTGAGAAAGGCTCACGGTCTCCTTCCGCGGAGGTCCTCTTTCCCTCCCTCTATTCTTCCAACCCCCAACCGCGGCGGGGAGATTAGTCCCCAGCCCTCAGGACTCCACTCTGATTTCACCTACACCAACAGGTCCACTGAGATCCCAATCACCTCCCCCCCCCCCAAGAATCAGGATTCCGTCACCCCCAACACCTTCTCTGAACACCCCGGCCTCTGCTCCCACCCGTGGGGTTCCCGAGCGGCCTCCCGGCCCCCGGCAGCGCCTCAGAAATCGCAGCCCAAGGCGAAGAGCTGCAGAAGCCTCCCGTACAAGTCCCCCGGGACGGGGTGTGGCGGGCCCCGCTCGGAGCACGCCGAATCCCAGCATGGCGAGACCCGCTGAAACGCGGAGCCCCTTTAGACCACCGCGGAGAGGCCGGCCGGCCAGGCGGCGCAGGATCTCCACCCTCCCGGCTTCCCAGCCTCCAACAGCGGCGCGGCGCCCCAGAACCCGACCAACAGCCGCGGGGCTCCCGGGTGGGCTTTGGGCCGGCTGCCGGCCCCTCCCGGGGGGCTGCGCACACCCCATCCTATGTCTGTCCGTCCCGTCCCGGTGCCTGCCGCCCTAGGGGTGCTCTCTGGGGAGCTCGCGGGCGCGCCAAACCTCCGAAGGGCCCTGCCCGCGCCTTACCCGCTCCCCGGTTCCCGCTCGGCCGGGCCTGCGTCCGCCCCGACTCACCTCTCCTCTTCTCGAATCCGTAGGGCACTGGTTTGGCAGAGACCCGATCCGACCAGATGAAACCGCACCAGATGCACCGCACCTGCCACTGAGCGAGAGACGGGCGGCGGCGCGCCTGACGTCACGGCGGCCCCGAGCGCCGCGAGCTCGGAGTCACCTGATCACCCTGGCAACGCGCGCGGGGCGGGGCTAGGCGGGGGGCGGCGTCACAGCACGGGCACCACACCCAGCCGGCAGCCTCCGGGCGCTCACCGGGAGCGCTCCGGGTCAGTTGGCTTGATGAGAACAGGAGGCGGGATCCTGGCTTTCCTATCAAGCAAACTTTCTGAGCTGGGGTGGACCTGAGACTCCCCAACAGGCACTCGTTTCAGGTTGGATCAGTTCGCCAAGACTCCAGATGATGACCCCTCGCCGCTAAGGCAGGTGCCTGGCAGCCCTCCCTCTCCCCCCCCTCCCCACTCCCGTATCCGGCTCAGGCTGTGTTCGCTGTAGGCCTCTCCTCCTGGTGTCTTCTTGGTCTAGACCCGCATAGTTCGGGGATCCGTTCCTGAGCTGTACCTGAGAGGAGTGGGGCTGTGGCTAACTAGATTTCTCTCGGGCAACTTTTCCTCATAAACGTCACAGCAAGTAGTGCAGCCTTTGCTAGAGAATGTAGTAAGACCTCATTCATTCAGGCCCAGACCCAGACTTCCTGTTCTAAAGGTCTTCTTCTGTTCCAACGGAGAGAGAAATGACCGAAACACTCCCAGAGCAAAGTCGAGGAAAAACCTGCGAGTCCTACTTGCAAAGATTTTTTTTGTTACTCATTTTAGAAATTGGTTTTTTCTCAAAAAAAAAAAAAAAAAAAAAAAAAATTGGTTTTTTCTCTAATGTCCTCCCCTTGCTTGCTATAGCCATATGCGTACATCTCTGTGACTGGTGTAGACCATCAGCTTCAAAGTGAGAATTGAACATCCTGTGGAGGTCCCAGTTTGAGAGCCACTTTTTATCTCTTGCTTCTTGCTGATTGAATTTCATTTAAGTTTTACTCTCTTATTCCCTGCACTGCTTTGGAGGTTTCATATATATTGTCCTTCCCTCTCAAACTATGGGATTTCAGACCTGTCAAAAAGAAAAACCATAGTTCCCAAATGGTGTCACTTTGGGCAAGTCATTAAACCGAGGATTAGTAACACAACATAATTGCAGTTCCAACCTTTGCCAGAAATGTAGTCAGGCATTTCCTGATAAGCACCAATGAGGCAATCTGTCACATGGTGCTCTCCATCCCTCAAAGGAAGGTGGGGTAATCTGCATTATAGGAAGCCCTAACGGAACAACCTTTTTTTTTTTAACCTTTTTCTTTTGCTAATAATTTTCTTGCTTCAACCTCCCTCCTACTAAAACAAAAACAAAAACAAAAACTTCCATTTTGTACAAATCCCCCCTACTAGGTAGATGGAATGCTGCCTGATTTAGGAATCATTTATTAAAGCCAATTAGACCTTTAAATTTCCTCTGTTGAATTTTTTTATTTAACAGATAAAAAAGTTATTTTACAATCAGTTTCTAGTGAGCACCTTTTGGTGTTGCCCAGCTGACTGGCAATGCCCAGCTGACTGAGACCTTGTCTTTGGAGATCGGGAGTTGATGGGTAGTGTGTCTCATATCAAAGTACCACCTGTACTGTTTACTATTTACTTAATAGTTTTAAGTGATACTTTTTCTTTTATACATTTATTTTTAAAAGGAATGCATATAAACGGGAAAAAAGACAGTTGTGAGGGGTGCCTGGGTGGCTCAGTCAGTTGAGCGGCTGCCTTCTGTTCGGGTCATGATCCCAGGGTTCTGGGATGGTGGAGCCGAGTTGGGCCTACTCAGCGGGGACTCTGATTCTCCCTCTCCCTCTGCTGCTCCCCCTGCTTCTGCTCTCTCGCTTGCACTCTCTTTCTCAAATAAATAAATAAAATCTTTAAAGGGGGAAAAAAAAGACAGTTGTGAAAGGTAGAGAAGAATCATGGCTTCAGACAAAGTATTAGCTGTACTAATAGAAGAAGCTGAAAACATGAGCCCAAGGTCCCAAGGGGCAGAGATGAATGGGCAGGAAGATGCTGGGAGCGGGGAGGGGGGTGCAGGGAGACTTGGGTTGTATGGCCGATCTGAAGAGGGGAACTCCACCTGGAGGTCAGGGAGGGTGGGGGAAAATTGAGCCAGAATGAGGTTTGAGGGATATGGTGGAAGGGAAACATGCTGGGAGCTGAGACAGAGAGGGGATTGGAGAGAAAGGAGAAGCAGCAGGGGTTTGGGGACGGGTTGCTGAAAGGGAGGGCAAGATAAAGGGAGACCCAGGAAGGGGTGCTGAGGGGTTCTGGTGTCCTTCTAAGGTTGGCAGGGCAATGCAGCATTGCCTGTTAGCCTCTGAGGAATGAAGGTCACTCACGCACACCCCAAAACCATATTTGGACCATCAGAGGCAAGATCCACCCTTTACAAAACACTGATGCAGAAGGAAGACCAGAGACCTTCTGTCCATAAGTATATCTGACAGTAAGACCTTTTGGCAAGAAAATTTTCCAGGCTCTTGTTGCAAGCATATGTCTCTGAGGTTCTAATGAGGGCAGGGCAAGGTGAGGAAGGGGGTATCAGGCCTTTAAAGGGAGGAAAGCTTCTCATGCTAGTTGGGACAAATGGGGGCTGTGCTGGGGAAGAAGAGATGATGAGACACATTTTCGGTAAGGTCCCTGGCCACTTCCCTTTTACTGAGTCAGTTGGGATTGAGAGAGCATAACTATCAAAAGAAAAACAGAACATTTCCCACCCCCACATCCACCTCCACGTCCATAGTGAAGGAGGGCTCTCATGTGAGTACAAACCCAGAGAACGTTGCTGGCAGCAGCCAAGAACCCGAGAGACATAGCCAGGTTGCACATCTCACGTGGTTCCTTTCTAGAATTTGACCTCAAGGCCCAGGACTCAGCAGCCAGCCAGCGGTAGAAGTTTCTGGAGTTTCACCAGGTTTCTTCACACGACAGCAGCGAGTTGCCTTCCATTCCTGGAAATAAAGAAAAACGTCTGTGTAGAAGGCCCTGACAAAGCATATTTTCTGTAAAAGTTCATTAGCCACAGAAGCTGCAATGGATTTTCCACATTCGTGACTTTGGGAGAACCAGCTAAGGACTGCAGAGGCGGCATAGTGCAGGGGTCGGGGAGCCTGGGATTCATCCATTTCACGAATGTGGCCAACTTACCCACTTTCTCTGAGCCTCGATCTTACCTGTAAAACGGGGATAATAACACCTACCTCTTTTTTTTTTTTTTAACACCTACCTCTTAAACTTTACAGGAAGTCTCGATGAAAGGAAGAATCCAGATTCATGATTTTTCACAAGGCCATTTTATCTCAGATTTTTTTTTTTTGAAGTAGGCTCTACGCCCAACGTGGGGCTTAAACTCACAAACCTGAGATCAAGCGTCACACGCTCTGTCCACTGAGCCAGCCAGGCGCCCCTTCACAAGGCCATTTTAAAAGCCATTGTATTTTTAGGGGTGCCTGGGTGGCTCAGTCGGTTAAGTGGCTGCCTTCAGCTCTGGTCATGACCTCAGACTCCTGGGATCGAGCCCCATGTCGGGCTCCCTGCTCAGCAGGGAGTCTGCTTCTCCCTCTCTTCTGTGCTCTCTCCCTCTCTCTCTCTTTCAAATAAGTAAATAAAATATTAAAAAAAGAAAAAAAAAAGAAAAACCATCGTATTTTCACTGGATCCCATTTGTTCACTCAACAATTCAATGAAAGAATGTTTCTTGGATGGCTAATGTGCACTCAAAGCTGTGATGGCCACGAAAGGAGAAGTGCTCCCTTAACTCCTCCTCCAGCATCTGCCTCCTGGTGGGAAAGTCAGGGAGCATGAGACCTGGGAAGGCCCCTGTGAAATTGAACGCTCAACTATGTTGTCATGCCCTTTTGTATTCCCAGCATTCGTGAAAGGGAGGCCACGCCAGCTGCACTGGCTAAGGTGGGATGCATGAAAGGAAGGGTGTGGAGCAGAGCCTGGAAAGGCAGGATTTGGAGAAGTAGGAGAAAAGAGAGCATTCTCGGTATATATATGCTGAGTGAGCGAATGAACGAATGACTAAACAAATAAGCAAAGACAACAAATAGTATATAGTAACAAATAGTAACAAATAGTAAATAGTAGGCATAACCGTAAGACCAGCCTAAGTGGACTGCAGGAATTGTAGAGTTGTGAGGAGCAAAGTAAGAGACAGCGCAGGTTGTGGAAGAGCTCTGGAGATAGCAGAATCTTCTGCTAGGTGCGTGGTGTCTAGAACTGGAGTGACAGGGCTGCATTTGGACTCCATCACTTATTGGCCATGGGACTTGAGCAGGTTACTTGACCTCTCTGTGCCTTAGTTTCCTCATCTGAAAAAAAAAATAGGGATAGCACTAATATCTACTTGATAGCATCATTTTGAGGAGTAACTGAGATAATGCATGTGAAACCTAAGCATAGTGCCAACATCCCGTAAATGCTCCAAGCTGTGAGCTTTTAGTCTCGGCATTTGTTTTATTAAAGGCTAAGAAGATGGGCACCTGGGTGGCTTAGTTGTTAGGCGTCTGCCGTCGGCTTGGGTCATGATCCCAGCATCGTGGGATCGACCCCCATATTGGGCTCCCTGCTCAGGGGGGAGCTTGCTTCTCCCTCTCCAGCTCCCCCATGCTTGTGTTCCCTCTCAAACTCTCTCTGTCGTAAATAAATAAAATCTTAAAAAAAAAAAAAAGGCTAAGAAGAGTATAGATTCAATATGAAACCTACAGGGAACCAGTGAAGCTCCTGGGAATGGGAAATGGGAATGGGAGGCAGTCTTTTGTAAAGAATCATTGGGCAGCAGAGTTCAGGCTGGTCAGGAGGGAAAGCGGGGGTCATGGCAAAGGTGCAACCCCAAAGGATCGAGAAGGGCTGACAAAGGACTGGAAACAAGCCTTCCTCAAAAAGAGAAAGCCTGCCACCACTTGCTCACAGCTGTGTGGAAGTTGGAGCCTGGCACACAGAAGCACTCAGTAACTCTATTAAACGGCCTCCTCTAGAGGCTGCGCAAGTTGAACATCTTTCTGGAGCTCCCTGGCTCAGTGGAACTCCTCTAGGTCAAGTCCAAAGACTTTTATTTTGTTTTATTTTTTAAATTTTTTATTTATTTTTTGGACACACAGAGAGAGAGAGAGCACAAGCAGGGGGAGCAGCAGAGGCAGAGGGAGAGGGAGAAGCAGGCTTCCAACTGAGTAAGGAGCCCAATGCAGGGCTCGATCCCAGGACCCTGGGGTCATGACCTGAGCCGAAGGCAGATGCCTAACTGGCTGAGCCTCCCAGGTGCCCCAAGTCCAGAGAGTTTTAAAGCACTGGAGAAGTCCACTAAGACCTGGCTTCTGGCTTATTTCAGTGTCTTCTACTTATGGAAGCAGACAAATGAACACATGTGAAAACAAAGCCAATGAATGTGGCCAAGACAAGCACCAACTTGAGAAGAGAATGACCAGATTCTTATTTTGTGTCAGGGTATTAAAGAAATGAAACAAATACTTACGCTTCTTCTTATCTTTCTTAGTTCACTGCTCTGCCAGAGTTTAATGGAATTTGAGGTCCAGGTCAAGGAAAAAGAGGCAACTCATCAGTTTGCCTCTGGCCACGGTTCAAGGCTTTGGTTTTTATCTGGTTTCATTTGGTTGCAATGGGTCTCACAGTTTTGTGCCTCTTTTTCTGATCTACATTTTCAGATTCTACTTTACTAGTCAGGAATGTCTCCATTGCAATTGACTAAAATGTTATTCAAATTGGTTTAAGAAAGGAGGAGAGAGATTTTATTTATTGGTTCATGAAACCAAAAATTCAAAGGTGAGTTTCAGGCGTGGCTGGATCCAGTCACTCAAACACTGTCACCAGGAATCTCTTCTCTTGCTTTCTCTGGCTCAGCTCTCTTTTCTCTGCATTCTCAAGTAGTGCGTCTGACAGTGTCAGAATTACATTCTCACAGTAAAAAGTTCCAGCAAACAAAAGGCATTCTCTTTCCCAACAGTCTTAAGAAAAGTTCCAGGTTTAGTGTTTGCACTGGCGTTGGATAAGTTGCTTTTTTCAGAATGTGGGGCTGGAGTCAAGAGATGTGATACCGTGACCCAGCGCCAGAGGAGAGCTGGGGGTGAGGTTAGGCACCACCAAATCCTACAGTTCAAAGTGTGCAAGGAATGGCTTCCCTAGGAAAACTGAAGTTTAGTTACCATAACTGGGAAGCGCTTGCTAAGCAAACAAAAAACACAGCTGACCCCTACAGGCCACTGAAACCCAAACCGTAAGCCTTTGGCACAAGTAATACAACAGTCCAACAGGCTACCATTGAATCAGTCTGGGACTCAACCTATCTTCCCCTGTACTTCCAGGAAAGTTGCATCCAACAGGGAGCAAATTTCAACACTCAGAGGCTGAGCCTTGTTGAGATCGTGGCATAAAACCTGGCATTGATTTTACCTAAATGCACTTTCTTCTCTGGAAATGTTATTTCTGAGCAAAGTGCTTCAGGGAGCACTTAATGCTTTAAATGTTTGTACAGTACCTTGAGTTCTCAAGAAGCATCACATAAATGCGTGCGTTTTTAATTGTGACGTTTTGAAGCACTGATTCCTCAAGTGGCCTGGTACTCGGATAATGATCTTAGGATCCCAGTCCTGGAGGAAAACACATTTTCCTCTTAGGTGATGACTCAGTGGAGTATGGCCATAAAATTCCCATCAACGATGCTGAAGAATAGCCCTGAAATTCTCAACCGTATGTCCATTTGCATTTATATTTTAAAAATGGACCAATAATAATAATTTAGCACACAACATACGAAGCATAAGAACTAAGGACAACATTAAATCCACGTACTCATTCAATACACTTGCTACATGCCTACCACGTGCCAGGGACTCTTCCTAAATTTTGGGGATGTAGGAATAAACAAAACAGATTTAGAAAATCCTTGCTTAGGGGCCGCCTGGGTGGCTCAGTCGTTGAGTGTCTGCCTTCAGCTCAGGTCATGATCCCAGGGTCCTGGGATCGAGCCCCGCATCAAGCCCCGCATCGAGCCCTGCATCGGGCTCCCTGCTTGGCAGGAAGCCTGCTTCTCCCTCTCCCACTCCACCTGTTTGTGTTCCCTCTCTTGCTGTGTCTCTCACTGTCAAATAAATAAAATCTTAAAAAAAAAAGAAAGAAAGAAAGAAAGAGAATCCTTGCCTATAGGAAGCTTAAATTTGCAATAGTGTGTCCGTTTGTATACATTTTCCAGCTGCCTCTGTTATTAACAGGAAATATACACCAATAAACAAATCTGGCAAAGTCTCAGTAAACATAGGGATTAAACGCAGGCTTCTGAGAGATGCAGACACCTGCTCAAGGGGCCACAGAAAGTAAGTGGCGGAGTCAGGACTGAAATTCGTATCTCCTTATCTGCCTTTTAACTACTACTCTCTCTTAGGGTGTGGATGGGGGGTCATGGAGAGTGGTGGGGACTTTGGCAAACCAGAGACCAAGCTCTGTGCAAAGGGAGCCACTATTATTCAGTTCCCTCCACGTGTCACAAGGAAATGTGGCCCATGGCAGCTAGGTTTTCTGAGTTTCCAAGAGGAGCCCGCAAACAGGATTTTAATGTGAAAACTGATTTTTAAAACACCCGTGAAAGCCAAAAATAATCTGTCTGGGCATAATTCGGGCCCTGGGTCTGCCCCTCTATTAGAGGTCACAGTGTGGCCAGGAGCGTCCCTGGGGAGGTAAGACTCCAGACAGCAGCTCTGAAACTCAGTGTGGGTAGGAAGCTGCAAAAACAGCTGTGGTCCTTGCATACACTATTTCTCAGGTTGATTTCATAAGGCTAAGGTAGAAAAACGGTGGCTTGTTTACTAAAAGAAGCAAAGTCCTTAATGAAAGGTAAGAATGAGGAAGCAGCTGGAACATTCCACCGTCCCCCCACCCCCCAGTGTGGAGGAGGTTGGCACAGAACCATCCTATGGTGGGTTGACAGGCCACGCTTATCTGAAAGGGAAAATTTAACTTCAGGGCGGGCTTCGTGTTACATCTGAGGTCCTAATAACGATCATTATGCTGTCAGCGCACAAGACGTGGTTCAAAATAATTCTCCTCCTAAAAGTCACATTCTACTCACTTCCTGGCCCTTCCTCGCCTCCTCCACCCCATGGCCTCCCACGCCCAGCAAGCCTTTCCTCTTTCCCACCCCATTTGCCAAGGGGTGACAGCCACGGGGCATCCGGAGGTGTCCTCCCTGGGGTGGCCTGGGGCCGGAACAGAGTTGGTGGCGGCGCCTCCTCCTGTCCTGGCTTTTGGGGGAAGGGAGGGAACCCAGGAGAGCTATCACGTTTAAAAAACATTTGCACCAGCAATAGAATGAAACTCTACAAGACAATAGTTTTACTTACAAAGTGTAAAGGAATTCCCATCCTCCAGATCTTAAGATCAGAAAACCTCTGTTTACTACAAGAATTGTTTCTTGTAGTGAGAGAGTGAGTGAAGAGAGGGAGTGAAATCTGGCACAGGGAAAATCCCATTCCTGTCCGCTCTCAACATAGTAGCTTTGCAGCCATATGCCGGGAGTATGATGGCATCACAGCCAAACGGGACCGCGCTGCGGCGCTGGGGACAGATTTGCCGCTGCTGCCGCCTCAACCACCTCCTTCTGTTGCTGGAGGCAGGTGGCGGGGCTGTGAGATCCGCAGATCAGGCAAGTGCTCCCGGCTGGGACCTGACAAGCCTCTTTGGAAAGCACACGAAGTAAGGACCTAGATTCTTTCTTTCTTTTCTTTCTTTTTCTTTCTTTTAAAGATTTTATTATGACAGCGAGCAAGAGCATGAGCAGGGGGGAGGGGGAGAGGGAGAAGCAGACTCCCCGCCAACAAGGAGCCTGATGAGGGGCTTGGGCTCGATCCCAGGACCCCGGGACCATGACTATAAGCATGAGCCACCCAGGCGCTCCAGGACATACATACTTTCTGAACAGGACGAGACAGAAACTTGTATTGTGCCCTGCTCCCTTGCTTGGAAGATCATTTAAGATTGAGAGAGAAAGTGACCTCTACCACTTGTGGGGACAGGGCAATGCTATGATTGGAAAGGTCCAGAGGCCCGTGTTCCAGCCTGGGTTCCCCTGCATCCTGGCTTTGGGATCCAGAACAATTTACTAAACCTCTCGAGGCCTCAGTTCCCTCATCTGTAAAATGGAAATAATAACGGGACTGAGTCCACAGTCCACTCTCTCTTTGTGGAACTCACACACAGCTCCCCAGGGCCTCCGTGAATCCCCACCATGCCCCCCCATCTACACCCCAGGAGAAGGTGCATATGCAGACCTGTACTTCAGCCTTGGCCCCACTCCTAGTTTCTGTGGCTCCTTGGACATGTCATCAGGAGTTTCACGTGATGACCAGGGCCACTCTCTTGCAATTCTTTAGCTGCCGCAGTGGAGACACAAGCTACCTTTGCTCCCACTCCATCCCAAGCCTTACTTGGGACGCCACCTTTGCCTGAATTGCTGGACTGCTTTGGCCACATTCCAGCCGAGAATGCCCCTGCCCGGCCTCCTGCTCCAGGCCCAATCACCTCTGAACAGAGTTTGGCCCTTCTCCCTGCCCTGCCTGCTCCTGGTCAGGCCTTCCCCATGATCTCACTCCAGAACCAGTGGTCTTGCTTATCACCTGACCATTCTGGAGGGCTTGATCTGAAATGTTAATTTAGGGACGCCTGGGGACCTTAGTTAAGCCTCTGCCTTCATCTCGGGTCATGATACCAGAGTCCTGGGATCAGGTTCCACATTGGGCTCCTTGCTCAGTGGGGAGCCTGCTTCTCCCTCTCCTGCCGCTCCCCCTGCTTGTGCGCTCTCTCTCTCTCTGAAAAATCATAAAATCTCAAAAAAAAAGAAAGAAAGAAAGAAAGAAATGTAAACTTGGCCCTAATACTCCCTTACTTAAAATTCTTTAGGGTTTTTCCATTCTCTGCAGGATTCAAAAGTCTGTGCCTGCAGCCTCAGATCTCCTACCACTTCCATGCCTACAGGGAAAACTCCAACTAGACTGACATTATGCTCAAGTCTTTGAACGTTCCATGGGGCTGCATGTCTCTGGGCTTCCACAGACACAGTACCTTCCACTGGAACAGCCTCTCTCGTCTGCTACTCTTCCTTAAATCTCGACTGAAATGTCACCTCCTCTAGGAAGCCTTCCCAGCAGCGCTGAGTAATCCCTCCTTTATCTCTGTACACTCCCCAAATATAGCACCCGTGACCCTATTTTGCCTTTATTTTCTTCTGTGTTTCTGCCCTACTAGACCCACACAGGGCTGTGCATTTTATTCATTTTAAATTGCAAACCTTTATCAGGGCTGATAAGGTCCTTCAAGATCTGGCTCCTGCCCACCTCTCCACCCTGTCTCCTATCTGCTACCACTCTCTGCCCCACCCGCTTCACCCAGTCGCACCGGCCTTCGGACCGTTGCCGAGGGCACCAAACTCTTTCCTGCTCCTGCCTCTTCGTTCCTGCAGTGACCTTTTCCTAGAATGCCCTCCCCTAGATCTTCCCATGGCTGGCTCCGTCTTGACGTTCAGATCTCTGCTCCAGTATCACTTCTCAAGAGTCCTTCCTTGCCCAAGCAATCAGAACTAGTCTTCCTTCTCCATTTTTCTCTCTTGTAATACCAGGTTTTCTTCCCTTTGGAGCACTTATCACAAGCTATAGCTACTTCTCGTTCAAAATCAGCCTTATTGGGGCGCCTGGGAGGCTCAGTCGGTTAAGAGTCTGCCTTTGGCTAAGGTCATGATCCCAGGGTCCTGGATCGAGTCCTGCATCGGGCTCCCTGCTCAGCGGAGAGTCTGCTTCTCTCTCTCTCCCTCTGGCCCTCCATGCCGCTTATGCTCTCTCTCTCTCAAATAAGTAAATAAAAGCTTTAAAAAACAAAACAAAAATCAGCCTTATTGAGGTATAATTTGCATAAACAAAAGGTGTACAGTTAGATGAGTTTTGACAAATACCCATATACCCACCACTCAACTCAAGATACAGAGTATTTCCAAAACCCATTCAATTTTCCTGATCCCTCTTTCCAGTCAGTATCTCCCACCTACTACCTGTCCACAGCCAGCCCCAGCCAACCGCTACCCTACTTCCTGTTCCCATGGCTTCCTTTTGCTTATTCTAGAACTTTATTTAAATGTAATCATATGGTATGTATTCTATCTGGCTTCTTTCACTCAGCCTAATGTTTTGGAGATTTCTTTATGTTGTAGTGCTTATCAGTTTTTGTTTTTTTATTACTGAGTACCAAGCGATTGTATGAATATTCCACAATGTATCTATTTGCCTGTTGATGGACACCTGGGCTATTTCCAGTTTTGGGCTATTATAAATAAAGCTGCTTTGACAATTCATGTACAAGTCTTGTGTATGGACATCCATTTTTATTTCCTTCAGGTAAATAACTATAATGCACATTGCTAGGCAGATGGTAAGTGTATGTGTAATTTTATAAGATATGCCAAACTTTTTTCCAAAGTGCTTTTCCATTTCACACTCCTACCAGCAATGCATGAGAATTCTAGTTGGTCCATGTCCTTGTCAATACTTATTACCAGTCTTTTCCATTTTAGCCATTCTAATGGGTATATGGTGTCTTCTTATGGTTTTAATTTACATTTCCCTAATGGCTAGTACTACTGAACAACTTTTCCTGTGCTTATGAATATTTGTATATCTTCTTTTAAACTATTTGCTAGAGCACCTGGGTGGCTCAGTTGATTAAGCGACTGCCTTCGGCTCAGGTCATGATCCTGGAGTCCCGGGATCAAGTCCCGCATCAGGGCAGGGAGTCTACTTCTCCCTCTGACCCTCCCCCATCTCATGCTCTCTTTCTCATTCTCTCAAATAAATAAATAAAATCTTAAAAAAAAAACTATTTGCTAAAATCTTTTGCCATATTTTAATTTGGTTGTTTGCCTTCTTATTGAGTTATAGATTTCTCTGTATGTTGTGGATGTAAATTATTGTCAAAAATATGTATTGCAAAATTTTCTTCTATTCTGTGACTTACATTTTCATATTCTTAATGCTGTCTCCACCCCTTTTTAGGATTAGTTCTACCTGTGATCTAAGAAAACTCTACCTATCCAAGGTCATGTAGCTTTTCTCCTATGCTTTCTTCTAGAAGTTTTATAGCTTTTCTTTATTAAGTACTTAGTTCTTTGATCTATTTCAAGTATGTTGGGAAGTAGGATTGAGATCCATTGTTTTCCTTTTGGATATTGAGTTACTCTAGCATCATTTGTTGAAAAATCTATCCATTCATCCATAGTTATTTAAATTCTGTTCATTTTTTTAAATGATTATTTGTCTCTTCCACTAGACTATAGGCTCCATACATTTGTTCTAATTTCATCTGAGCTCTTTTCCATCCCTGCTACCTCCTTGCAGGGAGAGAAAGCAGAGGAAGGGCTTACTTGCAAGTCACTTCTAGACCTGACTCTAGGGGACAGGAGCAGGGGAGTGGTGAGAGCCGACGGGAAGGAAAGCAAGCCAGGTCCATCCTGCGGGGACCTGCCGAGAGCCCCTCAGAACCCCCACCCAGTGTCAGAGAAGGGAGTAAATAGCTGCCAACTCCAGCTCCGTTGGTCGGCAGTTGCCCCAGCAGAATTAACCTTCTCAGACCTGCAGACCACGGTGCTCAAGTTCAGAGAGAAGCCCTGGGCAGAAGGCAAGAGCCGCGGGGAGCAGCTAAGCCAACGGGTTTCCACCTGCGCCAAGCCGGTTGCCAGGATGCCCGATGAGTAAAAGGTGGGTCAGAAGGATGAGAAGAGGGTCCCACGTTTCTGATACACACTCATAACAAGTATTTATCGAGTGTGTCCTCTGTGCCAAGCATTGTGTTGAGCGGTGGAGAGAGTCATCCAAAAACCAATCCCTCAGGGCGCCTGGGTGGCTCAGTGGGTTAAAGCCTCTGCCTTCTGCTCAGGTCATGATCCCAGGGTTCTGGGATCGAGCCCTGCATCGGGCTCTCTGCTCAGTGGGGAGCCTGCTTCCTCCTCTCTCTCTGCCTGCCTCTCTGCCTACTTATGATCTCTCTCCCTGTCAAATAAATAAATAAATAACTTTAAAAAAAAAAACAAAACACCAATCCCTCCCCTTAGGATGGAGACAGGCAGCAATCGATCCGGTGACCGATCTATATTATACCAAGAAGAGGTCAGTGCCATGAAGACAAACAAAACAGGGTAAGAGAATTGTGAAGGTGAGTGCAGGGATGGGGCTTATTTGGACCATCAGCAAGTTTCTCCTAGAAGCTGATGTTAGAGAGAGAGAGAGTGAGCCATGTGGATACCCAGGCAAGAACATTCCAGGCAAAAGGAACCACACACAAAAAGCCTTGAGGGAGGAACTAGCTTAGGGCGTTAGAGAAAACAGGAGATCGCTGGGGCCAGAGCAGAGCGAGAGGCAGAGCCTGTAAGAGGTTGGGGAAAGCCTCAGAAATGAGTTTGAATTTTATTCTGTGATGGGAAGCCACTGGAGGGCTTTAAGAAGAGTTATAAATTGGTCTTATTTATGATTTAAAAGTTATGCGGGAAAAAAAAGTTATGCGAGATACCGCTACACATATATTAGAATGGCTAGAATTTTTTTTTTAAAGAGAGGATAGCCAGGACCGGCAGGTTGCAGAGGGAAGGCAACTCTCCCAGGAGCTGCTGGGAATGCACGGCGGAGCGGCCAGCGTGCAGAAGGGTTGGGTAGAGTCACAAAAAGATACACTTAGACTTCACTGTGCAGCCCAGGAATCCCACCCCCAGGTATTTACCCAAGTGAAGTGAACCTTACGTTCACATCCAAACTTGTACACCAATGTTTGCAACTTTATGTGCCATCGCCAAAAAGCAGAACTAATTCACATGTCCTTCAACTGGTGATGGCTAGCCTATGGCCCATCTGTGTAAGGACACTCCTCAGCCACTAAAGGACATGGGCTACTGAGAATACACACGACAACCTAGACGGACCTCAAGGGCATTATGCTTAGTGAAAAAAATTCCATCTCCAAAGGTTGCATACCGTGTAATTTCATGTATATGATATTCTCAAAATGACAAGACTGTAGAGTTGGAGAGCAGCTTAGTGATCACCAGGGGGCAGGGAGGCATGAAGAGAGAGTGGGTGTCTGTACAAAGAGGTGGCAATGAGAGTCCTTCCATGAAGAGGGCACAGTGACCTTTCTTGGCTGTGGCTGTAGATACACAGATTTGTACACGGGATTTCAGTGCATAGAACTATACACATATCCACGAACACAAATGAGTGCGGGTTATAAAATGGTGAATGCAGAATAAGGTCTGCCGCGTAATTAACAGTAATGTACCAAGGTCAGTGTCCCGGTTTGGATATTTTCCTACAGCTCCCTATAAGATGTCACTATTGCAGGAAGCTGGTTAAATGGTGCATAGGACTCTAATTTTTTGCATCTTCCTGTGAGTCTATAATTATCTCAAACTAAAAATTTAGAAACAAAACTCTGACAGGTCGGTAAAAAGTTACAAAAGACTTTTTTTGAAATAGGGGACATTTGCAAATGGATGGGTAGTAGATGACACTCGAGAATTGTCACCTTTCTCAGTGTGACATGCTTCTCAGTTGTCCTCATTCTTAGGTAATACATGTGAAGTTTTAGAGGGGGAGTGCCAGTGTCTACCAGGTACTTCCAAATGGTGCAACAAATACATGCCTGTGTATATACATCATTTTAAAATACAGCAAAATGGAAACAAATATTGAATCTAGGCAATAGGTTTAAAAATGTCCACTGTATTATTCTTTAAACTTTATATTGGAAAATTTTAGTAATAAAAAGTTGAAAGAAAGAAAAAAGGCATGAACTGCTCATAGGTACAACAATCTGGGTGAATCTCAAAACATCATGGTAAGGGACACCTGGGTGGCTCAGTCAGTTAAGCGCCTGCCTTTGGTTCAGGCCATGATCCCAGGATCCTGAGATCGAGTCCCACATGGGGCTCCTTGCTCAGCGGGGAGCCTGCTTCTCCCTCTGCCTGCCGCTCCCCCTGCTTGTGCTCTCTCTCTCTCTGACAAATGAATAAAATCTTTTTTAAAAAGTGAAACAACAACAACAACAATGACAAACTCCATCATGGTAAATAGAGAAGCCAGATTCAAAAGGCTACCTACCGAAAGATTCCATTTTGTAAAAGTCAAAACTATAAGGACGGCCATGGGATGAGTGATGGCCAGTTGCGGGGGATACGGGGGGGGGGGGGGGGGGG
>CM052895.1:25936208-26037149 GCA_028534135.1 Potos flavus
GGGGGAGCTGGGCCTCCCCCTGCATGGCCTGTTGCGTCCACCAGGTGGCGACAGAGCACCACACTTCGAGGGCGGGGAGCAAGGCCCGGGGCCAGCCACTCAACAGGGATCAGGGCGTGGGGGACCCTGCCCTTCCGTTTTATCCACAAAATTAAGTGAGGTTATACTTTCCTTTCACCTTTTACTCTGAGGTCGCCGAGATCTGGAAACTCAGGGGCTTTTCTCTCAGCAAATGGCAAAATGGTCGTGGGCTGCAGCTCTCTTCCTTGATGGCGAGGAAAACGGAGGGAAACCTCTTTACTACTAAGTCACAGCAGGTGAAACTGACCGCCTCTGTGGCCTGGGTGCATCAGTTGGTTGATTGACTGATTATGTTAGGGGATAAATGTTATCTGTGAAAGGCCTCCCAGCTGTCTCAATGACGTCCTCCGGTGTTGTTCTCCCTCAAAACCAGCTGTAGTTTTCCTTCTGCGCATGTATCACAATTGGTAATTGGATACATATTTGTCCGATTCTTTTCCACTAGAATATATGCCCCTTGAGAGCAGGGTCTGGGTCTGTTTTTTTGTTCACCAGTGCATCCTTGGCACCGGGATGCCAGATCCAGGATCTGGCAGGTAGTAGGTGTTCAGTAAATGAATGAGGGCCCTATTAAGCCTCGGGGAGGGGAGGGGGGCTTGGGTTCCTGACGGTCCTGTGTGTGTGAATATAATGCCTGAGCCCCCTGAGCAGGTGGGATTGCCCCAGACTATCAAATCACAGAGGCACGCCCGGGCGGCAGAGCTAGCTTTGGGGTTAAAATTTGTGGTTCTGGGCTCTGGCTTCCCAATCTCACCTCGACCCCTCACGGGCTGGGCCATTTTGCACGGCTCACTTAACCTTTCTGAGTTTGTTTCCTCTCCTGTAGAATGAAGATGAAAATGGCCCCTGTCAATTGGCACAGCAAGTTGAGCCTGGTGGGGGCCGGTCCCTGTCTCCGGCCGCAGGTCTAACGGGGGGCTGAGCTACCTCTGCTTCAGTCTCCGCTGGTGACACCCTCTTGCTGCCTCCCAGCCTCCCTGGGACACTGTGGGTCCAGGCAGGCCGTTGTTTACCTTACACAGGTGGCCTGCGAGCCAGGCCCTAGGGGCGGTGATGAGCAAAGCTAGCTTGTCTCTGCCCTCAAGAAGCACCCAGTCCCGGACAGGAGCGGAGATGGTGATTAAAGCCACACCTAGCACTGCAATAAGGGGACAGGGCAAGGGCCTGGCCTGAGCCATTCCCTCAAGAAGTGATTTGTGAGTTGGGATCTGAAGGTGGGAATGAAGACCCCTTCCCCCTATCCCCCCCTTAAAAAAGCCCCTTCTGGGGACTGCTCCAATCACCCAGAGGAACACCAGGCCCATCCTGGGCCAGGCAAGTCGTTGGAAGGAGTAGATTAAAAACAAATGTACCCTTGGGCGCGTGGGTGGCTCAGATGGTCTGCCTTTGCTCTGCCTTCACTCAGGTCATGATCCTGGGGTCCTGGGATGGAGTTCCGCGCCGGGCTCCCTGCTCAGTGGGGAGCCTGCTTCTCCCTCTGCGCCTCTCTGTCATGAATAAATAAATAAAATCTTAAAAAAACACACACACACAAAACCATACCCCCAACGACACAGGCTCCTTCTGAGATCTGCTGCCCTTCCCTTGTGACACCTGGAGACGGTGTCATACCTGTCACACCATGTCAGGCCCCCAGCCCCAGCCCCGAGGAAGGAGGAAGAGCCTTTCAGGGAAGTGGTCAGGGAAGGCCTTCCACGGGGTCAGAAGGGCCTATGAGGGGGGAGCCTGGGCAGCGCGCTAGTGTGAGGCCAGCACCCCTGGCTGCCACAGGGAGTTTGGTGGCCCCTCAGCACAGTGGGCGAGGGGGGGAGCCGAGGGCTCCGAGTGCCCTCACACACCAGCCACCGGCACATCCCGGGAGCTGAGAGCGTGGACGCTGGGGGCCTAGTCCACCTGCCTCACCAGCTTCGGCCAATTACCTAAACTTCAGTCTCCTTGCCTCTAACATGGGGGCAATGGCACCTACCCTCCTAGGGTGGTTTTGAGGATTTAGGGAGAGAATACGGGGAACTCTCCTGGCCCACGGTGGGCACTTAATAAACACAGGCATTATTGTTATCCATTCTTTCATGAGCTCCTTTATCACAAGGTTCTGCCGGTCTGGAGATCAGGAACCTATGACCCAGAGAGGTTAAGTAGCTTGCTTCCAGTCTCAGGATTCAAACCCAGTTTCCTTTGACTCCAAAGCTTGTGTTCTTGGGGGGTGGGGGAGGGGGTCTCCGGGGCCCCAGGCATGGTGGGGTCAGAGCAGGAAGCAGTGGGGAGGCAGGGCGAGAACCCCCGGGGCAGGTGGGTGCTGAGGCCACCTCCAGAGCCCCGGCGTGCCGACCCGCCAGCCCAAGCCACAAATCTCTGCTCAATTCTGCCCCCAGGATTTTGTGGTGCCCCCTCCCTCACCCACTTTGGCCCATTGGGTTGGGCCCCTTCCCTTTTCTCTTT
This sequence comes from Potos flavus, assembly GCA_028534135.1. Taxonomy (NCBI): domain Eukaryota; kingdom Metazoa; phylum Chordata; class Mammalia; order Carnivora; family Procyonidae; genus Potos; species Potos flavus. The sequence continues at coordinate 25,938,729 of CM052895.1, forward strand.
TTCCGGGCCGCGTGCGGTCATCTCAACTAACAAAAGTGACCATGGCTACTCTGACGTGGGTGTGACGCTGATGCTGGCCAGGCTGAGCCCAGCCCGCGAGCCAAGCGGACCTCAGGCCCCTTCCCACGTGCCAGGCCACACGGACTCTGCCACTTGTGCCCCTCCCCGTGAAGCACCCAAGCAGCCCTCGCTTTGGAGACATGTGCCAAGCGTGTTACAAGCACAATGAGCAAGGCTAAGACAGATAAGGCCTTGGCGTCCTGTGTGTTTTAAACAACTGTGGGGCTGGGGGCGTTGAGAGTGGGGGAGCGGTAGAACCTTCTTGAGCCCGTCCTGCTCCCTCCCCAGCTCTGGAAGGGTGGGCCAGGACCTGGGGCAGAACTGGGCTCAAGATAAGCAGAGGTCAAAAAAAAAAAAAAAAGATAAGCAGAGGTCAGATGGGCGGCAGAGCGCAGAAGATGCTGCCCTGTGAGGCCTTGGGTTTGGGGGTGAGTGGGTGTGGTGGGGCAAGAGCAGGGTTGGTCCAGCTTCATCCACCCTCTAGCGGCTCTGGAGTTGGTCAGACCAAGTGTGAGTCCTGACACTGGCACTGAGAAACTATGTGGCTTTGGGAGGTCACTGAACTCTTCTGAGCCTCAGCGGCCTCGTCTGTAAAATGGGGTTCATTAAATGCTCACGAGGTTTGTGAGGATTTAAAAGGAATGAATGGAAAACGATCTGATCGTCTCTGCTGTGGCTGCTTCGGGGGCTCCTGTCACGGTCACTGATGATGGCTTGGAGATAAGGCCACCCAGAGTCGGACAGCTTGGCTGGCCCCCGGATGGAGATCGGCCCGGTCAGCTAGGGGAGGTCTCCTCCCTGCCCAGTCTGCAAATAAGGACACGAGGTCCTGGGGCCTGATGCAGGAAGCTCAAAGGTCCTGCAGAGGGGAGTCACTTCCCCCCTCCCCGAGCTCACCCCAGCCTCCCACCCCTAACTACCCAGCCAGCCTGTGAGGTGGGGTGGAGACCCCTTCTCCTGAGGCGGCCTAATCTCTCTTTCTTCCCTCTCACTGATTCTCTGTCTTTAACTTTTGCCAACGACACAGACCAGCTTCTGGGTGCCAGGGATTGAGAAGGGAGAAGGAGAGCTGGTGGGGGGGACAGAGGAAGTTCTCCAATCTATAAAGAGGGAAGGGGCCGTCTCTGGTCTTTTCAATCTCAGGCAGAAATTGGTGACATTAGGTCATTAAGACACCTATCCCCACAACCTGCCACCCACTTATGAAAAGGGCTGCTTTCAAAAGCATGATATTGTTAACAAAAGAATGGGAGCTTTCACGAGGAAATAAAAATCGTTAACTGAAAACAGAGTCTGCGGTCTAGTTGGCCGACCAACACCCCATTTCCAGGGCTGGGGGCTGTGGCTTCATATCCTTGTCTCTGTCCTCCCTTGCATGCTCCCGAGAGCAGGCCAGGGCTGGGTTGGTGGCGGGCAGCAGTGCTGGCTCGTGCTCAGACTGGGGCTGAAGTCCTGCCCCTTCAGCCCTTTCTAGAAATAGCAGCCTGAGCAGGGGCCTCCTGAGAACCTGCTCCCTCCCAAGTCCTGTTCCTCAGGCAGGATCTTTTGGCTCCTCCTGCAGGTGGGGACTCTATTCCCATTCCTCTCCTCTCCATCCCTACTCAGTGCCCCCCGGAATCTGGAGAGGGAAAACTCGGGGCCTCCAGAGCCTTCTGAGGGGCTAGAGGAATCTCAGAGGACCTGGGAGCCCCCACTCCAGCCTGGCGGGGCGAGGAACAGGCAAGCTCTGGGGGTGGGGAGTGGGGGAAGTTGGCCCCAGTGTGTGGAGCCTCTGGAACTTGCCGATCTGAGGTTCGATTACGCTGGAATGTTCCCGGTCCGGTTCACAGCAATGTCCCTGGGGAGATTGTGGGATGGTGTCTGGCTGTCCCAGGTTCCTCAGGCTTGGAAACCCACAAGCCCTGCCTTTAGGGTCTGTGATTTCAGACCTGCCCACCCACAGCCCTCTCCTCTTGCCTCTGCCCACCTCACCCCCGTTTCTCGGCAGCCTCAAAGGACTTAAGCTTCCCTGGTCCTTGCTCATATGCTCTGCCCACCCCTACTGGTGATCACTTTGGTCTCACCAATTTAATTCCTACTCTTTCTTTAGGACTCCCCTCCAGGACACCCTCCTGACCCCTCCCTGTCCCAAGCTGGGCTGTCCGGCTGTCCATGTCATCTAGCACGCCTGCTATCTCTGGAGTAGGTGCTTTGTAAAGTACCTGTTCCCTCTCACCACTGCCACCTGCCTGAGGACAGGGCTGGTGCCACTGCTAGGCCCTGTGGAGCAAGGGGGCAAGGGGACCCTGCCACACAGGACCAGCCCGTGGAGGCAGTGAGTGGTGATCAACCTCATTCGTGGCTTCAGGAGTTCACAGTTCATTGTGCATGTGAAGGCGAGAGCGGGGGTGACTCCTGCCTCTCCCCAAAGTCCTGGATTTGAGATTCCCTTTCTCTTCCCCTCAACCCCAACCCCCACCCACTACCCCACCGTCCTCATAAGGGCTGAGTAGGTGGTGCAGCAGAGTGGACCATAGGGCCACATGCCCGCTGAGGGGGTCTGCAGCTTTCCTCTTCTGTAAAATGGATTATTCCAGCAACTTCTTTGTCTCTCTTTAAGGACTGAATGTAATAATCCCCAGAAAGAGCCCCTTCCCTCCCCCTGGCGACTCTGGACCAGGGGTGAGTCTCTTTCCCAAAGGTTTGTGATCTCCTCTGGGGAGGGGAGGGCACCCTAAGTGCAGCAGTTCTGTACCCCTCATCTCCGGCCTACCCCCTGCGTAGGGCCACACCCTCCCCCAGTGCAGAAGCCAGGGCAGCTCTGGGACACGTGGCAGGGGAGTCCAGGCAGGCTCCTGGATGCAAGGGACAAACAAGTGGCTTCCGTGGGCAGGTTCTCTGCCCACTTTTATTTGGCACCTCTGACCTTATGCATGAGTCCCCAGTCTCATGACTGCCTGCCAGGGGCCAGGGTCTGAGAAATCACTACCTAGGCTCAAGGTGGGGGGCAGAGTCGGTTAGCCCAAGCAGCAGGGGAGCTCAGCCACCAGAAACATGGGCAAGCTGCCACTTCCCTGCCATATCTGGAGGCCTCATTGCCCACCATCAGGCCACCATCCCCAAGACCAGAAAGACAATCTGTGTGGAGGGAGGATGAACTTGACCGAGGGTGGAGGCCAGTATGGCCTCCTCTCCACTGCCCCTTCCTCCCCAGCTCAGTGCCCTGGGAGGGATGGAAGGTACGAACCCTGGAGACAAATAGTCATCCGTTTTAATCCTAACTAGCTGTGTGAGACCTGGGCTTAGTGACTTCATTTCTCCGAGCCTCAGTTTCCTAAGCTATAAAATGGGCATAGCGACAGCACATGTCTCTTAGAAAGCCGTTAAGGCCTGAATGGGAAAATTCACATAATTCATTGAGCTCGGAGTGCACATAAGAGAATAATAAATGGTGGTATTATTATTATGTGTGTCCCTAGCGTCTACCCAGGAAACTTTAATACTGTCCAACCTAACAGGGTCAGAATTTGTTAGACATTTATAATACCTTAAAGAGGAGCTCAGGTACCTGAAGTGAGAAGAGGAGCAGGCCCACCTGCTCTAAGGCAGGGAACGCTCTCCTTTTCTGTCCCCACCCCTTGCCTGGAGACCCCGGTGGTCCTGCTGTTGTCTTTACCTCTTCCGTGTTCAAAAGCTCACGGAGGCCTTGCTGCATCTTCTGCACGTGGGAAACTCAGACAGCTGGGCAGCCCTGCCACCCACGAGCCAGTGGTCCCGGTCTGAAGGCCACAGGACACCGCAGTGGCTCGAAAGTGGGCTGGGATGCGGGCCTGGCCGGGAAATCGATCACAGGGATCCCACCTTTGCTCGGTGCCACACTTCTGGCTTTGCAACGGGGAGTCTCCAGCTTTTCTCGCCATAGTGATGACTCGTGGACAACGACACCAGCAGCAGAAGGGGCCCCTTGCCCTGTACTGGGGGGCCTTAGCTTTGTAGCCACTGTGAAGGTGGAGCAGCTGGCAGAGGGGAGGCTGAGAGACCCGCTTCCCTAATGGCCTGAGCCACGAAGGAAAGCAGGGACATCAAGCATGCCCCTAGGTCCCAGGCTTTGGACTCACAATGAGCAGCAGCACAGGGCGTTACGCCTGCCCCCGAGACGCGCACACATTGGTCTCATCCACATCTGTAAAGACAAAAGGAAGCAAAATGCAGAGGACACAACTGCCTGAGCGTCTTGGCCCCCCTCAGGTACTGGAGGTTGCTGCTGGCTAGCCTGCTTCTGTGGCACGTGGCTGTCAGCCCAGGGACCCTGACATTCACAGGCAGCCCCCCCCCCACCCCGAGGAGACCAAGGAGGATGAGAGAGAGGCTATGCCCAAGGACGGAGGTCGGCTGGTGGCCATGGCCACACAGGTGCCCCTTAAGGCTGAGGCCCGAGTCAAGTCCCTACAGTGGACAGCACCCATCCCCCAGCCACCAGCCACGGGTGGCACTGGGATCTCCACTGCCATTCAGAGGGGGCAGAGGGATCCTCAGCCTTCTCTGAGCCAGTATGCAGGTGGGATGAGCCACGGAGGGGCTGCCTCTGGCCTCTTTGCCATGGTACTGGGGTTCCCAGGGGGGCCCCCTGGCTCTCTGGGCAGTGCAGCCCTGACCCGGGGGCACAGTAGCCTGACCCACCCCGACGCAGGCCAGAATGTGGAGTGGAATGTGGGGTTCTTTTATTAAATGCCCCAACCGCAGCTGCTCAGATGGAGCTCAGGAGGCTGGGACTCAGCAGCCCCACATCCTGGAGCCCCACCTGCTGGCCTGGAAACTTGAGTCAGTGGCCGTGTGGGGCCCCACGTGGCCAAGGAAAGGTGCCTGGCATCCTCAGAGACAGAGCCGCGTGCAAGGGCTGGCAGGTTTTCTGGGCGTGGGAGTGAGGGTCAGGTTATAGGGAGGAGCCTTCTGGAAGCTCTGGAGTCATGTTTCAGGAGAAAAGTGAGCATCATACCTGATTCTGCCAGGTCTATGTCCCAGTCCGGCACCTCCTACCGCCCTTCCCACTCAGAATTTCTCCTGACCCTCTTTACATGTGCTTAAAGGAGCCTGCGATTCTCCCGATCATGGCTTGTAATTCTCTACTTGATAGTCTATCTCCCCTATGGACCACGAGTTTAGGACGTGGTACTATTAGGGTGGCTGGGGCTAGCGTTCCTTCTATCTGACCAACATGAATCAGAATACAGACTGACAGGCACTGCCCTGGCACCCCTGCTGTGGAAATGGGGGGGGGCCTCAGCGGTAAGATTTGAAACCAGACATCTAATCTTTCATTCCTGCATTGAGGGTTGCAGAAACCCCCACAACAAACCAAACTGAACCAAAATGTGAGTGACTGACTAGCAGGCAAGTAGAGAGGTACTATTTCAGGGACACCTGGGTGGCTCAGTCCCTTAACCTACGGGCTCTTCCCAACGGTCTCCGTTCTCGGTCTCCGTGTTGGGTGTGGACTCGGCTGGATTCTCTCTCTCCCTCTGCCCCTCCCCCTCCTAAATAAATAAACAAATAGGAGGTACTGTTTCAAAGACTCCCTTTGAAATGAAACATAAACTTGACTTTCTTTTATTCAGTGATAAAAATATTTACCCAAAATGGATGCAGGCTAGTGAGTGGACACCCAGAGGATTACACACACACGTTTATCAACTCTGGCGGGCCTGACATGTTTTGATAAAGGCTGACTTGGGTCCCAGAGAATGGACTCCTTTTCTATGCAAACAGCGTCTCATCAAGAGGAAAGATCCAGGGGCGCCTGGCTGGCTTAATCGGTGGTGCCTACAACTCTTGATCTGGGGTTGTCAGTTCGGTCCCCACACTGGGTGCAGAGATTACTTAAAAATAAAATCTTTAGGGAAAAAAAAGACTAAAGATCCCCAGCAGTGCCAAGGTCCAGGTCGTGCGTGTGGGGAGGGGGGTGGGGTGGGCAGGTCTCCCTCCTGAGCGGTAGGGGTGTCGGGCTGCAGCCCAAAGACTTACCAAAATACGGTCTTCAGCACTGGCTGTCCCAGAGGGGAGTCGACGTGTGCAACTGTAAAGCACTTTTTGGTTTTGTTTTCCTAAAGCCAAAAGGGGCCGCTCGGGAGGAGACCGCAGCCGGGGTGCTTCTGTCTGGGAGGTCGGCTGGGGCGGCGCAGGTTGAGGCCGGCTCCAACAGGTGCAGGAGCGCAGCGTGCGCGCGGGCCGGCCTCGCGCGAGGTCGCTCCCCCGGCACCCGCGCGGCCGCAGCCCCAGGGCGCGGAGACTCGCCTGCGCACCGCCCGCGGCCGCTTCGGAGGGGTGGGGAGAAGCCGGGGAACCGAGCTGCGTCCTCCCTCGCCCTCTCCTCAAATGCCAGCGTCCTCCATTTGCTGCGCCCAGGGTGCGGCCTACTCGGTCACCGGCCCGGCAATCCCGGCGGCCGCGAGAGCAGTGCCCGGGCCGCCAAGAGGGCGGCGGAGGGGCGGGAAGGGAGCGCGGAGCGTCTGCCGGCAAAGCCCGGTGGCGCGCCGAACCGGGCGCGCTAGCTGGCCCGCCACCTGTGAGGGCGCCGGGCGGCTGCGTCCCGCCTAGCCCTGGGGTCCTCAGAGCGGCCGAACCGGCCAGAGGGCGGGGCTGGAAGTAGCGGCCGGGCCGGGCTGCGGCAGCGGCGCCAGCAGGGGCGGTCCTGGCGGGCGCGCCTTCTCCGGCCCGGCGTCCTGGAGCGCAGCGCTCGCGCGCCCGACGTCCCGAGAGCGGGCGGGCACCCTATTCGCCCCCTGGCGGCGCCGGGGACTCGCCGCAGAATGAGCTGTCCACAGCAGCACTGGGCGCCGCCCGAGGTCCCGCCACAATCTATCCCGGGGCTGCGATCCCGGAGGCAGGCCGCCTTTGGAGGAATGGAGAAACGATGGAACGCAGCATCTATGAGGTTTGCGGGGTTTCCCCCTGGATCCGCGTCCTCCATATCCCGCGTGGGCTTCTCCACCAGCATGAGGAGGGACACCAAGGGACCTCATCTCCTACTCCCTCCCCTCACCCAGTCTCTCTGGAAACTAAAAGCCACCCTCTGGTTCTTAATCATTCTGGGAAAGCTCCCCACATCTCTCCTGCAGTGGGCTGACCATGGTAGTAACCTCGGTGGACTTAGCCGCACCAGGACCTGCCACACTCAGACCTTGCCGCAGGTGGAGAGCTCTGAGGCAGTGCTAGGAGGTTATCAGAAAGATCAGCATTCCACATGGCCCCCAGTGCCCCTTGGGAGCCTAGCATTGTCCCAGGTTTTGCGGGAGATAAAAGTCCTTGCCCTCTAGGTACTTCGGATCTCAGAAGTCAAAGACACTCAGGAGACTATTGGCACAGCAAGTGGCCTCCCTGCAGGAACTCGGGGAAGGGCGTAGTGGGGGTGGGCCAGAGTGGAAACACTGGAGCCCCGAGAATTTGCTGAATGGGCAGGATTTGAAAGGAGAGAGAGAGGGAGGGAGAGAGAGAGGACAGACAGTCCTGGTCCAGTCTGGAGTGGAGGGCTGGTGTGGGAGAGTTGGGGTGGCCAATCTCAGAGGCCCTGTAGAGGTTGGCTTCTGCAGTGGGAAAGACAGAGGGAGAAGGAAGAGCTGGAAGCTGGATGCCCCTCTGGGAAGCAGCAGCAAAGTCTTGCTCTGATGTGCTGGCCGAGTGAAGAAGGATGCCACCTGCAGTTCTGAAGGGCATGTGTGCAGGGAGGAAAGCAAGGCAGTTGGGCCATAAACTACTCTCCCCCCCCCCAAAAAAAAGCTTGGGTTAGATGCAGAGGTGTTTGTCGGGAAGGAGGAAGCCCAGGTTATGGAAGGGAGAGAGACAGTTGTGGCTAGGTCCAAAGGCAAAAAGATGAAAAAGTGAGGGGAAGGAGGCTGGTGAAGTAGCGCTGGGAGGAGGAAGCCCAAGGGCGAGAGCCTGTCTGAGCGGCCAGCAGGGGGCGCAGGGGCCCCAGAACCTCAAACCCAATAGAGCTGGCCGTAGTAGTTGACAATCGGGCTGCTGTGTGCTGTTTCTCCCCTTTTTCCCATTGCACTTTCTTACTGAATTCATCGAAGGTAATTGGGAAGACCCCTTCCGCCCAGTCTCTGGTTTTGTACAGAAGATATGGCAAACCAAAATGAAACTTGGAGGCCTCGCAGTGCCCTCCTGCCCAAATCTGCCCAGGTCGTACGGCTCCTGTTATCATGCCTCACTTGGGGCAGCTGGAGACAGACAGACCATTGGGTCTTGTCTCGGTGGCGTGACTTCCCACTTGGCCTTGGCTTCCAAAAGGCCAGCCCATACCTGGGATCCTGGCTGTTTCATGGTGGTCTCTCAGCCTAACTCTGGCACAGGCTCTCAGGGGGCCATGGGGTCAAGCCTGGCACACAGAGACTGAAGCGCCCACACATTCGGGCACTGGCTACACTGGAACTTCCACGGGGAAGACTGAGGCTGTCAGGTGATGAGCCGGGAGAGTCAGGTGCTGGCTGTCCAGAGCCAGTAACCACAAAGAAGGTCCTGGGGAATGGGACTCCCCTGCAGCCCGAAGTCAGGCAGGGCAGGCTCTATGATGCTCCTCAGGTGTGGCAGCCCAGGAGGAGGGAGAGGGAGAGGGCAAGCACCGTCACCAAATCCTGCCACAGTGAGGGCTTTGGCAGGGCACTCCACAGGAGAGGGTCCAAGGAAGCACCATTGGAAGGGCCAGGGTCAGAAGTTTTCTAAGAGTGGGGTAAGGTTCTGGGGTGTGCGCAGAACTGGGCTGAGGAGGGAAAGGGTCCTGGCCTAGCGAGGACTGCACAGGTGCTCCTTTGCCCGGGCCAGGTTTCCTTCCCTTTGCGGTCGAACCACAGCTAAAGGAGAGCTTCCATTTACTCATGCTCTGCTTGAATTCCTCGAGTCAGCCACCCTCCACTTTCTCTCTCTTCTACCAGGAAGCCTGATGGAAACGGAGAAGCATGCCTAATTTCGTCATGAATGATGCTGACGTGAGTGTGCCCGAGGGTGGGCATGCCCCTCGGCATCTGCTGCCATTACTCCCCCTACCTCCGCTGGAATAGGTCCCATTGGGGAACTCCCATTGAGTGGTCTCTCAGCCACCTCGCCCTGCCCTGCCGCTCCTTTTTAACATTCACAAACACAGCGATCAATTTCTAAGTCTTTACCCCGTGCCATGCACTGTGGTAGGCACAGTGGGTGCATGACATCATTTGTTCCTCTTAGTAGCTCTGAGGCCCATCGTCCCTACTCTTTGGTTCCGGTTCCCAATCCCAGCCAGGCACAAGGGGTTGAAGTCTGTTCCCTGAGCTGATATAGAGGACACAGTCCAGCCTTGGCGTCACTCACCGTGTGGCTCAGTAAATATTAATTAACTCTGAGGACAAGCTGCACTTTGACTCATCTCTGGCTAATTAAATAAACCTGCCATGTAAATCAGCAGTGGGGACAAAGAGATATTAGGCCGTGTTTAAAAGAAAGTGGGCTGAGGGACAGTTGGCCTCCAAGCAGAAATCTACCTTGGCCTGCTCTGGCTTTCTTTTGTGTTCTTTGAAGATAGGGCCAGCGTGGTGGGAATGAGGAGGAACCTACTTCTCAGAGAAAGCCTCATCCCCGACGTCCCGGAGAATAGGGAGGAGGGAGGCAGGCCCATGGTAATTGAGCATTCTCTCAGGGGCCCAGACAGAGCTGTCCGGCCCTCCCTGCTCCTCTCCCACTCCATTTCCATCCCTGAGGCATCACGTCCCCGGGGTCCTGGTAGGCTGTGGGAGACCTGGGGCCCAGGAAAGACATGCTGTGAAAGCCCCTTCCAATAGTACCTGGCAGTTTGGGACTGGTGGGGCTGGTAGGCACCTCACTGGGCTCTGCTCCCTTCTGCTCGTTCCTGCAGAAAACGAGCCATGGCAATGTCCCAGATTCTCTGGAGGCCCGGCTCCCACTCTGACCGACCTCGGGCAGGCCACTTAGCCTCACCAGGCCTGGACTCGACTTTGTCAAATAGGGAAATAGCAATGTCAACCTTGCAGGGGGTGCTGTGCACAAAGTAAGGGCCCAGGAAGTGGTGACTATTTGATGATGATGATGATGATGATTGTATGTGGTTCACAACAGCCAGCTATATCCCCCGGTACCGCTGGGCTGTCTTGAGATATAGTCAGGGTAGCTACTGTGTTTGAGCCTTAAGCTGTCACTTTGAAGGTAGCCATTCTTTATATGGAAAAAGAGAGAGCATCATCTCAAAATAATGCCACGATGTGAACGTGGATAAACGACATAAGGCAGGGGCAAGGGCAAGGGCGCAGGGAGTGTGTGAGTTGAGGAGGGAGGAGGGAACAGTGTGCCCCCTCCCCTCCCCTCCCAGGCCCTCCCTGCAGCCATGTGGGAGCCCTCGCCCCTCAGGGCTCATGTCCTTCCTCCCCTGGGCTTGTGTTCCCAGAACTAGCATGGCTCAGAAGGTTAAGGCCAACCATAGGGGCCTGTGGTTCATTCAAGCCGATCCCCATGCTGTCCTCTACTAGGGAGAGCCACACCCATCACTATGGTGGGCCACAGGAGTTCTACAGGGTCCGTTAGAGCTGCCAAGCAGGTACAAGACAAACATCTACACTCGATGCACTGGAACAGATCAAATGTGGTTCTCAAAAGCTCAGACTTGCAAGCTTTGGAGAAGGCCCAGGTTTGGCTCCTTTTAACTCCAAACAAATTCTTGTGGGATGTTGCAATTACTTGTGACAATCCCTCTCCCTGCCTGGGACTTTGATTTCAGATTTAGACATGTAAAACTGGGTGGCTAGCTAGGCCTTGAGCAACTTGGGGGGTAGGGAGGGGGATGGCGAGGGAAAAGTCTTCGCAGCATATTGCGTTTGAAAGAAAGATCTCAAAGAATCAGACACTGTAGCTGTTTGTGTTACCAGAACTTTTTCAGCCACGGTGGCAGATTTCCTGTCCCCGAAATTGGTTCACTATGCTGGAGTGGCTCATTCTGTCCTTTGAAATACAAATGTCTAGGAATCATTTTCTGTAATAGTCTCATGTTAGAGTAACTTTCCGATCACTGTGACAAATTCTGCAGTCCTAACCCTGAAATCTCATCCCTGGGATAAGCAGTAGGTGAAGATCTGTCAAGGCCACAGAGGATATTTTCCTGGTAACTTGGGCTGACCTGACCCCAGAGGAGCCTGGAAGCAAGAGGAGGTGATGCAGAGAGAGCTAAGCGGATGTAGAAACAAGAGAGGAGCATGGCTGGGCAAAGTTTGTCTAGATGCCGGGGCCCTGTGGCCCTTCTGGGTACTCAGTACATGGGCGAACTGCCTATGTCTTTGTATTGCTATTGTACCTGGCCTTAAGGCAAGACTTAAGCCCAGGACCCCAGGTTGGGCTGCTCTTTTCCTATTCCCCAGCCACCCTCCTGGCCTGAGAGCCTACACAACCTTAGTTCTGGCTCCTTTGGCTTTCATAGTGGCAACACGACTGCTGGATACCGCTGTCCCTGAAAGGTTTAATGGCAGAAGGGCCTTCTCTGCTTCACCCCTAGGCTTTTGACAGTCAGCCTCACCTAGCAGCCTGCCTCCTGAGGCTGGTGCACAGGACAGAAATCAGGGACCAAAAATGGCTAGGAATTCCTAGATGCTCTGTGGAGTCCAGGCTGATGTGCAGAGTCACACGTTGGTACCTGTTGGCAGATCTGGGGCCATTAACTCTTGCCTTTAGTGTGGGTATCTGGCATAGAATTGCTAATACTTCTATTCCCTCAAATACCCTGTGAGCTCTCCTCGCCTTCCATCCATCTTGTCAGGACAAAGCTTAGAAATTACATGCAACAGTACGAAAAGAGAGGTCAGAATGAGGGGTTGTGTTTCAGGCCAACCAGATTCCCAGGGAAGTCTGACCAAAGGAAACATCAAGCTGTCCTCCTCTGGATTAGCAGCATCACAATTCCCGAGGGAGCAAGATGAGAGGGGAGATTCTGGGAATGGGATGTAAAGGCAGGGAATAAAGGGGATAGGACAATCCCCCTGGAGTTCTTTTGAATAACAATAAAACAATTTTGGAGGAAAAAAGAACAAAGGAGAAGAATACACTATATCAAAACATATTCTGTTGGCTTACTGATTTTAAATTAAAAAAAAAAAGAAAAAAATACTCAAAAACTACAACTGAAATGGTGTGCTGCTGGTCCAAGGAATATGGGAAAAGTTCAATGCAGTGGGACGGAGAATCCAGAAACAGTCACATGTATTCATGGGAATTTTGAATATGATAAGAGTAGTATTTCAAGTCCCTGGGGAGAGGATGGCCTATATAATTCCGGGCAGCATGTGACCCTCTGGAAAAAAAGAATTAGATTCCTAACTCACGCCATATATGAAAACAAATTCCAGATGGATTAAAGAACTAACACAGAAACACAACTATAAAAGAAATACAAGAAAATACAAGAGAATATGTTTATTATCTAAGGATAGGGAAACCTTATTTAAAGACCACAAAATACCAAGGCATAAAGGAGAGGACTGATACATTTGATCATAATGAAAAGCCTCTGTATGACCCCAGGAAGCATTCAGGTTAGGACAGTCAGCTGGACTGAGGAGTGGCTTGTTCTGCCCAGGAGTGGACGGAGAGATCAGATGGGCCTTTCAGGCCTGTCTTTTCTCTCACAATTCCTTCTCCGAAGTCAGGGTTTGGGAGGAAGCAAATAAACACCAGAGGATGGCTACTCCCTATTGTTCATCATCCCCAGGGCCCTATAATCAAGAGATAATTCAAGAATTCAAGTCACAGTTACTAAGACCCAACTTAAAATGAGGGGGTTAAGGGGAGCAGGGTACAGGAGAGGAGGTGGTGAAGCAAGACAGAAGGCCCTCTCTGGCAGACATCATGGTCTCAGTCCTTAAGCTCGTCTTTCACAAAGTGGATGTGGCTCCGGCAGCTCCTCCTAAGACCTCACTGTCCCTGCACAGAGGGCCCTTTTGGAAGAGCACGATGAGAAAGTGTCGCCTCGTGTGGGCTTTAGGCACCTCCATGAGATCCCTCAGCTCTGTGGGGATCAGGGCAGTCTTGGGAGGATGGCCCCTGCCCAGACCCCCACTAGCAGTGACCATGGATACGTCTATGCCCTTGGATGAGCTGGGTGGTCTTGCATGGTCTGATGGATCCAGGTCAGAAGCCTGCATCATGCAGACTTGACTATTTCATATTGGGGGGACAAGGCCTCCAGAGCAAAGTGACACTTTTATCCCATGGAGCCTTCTTCAGCCAATTCACTCTAAGGGGATCAGGCTCTACTCTTGGGGGAGCCCAGGGAACCACTGGGCTTTGCTACTCTCAGTCTATACTGCCCACTTGTGACCTGACTCTGAGCTCAGAGCATGTCTGCCTGATTCAGGCAGGAGGACAGCCACATCTTAGGAAACCTCTGCTGCATTCTGATGCCATCCAGTAAGCAGGGTTGAGCACATGGACCTGAGGTTTGAGAAGAAGGGGGAGAGACTCAGCAGGGAGGCAGATGCCATTTTCTAACATGAACAAGAAACTGCAACAAAGAATGAAGGGTATTAAGAAAAGCAGGAGACGGTATCAGGACTGCCTAGAATGGGGGCATAGGCTCAACGACGGAATCATATTCCAAAAAGCATCAAACAATCTCACAGGCCCCAAGTAGGCTTTCAGACATATTGTTCAGGATTTGTAGGGCAAGGAGTAAGGAGCAAGTACGCACAGCTGGAAATATGGCCAAGGAACCTGACCCCTAAAGCAAGGATGCCACAGGGGGAAGAAGAAGCCACTGGTCTCCAGGAAGTTAAAAAATAAATGACGGGCCTTAGATTTAATGTCTTCAAAAGGAAAGGAAACAACTCCGCATCAGTGTAACATCTATGGCTGGGTAGCGACTGCGTATCAAACTTTCAAATGACAGTAACGTGATGAGATTCCTGCATCTCCTACCACGACGACCACCAAAGCACACCTTGAGGAGCATCCAACCCTGCCTCCCACTTCTGAGATGACACCAGATCAGACCTCCACGTGGCACAAAATACGGCAGTTTAGAGTGCCTTAGAATACTATAACCAAATTTCAGGGAAAAAGAGTTATTCAGCTAGCTCAAAACCCCCAACTTCCCAAATGGATATGGTAGGCTCCAACCAGCCAACACAGGTTCAACACGGAGAGTAGCTCTCTTTCCTTGAAGCTTCAGCAACCCTTCTGGGCCCTTCTCACTGACAGTCCTGTCAATCAGCCAGGCTGAAGCTTCTTGGAGAACCCCCAAAGGAGGGTTCTCTTTCTATTCTCAGATCAGGACCAGCGATTCTGAACCTATTTGGCCCATGACTTCCCTTAAGAGTTCTGAAGAAAACTATGGATCCTCTTCTTAGAAAAATGTACGTTGCACATGCAGGTATAACTTTGTATAAAATTTCAGGAGTTGTATAGAACGCCCCCCCCCAAAACCCCAGCTTAAGAATTTCTGCCAAAGGCAAATCACTCCTTTTCTTACGCAAGAGCTGTCTCCCAGGGCTGATTAACTGCTATCTTAGATGTCCAACAGGTGAATTAATATTCAGCATTGACCTCTAGTCATCCCACACCCTTGGCAGATGGCAGTCTCTGCTGTTGCCTGTGGCCAGAAGGAAGCAGAGTCCCTAGACAGAGACCACGTTTTGTTTTTCAAAAAGGCACTCTTATCCACCACCGCCAGAAAATCTCAGACAGCCCAGGTCTAGAACAGCGGCATTAAATAATAGACCCAAATAAATCTGGTTCAGTATACAACTAGGTCTGTGAAGACAGAACTATAGCCCTCCTTGGACTGGCAGGAGAAAGGTATGGGGTAGTCATGTCCCCAGGGTGAAATGGGAAGGGGTCAGGATGGGTTTGCCTTCCCTTTAGCTCAATGCAGACGAGCTATTCATTCTAGAGGCATCTGCTCTTTTCATGGCTCCTCTACCTGAAAAGCAGAGGCTGCTGGAAGCAGTGCTCCTGTTGACTACTCCAGTTCCACATTTCTCTCCCCTTTTCCAATAACAATCACAACAGCACACTGACAACAAGACGATGATAATGAGAGCACGTATTAAACATTAGTCTGTGCCAAGAACTGTGCTATAAGCTCTTGACATAAATTACTTCATTTAGTCTTCCCAACAATCAGTTGAGGGAGGCTCTCTTATCCCATTTACAGATGAGGAAATTGAGACTAAGAGAGATTAAGTAGCATTGCTTAAGGCACAAGAGCTAGTGAGTGACAGCACTGAGACTGGATTGGCTGGATTGGCAATGAGGCCTGATTTCAAACCTCATACTTTTTTTTTTTTTTTCCAAGTAGGCTCCATGCCCAGCGTGTAGCCCACAATGGGCCCAAACTCACAACCCTGAGATCAAGACCTGAGCTGAGATCGAGAGTCGGAGACTTAACTAACCAAGCCACCCAGGCACCCCTCAGACCTAATACTTTTAATCTCCACCTTCTCGTTCCTTCCCAAAAGACTGGACTCAGACAAAGGCCTTGGAAATCCTCCAGAGTACCAGTCTGGTCTCCCAAGTCCTTGCTTTCCCCTCCCCATCCTCTGCCCACCATGCAGCAGCCTGGTTCCCATCAGGGACTCACTTCATGGAGAAGTGGCTGGAAACCCTCAACTCCATCTCCTGTCTCTGTCTGACTTAGCTATGACTGTATGACTCCACCACCTGGAGCCGAAATTTATTTTAAACTCAGATGAGCTCAGGAGCCTCATTTCCTTCTCAGGTTTAGAATCAAGGAGGAAACCTCTTTTCTGCTTCTTCCCTGTAGAGTTGGTGGGGGGGGGGGGGGGTTGTCACCACTCCCATCTTAAAGACTGGGGGAAGGGCCAAGTAACAGAGAGTAGAAGAGCTGGGATTCAGTGAAATGTCAGCAATGATGATGGTGCTCCATAGAAGTCATACTTTTCTAGATATCTCCTACCCCTCAGCATTTAGAAACAGGGCACATCACCTCTCAGATAGCTAGTCTCCTCCCTTCCCTCAATTAGTGGGTTCCAGGGAGAGCACGTGCCTGGATCACCAAGTGAAAAGACCAGATGAAAGTGGCCAAGGGGCCCCCAAGTGAGTGGCTAGAGCCCCAACTAACGATGCTTTGGGGAGCTTTTGGGGGCAGAGTGGGCATTAAGGAATCTGTTGAGTCCAGGGTTTCTGTCCCTACCGCAGAGCTTCATCTGGAGATGAAATAGCTAGGGAGAGGAGATACCGAGCCCCTACAGAGGCGGGAGGTATGGGATGCTAAGGAGGGTTGGCAGCAGGCAGAGAAAATCATCTCACATTCAGGGCCCCTGTCCTATGCCACCTGTGGGCCAGTGGCGAGATAAAACAGAATGACAATACTTGCATTCAGAGAGAATGAGGAAGTCAGCCCCAGAGGCTTAGCTGACTTTCAGAAGTGGCCCGTGCTCGCTGGAGTCCAGTCATTGAGCTAAAAGGTTTCCTGAGTGTCTGCTGTGTGCCAGACTCATTCTGACGCTGGGGATGCCTTAGCGAGTCCTGCCCTCGTGGCATTAGCCCGTCGACAGAAAAAGACAGAAAAGTCGATCTTGGACAGTGATAGGCACCAGGAAGAAAAACAGAGCAGTGAGGGACAGTCCACTTCGGTTTGGGTTGTCGGAGGAGGCCCCCCTTGAAGCAAGAACACGCAAGCGGAGGCCTGATGATGAGAAGGGCCAGCCGTGTGGGGATGTGGAGGGAAGTACGTTCTAGGCAGAGGGAAGAGCAAAGCCAAAGACCCTTAGGTGACCATGGGCTCCATGCGTTCAAGGTACAGGAAGATGACCCCATGGCTTAAGAGAAGTGAACAAGGAGGGGAAAGGAAGAGACAGGGCTGGAGAGTTAGGCAGGGGCCAGCTCATAAGAACCTCGAAGCCATATTCACAAGCAGGCCGCTATGTGCACAGTGGATTGCAGGGGGCAGAGAATGGCAGTAAGGAGACCAGCGAGGGGGCAGTTAGGTGAGAAAATGGGGGACCAGGAAATCCGTCATCCAAACCAGGACACCTGTGCAGGGGAACGGGGGTGCTACCTACAATTCATCAGGGACAACAGGCACAGCCAGGCCTTGCCATTGCCAGAACTCTACCGCCAGGATTGCCACAGGAAGTTCAGCAGTTTTTAGCAGTTCTGCTCTGACACAGAGCTCCCAGCTCTAGGAAAACGAATCACTTTTCTCTTTGGCCTAGTGCCCTGTGCCTGAGCATTTGGTTTCTGTCTAGAGGCCATGGGTCACAGTCGCAGCACAGCCATGGAGCGGGCCCTTTCCCCTGTGCGCCCCGGTGCGCTCTGGGCGACAACCGACAGTACACAGATGAGAGAACCAAGAGGGGAGAGGGCTGCCCGGGGAGGGTGGGGGGAGAGGCTCAGTCAGCCAAGCGTCTGACTCTTGATCTCAGCGGAGGTCTTGATCTCAGGGTTGTGAGTGAGGAAGGTGAGGGCTCCACACTGGGCATGGAGCCTACTTTAAAAAAGAAGAAAAAAGAAAAAAGGAAAAACAAGTAAGGGAGATGTGGCCGTTCCTTCCAGAGGTGGTGTCAAAAGGGTGGAAGCCAGAGAGGGATGGACCAGCTCTAAGGGGTAGGACAGGGGTTCTTCCCTTGGCTGGGGGCGGAGGGGGGGGCTGGCAGTGAAGCAGAAGAGAGGGCCGCAAGCTTTCACCAGATTCTCAAACCTAAGACTCAAAAAGACATAGAGAACCTTGCTTTAGAGAGCAGCCGCTCCCACACCTCAATGTCACCTGGTGGGCTTGTTCCAACAGGTATCACTGGGCCCCTGAAGAGCAAAGTTAAGGTTCTGATTTGGTTCATTCCGGAGTTAGGCCCAGGAATTTGCATCTCTTTTCTTTTCTCTTTTTTTTTAAGGATTTTATTTATTTGTTTGACAGAGAGAGGGAGACAGAGAGAGAGACAGCGAGAGAGGGAACACAAGCAGGGGGAGTGGGAGAGGGAAAAGCAGGCTTCTAACAATTTCTAAGGGAATGCTCATGCTCTTGGTTCAGGGGCCACGCTTGAAGAATCATTGCTATAGAGATTACAAAACACGTGAGGGGTTCCAATTTAAATCGTGAACTTCTCTTTTCAGACAAGAGTTCTAACAGATGCCACAGCCATCTAAACCACCCTAAGTCCCCAGGAATTTCATATTTTATTTTTGGAAGAGGCCCCTGGAGAGTGACAGACTCTGGACCTCCCCTTGGAGGTCAGGAAGCATCTGGAAAATAGCATTTTAGAGGATGCAGGAAAGTGCCTTCAGAAACATAAAAGCCCAAGCATAACTCTGAGCTAGAAACTACAGGACTAGCCCCGGCTGATCCAATTACTGGGCCAATTACTGGTGAACAGTGAGGTTTTGGAAATCTGGGCAGACCCGGATCCTTTCCTAAAGGCTGCCTCCTGATCCTTTTTGAGCCTATACCTGAAGCCAGATGGGCCCAGATAGGAGGTCCGCTGTGAGCAGGACAGGGTGTCTGCTGAGGACTATAATCTGGGAAACAGAAAGAAATCAACAACTCCACTAGACAGAATTCAGGGGCTTCATTCACAGAGCTCTGATCAGGTCATTGTGGTGAGGGCAGGAAGAGGCACGAATAGTATTTAGGACTGTGCTAACTTTCAAAAAGAGCAGTGGAGAGGGAGACCTGGAAAGGCTATTGCCAGCTTTCCTCAGCCCTGCTCTGAGTAAGCCCTGAAAGGGGAGGGGGAAATGAAAATGTGGATTCATTCATGAATCAACCTTCAGAACAGGAAGTATGGCTTCTGAGCTATACAGGGAACATGAGCTTTGCCATCCAGCTAAGTACATCCTGAGGTGAGGCAACATCAAAGTCAGGGGGACTCTACAAATTAGAAGAGGAGGCAGAACCCTAGAGGGAAGACAATACGCTAGAGTGACTGAGACCAAGGGTGTGTTCTGGCATCAGCCTGCCAGGACTTGTGACTTGAACTCTGACTGTGTGGCCCTGGGCATGTTACTTAATCTCTCTGTGCCTCAGTTTCCCTCTTCTGTAAAATGGGGGTAAATAATCTCATAGGGTTGTAGTAGGAATTAAATAAAATAATCTAGATAAAACACTTAGCTTGATACCTTGCATATTTTAAGCACTCAATGTTAGTTAAAAAAAAATAAAAATAGTGGGCTTGGAAAATTTTACCATGGTAGCAGCACAGGCCCACCCTTAGTGTCACTGCCAGAGACAGAAAAACTGGAGACAGGTTAGACCTGCTGCCAGTCTTCCCAGGAGGATGACAAGGAAACCCTGCTCCTTGGGGGAAGGTCTAAGGTGTGAGCTGGGCATGCAAGGAGAGTCAGGATCCTGAGGATGGGGGGGACGGGTTAAGTGGGTAAGCCTGCGGGCTGTAAGGTGGGGATATCCTGCTCTTTTAAACATTGCAACATTCACTGACTCTGTTTTGTGACATTTCCTTACCGCCAACCTAAGTGTCAAATGGCCCAATTCGAACAAATCAAAATAAATAAAAATCATTGTTGAGGAGAACTGGGACAACCTTACTGAAGACACTCTGGAGATGTGCAGTGTGAAGGCGGAATCCCCATTTTTCAGGAAAAAGAAAACGTGGCACCTCCCCCTAGAGTTCCAGAAATGTGGGGGATGGTGCTGAAGTGAAAGCGGGGGTGTCGTGTGCCGGCCCTGAGGTTAGCTAGCAGTCAAACACTGAAAAGGAGATCTCTCCTCTGATCCTGAACGAGCAGAACCTCTTCCAAACCCTGTACTCTCAATCAAAAAGTCCTGTCTGCTTAGAAAGAAACTGTTACTGGAACTAGGAACAAAGAGATTTCTAAAAGCCATGAAAAATAGCCAAAGTAAATGACATACCACAGGGTTAAATAAAAGTATCTATTAGAGGTGGCGGTGGGAAGAGTTTGCCAATTACATCACTTTAAAAAACAAAGAGCTAAATAAAAATGACAAAGAGTTCTGTTGAACATGCTGGGCCCCTTTCTTGAGAGTCTCCCTCCCGTGGCACTATTGTCCTGTCAGTCAGACCTACTCCACATCTGTACACCGCCACCCCCCCACCCCCCCACCCCCCCCACCCCCGCCTTGAAGAACTTCACTATTTGCTCTTCAAAATGACCATCCACAGGGTGTATTTTATCATAGTCCCATCTGGAGTCTTTAAAAGAAGAAGGTCACAGACAGTGAGGAAGGGGCTTCTGACTTTTCCTTCCCTTATACTTATTGCAAATCCTGGCTATAATTTCCACCTCAAGCTCCTATAACTAGAGAGCCCAACTCTTCGAAAGGGATCCAAGGGTTAGACTGATTCTACCTTGGACCCAGAAGGGAATCTGGTCTCTTTTTCAGGAAGTACCCACCTGTTCTGTGGGTGCTTCCCAAATTAGAGGCCCTGTAGAATGTAGGGATAACTTTCTTTGCACCTCCTCCAAAAAGTGACACCTTCAGCTTTAAGTTTTCATAAGCAAAGTATTTTTACTGGAGTGGTGGCTGTCAGATGTAGAAGCTAGTCCAACAGCTAGTCTGATGTTCTCTACAAAGAAGGGCCACTTTAGCAAGGAAAAAAACCCAGTAACAACAACAGCAAACCCTTCTCAGGATTCACCCAGGAAAGCCTGGAACTGTAATACTATGATCTTGAGATATTTTTATGGCCATATATCAGTTTTTAGAATATAACCACTGTCACATACATTTAAATACACTGAAAATTTTTCCATGGTGTGACTTTTGCAGGAACCTTGTCGCTGCGACTACTTGTTCCAAGCCTCCTTCTATCCAGCCCGAAGGTAAGTGAAAGCATCAGCAAAGATAAAATGAGGAGAAAGCAGAATTAATACTTCTAATTCTACTCCTAAAGGTTGGGGAAAATGTTAGACCTTAGGTAAGGCCTCGACTGGTTTTTGAATTAGAGGACAAAACTGGGATTTTTTTGGTCCAATAATCTAATCTTCTGTAAGAAGACCCCATAAAAACTATTCTGAAGGATCACACCTGAGCCACATTTTCATTGGTAACTTCACTCTCTACCACTCCACTACTCACCAGAAAAGCAGTTCTAAAAGGATCTTTAAGCACAACCTCTATTTTCTGCAGAAGATTCTCTTCACGTTTTGTCATGCACTCTTTGCTAAGTCTTCCACTACCCTAAACCAACTCCAAATTTAAAATGACAGAAAACAAAAAAACGCTTCCATGGGAAAGGGGCATGATTTATGGGAAAAGTTTTTCTTTTTCTTCAGTTGTGATGGGCTACGTTAACCATCATACCATCAGAAAATTTTAAAAAACTGACTCAGGGGCGCCTGGGTGGCTCAATCGGTTAAACATCTGCCTTCAGCTCAGGTCATGATCCCAGGGTCCTGGGATGGAGCCCCATGTCAGGCTTCCTGCTTCTCTCTCTGGCCCTGCTCTTGTGCTATCTCTCTCTCTGTCTCTCTCAAATAAATAAAATCTTAAACAAACAAACAAACAAACAAAAAACTACTCAAAAAGATAGGCAAGTCATTCACATAAAAATCTTTAGAAATAAATAAATGTGTTTTAAAGACATTTGTTTACTTTTTTTTTAAGATTTTATTTATTTATTTGACAGAGAGAGACAGCGAGAAAGGGAACACAAGCAGGGGGGAGTGGGGGAGGGAGAAGCGGGCTCCCCGCCGGGCTCTGGGGCTCCATCCCAGGACCTTGAGATTACAACCTGAGCCGAAGGCAGACGCTTAATGATTGAGCCACCCAGGCGCCCCAATAAATGTTTTAAAATAAAATAGAAAATAGAGTTTTCCAGTGTGAGAGAACACACTTAAAGCTTGCAGCCACTTAATGATCCGGCAAGTATACCTGTTACTGAATCCTAAAAATGGTTTCCACCTATCAAAAAAAAAAAATGCAAGAACAACCAGATTCCCCCCAAAGACACTGAAACAAAAGACTGATCTGTTTATATAGTCACATGAAAAATAAACATCTTTATTTTTTTGCCTACTTTATTTCATTTTTTCAAATAAAATTTAAATCTGTACAAAGTATACTGTTACAGTATATATTTTGTAAGAATCAATGCCTAAAAGAATCACAATACTTCAATAAGCAGTACAGCAGACCTCGCTAGTTTCAGCTTTGATATTGAACAAACTCAAGCCGGCTGATGCACAACACATTTGCTTGGTTTCCACATGGTGAGTTCCCAGCACTGAGATGGGAGAACATGACAGCAAGTATGGTTATATTACAGCCCGACACACTGCGCTTCTTCATGTGATAATAACTGCACATATTTAATACAGAATGCTCAAATTTACTTTTTAAATTGCATTTGCTTACTTCTTAGTTGGCAAAATTCAGCATTCTTAATGGGGTCCCCAAACAGTGCAAATTAATGATATTCTACTGTATAATTGGCACATTTCCAATAAGGATTAACTTGTAAACTCAAAGAATATCACAACTTTGTCCTAAATTTTAACTAATATACATCTGGTCCATTTAACCAAAGTCAGTTTGGAAAGATATTAAAGAACAATTCTATTTTTGAAAGGATACTGTTTTGACCATTCTTTAGAGAAGTAAATTTTTAAACTGTCATTAAAATGTTTTACTATAAAAATTTTACAAACTTGATTAGAAATTTCAAGATTATGATTCACAGCAGACAAATACAAACTTTATATTCCAACAATCCTACTCTTAGACTTTCAAACAGAGCACAACCATGTCAGCCGTGTTAACTAAAATTCTGAACGGTGTACTAAATTTATAAGTGGTGCTGGGTCTAGCAAGTGTAAATACACAGTATATTTTAATGAAAAGAATTGTCTTCTTTATACTTTATTTGTTTTCCCATAAGGAAACATTAATGTTTACATTCTTTAATAAAGTTAATCTTACATCAGAATATAACTTAATACTGTCAGCAACAGGGACCACACACAGTAAATAAGAAGCACATTTAAAATAAGTCTGAATTCACATAGATTAACATTTGTTGGTTAATAAAATATCGACAGTATTACAATCTTACAATATTTACAGTAAGAAAAATCTAGAGTAATATATACCTTTCACAGCAGGATTCCTTTTTTTTTTTTTTTTAAATTATTTCTTCCAGTTTGGGATTGTGTATACATGAAAAGCTCAAAAAAAGCAACTCTGCAATATAATCATAAAATAATGGCTACTGGGGGGAAATTCTATCACAACCATTGAAAATAATGGTGAC
Organism: Potos flavus; assembly: GCA_028534135.1. Lineage (NCBI taxonomy): Eukaryota > Metazoa > Chordata > Mammalia > Carnivora > Procyonidae > Potos > Potos flavus. Next base: position 25,961,978 of record CM052895.1, read on the forward strand.
TTTTCACGGAGTCTGTGGCATCTGAGAACCCAGTTAATTAGCCAAAGTCTTGCCCCAACCAGCCTCAGTTACCCAGATTAAAGCTGCAGAACTCCGGCCTTCCCTGACTGCTGAAAACCCAACAGATTTTCTCAACATGCTATAAGTAAAGAGGAAAATAGGTTTCAATTCACACCTCGTGGCTGGAAGGCTCCGGCCAGTGCATATTCCCAACGTAGGTTAAAAGGGCCCATTTCACCTCCAAAGCATCACAAGAGTTCCCCTCTAACTACAGGGCACTTTGATATGGAGCCTACTCACTCCTCAACTCTTGTGCATTAAGATAAGGCATGAACGTGGCCCATATAATACACACCAGCATCTTACTTGGGACCAGAGCAAAGAAACAGACTAATGCAGTTTGCACTGAGGTCAACAGGGAAAATGGGAAGCGATGCAATTTCCAATTAGAATGGCAAGAAGAAGACCCACATCCCTAAACTGGAATTTGGCCAGGGCCTCAGAGTTAGCACCCCCTCTCTGAGTACCACAAGCGATTAGGATGTGTGCTCTGGGCCTCCTCCGAGAGAGCATCTACAGTAAATAACACCATGTGGGACATTAGTTCAGTGATGACTCCCAAGAAAACAGATACAATTCTTGAATCTGGGGCTGTCCACAGCACCTGAGGTCACTCATCTGAGCTGTGACCTGTCCCAACCCTGCTTACTTTAAGAGATCTGATGGGCACAGAGCACTCAGGGATATGGCTGCTGGCTACTTTGGACTCTAGATCTCACAGGTAATCAACAGGTATCTGGGATTGAATTAGCAAACTGTACCATAGCTCCTTAAACAGACACTGTCAGGTTTGAAATCATGTCAAGCATGAATCTTCACTGTCAGGTCAGAAATCAAAGTGGGTATCTTCCCACATCAGCCAAGGTTATTTTGTCAAAAACCTTAGAGGAGTTGGACAGTTTTTCATGTTCCAAGTGATTAGTTTACTTATTTCAGTCAAGCTGTATTGACAAACCAGACTGATCTATTTAGTTAGCTTTGTTTTTTTGATTCTTATGTATGTGTTAACCCAAAGCTGTTGTATTTGGGCTAAATACGCTGACAGAGAAAATTCAAACAACAAAAGTTTTCAGCAAACTTCTGTGGTATTTTGTTTTTGGAAGTCAATGCAAGATCTAAAGGTATTTCTACCCAACAAAGTCTGTTTAAGTGTTTAATGTTATTTCCTTTTTGGTCCTATACAGAATGCTATGACTTCTATATAGGTCTGAATGCTGCTCCATGTAGATTCCTTCTGTATATCTAAAAATATATACTCTTCAGTAGTTCAATACATGGTTAATCTTCCCACAGAGGAAGATTTTTGTAATCATAAGTTGCAAAGTAGAAAAAAATCTCCTTTCTAAGAAAGGAAATATACTTTCCTATTGTACACTTTTGAAGAAGCCCAAAGGCATGCACCAAAAATCATTATGAAAACTAATACATGCACTAAAATGGTGTAGAGTTAGGACTTAAAGTGCTGTTTCTCAATTTTTAAATTTGGAGAAGACATTTTGTCAGTTGTTGACTCAAAAATCTCCCCCACCCCACCCACCCTACTCCATGGCATCAAGAGAGAAAAGTAAAAAGTATGCATAAATCTTTAAACTATTCTTTACATAGGGGAAAGGACAGATACAATAACTATCTTATTTATAAACTGGATTCCCAGTTTTAAATAAAACCAATATTTACTGGTAAAAATTGTCAAAGCTAATACATCCAAACAAATGTTACTAGTAAATAATGTTCTACATAGAGAATAATTTACTTTGGTTTTATGTACCTTCTCACAAATAATACTGGTGTCCCATACGTCACCAAACTGATGTGTTCCAGCAAAGTTGTAAGGCAAATCTTTTTTTCCCAGTGACATCTTTTTTCCTAATAGACAAAACTAAAATCTTTTGGTGAGGAAGGGGTTAAGATAATGGCTAACCCCTTGGCATCCTGAGCATTGTGGTTTATCAAACTCTACCCTGCTAGAAGCTGTCAGGCACCCTGACCCCTGCCTTGAACCAGGAATGGCTCCCACGTCTAGAGATGCCCTGACTCCTTATAAATAGCTCTCAGAACATTGCTTCTTTTTTCCTTCTGTCTGGATGTCTAACAAAGCTGGTTGCAATGTCACATTTTGCTAGTAGGGGCCACCATCTAACAATAATTCCAATCTGAAATGTTTTAAGCCAATAGTTAATTCTTAATTTTATCAACTAATTGCATTAAAATCTTCTTTACAGAGTTTACTTAGAGCAGAGATCCTTATCTTGGGTTTCAGATGTGTGATGCCCCTGAGGTTGTATGTAAAATTATCTGTGTATGTGCATTTTTGGGGGGGGGGGGGGGAGAGGGTCCATCACTTTCATCAGATTATCAAAGGTTTCTGTGATCTCAAAAAGGGGTTATAAGGGCTTAGAGGGATACCCGTAATTCATTTTATACTAGGGTTGGGAAATGGGGGCAGAAAACTAAAAACGGCCTCGAAAAAAAGGGGCCGAATTGCTGATCTTTTCCCTTTATTCAAATTTGGGAAATAAGTGCTTCAACCTAGGAAAAATAATTAATTAAGCTGATTAAACTCCATTAAAAAATAATCAAAGCCACTTTCTAAAATATTTTCATTTTCCATATATGGTAGGTTTGGTCTCCAAGAAAAGGTTTGGAGACTGAATTTTTGTCTTTTCCCTAAGGAAATTCATAAACACAATGCTGATCATCATCCACATTTAAAGATCTGACAACCTAAAACTTAAGACAACTCGAATACTATAGCCTTTAATTTATGATTTTGAGTAAAGGATTATCTAGAGTCAAATACACATTTGTCAACCTTCATTCTCCAAAATTGGTCCGTAGTTAGACAACTATTGGGCACAATTCCACTAGATAAACCTAAAATTTGAACAATGGAAGTTTAACTTTCTATCCCAACTGAAAGCAAAACCACAAGGTTCTACAATAAAGGCCAGCCACAAACATTCACACTATGTCATAGAGGACTTACTCATATCAATACATCACTGAATTATCAACAGAATTTGCAAACATGAAATCAAGAATAACTACCAAACATGCTGAGAAGAGCATGTCAAGAATTAAAACACCATCCTGTGCTCCCCTCCCCCCCCAATCGAGAAACACACTCAGGCATTCCAAAAATAAACCAGATCTAAAGAGAGGCCTCTCACTTGTTAGTTTTAAGTATGAAGTGCCCAAAAGGATACGGGGAAGGGACTATAAAATGAAATAATTAAATAACTTACAAAAATTAATTTTAGCCAAAACACATTTCTGTTCTATTGACAAAACTATAAACTTTTTTTGTTTTTGGGTTTTTTTTTTTTTTTTTTTGCAATTTTGAACACTATGTTGCACAATCTCACTAAGACAAAAAAATATGTTCACAGGTACACATTTTGTTCTCCTATTCTTCCTAGAGCACATCTTGAGGTTATAAGAATGCTTCTAGTTAAAATAAAGTCTCTTATCCCTTGCCACCCTCCCCCCCTCAAAAAGTGAGTGAACCTTGAATTCCAAAAAGGAATATTCATTTAATGTAATTATTTCAATACCAGTTATATCATATAGACCATGATGAAACTCTATGAGCATTATGGAAAACTACATAAAAGAGGGAGCTGCCACTTGCCACCCACTTCACTTCCAGCTTTTTAAGCCACTACCCAGCTAGACTCACATCTCATTGACTTCAGTGAAAATAAATCAACGCTCTAAAACCAGGCTATCTCAGCCTGGAGGCTGGATCTCAAAGACATCGTTTCATATACATAGATATATATATATTTTTTTCTATCCTAAGCTTTCACTTTGTCTATTCAAATAGTTTAATAAAGCTCACATTTACAAAGGATTATATTGGCAAATAAAGGCCCATATTAAAAACTTTTATCAAAACAAATTTTTGTTCTACATAGCTAACACTAAGAAATATTTTCTTGGACTTATAAAGCATATTTAATTGCATATAAGTTTTGCTTTGGGTGGGATATTGAAATAATTCTGTAAGAAATTAGAAAAGACTAGAAACAAAAGTGAAAGTGACTAGTCTTAACTTTCAAAAAATCAAGTGCAAAGATAAATAGTGCAAATAATGAAAACTAGAAATTTTATAGGCAACTTTACATCTTTCCTGCTTTTGTACTTTTACATTATTGATAACTTTATAAACCCTAACAACTGTATGCAGCATGGAAATGGGCTATCGTTTATCTCCATTGACTAGACTCAAGGAATCCTTTCAAAGGCAGTTATTTAAATCACTGGTTCTTGACTACGTTTGGGAATTCATTTTTTAAAAAACAATTCCTAAGAGAGAGGCTATTTAAGAAGGCTCTGCACAGATTTAAACGAGTTATAGAATGTAATTGTATCATAATTTAAAATCGGTAGGATGGGAAAAGCATACTAAATGCTAACTCTAAAATATAAATTATAATTTTATTATTAATGAACTTGACATTTGTAAAAAAAAAAAAAAAGTTACTTTCCAGATACAAAATCAGAACCTCTTTTTTAACTATCTAAGAAATTTTATCACTAATATATACAAATTTGGGTAAAATGAAATAATCTGTCAGAATCACTAAGTCCATGTTAAACTAAAAAGGAGTCCAAATACACTTGAATTATGTAATTAAAAGACAAAATATTATAGCAATTCTTCATCTTAAATAATTAAAAATGTTTCATGGATACTGGGAACAGAAATCTAGACACTACCAGTTCACTCTACAAAGAACATAAGAACTTCCAGGATATATTAAATTATATTATTACCTGCCACCGCTGAACACCTGCGAATTCTACAATTTTAAAGTAACAGAGAAAGTGGGAATACAAACAGAAATTTGAGTTTGGGGAGGTATGTTGTCTAATTTCAGAAATATAGTATTACTGAGGGTCATAAAGTCCACGGTCTTAAATATTGGGAATGCTAATGTAAAAGAGATGAAAAAGATACCTAAAATTGCAGTTTAGTGTTTTTACCTGGTTTACTCTCCTCTTAAAAGAAATGTGGACCAAAGGCTCAAGGTTCTGTAAAATGAAGGTATGATACGGACTTTTGTGAACTATAAAATCAAATGATTTGATCTAAGGACCATTTTGAAAACTAAAGCTAAACTACACTGTAACATGAGCCCAAGAAAATAATCTGTATAATAAATATTTCTGATAGTTTAAAAATGATAAGTGAAAAAGTTTAGAATTTTCTTATCTTCTTTCCCTCAAAATAGTAAGTCCCTAGTACCAACATGCTTTGACCAGAAAAGCTGTCATTCCACAATTGTGCTCCTTAATTTGTCCAGAAAAGCAAACATCCTACACCTGAAAGCAGATTTGTGTAATGCATCAACATCATCATCGTATCTAGCTACGACCAACAGCTTTCTCATAACCAACAAGGGACCCATTTTCTCTGACTTTATTGAAACTTCATTAGTGACGATCAACTTCATTGTCCTTAGCAAACAATGCTCATTTAAGACTCCACCTTAGTATCTTTTCCTACCTCCAATAAAAATTTCTCCCATTTTACCACCAAACCATTCCCTTATATAACTCTCACTCCCATTCATGAACACAGTGATCGGTTCTTCCCTTTCTGCTCTCAAATTTCCAAACCGGTAAATCTCAGCCCCCAGTAACTTACCTAAAATACACATACTTCTTACTCTCTTCAATACATGAATTTCTTAACAATTTCAATGCCCTTCAGATTGCCAGCTTAAGACTATGGGGAAAATAGCATTCAGAAAAAACTGCCCAATTACCTCATTATACAGAAATCTTTCTGGGATCAGTTAGCCATGTTCTAAGGCAGTAACCAGCAATTTCTTTACTTCCCTCTTAAAGGGGTAAGTTTGAGTGTCACTGGCAGGCCTATGGTAAGGAAAAGAATAAAGAAGGAGAGCGAAACAAGGAAAAAGGAGAATGGGAGAAAAAAAAGCCAAACATACATGGTAGGGAGGTAGGTCAAATGCCACCAACTACCTACACTGGAAATTGCCAATCCACTCTAGCTAAATGGGTGCTTGACCCAATCCCAACATGTGTCTAATAATTCATTAGCTGATGCCCATCACTGGTTGAGCTAGTCAAGGTGAATACATAAGTCACCTGTCCCATAAGTTTGCTACTTCACAATAAGGACATCTTAAGTCCTCTGAGGATCCTTCTGTTTTAATGCAGTTTAGACTAAAACACATGTTAAGAAGAGTACTTCCATGATTCTCAAAATTCCAGAATATAAAGGTTTGGTCCTTGAACTTGGAGGCCTCTCAAATTATTAAAGTGCACCCTAATTCAAGAAAATTAAACTTTTAGCTTAATTTTTTCCTATGAAATGTTATAAAATTTTTGTTAATAAGCAAACTGCTAATAGTCATCAAAACAAAGTATGTGAAAATTCAAAAATCTTGCAATTCCAAAATGAGTAAAATATTTCTGGTCCTTAAGAATTAACTTTATTTTACATAGAGGATCACCACCATGTTTCTACCTATCAAACAAGACAATTTTCCACAAAAGCAAAGCACATCAGGGAAAAAAGAAAAGAAAAGAAAAGAAAAGAAACAAATATCAAACGTAATATGGGGACAAAATAAAAATACATGAGTAACTATGAAACTCTTTTAAGAAAAAAACAAACGACCTTTGCCATACTCAGCTTTCCTAAAGACATAAATTGCCTCGGACCATTCAACATCAAAACTTGGTAGTCAGTTTAGCAGCTGTAAGATGACAAATTGTTGGCTTGAACCAATCATCTTTTACTTTTCACTTGGTTGTTTTTGCATTATGAAATTCTACCTGACATGATAATACTAGTTTAGACGATCTTCACTTAAACCGTAATAATGAAATTTGTTTGAAAAGAGCCTGTCAAATGGCCTAGGCCTTAAATTCAGGTTTTTAGGATAAAATAACTCCCCAAATATTAAAATCAGGTTTTCTTAGAAATATATTGCAAATTCTCTATGGTAATTAATGCAGCTGGGTGAAAAGAGTAATTTTAATAGCAGTGATCATTTTAGTTTTATAGTGTACTCCATTACAAATGGTCTAAATTCAGTTCACTTGCAATAAAAAAACCCAGAAATATTATAATTTATGATTTAGAAATGGATAAACTTTAACAGAAAACTTCACACAAATAACTTGTGAATTTGCTTACTTAAGCAATTTCAATAAATTCTTTCCTATTCATTCCACTCTCATGAAAAAGTATTTATCTCTCCAAATTATTAAGATATTCAAATTTAAGGATATTCAACTATCAATGTTATACTCAGAGTTATCACCAATTGTTCCAAACCTAAGTTGCTGAAGATTCCCCCTCTTTTTAGGCATCCTTTTACATAGAAAGCAGGATATCATTCTGGTATTGAAAAAACTCAGAAAAGGGAAAAAAGTCATTAGATTTGGTATCTCATTTTTTTAAATGGGGAAAAATATTAAAAGTATGTTCACATGTAAAATAAAATGAATTGTGGAGCTATGAAAACAACTATAGCAACAATCTCAGAAGTCTCCATTCTAAAATCATGTGGAAATCTGTGTCTGTGTGTGTGTAAAATATGAAAAAATGGGTGGGAATATTGAAGAAAAGAGGGTGAACCATGCGTGGGAGACAAGTAATAGTCATACCCATGGTGGGTTCACCACGGCTGGCATATAACCCAGAATGTCTAAAAGAAAAATATGTTTAGAAAGTTTCAACAGCGCCAAATGCAAAATGTTAAAGCACAGAAACAATGAATGAGATAACCCCCACAAACATCAAGTTCCATACGAAAACAGGAAGAAAAAAATTGACATATGCATCTTCTTTAATATACCAAATCTTAATTGACTTAAAGATTATATAAAGTGCTTGGGCCATGGTTACCCACCCAGATTCTCATTATCAACGGACTTATCTCTTCCCCTCCCTTCCACCCAAATTTAGTACAGTGTTCCTGCAGAAAAAGTATAGCATTCCTGTATTAATAAGAATAAGAAATGAAAACAGTGAGTACAACTGATATAGATCCATTGACTTTTATTACAAATGTACTTGATCACTTGGCTTCAAAAAGTTTAAAATCAATACCCTATTTTCTGTATGCCAGTACAAAGCAAACTGTTTTACAAATTAAATACCTAAAAATTTGACAAAAATATTAAAATTTGATGAAAAACAATTATAAAAATCCTTAATCTCTCTCTCTTCAAAAAAGGAGGCAGTCTTCCCAGTCCTATTATACAATATTAATAATATTCACCATTTTTAGAATAGGTAGCTAAATTATATTTTTCTGTTAGCATACAAAACTCTCAGACTAATAGATTTCATTTGTATATGCTCCAGTTAAGTTTGTGAATGCCATCTGATTGCAATATAATCAACTATCTTTAATCGAGTCCTAATTTACACTTATTTAATAATTTGCATAGTTTAAAAGGGATAAAGGTTATTCTACAACTAATTATCATAGGCTATTACAGTGCTATTTTTCAAGGCAATAAGTATTTGCTCCCAAATGAAATTATCTGTCTTCTTTAGGCAGGGGTTAAAATTACTAGCAGCTTTCTCCATTACCTGAAAAATCAAATTGGAATAGTTATCCATCTCTAGATGTGAAGACCTAAAATATTTTCCACTTTGAGTCAAATTTCAACCCCTGCATGGGACTAGAAAGTGAGACTTTCAAGGTTTTTATTTCCCTGTTGGTTTTGGTTTCTACTCTCCATGGCTTTTAGGAAGCTGGGAAAGTTTGTCTTTCCTGACTCACATTGTCTCTCCTTTCCATTTGGCAAATATTCATCTACCTTCAATCTGTATCTAGTAAAGGAAAAGCCGACATGGCTTTTCTTATGAACTTCCTTTGTTGTCAAAGGCATGTATAATGATTTCTACAGTTCTGGTTAGTTAACTTTAGCTCCCTCTGTGGCTGGATGACTGCTGCTTCTAACATCAGCATGATAAATAGGAGGCACAAATAAAAAATAGCTTAAAAAAAGATTTGGTGATTTAAAAGGAAAAAAAAAAAACAAACAACACCAAACACACACACATATATGGGCATTTCAAATCTGGTGGCTGATCTCTGGATTAAATTACTTGACAGTGTCTCTCATTTTAAAGAATGTCAATATTGCAATGCATTTCAAGTTTTCTTTCATACTTAGGCAAATAATATAGTTTAACCAAGCTCTTGGACCTTAATCGTAAGACAAAGCAGATCATTAAAAATAAGGCATACTTGTCAGGAATTAAGTTTTGTTTGCTTGTTTTTTGGCACATTTGATCATACTGTCTTCTATGAATAACACATATGGTCAAATATACCATCTCCTTTTTCATTTCAGCACAAACAGGGTTTACCAACTAGTAAAATAAAAACAAAGAAAAACTCCAACATAAAACACTGAGATATAGAACCTTGGTAAAGTACCGAGCACCTGGGAGGAAGGGTGAGGAAAGGATGAAACAGTAGAGGGAAGGGCAGGTTGGGAGGGTGCTTGGGGAGGTAAAGTGAGATGCAAAAAAGAGCATCTTTACAGTCACTTAGTCTTTTCTAAGATCACCTCTCAAGTCTTATTAAAAGATTTGCATGTGGATTTCTTTTTAAACCCACTGACCATAAATCAGACACTGGTTTCAAAATCTTAGTAAGATTGTGTTTAACTGTTATAGTGTAATGACAGTTGCACAATGTATGTGCTTATTGATCCGGTAGGATTCTGAGCAGAATCTGAAGTCTGTAGGTAAGAAAGGCTTCACTTTAGGTAACTCTGACCCTAAAGAAAACCTCATGAAAGAACTCGCATCTCAAAGAAAGGACACTTTGCCTAAGTTTGCTGTGTTTTTGTTGACTTGCACTACTTATTGCTGGCTACTATGAAACACTGATCTAGGAGTACTCCAACAACCTGTAGTACAAGGCTTAACTTTAAGAAGCTATAGTAAACAAGAGACAAAATCAAAGCAATTCTCTTTCCTAACTAGTAACAGCACAGAGAATGCAGTCTTTTCCATATCACAGTAAAAGTACAGTGAACAAAACAGCTCAACAAACCTTAAGACAAAAAAGTGCAGGTTATTAATGTTTACATGCAGTTGATAAGCATTCCAAATGTCACATTATGCACTGTAAAAGCTCAACTTTACTATATGGAAATAAGAAAAATGCACCTTGGGGGAAGGGGAAAAGCAATTTAATCATTTCCAGTGATTTTTGTAAGTAAAGAAATTCCTAACTATTGTACGGTCACCTCATATTTAACATTGTATGAATATTAAAAGCAAACAATTTAATGGAAAAATGCACAGTACAATGGAAATAGCTTGTTATTCAACACATACAGTAGATCTCAAAAACAAAGACAACACACTCAACCAGGGAGCTTAAAATATCAAATCAAAACCCAAAGAACCAGCAGAAAAAAAAATCCTTCAAAAAGACAACTGTTTCACCTTCCTAGGCCAATGCTTTACAATGTGAGAAGCACTGATACCTTCCAGCTCCTACAGGTGGTGTCTTCTACATACAGCAGTAAGATCTATATGGCTGGATTGCCAAGAAACAATTCCATCCCCAGAACTCTCTATATCAGACAAGATCCTTTTTTTTTAACCAAAATACTTTCTACAGAATTCCAAACCAAAATGTACTGTTTAAGGCATCTTTTTTTTATAACATTTTCTCTTCACTCAAAGATGATAGTCATGCAGCAGTTTAATGATAAAAATATATTAATATTTTACTATACAGCAGCAAGAAGTTAGTTGTCAATTAAAAGCACACGAACATCTTTAAATGAAATCCTGTAAAGACTATCGTTACAAACAATTTCAGTTTGGAGGACACCAACTTGGTAAAGTGCTCTCCTAAGCTTTGCATTTTCATACCCTACACCTTGAATATATGAGTTATAGAACATACTTTTGATAGAAGGCTTGTACACTTGGGGAACACAAATACATTTAGCATATAATGTAGCCAGTAATAACTAGCACCACAGCTACATGGAAATCCTTTACACATACCAACTTGGCTTTCACTTTTAAAATGAAACTCAGAATCCATGGCTCAGTAGGATAACTATAATTGTGTTGCTCTGCTTTTTAACAGGTCTACATAAGTTAATAGCACTGGCAAAAATCAAAGAACAGCTTCAGACCTCTTACTAGTTTAGGAGACAGTGCTAGTGACCACAAATAGACTCGCTACCTGATGTCCAAGTACAGGTTCACTGGAAATTGCTGCACGTTAGTTTTTAAAATCTTTCTACACATAATAAAAAAAATATATTATGAACGATACATCTCATATACACAATAATGACAAAACACCTACTCAGTCAAAGCAAACAGATGCAGAAAAATATTATGGGAGATTTCCTTTATCTTTCTTTCTCTTTTTCCTTTTACTATTTGAATAACTTTGGTTCCAACCGTAAAAATCACAACTTAGCAAATTTCATTTAAATGCCTTTTTTAATAATTTCTTCATGTTCACAGAAGTTTCACTGACCATTTTTATATGTTTAAGGTCCAGATGCAATGCATATTGTATAAAAGAGAGCACTTATTGTTTACCTTGCATGAATTAAACCTACGTACCTTTAACTCTACAAACTTCTGCATAACATTTAGACAAAGCTCAGACACACAGCATGCCTAGCCCTCATATATATACACATCTCTAATCACAGGTATATAGGGTGTCAAATATACTATAATAACCTCCATGTAAGGTTTGAAATTTGGTAACAAAATGAGAAAAACTAAAAATATTATTTTACGTGTTCTAAAATATCTCTTTTTTGTGCTAAAGTCAAATGTTAGCTCAACATGAAAAGGACTTTTATATAATTCAGCAATATTATAATCTTGACCATTTTGCAAACACTTTTAATAATAATAGCTTAAACGTGTACAAAAGTTCTTGGTTAATTAGGGAAATAAACACTCAGTTCTTTATATTTTTTAATCAAGTAGGAAACACAGTTCATATAATGTTATTACTTTTTGTATTTTTTTTGTTTTTTGTTTTTAGCAGCTGCTTACTGTTTTATATGGTGGATAAAGTGGACAACATCCAGCGATGGGTGGCAAGTCAGGAAGAGAAACTGTCAGTTGGTGGAGGTTCTGTGGGTGGTGCTCCCTTGGAGTTAACAGTTATTTCTTTTTTTTTTTTTTTAACTTTTTTACTTTTTATTTTCTCTCTTTCTTTACAGTATATTTTCTGTGTGTGGCTGTGTGTGTGTGTGTATGCATGTGTGTGGGGGTTTTTTCCATTCAGTTTGATCAATCTTCTTCCCCTTCTTCCTCACCCTGCAGCAACAGGGTGGCAGCGGCCGTCTCCTCCTGCTGCTGCTGCTGCTGCTGGTGGAGCTGCTCACAGGCAGCTCGCTTCTCCCTCTGCTTCTCTTGAATCTTCTTCATCTCCTCCGAGTACTTGCAAAAGGTGTGTCCGAACTTGGCCCACACCTTGTAGGGCACGGTGATGGAGTTGCGGTAGGTGGGCTTCACCTCGCTCACTCGCATAAACACGCCGTACTTGTTGGAGCCCACATCGAAGAAGAAGCGCTTGTTGTCCACAGTCAAGGAGGTGCCCTCGGGCAGCTCGGCCGGCTCCTCCTCCACTCCGTAGTCATCGATGAGCTTGGCCAGAGCGTCGCGGAACTCGATGAGCCCCTGTGCGGGCAGCGCAATGGTCTGGCCCTGCGTGGAGCCCAGGCCGGGCCCCCGATTGACCGTCTGGCGGATGCGCAGGAAGCGGCCGCGCTGGTTCTCCTTGAGATCCATGTAGTACTTGCGGTTCTCGCGCACCAGGAACTCGCTCTTGAGCGCCCGGCGCGGCTCGTCCTGCGCCTGGGCCAGGTCGGGCGGCTGGCTGGGGCCCAGCTGCGCGTAGTGCTCGATGAAGTCGCCCAGGTAGTCGCGGAACTCCACGGCCACTGACATGGAGAGAGTGAGGCGGCTCTTGTTGCCGCCCGCGCCCACCTCAGCGATCTTCAGGAAGCGGCCCTTGGCGTTCTGCTTCACGTCCAGGTAGAAGCGCTTGTTCTGGATGTCCACCCGCTTGGAGGCCAGCTCCTGCGTCTCGTGCTGCAGCCCCCCCGGGGCCCCGCCGCCGCCGCCGCCACTGCCGCCGCCGCCCCCGCCGCCACCACCGCCCCCGCCGGAGCCCGAGCCCGAGCCCGGGTGCCCCAGGGAGCCGCCCGAGCCCAGCGCCGCACCACCCTGCTCGCTGCCGCTGTCTCGGTCCGCCATGATGCTGCGCTCCGCCGCCGCGCCGCCGCCGCCGCCTGCCGCTCCGCCCGCCGCCTCAGTCGCCTCAGCCGCCGCTGCTTTCCCTCCCCGGCTCCGCCTGCTGCCGCCGCAACCCCCACAGCCAGTCAGCCACTCTCGCGAGATCTGCGGGAGAGACGAGACCCGGTAACAGGGCACTGACTCCCCAGTACAGTAGCAGGGCGCCCTACTGTACGCGCCCACCCGCCCGCCAGCACGTGACATGCGCCCCGTCCCTGATGCCAGCCCCCTGCCCGCCCGCCCGCCAGGCGGCGCCCACCCGCCGGCCCTCACCCCACACCCCTGGCTGGGGGGGGGGGACGCGCCGCGTCGCAGCTGCTGCCGCCACCACCACTGTGGCTGTCGCTGTTGGCCAGACCCTGAGCGGCCTCGGCCCAGGGAGTTGGGGGACCAGGGGTGAGAAGGGGACTGCCATACTAAGCACAGGGAGCAGGCCTGAGCTTTGCTTTCCAGTGACCCCAAAGAGAGGATGTGGGGGGAAGGGCCTGTGAAACGCAACTGAGCCAGCAGCAGACAGGGGATACCGAGTCACGGCCATCCACCCCTGTGGGCCCCAGCCAGACCCAAACCCAAACCCAGACAGGCCCACCCACTGCCTGGTTGGGCTGTCTCCTACCGCAGAGCCCTGGCCGCAGAGGCGGGCAAGGAACAGGAGAGGTGGTGCGGCGGTAACCCTTAGATGCAGAAGGGGCTGCCTAGGATGAGGACGGGGCGCCGGCAGCAGTGGCGCGGAGCAGTAGACACCTAGCCCGTCCCTCCCCTCGCTCCCGCCGCTCCCCCTCCCCGCGCACGGCAGCGGCTCTGGCCTCAGATGATCCCGCTCCCCCCTCCCCCCAACCGCAGCCCCGCACAGTCGGGCGGGCGGGCGGGCGGGCGCACTCACCGGCGGGGGGGAGCCGAGCAGAGGACAGCAGTCGCACCAGGGCCGGGGTGCCCGCAGTGCCTGTTCGAGTTGGGTCTGCCCTTCCCCCCAAGCAACAACCAAAAAGAAACCCCACACACACCCAAAAACCATCAACCAGCCCTCTTTGGGACAACAACTGCCCGCCTGTCTCCCCCTCCTCCTTCCGAGATTTGGGGAAGGGGGGCACCCTGCTCAAGGCTGAGCCCAGCCCGGGTTGCCGGCCAGCTCTGCAGACGAACCAGGCCCCGCCGAGCCTTCAGCCCCCAACCCACTCTAGTTCCCCTCTGGAAGGACCCAGAATGGAGGAGAAAACCAAGCAAGATTTAGGAAATTCACGAGCTAAAAATGTCAGGAATTTCCTGGGAAACGCAGTTCCTTACGGGTTTCATTAACGCAGGTTCGCTCACCCCTTTTACCCCTCCTCCCAGAAACTCTTAAGTGTCAAGGAGAGCCCCCACCTCTCAAAAGGTAAAACATTAAGTGATTAATGGTTTTCAGGTGACAGCTAGGTTACCAACCATGAATTAACCAATGAATCTTTGGATAGTGATTGCTAAAGGGGGTGTCTAGTCTCGGAAAGGGGCTCGGAAATAAGTGAATTCTATCTTCCTAGATCTAAAGCATAATCCGGGGCCTGTTTTCTTTCTCCTAGATATACAGCAAATGTTCATACTCCCTCCCTGCAGTCTGTAGTTCTAACAGTTGAGGGAAAGCTAAGGCCTATCTCCAGGAGAACTCCTGCGGATCCTCCTACACTTTCCTTATCACCTTCTGCATCGGGCTCAGGGGATACGGACCTCAAAGACTTACTCCTGGCTTTCTAAAGCATGGATTGTTGCCTCCATCCTTAGAAGAGTGTGTCTGTCCCATCTGTGGGCTCCATTCCCACTGAACATCCCTCAACCCCCAAAGTAAGGAGTCTTGCCTCCCTTACTCAGCCCCAGAGACAGCTGAGTACATAGCTGCGCAAGTTTCCTGAAAAACGAAGGGGTAGATCAAGTAATGATCAAGAAACCCAGACCAGTCTAGTACATAAGCCTTGTCAATGACTGAGCCCTCAGAGCCCCCTAATATATCCTTTCATCACCTAGGCAAACCTGCCTGCTAAGTATCCACAGCTTCCCTTTTCTCTTAGCAAGGGCCCCGTTCTACCCAGCATTAGCTCCTTTAGCTCTGGGTTGATGTTTGCTACATTCTGCTAAAGAGCAAGAAACAGGGCAAAGCACCATGACTACCAAAGAGCAAACTGGAGTAGTCCTGTGGGAACCAGCCCCAGAACCACCCACCTGTCCAGTGGTCCCTGAAATGATTCCCTGAGGGGGAGGCCCATCCTGAGAGAGAGAAATTCAGACTTTGGGTCACATAAAAAACTTTTCCTTAGTTGGGGAGGGGGGTGGCATCCTCCAGTATCACGTAGTACCCTTTTAGTGCTGATTTTTCTGAACTCCCTCCCTTGTCCCCAAGTCTGCAGGGAAGGGGAGAGAAGAACTGTTGGCGAACTTCCGACTGCGCAAAATTTCAAGTGAGAAAAAGCAGTGGATCCTCCAGGCTCACACAGTAGCGATCAGGACCCTGGATAGACCCTGGCCCCAAACTGGGACAGAAAGGCTGAGTGGCAGGGTCTCCACACGGAGCAGGGCGGGGTATTACGTTCCCAGCTGTAAAATGAGTCTAAGATCTGTTTAAGTCGGATCTAGAAGAGCCGCTGCTCTTCTTCTGGGGTTTACCTTGCGCAGAACCAAGCCCTTGCCCCTTCAAGAGAGCTCACAGCAGCAAGAAGCCCAATGGGATTGCGAAGAAGGGACACGCGCCTGCCGGTCCCTGCCATTCTTCCACACTTAATGACTGCTTCCTCCAGGACAGAAAACTAGGGTTTAAAACTACCCATCTTCTTGGACCAACTTTAGAGTCTAAATTTCTTGCCCTCTGTCCCAAATATTTACATCCAGGGGTTCTGAAGCGGTTTGAGTTTGGGAACACCCTGATTTTCTTAAAAGGTGTCTGTCACCAGAAACTGAGTTCTTAGTTCCCCAGCGCAGAGGCAACTGATGAAGTTTCTAGACAAAACACAAGTTAAATATCATTTGCATCCTTACACTGGGAATTTTAAGCCCAAATCGGCAAATGACTGAGACCTGGATCTCTCCACATAATATGCACCTACTTATGTTATACTATTCGTTATATATGTATAAAATTTCTGTTATTATATACTACCAGTTTCTCCCCTATTTTACAAATGTATCTAAAAGATAAACAAGGTTAACAATGGCTTTTTCAGAATAATTCAATGATAAATTGGATATTTAGCACATTTTCACTACTCAAAGAGTTAATTTCAGGATAAGCCTGTAACTGTGGGGCTTTGGTCAGACTGAGGAGGGCATGGTCGTGAAAGATGGCTTTCCTTAAGCTACAGAATACAGTAGCCTTAACAGTCTGGGAAGAATGACTATTGACTCAGAGTAAAGTCTTAAAAAGTTTAGAACCTTAAAAAGAATTTCAAAGTTAGGTTTGCATCCTAACATTGAAACTCCATTAGAAAATCTGTAGATTTGAAAAGTTTAGAACCTTAAAAAGAATTTCAAAGTTAGATTTGCATCCTAACATTGAAACTCCATGAGAAAATCTATAGATTTGAAAAGACTTCTAGCCATTTGCTAATTACTTAAATAATATACTTAGAAAATGAAAAGTCAGTTCTAGTGTCTAGCTTTTTTAATTTGTTATTTTGAAACAGTTGTAAAATTAAACTGATGATTTCAATACAATGTAGGAAAGGCAAAGGGGAAACGAAATATATTGATATGCAGCAAAATATAGGTGTTAATTAAAAATCGTCAAATAATATTCCTTTTCTACTCAAAGTTTGCTTACTTTAAAAAACCTGATAGATATCTTTAAATTTCTTGTGCTCTTTTATTAATACTACACACACATTTTGAAGAGAACAGAGATTGCTTTATTTTTAATCCCACTATCTCTATGTCGTTAACAAACTCTTACCAAAAAAATTGTTCACAAGTGAAACAAACATTAGGCAGAACAAGAAGGAAAAAAGCCTCAGTGTTCCTCAGCCTTAACTATGGGTGATTCTGAAATAATCTAATTCAGCTTTAGTTTTTAAAAGTAAAAATTAACACACACGTATAAAATAAACTTGGAGGGAGGGAATCTACCTCTGGGTAATAAACCCTTTTGATTATGCAGTTCCCAACAGAAACGATATGCTGATTAATACCACAGATTTCCAAAATAAAAGAGAAGCAAGAACATTAGAAATTGTGTTGTCAAGTGCTACTTAGGTTAAATACTTGTCTTAAACTAGACAATTATCTTCAATACCCAAATCATTAAAACTAACTGGAATGTTGTACTGCAAGGGTTTAAAGTGGAGGGATTACCCATTTCTTCTCAGGGCTATCTACCAGGAAAATGAAGGGTAAAGTAAATGTTAACGTTTAACAACAACAAAGACTAATAGTAATAGTATTTCATCAATCATTTTTTTAAAAAGCATATTGTCCTTCTATAGCTCACCTAGTCTTTGAAATTATGCCTCTCCAATGCTATTTTAATATTTAAAGATAAGAATTAAACATTCAAAATCTGAAGAGAACAATCCATGTGATAGAATCCTTGCACTTCACAAATGTTTTCATTTTAAGCATTTGCAAAAGAGTTAAATAAACATAGCACACATTCTAAATTCGATCAAAGATTCCGAGAACCCGACATTTTATGTACCCAAAAGGCCCAAACAGAACCGATGCAAATGTCAATAGCTCACTCTCTTCCGTCTGATACTTAAAAGGTTTTACTAGTACCCAAAGGAATGAAATCAGCAACTCTCCACACTCTAGTCAACACTCCCAATTTTCAAAGTCGCAATTCGCAAACGTCAGTTTGGGCTGGAAGCAGTAGGGGTCTTGAAGTAATAAAAAAAAAATTCCTTTTCTCCTCTGACAGTCTACCAAAAGATGTCAAACCAAATTCCGTCTATTCTAAAGCACTGGGACCTCCCTTCCAAGGACACGGGACACAAGCATAGACACCGCTGCCAAAAAGCTCTCCAAAAGCACCTGACCCGACAGAACGAATTAGAACCCTTAAGAGGGTCCCTCATAGACAGCGAAAATGAAGGTGGTATTAATTCATGGGTAGACAGCAACGAGCCAAAGAAAGTTGCCCTAGCCGGACTTGGGCCTTTCTCTACCCAAGTTCGGAAACAAGGCAGATATATTTGTGGGGGTCCCTTCTACAGACATCTCAACCGACTCCGAAGCCCACTGTCACTCAAAGGGAAGACCCTCCAGCTTCGCATCCGTTCCTTTTGCCCCCGACCAAAGGCAGAGAATACTGTTGAGCTGACCTAGCTCCGTGGGGCAGCAAAAATGCCTTGTTCGGGCCACCCATCCTTGGGCCTGCCTTCATCTGCGATGTCAGCACCAATGTATTATTTTTTATTTTTACAACGCATCCTGGGCGGGTGTATGCATTGCGGGGGTGGGGGTTGAACGGAGAAGAGGAGGGGTTGGTAGTGAAGCCTAGAAGCCTCCTTCCTCTCCCCTCCTGCCAGGGTTGCTGTGCAGGGAGTGTCGGCCACATTTGGCGCACTGTCCCAGGCCCGGGGCGAAGATGGCCAGGGGAAATGGGGCTTAGGGATTGCTAAGCAAACGGCACCATTGGTGGTCTACAAGCGTCTGCGGAGGTAGGATTCTTTTTTTTTTTTTTTTTAAGGGGCGTGTGATTTTGTTCTTTTTTGGAGGTGGGAGTTCGTTCGTTCGTTCGTGCGCTACGGGGGTGGGGGGGATGTTGCTGCACTGCCAGAGTCCCCGGAGGAAGGGTGCGAGGATGTCTACAATGGTACAGTAATTATTCCTGGGGCATAAGAGCGCAATTAAAGAGGACGGGGTGGGCGGCACCTCGAGTTGTGGCAGTGGCAGCAGGGAAGGTCGCGAGGGGCTTACCCGGGCGGGCGGGCGCTGTCCTGCCGCAGGTGAGGGAGGGCGCGGGCTGGAGGGAGGGAGGGCGCGCGCTAGGCAGGCGCTAGGCTGGCGCGAGGAAAGGGGGAGGGGAGGGGGGAGGAGGGCGCGCGCGCGCACACCTGTCCTGGACAGCGGCGCGAGCCGAGCGGCGCCTCACTCGGGCTCTGCCGGCTGAGGAGGAAGGAGGGCGGGCTGGCAGGCGGGGGCGGGACGCCGAGGGGAGGAGGAGGAGGCGGCTCGGATGGCTGGCTCGGCTCTCGCTCGTTCTCCCTCCCGCGGGCAAGTCCGGCTCACACCCTGCTTCTCCCGCTCACTCACAGCCCCCTTGGCTCTCCCTCCTCCTCCTCCTTCCCCTGCGGGATCCGCTCGCCGCCGCCGCAGACGGCAAGTCGTGGCAGCCAGACGTCGGCGCGTAACCCGGCGCTCCGTGCGTGACTCCGAGCGACGTCAGCGCGCGCTCCGCGTTACCCACCATCTCTCCCCCATCCTCCCCCCGTGGCTCGCGCCCTCCGCCCTCGCGTCCCTCCGTTTCAGTTGCCGCGGCGGCGGGCGCGGAGCGCGCTCCCTCCGCCCCCCTCTTGCGCGTGCGCGCGCCTTCTCCGCCGTTGGCGCGTCGACAGCCTACGGCCCAGGCCTTGAGGCGCGTCTGAGGAGGGGGCTGCCTGTGGCCACTTTGCCCGCACTTCCTCCACTCACCGCCCGTGGCGCCCCTAAGAGAACTTACCCTCTTTAGGCTTTGAAGGCTGGAGCTAGACGCAGGCGGGGCTAGAACCCCGTAGGGCCTGCATCAGCTCCAACTTAGGGCCCTAAGCGTCGTTACCGGTGCAGCTACCACCCTGTCACCCTCTCCCCCCGCTCTCGTTCCGCCCGCAAGTCTCAGGAGGCAGTAGGCCTTTCATCTTCCGGGAGGGTCTCACCTTGGCCTTCGGACGCCCGCGGAGAGGGCTAGAAGGGCAGAATTAGCATAAAGAAGAAAGAGGCGAGACCTTGTTCGGTCTTTAGCCCCAGGAATCTTTGACAGGAAGCGTGGGGCTGCTGCCCAGCCTCCCACGCAGTGTAGGTGAAACTGGGCCCCTTTGAGGGACTGTGACTAAGGACAAAACACTGATAAATATTATTTATGCATCCTTGGGCTGGGAGGAGAAAGTGTAAGAGACGAGTTAATTTTCATAAATTGCTACGCAAGGGCGAAATGCAGAACTATAAAATGTCTTTCCAGAGTTTTCTTGAAATCTTACCAAGTTTAACTAGATTTTTGGTGCACGGTAACTTTTTTCCTCACTTTGTACGCTGTCACATCTCCATCCTGTAACATTGCGTAGGTGGAAGATGGATCAATTAAAAATTATCAGCTGCAAATAGAAAGCTGCCTTACCATCTTTAACATTATTTAAATAGGTCTCAGAGAAATCAATCCGTAGTTTAGGAAAATTTAGTCACTGTCCTAACTTATTTAACAGTATATTTTATTTTGAAGTTACCTTGCAACGCAGGCAACATTAGACTTTTAAACTCACTAATTTATTATAGGACCAGACCTTTTTTTTAAGGAAGCTTATTTAGTTAAGCCTCAGAGGCAAGTAGGGGTGAGATGAAATTAACCCCATTTTATAGATGAGAAAATGGAGTTACAAAAATATAAGTCAGTTCAGAGTTGCAAGGAGGCTGTCACCGATAGAGGGAAATACCTTAGGTCTATTATTGCTTACTTTATCCACTAAACCAGAAATCCCTCAATCGTTTACTTCCGGGTATCTTTGGATGCCGTCCTCCCTCTGCCCCATGTATTTTAGGCAGTGCCTAATGTCTGAGAGAAACATATTTGGGGGGTATTCCTGGAGACCCCAAATCACAAAGGACTCTCAAAGGTTTGAAGTTGGAATTTTCTGCCATAGGAAACTACAGCTGAGCAATAAGTCACTGTGAAACAGTTCAGATTCCATACTAACTGCAAAATGTTTATTAATTCCTAGTTAGAAGCAAGAAAATTTTTGAGACAGTTTAATGAATGATGGGTCATTTCTTTTGAATTGCTTCTTTATTCACCTCATCTTTAGGTGGCAGCACTACTATATAAATATCTTTAAAGCTACAGTCTTCTGCAACTTGATATCCTAAAAGAGTGTTTTGTCCTAAATGCATCCAACTCTGTTGTGGAGATTAGACATATGAAATCATCCCTGAGAGTTAGAATACTTAGGAGGTTCTAGAGGAGGAAGAACAGAAAGACTTTCAAAAGAGGTTAATACGTGGAGTTACTGAAAGAATATATTTGAAAGTTTTTAAAAAGCTTTTTCTTTTTCTAGCTGTATGAGGAGCAAGTAGCATCTTTACTCTAAACCTGATCTTGTATTGAACCAGCACAAGGTAACCTTCCAAAGCAAACCATACTTTCTCAATACTGCATATTAAGAATTTACAAGTTTAAACTTGCTAGTTGTACTGTTGCCAGTATTCTAACTACAGTTTTATTTTTTGAAGTTCTATGCCCAGCATGGGACTTGAACTCATGACCCCAAAATTTAGAGTTGCATGTTCTACCGACGGAGCCAGCCAGGCACCCCTAACTACAATTTTAAAAGTGGGGTGCAGTTTTCTTCATTAAACTGGATCAAGCTTGTGAGGATCTCGAATAACAACTTATTGTTGACCCTTGTGGAAGAGAAGAACTCTTCCTGGCTCCTTTCCTCATTTCCTAAATTGTTCATATACAGACTAAACCACCATTACTCAAACTCAGAGAAGCTATAATACAAGCTAAACTACATATAAATGACAGCAACTTACAGATATTCTATTCCTTAATTTCTGCCAGTGTTTGAGGGTAATAAATTGTGATGTACGGGGGCTATTCGGATCAAGTATTCTCTAAGTAGAACTTTGTCATAATTAATTTTGTATATTTACAGTCATTCTTCCTGTACCCCTTTATCCAAGCAACCAAACCAAATTGAATTTACACGCATTTCAAAATACAGTGTGTGAGATTTACAGTATAAACAAAATTACCAAAGAATGTAGAAGTATGACCATCAGGAATGGGAAATCAAATTATTTCTGAGTAGAGGATGAAGTGTTAATAAAGTCTTTCTTGATGGCAGCTTCTATCTTTCTCTGGTCAAATTTGGAGAGTCTCAAGCAAATTGGTAGAGCTCAAACTCAGCAGTATTATGTTGAGATTTTTAAGCTCTCTGGTGCCAGCAAATCATGCAGCCTGGGGGCCTTTGCTCCAAACTTCTGCCAGCTCCATTTTGGCAGTAAACTGTTCTGTTGAACAAAGTTTGCACGTGTTTGGGGTGTGAAGTGGTTCCTCAGGCATTTATCTGGTTTTATTCCAGTTTGGGGACTTGAAGACAAGAGTCAGAAGCATGAGACTTGTAGAGTTCATATGTACCCTGACAGATTATGTTAGTGATCCTGAATTTCCATCTAAACAAGGGCAGCTTTTTCTTTGTTGGTGCAGGGTTTTTTTTAAGTGGACCGTTTAGTTTACTCCTTAAATGCTAACATGATATTGAACGAGTTCTCAAAAGCAGGTAAGTAGAACCCTCTCTGTTGAGGGTACAGGGCTGTGGCAAATCACTCCTCATCCTCCTACTTACAATACAACTACACACCACTTGAGAGCAAAGAGGCCAGTAATTATTTAAACTTGAAATCACTGTCATATATCACTATGAGCTTCTGATCTTTTTTGCTGTTGGTTGTCTGGTTTTATTTTTTTTACCTACATTTTCCCATCCTGGAGTCATTGGTTAACAACACTTGCCCCAGTTATATGTGCTTATTTGTGTTATTTCAGGGGGTCCCTCTCCTGTGGGAAACATATACATTCTCAATTTCCATTATTTTTTCAAATAATCCTAGGAGAAAATCCGTGCATAATCCGGGGTAACAGTTTGAAAGCTATTAAAATGTTATTGGAATATTTTCTTTTTTTCATTTTCTTCTTCTTGGTTTAAGAGTAATGGAAAGAAAAAATGCAAAAGTAAAAGTTACAGATGTTGAAATACTATTTTAACCATGATCAATGGAATGTCAATTTGTAAGATACAGTATGGTAACTCGAAAATGATAAGTTTAAAAAAAAAAGAAAATGATAAGTTATTTTTGACACTTTTGCCAAAGGTGTGGCCTAATTTCCTATTCGTACCTTTCCCAAGTCAAAACTGACCTATAGATGAGGTTAGAAAGAAGAAATCTAGGCCTTTCCAAAGAATGAATCTAACTGGACTGAAAGTACTATTGAATGTTGTTGAACATTTTATGCTGACCCCAAAACTCTTTTGTTTGCTTACTTTAAAATATAAATGTGTTGTAATTTTACTACCTGGAGCAAGACTAAATACATGCCTGTGTAAGGGGGTGTATACATACAACCAGATTGCTCTGCCCTCTGAAGCTAATTTAGACCATTTTTATAACCAAATGCAGTAGCACTTTGTGATTAGATGATCAGTTGCTTTCTTTCAGTGGTGAGTGAAATATATCAGGGGAAAAATCAAGATAATCCTCCATGGGAAAAATACAAAGTAAGTTCTTTCTTTAATATTTTGTGCTCTATTTTTATCTTTAAGTATTTTTATTTTTATCTTTAAGTATACTTTTACATATACTTGTCTAAATACTGAAAACTAATTATTATACTTTATAATTAAATTATTATTAAATAATTATTATACTTATAATAAGTATACTTTAAGTATACTTTTTCTTCTTGTCTAAATACTGAAAATCAATTACTAAATGTAAATGTAATGTAAGTGTAATTATTAGTTTTTACTTCCTAGAGAGTAAATCAGTATTTACTTGGTAAGTATGTGTATAGAAAAGAAATTGTTTTTATTTATTTATTTACTTTTAAAGCTAATTTTTTTTAGTAATCTCTACACCCAACATGGGGCTCAGACGCACAACCCCAAGATCTACAGTTACATGCTCTTCCAACTGAGCCAGCCAGGCACCCGGAGAAGAAATGTTTTAAAATTACTATTCTGGAATTCTATTAATATATATACATATTACATAAACGTATTACAGCTGATGTTTAGATGGCATTTTATTTATTAATTTTTTTGGCCTTGAATTTCCTTTTGGAAAGTAGGTATTACCTGCTATATAAGAACTAGTTCTTAGGACCCACCACTGTTTATCAGTCAGGCTTATTTTCTTAAATCATTTATTGAACAATATCTACCAACTGCCTCTTTGTCAACCATTGTTCCAGGTGTTGGAACATAACCAAGCCCCTGTTCCCATTGAGTTTCCAGTCTAGTAAGACAGATAGTAAATATATAATATAATGCTGGATAGTGATAAGTGCTAAAAAGAAAAAGAATGCAGTAAAGGGGCAAGAGTTCACTGTGTGATTGTGTGTGTGCGTGCCTCCCACCTGATATTTTAAATAGAGTGATCAAGGAATCCTCCTTGAGGAAGTAACTTTTGAGCAGAAACCTGAAATAGTCAGTCATGAGAATATCTAGGGAGATGTTCTAGGCATCATGAAAAATTTATGCCACATAAAGTCACCCAGCTATAATCCAGGTAACATCCCATGTGGTAACTATGTATACATCTTCTTTCTTAAGAGAGAAAAACTCATCAAGTTTTCTGGGTATACATTAGGTTTTCAGAAATGTTTATCATTTAATATCATTGTTGCCCTATATTTCCTATGCTTATTATTCCATTATTTAATACAGTAAGATTTATGGTAGACAAAGCTTCAGAATTCCTTATCTGCAATTCCAAATTCCAAAACATTTCCCCTATATTTTTGGTGTAAAAACCAAAAACTGATCTGAACTGACATGACTCTATTTAAAGTCTTCATTATTCCATTTGATGTGACTGTTGATGCATTTCATTATGGAAATATGTGTTTGATTAGCGGTCACTGCCCAGGACAACACAAGCCACATAAAATATAGATAGTACAATATGTTACACTCTTAAAATTAATTCAGAATTAAAAAGATAGTACAATATGTTACACTCTTAAAATTAATTCAGTTAAAAAAAATTAATTCAGAAACCTATATGGCCCCAAGGATTTTGGATAAAGGATTGTATATCTACCAGATTTCTTCTTGATTCTCTGATTAAATACCACTATTGATGTTAATCTTTAGATATCTTTTATTCAAAGTGTAATGTTTATATAGTGCTCTTATTATGTACCTGGCACTATGTAAATACTCTGTATATTAGCTAATAAAATCCTTACTACAGCCTTATGAGTAAGTTTTATTTTCCTCATTTTACAAATGAGAAAACTGAGGTGCAGACAGATTAAGGAAACTGCCAAAATCACACAACTACTAAGTGACAGAACTAAGAATTGAACCTAGACAATTTTCCTTCCTGGCTTGCAGTCTTTGCCAATAAACTAACCCTCCCTCTCCCTCTCCCTTTCTCCCTCCCCTCTGCTTTGGAGAAGTTTTAAATATCAGCCCTTTCCAAGAACATGGGTTTTTACTTATACTCTGAATATCAGACATCAAAATTTTACGTTTTCTTTACAAATATTCGACAATTTTTTTCATTTTATTTTATTTGCTCCTGGTATAATTTCAGCCATTTCTATTCTCAACTGAGATCACAGGTTTACTTATCCTCATTCTCAGTCTGATAGGTTTTCATGTTAACCTTATCTTTCACCATCCTTTTCTTCACTGAATATCCTTACATAATTATGAGGCACCTCCCTTATTATTATGGCCTTGTCAGATGTCAGATCACATTTAAAAATTTGCATTTCGTTTACTGAGAAGTACCACCTACTAAATAAAGCTCTGTCACTGATTTGTAGGTTTCTTGAACTCAATGAATTACATAAGTCCTTCAGATAACTATATTCTAGGCATATTAAATTCACATTTTTGAATTGGAACTGACTTGATTTTCATTAGTGTGTCCTCAGGTAAGAATTCTCAGGTAAGAAGCAATTAGAAACTGAGATCCTTTTTGTATTGATTCATTGATCGATTGCAAGATTGAGTATATTTTGTGAAGTTGGGCAAAGACTATATTATAACTGTATAACATAGGTAGGGTCAGTTTGAGTAAGTATATTATATTGAACTTTCTTTCCAAGTATCTATTCTTGATCATCCTAGAAATCCATTGTGAGACATTAAACAAGTCAGTTTAGTTGTTCTCTGTGAAAATTAATGTGTTGCCCTTGAATACAAAGATGAAGCTTCTGACACACACTCAGTAAAGTATTATCTTTTGTGTAATGTTGATAGACTTGTTCTGAGCCAAACATAATTTCTCAGGAGTTACTCAGCAGCTCATGTTTGCTAAATTTAGGGGTGTAGTTCATGGCCACCAGAGCTAAAAAGGAACTAAACCCATCAGTTTTACCTCATTAACATCCTGTTGAACAATTGAGCCAACAAGTCACTTATTAAATTGCTGAGAAGGAAAAAAGGGACTAAATACATATATATGTTCATTGAGATTGGTTATAAAGTACATCCGTTTATTATATGAAAAACTTTCTGCCTCTGTCTCCTGAGAGATAAAGAAGATGACATTTTCTTCTAAGACCGTGTTCAGGAGACACAGCTTTTCTCTAACTAGTTCCTCTGCAATATCCTACATTGATAGTATCCAATACAAAACCTTTGAGGCACACCATTAATATTTACCAAAGTGTAACAATGTCTTAGGGGTAAAAATTTCATATTTGTAATTCAAGTCAAGTGAATATAAACATACTTTAATGAATTTAAGTGATGAATAACTGTTTTTAGCTCTTCTGCTTTTCCTAACCTTTAGTTAGGAGATCCCTCCTCTATTCAGTGTGGCAGTCAAGATCATGGTTGGGGTAATCCAATCTTTCAGATTCAAATCTCTGCTTTCAGATTCCTAACTGTGATTTTGGGCAGAGTACTTCATCTCTATAGGTCCATTTCCTCATTTATCAAATAAGGATGATAATACCAGCAGCCACATTAGGTATATTAGGAGGATTAAATTAATTCATAAAAAGCATTTATAAGAGGATCTGGCACATAGTAAGTACTCAATAAATGTGAACTCCCACCCCCTGTGGCACTAACTTTTCTTGCCCTCTCTCAAGAACCAAGCCAAGTTCTTTGTCTCTCCCCACCCCTTTTCTTCAGATTTCAAGTTCACAGGCCTTGGCCTAAGATTAAAATTGTCCTCTTCCTGGGGTGCTTGGGTGGCTCAGTCAGTTAAGCAGCTGCCTTTGGCTCAGGTCATGATCCCAGAGTCCTGGGATCGAGCCCCACATCAGGGGTCCCTATCCAGCGAAGAGTCTACTTCTCTTACTGCCTCTCCCCCCTGCTCATGCTCTCTAATAAATAAAATCCTAAACAAAACAAAACAAAACAAAAAAAACCTGTCTTCTTCACCACGAGATTCATCAGCTGCATTATTCTTAAAAACCTTCAAGGATTCTTTCCTTTTCTTGGTTTTGGGACCATTATACTTGCTTTCTCTGAATTCCCTTTTATGGCTTCTCTAAGTAGTATGTCTTTCATATACACATTGAAAGGTATTTCCTCATTACTACAGTATCGGTTCCTTGAGAGTACGGACTATGTCTCAATTACTCTGTTACTCCAGTACTTCCCCCCCCCCCCCCGCTGTATAATTTATGCTAAAGAAAAGTTTGTTGAATAAATCAATTCATTTAGCTTTTGTAATTTTTTTTCTATTTTATCCTGGGTATTCTACTCTGAACCTTCAGTTTTCCTGAAAGTTCTCTTGCTCCTTTTATCTCTGAAAATTTTAAGTTCGCCTGGTGATGCTGAGATCCCATCCCAGATCATCACAGTTCTCTGACTGACAGATAAGAGGTTCATTTTGCCGCACAATCCATGTTAGAAAGAAAATTCTCATTTAATTCACCTAGATTTAACTTCATTTATAATCTCTTGGCTCTAGCTAGGCTGATTATTCTCTTTAAAATCTATATCTTTGAGAGAGAGGTTCTATTTTGCAGAACTCTTTGTCTCATTACTTATTTAAAGATAGGGTCATACTACTTTCAGTTTCTTTACATGCAGAATAAGCATCAGCTCAGGGTGCCTGGCTGGCTCAGTTGTTGGAGCATGTGGCTCTTGATCTCCAGGTTGTGAGTTCGAGTAGAGATTACTCTTTAAAAAGTGTAAAAATCTTAAAAAGAAGAAGTATCAGCTCTCTCTCACTTGGAGTAGGTCAGAATGAACTAGATCAATCTATTAACATTTTTCTTTTTAATACATACGAAAGACCTATGTAACACATGTATAAGCTATAAATCTTGATAATATCATGAACTACCCAATCAAGAACTAGAACATTTCCCAGTAACTTGTATCTACCTCTGCCTGGGCTCCTCCTCTATCTCTTCCCCCATCCTTAAGGGTACCCAGTATCCTGAATTTTATGCTTATCTTTCCATTGCAGTTTTTTTTTTTAATTTAGTTTTATGACACATGTATCTATGCTAAAACAATATGTTGTTTGACCTGTATGTTTTTGAGCTTTAGATAAATGCAAGAATGGGAGAATATAGTTGCAAATGTCTTATCAGATAAAGATCAATATCTATAAAGAACTTATCAAACTCAACACCCAAAGAACAAAT
This sequence comes from Potos flavus, assembly GCA_028534135.1. NCBI lineage: Eukaryota > Metazoa > Chordata > Mammalia > Carnivora > Procyonidae > Potos > Potos flavus. The sequence continues at coordinate 25,990,840 of CM052895.1, forward strand.
AATCCAATCAAGAAATGCGCAGAAGCATTCTCCAAAGAAGACATACAAATGGCCAACAGAGACATGAAAAAATGTTCCACATCACTCGGCATCAGGGAAATACAAATTAAAACCACAATGAAATACTACCTCACACCGTTCGGAATGGCTAGAATTAACAAGTCAGAAAACAACAGATGTTGGTGAGGATGCAGAGAAAGGGGAATCCTCTTCCACTGTTGGTGGGAATGCAAGCTAGTGTAGCCACTCTGGAAAACAGTATGGAGGTTCTTCTAAAAGTTGAAAATAGAGCTACCCTACAATCCAGCAATTGCACTAATAGGGATTTACCCCAAAGATACAAATGTAGTGTTCTGAAGGGGCACTTGCACCCCAATGTTTATAGCAGCAATGTCCACAATAGCCACACTATGGAAAGAGCCCAGATGTCAACCAACAGATGAATGGATAAAGAAGATGTAGTGTGTATGTATGTATGTATGTGTAAATACATATATATATGTATATCTATGTATATACACACACGTGTGTATATATATAGAATGGAATATTACTCAGCCATCAAAAAATGAAACCTTGCCATTTACAATGACGTGGATGGAACTAGAGGGTATTGTGCTAAGGGAAATAAGTCAATCAGAGAAAGACAATTATATGATCTCGCTCATATGTGGAATTTAAGAAAACAGAGGAGCATAGGGGAAGGGAGGGAAAAATGAAACAAGATGAAACCAGAGAGGGAGACAAACCATATGAGACTCTTAATCATAGGAAACAATCTGAGGGTTGCTGGGGTGGGGGTGGGGGCATGGGGTAACTGGGTGATGGATACTAAGGATGGCAAGCGATTTAATGAGCACTGGGTATAAGACTGATGAAGCACTGAACTCTACCTCCTAAACTAATAATACACTATATGTTAATTAATTGAATTTAAATAAATGAAAAGAAAGAAAAATGCTGTCTTCCAATATATAGTTTTCTGGGATTGTCCTTTATTCTCAACACTATGTTGCCAGATTCATTCATGTTGTTGTATATAATGATTGTTGATTTTCAATACCATATATTATTCTGTTGTATGAACACATTACAGTTTACTCTCCTGTTGATAAATAGTTGAGATGTTTCTAGTCTTTTAAAAAATTGTAAACATCATTGCTATAAAAATTCTTATGTATGCCTCCTGGTGACACATGTAGTGTTTTTCTTGGTTGTATACCTAGGAGTAGGATTGCTGGATTGGGGAGTATACAGATATTCAACTTTGTGAGGTTCTTAATGCTAAATAGTTTTCAATTCTCTCACAGTTTACAAGAATTCTAGTTACTGTCAATATTTGGTATTATTATATATAACTTTTGTCAATCTAGTGGGGGTAAAATGTTATATATCTGCTTTTGTACGCTGGAAGAAGGAGTCAGCTTTACTTAAAGCTTTTTAAACTTCCTCTTCCTTTCTATATTAAGAGCTTGCAGCCTCATTTGACATTACTGTGCCTGGGAGTTCCTTTGAGAGAAAGCATTTATTTGTGAGATAGTTTCTGCTAATGGTATAGAAACTGAGATGGGATGGAGGCTGCTAACTGGATAGTTTGCATGTTGCTTTTAAGTTGATCTTGCATGCACAAACTAAAATTTCTTGTTAATGTTCTACAGAAACGGAAATTACATTCTTTAATATTGGCCCATCACAGATTAATCTGATCTTGAGTTTACACCTATCTGTAAAACTATTTTAAATAAAAGCTTTCTTCAATCTATTGATCTGGAATATTTCCACAGAATCAAGATTAGTGAAGATATCTTTGTGTATTTCTTTGTATTTTATTTGTACCAGAGAGATCCAACTTACTTCCTTTTGATGTGGTTACATTTACATGATATAACACAAATTAATCTCTCAAAGGAATTTTAAAACTCCAAATGATCATCTTACTGCTGTTACCCGCTCAGCTGATCTACACATGTCAGACAGGGAAATAAGTCCAAATAGAGGGGGCTGCTATACTGTGCCCTAAAATGTCTTTTTTTTAATTGAAAAAGCCATCTTGTATACAAACAGTATTCATCAGTAACTAAAAACATATGGAGACGAAAAAAGAGAATTCAAGACAAATGGCAATACATGTATATTTTAAAGAACTTTTATAGCCTCTTGTGTTTATTGTCTTTAAAAACCAATACCAGTTTTGTCATTTGTCTATTTTTTTTTCTTGCCTTTGAATGAAAGATTTTTGAAGGGAGGGACTGTGTATTTGTTTTATGTTTGTTTATGTATGTTTGTTTATTTATGTTTCTTTATTATATTGTTAAATATAGTGTCATATCCCTAAGGGGAACTCAGAATATTAATTGAGTGCAAAAGTCCCCACTGTACCATTAATATTTGTTGACTAACAAAATGACTGAATATTCATGATAAAACCATAAGAAAGCTGCAGTTAACTTTCTTTCCTACGGTACAGTAGCTATTATTGGAAATAATCATTCATCAGGGGGAATACATTTATGCCAGGTGAGTATTTTCCAACTTTATTTATATAGCTAAGGCTGTATTTAGCCAAGTTGCTATCAGCCATTGGTTTCTTTTAAAGCCAAGTGTTAAGCTTCCTTTCCTCATTCCCATAATGCCAGATACTCACTTTCTGTATCGATCAGGGGACATCAGGTGCTGCTGAAGTAAGATTGACTTCCTGCCAAAGCTCCCTCTTAACTGAGGGCTTTTTCTTTGTATCATGCTGCATACATGAGCTTTTCATTGCTTTTTTGTTTTGTTTTTGCTTTTGTTATCTTGTAAGTGGTGATCTATGAGATGGGGCAAATCTAGAGGTAGGTCTTTACTTCTCACATGGATTGCAACATGACAACATCCTCCCTGTTGTAGGCAGCCTCCAAGATGGCCCTCAGTGATTCCTGCCTTCTGGTGTTCACACCCTTGTGTATTCTCCTCCCACATTCTACATGGGTTGGTCTGTAGAAGCAACAGAATGTGGCAGAAGTAGTGGTGGGGCACTTGTAAGATTAGGTTATAAAAGACTTTAAGAACCTGGGGACCACAGGTCAAACTCACCTAGTTCTAGAAGGCACTTTTTCTGAGAGAGGGAAGTGCCAACCCAGATCCTAAGCCAAAAAGGCCCAAGACTTTCTTGGATCTAGAAAAGTAAGAGACAGAAAAACTTAAATGTGTAAAGAGAAGTAAGTAGGAATTTCACTAAAAGATAGTGGGGAAAAAGGAGAGCACCTAATAAAAAGAAATGAAATACTGACAGAGGCTACCACATGGCCGAACCTTAAAAAATTACTAAGTGAAAGAAGCCAGTCACAAAAGACCAGATAGCGTATGATTCTATTTGTATGTAATGTCCAGAATAGGCAAGTCTATAGACACAGGTAGAGAGTTGCCTAGAGCTGCAGCGGTGGGGGTGCGGGGAGCTTGGGATGTGATAGCTCAGTTCAGGGTTTCTTTTGGAAGTAATGAAAATGTTTTAACATTGATTGTGGTAATAATTGCAAAACTCTGTAAATATACTAAAGCCATTCAACTGTATACTTTGAATGTGTCAGTCAAATGGTATACGAATTATATCTCAATAAAGCTGTTTAAAAAAAGACTGCGGCTTCTGTCTTGGGCTTTCTATCTCTTCCATCACTTCCATCCCTCTGGAGGAAGCCAGCTGCTGTATCTTGAGGACACTTAAACAACCCACTCATGGAAAGGATTATGTGGCAAGGAAATTTGTGAATCAGGTTTGCCAGTTAATTTGTAGTTTCCTAATTTGAGTGGTATTAGGCAAAGTTAATATATTTATTTTTTTAAAGACATTTATTTTAGAGAGAGCAGGGAAAGGGCAGAAGGAGAGGGAGAGAGAATCCTCAAGTAGACTCCTCACTGAGCATGGAGCTGATCGCGGGGCTTGATACCAGGACCCCAAGATCATGATCTGAGCTGAAATCAAGAGTCAGCTGCTTAACCAACTGAACTACCCAGGAGCCCCATGGCATATTTAATATGTTTAAAGGCATTTGTAGGAGGATAACAAGAAATATAAGCATGAACTCCATGTTCAACGACATTAGGAGACCTTTTTAACCCCAAGTCATAGTACGTGAAGGCTAAAAGGGGCTGGGGAAATGATGAATGACTTAAGAAGTCAGAGAATGGTAAAACCTAGGAACTGCAGAGGAAGAAGACCACAGTAACAAGCGCACAAATTTGTCCCCTGGAACCTGAGAAAGCCGCAGGAATTGGAGAAGTGAAGAATATATGCAGGCATATATCGGAGATACTGTGGGTTTGGTTCCAGACTGCTGGAAGTATCCCAATACCTTCTTAACCAGTGCCTGTAAAAGTTATGTATATCCTATACTGTAAGTGTGCAATAGCATTGTGTCTAAAAAAAGAAGCCAATGTGCATACCTTAATTTAAAAATACTTGATTGCTAGAAAATGCTAACCATCATCGAAGCTTTCAGTGAGTCATAATCACTGGTTACTGGTCACCATAACAAATATAATAAGGAAAAAGTTTGAAATATTACAAGAATTACCAAAATGTAACACAGAGAGGTGAAGTGAGCAAATGCTATTGGGAAGATGGTGCCAATAAACTTGTTCAACACAGGTTGCTACATCCCTTTGATTTGTAAAAAACACAGTATTTGCAAAGCACAATAAAGCAAAGTGCAATGTATCTGGGTTCTATCCGATTCTTATACAGATAAATTCTGTATCCCTATTTTCACCCCAAGTAGTCAGATGTTTCCTCTCCCTCACCAGGCAGGAGAAGAAGTCATCTTCTCTGGAAAAACTGAATTAGGAAGGCTCTGGACTTTGGTCTATCAGGCTCCGAGGACTGGGTATGAAAACAAGGGCATGGTATGAAGACATAAAAGTCTATATCCTAAACAGGACATTCTGCTCTTTCTCCTACCCAGCTCTAGAAAGCTTGCAGCCAGACTGTTGCGATCTCCAGGGAGGAAATAGGAGGATTTTTCCCTGGAAAACTGAGCTGATACAGAGAAAAAAAAAAAAAAAAAAAAAAAAAAAAATATATATATATATATATATATATATATATATATATATATATATATATATATATATATATACCAAGAGTCCCTAATTTAAAAAAAGCCAGCTTCATAGTATAATAGAATCCATAACACATCCGGGGTATAACGACATCTCCCCACCTTCACTTACTACCATCCTGGGGCTTGCTGCTATCATTCCTTACTTGGACTCTTGCAGCATTTTCCTATCTGCTCACCTACTTTCCTACCTTTACCCCTAGAGCTAATTTTCATCCTAGTAGTCAGAAGAAATCTTCTTATAATGGGTGTCAGATCATGCTACTTTTCTATTCAAAACCTTCTAGTGATTACAGATCTCAATCAGAATGAAAACCAAAGTTCTTACCATGGCTTACAGGTCATACATGATCTGTCTTCTCTGCCCTCTGCCTCTCTAATCTTGTGTCCTTCTAGTCTCTATTTTGCTTACTCTTTGCCTGCTATATATATGGCATCCCTGAAAATATGGGCTCTCTCCCATTTCAGGGCCTTTGTATTTGCTCTTTTCTCTATCTCTTTCCCCAGACATTCTCTTGGCTAGCCCATTCACTTCCTTTAGGTCTTGCTCAAAAGTAATCTTAACTGGGGTGCCTGGGTGGCTCAGTGGGTTGTCTACCTTTGTCTTAGGTCATGATCCCAGGGTCCTGGGATGGCGCTGCATCAGGCTCCCTGCTCAGCGGGGAGCCTGCTTCTCCCTCTCTCTCTGCGCCTCCCCCTACTTGTGCTCTCTCTGTCAAATAAATAAAAAAAATATATTTTAAAAAGTAATCTTAACAGAGAGCCTTCCCTGGTTACTCTATATTAAATAGCATTCTTCCTATCATCATCTTAACTTGCTTTATTTGCATCACAGCACATAATTACAGATGTTATATATTTATTTGTTTAATTACTTATTGTATATCTACCTTGACTAAAATGTAAGCTGTTGCCAGCAAAGACTTTTTCCATTTGTGCTCACTGCCATATCTTCAGCACCTGGTACACAGTAGATGCATAGTGAAAATTTGTTGGCTCAATGAATCAATCAATAAATTACTCAAGGGGTGTCTGGGTGGCTTAGCCGTCAGGTCATGATCCCAGGGTCCTGGGATGGACCCTGCATCCGGCTCCCTCCTCTGCAGGAAGCCTGCTTCTCACTCTCCTATTCCCCCTGTTTGTGTTCTCTCTCTTGTTGTGTCTCTCTGTCAAAAAAATAAAATCTTAAAAATAAATAAATAAATCATTCAAAAGTGATGACAATATGCTTTTTCTCTTCTGATTTGTTAATATGGTTAGTTATCACAATAAATTTCCTGATGTTGAACTATTCTTGCTTTCCTGATGTGATCCTACTTAGTCTGGTGTTTAATGTTTAAAAAATGCTTCTGAATTTTACTTGCCTGTATTTTAGTTAATATTTTTCCAATAGCTGTTTAAAAAAATTGCAGCTTTGTCAGATTTTGTTCTTGTATTTAATTTGGATTGAAACAAACGAACGTCCTTCCCCCCCCCCCCCGCCCCCAATGCAGCCTAGATTTATTTTGCAAGCAAAAGAGAGAAGAGTTTGCTCTAATTTATAGAACCAGGACTATTTTAGCCCATATTTTTCTCCACTGTCTGAGGCTGAGGTTCCTCTCAATTTTTTAAAAATGTATTTCTTTTTTTTTTTTTTTAAGATTTTATTTATTTATTGAGAGGGAGAGAGCACAGGAGCAGGGAGAGGTGCAGAGGAGGAAAGGGGGAGGGAGAGGGAAAGGGAGAGAATCTCAAGCAGATTCTATGCGGACCCCAATACAGGGCTGGATCTCACAACCCTCAGATCACAACCTGAGCCAAAATCGAGTTAGACACTAAAGGGACTGAGCAAACTGGATACCACTGAGGTTCCTCTCAACTTAAGTCACATTTCCTGATCTTGTCCATCAAGATAGTGAAAATTCCCTGAAAAGAAGTTTCTCTCCCTCAGAAGATTCTCACCTTCCCATTTGCTTAGTTAGAAATAGTCTTCTAGCTAACCGTCAACTACAGAGAACAAACTGGTGGCTTCCAGTAGGTAGGTGGTGGGTGGGGTAGGGGATGGGTGAAGTAGGTGAAGGGGATGAAGAGTACACTTATTGTGATGAGCACTGAATATAGAGTTGCTGAATCACTGTGTTATACGCCTGAAACTAATAAACACTGTAAGTTAATTATACTGGAAAAAAAAAAAAAAAAAAAAAGAAATAGTCTTTCTAGGACCTTAAGTTTCCTCGCCTTAAAATTTTCTCGGGGCACCTGGGTGGCTCAGTTGGTTGAGAGGCTGCCTTCAGCTTGGGTCATGATCCCAGGGTTCTGGAATCGAGTCCCACATCGGGCTCCCTGCCCTGTCTGCTTCTCCCTCTGCCTCTGCCTGCTGTTCTCTTTCTGACAAATAACTAAATAAAAATAAAAAAAATAAAATCTTTCTCTGGGATCAAGTTTCTGGGAGAGGGGCCTCTGGTTTGAGGTTTGACCCTCTCTTAAACAGAGTGTTGACTATAATTTAACTTTATTAAAATATTTTATTTATTTATTTTAGAGAAAGAGAGAGAGAGAGCACGCTTACCTGAGTGGGTTGGGGGAGCAGAGGGAGAAGCAGAGAATATTAAGCTGACTCTGTGCTGAGAGCAGAGCCCTATGAGGGGCTTGATCTCACGACCCTGAGATCATGACCTGAGCCAAAACCAAGAGTCTGATGCTCAACCAACTGAGCCATCCAAGCGCCTATGGGTGATAGAAGATCTTGATTCACACACAGATAAGTGTGTGTGTGAAATAATGTGCAAATTCTGACATCTTAACTATTAAGGGTACATAGTGACATGCTGCACACTGAGAACTGTTAATCTAGACTAATCATCTGGTTCTTGTCTTAGGTCAGAGCTCTTGTGCTGTTAACTCATACTATAATATATTACTTTTATATAACTTTAAAATGTATCACAAGAATGGAAAGTGTTATTGAAAGTTTTATAGCTATATAACTAAATCCCAAAACCAGAAGAGAAATTTCTTTGCATCGAGTAGGCAATCAATAAATATTTGTAAATGAAGAAATTAAAGGATAAACTGGTGATGCGGAAATACCATAACAAATAGTTTCCAGATAATTATAGTGGAAATTTAACAGATCTATTAAGGAAAAAAAAGAATCGTCCTATTATTAAGCTTGCTGTACTCTGGTGTTCCTACAGTGTTTTATTCACATTTTTATTATTGCACTTACAATGTTGGATTACAATTTATCTTTAAAAATAACTCTCTCTTTTTCTAAAATGTGAATAATTAGAGCACAGCATCTGAATCTTATTCCTTCTTATAATCCTGGGACACATAGTAGTCATCCAATTAATGTGTGGAAAGAATAAATGACAGTTAATTTTGGGATTAAATATTATTTTTATTCCCTGCCAAAAAAGATGTATCTCCTTACTCCTTTATTCTTGAATATATTTTAACTCAGTTTTCCTTCCAATCCATCTACAGTAGAAGCAATGGGTAAGGCTGGCTGATTATTTTAGGCTAAGAGGCACAAATGACTGTAGTTTGGTGGGTAACTGCTCTAAGGTCGAGTCACCAGTTAATACTTTAGTAGTAGTAATCTTAATCACTTGGAAAGTGTTATTGGAAGTTTTACAGCTATATGACTCAATTGCAACCAGTGAGAAATTTCTCTGTCTGCATCAAGTAGGCAATCAATAAATATTTATAAATGAAGAAATTAATAACATGGTGGTAATAAAGAGATATTATGGGGGTACCTGGGTGGCTCAGTAGGTTAAGCGTCCGACTCTTGATCTTAGCTCAGGTCTTGATATCAGGGTCGTGAGTTCAAGCCCTGAATTGGGCTCCATGGTGGGTGTGGAGTCTAATTAAAACAAAAGAAAAAGACAAAACAAAAAGAGATATTACTCCTCTCTGTCACTGATAGGCAAGATAATTGCAAGGCAAGGCTATTACATCAATCTGAGTATGAGGGTATAAGAATCTAATGAAAAGTAATAGAGAAGAAAAGAGGAAACACATTCTCTCTCTACTTTTTTATTACTTTGGTTTTGTTTTTTGATCTTAAAGCAATACTTTGATTTTCAACAAGCATTCCAAAATGATTCAATGGGGAAAAGAATAGTCTTTTCAACAAATGGTGCTGGAACAATTGGATAGTCACATGCAAAAAAACAAAGTTGGATCCCTATCTCACACCATATGCAAAAACTAATTCAAAATGGATCAAAGAGGGGCACCTGGATGGTGCAGTGGGTTAAGCATCCAACTCTTGGTTTTGGCTCAGGTTGTGATCTCAGGGTGGTGAGATCGAGCCCCGGGTTGGGCTGCACACTGAGCACAGAGTCTGCTTAAAGACTCTCTCTCTTCCTCTCCCTCTGCCCTCCCCCTACTCTCTCTCTCTCAAATAAATAAATAAATCTTTTTAAAAAGATGGACAAAGAACTTGAATAGACGTTTCTCCAAGTGATATACACAAATGGGCAACAAGAACATGACAAGATGCTCAACACTATTAGTCATTAGGGAAATGTGAATCAAAACCAAAATGAGATATTACTTCACATTCACTAGGGTGATCAGTAAACAACAGCAGCAAATTAAAGGGGGGGGGGGCGCCTGACTGACTCAGTGTGCAACTCTTGATCTCAGGGTCATGAGTTCAAGCCCCATGTGGGGTATAGAGATTACTTAAATGAATAAAAAAAGAATTTAAAACAACAGTAACAAAATAACAAATGTTAATGAAAATGTGAAGAAATTGGAACTCTCCTATGTTGCTGATGGGAACGTAAGTGGGTGAAGTCTACTGTGGAAAACAGTTTGGCAGATCCTGAAGAAGTTAAATATAGAATTACATATGATCTGGTAATTCTACTCCTGGATATATATCCAAAAGAACAGAAAACAGATGTTCAAACAAAGACTTGTACATGAATGTTCAAAGCAGCCAAAAGGTAGAAACAACCCAAATGTCCACCAACAGATGAATTGATAAACAAAATATCTATCCATATGAAATATTACTCAGTCATAAAAAGGAATAAGATACTAATATATACCACAACATGGATGAAGCTTGAGAACACTATGCTAAGTGAAAGAAGCTAAGCACAAAAGGCTAAATATCATAGGATTGTATTTATATAAACTATCTAAAATAGGCAGATCTGAATACTGAGGCAAGTCAATCTCTGTGGCCCAATAGAGTCTCTTCCCAGGGATGAAAGGGAAGGAGGGAATAGGAAATGACTGTTGGGGCCCCTGGGTGGCTCAGTCTGTTGAGCATCTAACTGTTGGCTTTGGCTCAGGTATGATTTCAGGGTCATGGGATTGAGCCCCATGCTGGTGTTTGCTTTCAGTGCAGAGTCTGCTCATACTCTCTCTCAAATAAATAAATAAAATATTATTTTAAAAAAGGAAACGAGAGGTGCCTGGGTGTCTTAGTCAATTAAGCGTCTGCCTTTGGATCAGGTCATGATACCAGGGTCCCAGGACTGAGTCCCACATCGGGCTCCCTGCTCAGTGGGGAGCCTGCTTCTCTCTCTCCCTCTGACCCCCACTCGTGCTTGCTCTCTCTCTAGTGTGTGCTCTCTCTCTCAAATAAATAAAATCTAAAAAAAAAAAAAAAGGAAATGTCTGCTTAATGGGTACAAGATTTTTGTTAGCGATGATGAAAAATTCTGAAATTGAATGATGTTGATTGTTGCACAACATTGTAAATGCACTTAATAGCACTGAATTGTATATTTTTTAAGAAAGATTTATTTATTTATTTGTCAGAGAGAGAGAGCGCACAAGTCGGGGGAGAAGCAGGCTCCCCACTGAGCAAGGAACCTGATTCGGGACCCGATCCCAGGACCCTGTGACCATGACCTGAGCCAAAGGCAGGCGCTCAACAGACTGAGCCACCCAGGTGCCCTTGAATTGTATATTTTAAAAGGTTAAATGGTAAATTGCGTGTTATATATATTTTACCACAATAAGAAAAAGTAACACCTTACCCTTTGATCCAGGAATTTCAATTTTAGGAATCTACCCAGAGGAAATAATGGGCTGGATATAAAGATATTTAAAAAAAAAAAAAAAAAAAAAGCCCAGTTGGGACAGTCCAGAAGTAGAGAGTTGACCTAGTAAATTATAATGATATCTCCATAAAATGGAATACCGTGCAGTTATCAAAAATCATATTGGATAATACCTTATGTATCTGGAGGAATGTTCTGGGTAATATGTCTAACAAACAGAAACACAGATCACAGAACGGATATACTGATCATCTTTTTTTTTTAAGATTTTGTATATTTGAGAGACAGAGTGTGGGGGGGAGGGGCAGATGGGAAGGGAGAGGGACAAGCAGACTTTGCGCAGAGCCTGATGTGGGGCTGGGCATGGGGCTCTATCCCAGGACCCTGAGATCATGACCTGAATTGAAACCAGGAGTCAGACGTTTAACCACCTGAGCTATCCAGGTGCCTCTATAATGATCATCTTTTCGACAAGATAAAAACCACTGCAAAGTGTTTAGAAGGTAATACACAAAAAGGTTAGCCATGGTTATTTTTGGCTGCTGAGGTTATAGGTGAATTTTCATAGTGTTCCTTTAATTCCATGTGTATTTTCTAGGTTTTGTACTTTGAAAACGAGTTAGTTTTGTTAATTTGAAAAGAATAAACAATGAATGCTATTTACAGCAAGGAAACTATCTTAGGATCATTTTAAAAATCTAGAAAAGTAATATTTAAGGAAGCAAATAAAAGCACCTAGCATCCAACTACTTAATGAGAAATACTGTAATTGTTTGGCATGTTTTCTTTCATATATATTAGTGTTTACACCTGCACTCACTTTGTGTGTGTGTATTAGTAAATCGTATATAGAATATATTAATTACTTCAGTTACTACATATTAACAACTATAAATTAATATTCAATATAAAAGGACTGCATGACTATTGTAAACATGGTTAGAGAAGTACTTTATAAAAGTCTACTGGCCCCACAATTCTTCCCAAGACCACTTTCAACAAGTAACTACTAATACTGATATTGTTTCAGAAAGTTTTGATCATAAACAAATATCATACACACACATACTTGTGTATATGTATGTATACTTCATTTTACTTAAATTTGATCATAATACTTAAACTGTTCTGAAATGTAGGTTATTTAATAATACATCTTAGACAGATGAACGGATAAAAAAGATATGGTCCATATATACAATGGAATATTATACCTCCATCAGAAAGGATGAATACCCAACTTTTGTTTTAACATGGACTGGACTGGAAGAGATTATGCTGAGTGAAATAAGTCAAGCAGAGAGAGTCAATTATCATATGGTTTCACTTACGTGTGGAGCATAAGGAAAAACATGGAGGACATTGGGAGAAGGAAAGGAAGGGTGAATTGGGGGAAATTGGAGGGGGAGATGAACCAGGAGAGACTGTGGACTCTGAGCAACAGACTGAGGGTTTTGGAGGGGTGGGGGTGGGGGGTTGGGCGAGCCTGGTGGTGGGTATTGAGGAGGGCATGTATTGCATGTAGTACTGGGTGTGGTGCATAAACAATGAATCTGGTAACACTGAAAAAATAAAATAAAATTATAAAAATTATTAATTAATAAAAAAATAATACATCTTAGAAATATTTCCATATTGCTATATATAAATCTATCTTACTTTCCTTGGTAGTGTCGGGGTTTCACATAGTATGAATTTACTGTAATACATTTAACCAGTATCCTAATGGTGGACTTCATGTTAATTCCAAGATTTTTCTGGTGCCTGTGAGAATAATGGTAAGAGAGCCCATGTGCTCATCTATCTCTGCATGCTTGTCATAGTATTTCTTTAGATGCCTATGACATTCTAAAGGAAAACATGATAAAGCTTAGTGACAGGTTGGTCAGAAGCTTGAATTGATCAGTTCTACCAAGAGTTGAATTGGGCATCAATTCCTACTAACCAACTTTACAAAACCGAATTATAAACCAAGGCCACTACATTAAATTATACAGAGGTGTATCTGTTTGAAAAGAGAAATCCATTGTCCAGAGCACCCCTTTTCTTGGTTGCAAATTATCCAATAACCAGAAAATCACCTCAAGAATTGAATATTTTAAAATAAGGTTAAATGAACTAGGGGGATTTTTTTTTTCAAGCTGGGAAGGATTTGAGTCATGCTTCTTCACTGAACTCTCTACCTGTCACGCAGATTGCAAGGCTCACACCCTCTGGTTCTCTTAGACAGTGCTGGAGGCATGTTGGTGCATTCTTACTTATCTGCTCTACTTTCTTAAACAACTCTGTTAATGAACTTGCCCTTATCACTTGTGATATCAATTTTCATCATTTCAAGCTCTAGCTTATTTTGCACTCGTAGTCCCCGGTCCCCTGGTTTGTTTCTTCAGATGAAATTCTGTGCATTCACACCAGACAGCTCTTTTCCTTTCCGGAGTTCTTTCAGTTTCCAGAAGGGCTGAGGGAGGATGAAGAGCAATAGTCCTTCTTCCTCTTCTCCTTTGTAATCGGTTCTTCCTCCACTTCACCCCAAATGTAGAAATCAGTTAAGTAGAACCATCAGGCTTGCCACCGTCTCAGTGGTGACGTGGAGAAGGAAAAGTAGTTTTAGCTTCTAGGGACTCTTGGCCCAAATTTCTAGAAGAATGGTAGTGAGGGCGGGAGGGGGGGGGGCTATTTCAGTCACGAGTGATTTCTCCAAGGCGAAACCCATAAATATTAAACGCCAATTTTGTGGTGGTAAATGCCACCAAATCGGATTGCTTTTAAAACTACCCATAACCCTGGCAAATATAATTTCAGCTCCTTCTCACACTGTGGTATCCTTTTACTTACGCCATACTTTGACAGAGAAAGAATGGAACAAGCTTCATTTTGATTCATGAATGTTGTTTTTATTCTAAATGCCCCATGTGAGGGGAATGCAAATGGGACACAAGATATATGCAAATTCACTTGCATACCCAGAGAAGGCAAATGAGGCTTAGTTCTTAGATTCCTTGATCAGGCTCCCTGGGTGAGAAGGCTAAGGAAAGAGGTGTCTGTAACTGAATTACAGAGAACGTCATGTTTGAGAAGGGAGAGGAGAGATGTTGGCTGCCATACAGCTCCCAGCATTCCAGAACCTGCATATAAAAGTGAGTGCAGCTGCCAAGCCAAGGGAAGGAGCTCAGTGAAAGAACGGCCTTCACTGGCATGAGGGCGCCCAGGGCACAGAATGCGTACAGCAGGATAAAATGGAGTCTCCTACTTTCCTGCTTTAGGTCTTGACCCCAAATCCCTGCATGAGATTTTAAACCACTGTCTCTTCCTGCTTCCTCTCTCTCTCTTTTACAACCCAGGCAGGACTAGGGCGTGGTGAGTGAGGGACAAAATTTAAGGGGAGCCCAAATCCCCAGCAATCCAAATAAATACTGTTTTAATGTAATGTTCTTTAAAACTTCAAAATCAGTGCAGAAAATCCACAATGAATAAAATGTCAGCATTTTAAGTAAAGACAAAATTCTATCTTGCTGAGTTCTACCTACCCTGCCTCAGTCACTTCACCCTGAACCTGACCCTGGTTCCAATAAAACTTTATTTGCAAAGTTGGTGGCTGGCTGTAGTTTGCCAATTTGATTTTTTAAACTATTGCATTATAATATTATTTATTGGATCGCTGAGTTTTGGGGGACACCTCTTAAATTTGGGGCCCAAGGGGAGTGTGTCACTCAGCTTATCCTAGCTCTGGCTCTGTTTCAGCCCCTCCTTTTTGCTTTTTTAACCTTATAATGATTCTGTTTGTGAACGTGCTCCTTTCTGAACTTGGCTTAATGTGAGCACCGGAAATATGCAGGAGGGACTGGTTTTTGCAGAAAACCTTCTTTTTTGCCTTCTTTCTCTGAGATCAGTTCCCTGGGAGAACATTCTTACTTGTCCTTTCCCGTCCTCTTATGGCCTTACTTTTCTTTTCCAGGCAGTGTTTCCGAAATTTCTCGATCCCAGCTACGTTCTGTCGTCTGTGGTCTCCAAAAGCACCTCAATTCCCATACTGACTTTAGAAAGCTAGAGGAGAGGGTGATTTGCTCTGCTCGTCATAGAGGTTCCTATGCCTGATTCATGTCCACACACAGGGTGGGCTAAGATGACTACGGAAAAATAGACATTGTGTTTACGCCACAACAGAGCCACATCAAAATACCTCTGAGGTACGTGACTCCTGTGCTGTGTTGATAAAAAAGAATTTATTTAAAATCTAAAAAAAAAAAAAAAAAAAAAAGGGCGCCTGGGTGGCTGAGTGGGTTAAAGCCTCTGCCTTCAGCTCAGGTCATGATCCCCGGGTCCTGGGATTCACCCCAGCATTGGGCTCTCTGCTCAGCAGGGAGCCTGCTTCCACCTCTCTCTTTGCCTGCCTCTCTGCCTACTTGTGATCTCTCTCCCTCTGTCAAATAAATAAATAAAATCTTTAAAAAAAAAAGAATTTATTAATATTCTTTACTTTGGATTACCTTAGCATTTATGTTCTATTCTATGTCTGTATTGCAGTGGACTAATATCACACATTTTTTAAAATTATGTACATTCAACTCTACAGAACCACAAAAAGGGAGGAAAGGAGAGAAAGGGAGGAGAGAGATTCGAAGTTTTGAAGGAACATTCTCGGGACTGAGGATACATCCCAGAGCAAGCATGAGAAGGGAGACGTGAACCTGTTCTGTCTTTATGAAACCACGTCTGTGGAACTGTACTTTAGGAGCAAGTTTCAGGAATTGCGGAATAACCTGCCTAGTTTAGTTTCTCCCTTACGTGTTGATTTAGGAACCACCCCCCATGAGATGCTATTCTGCCGCGTGGTAATGAATGATCGTTTGCTATTGTGTTTTGTAAGGCTGTTTTCCAATTGTTCCGTGCATTTGGATCCTCTTCATTCAATGCTACTGACCTTCTTTGAAAGAAAATGTGAGGTCACAGCTATCACACAACGTTGCACTTAACCTTTTCTCCTCAGAACTGGCAGAGGGCGCTAGTTAGGATCACGGGCTCCAGAAGTAAGCTGCGGAAGTTTAGACTGTGGCTCTGCCACTTAGTAGCTGAGTGACCTTGGATCAGCTACTCCGTTTGTTTGTTTTTTTTCCTCATCCATAAGACGGGGATAATAACACGGACCGCACAGGGTTACCAGGGGTATTATGAAGGAGTATATGTAAGGCGCTTACCCCAGCATCTGGCACTTAGTAGGTGGTCAGTAAATAGGAGCTATGACCGTAGTAGGTGCACGGTGGCATGGCTCTGTGGTGAGCCTGCGGTGAAGGGTCGCCCCTAGAAATAACGACCTTGGACCGTGATGATAAGAGCCAGTTAGGCTTCCTTCTAGCAGACATCTGGTTAGCGTGTGGTTCCGGTTAGGTATGAGTTTTATTCATAATAATATGTTTCCTAGGGGTGACTGGGTGGCTGAGTTGGTTGAGCGTCTGGCTCTTGATCTCAGCTCAGTCTTGATCTTAGGGTCATGAGTTTGGGCTCTGTGTTGGAGCCTACTTAAAATAGTAATAATAATGATGATGATGATGGTAATAATAATGTGTTTGGTAAGTTTACAGATCTGAGCAATTCCTGACTTCTAAGGACCACAAAAAGAATATGATATACTTAGAGCATTATCTTAAGAAATAGACTTAAGGGCGCCTGGGTGGCTCAGTGGGTTAAAGCCTCTGCCTTCTGCTCAGGTCATGATCTCAGGGTCCTGGTATCGAGCCCCGGTTCTCTGCTCAGCCGGGAGCCTGCTTCCTCCTCTCTCTCTGCCTGCCTCTCTGCCTACTTGTGATCTCTCTCCCTTTGTCAAATAAGTAAGTAAAATCTTGAAAAAAAAAAAAAAAAAAAAAGAAAGAAAGAAATAGACTTAAATAAAGTTTGGGTCCCTTTTTAATTTCCACTAATAGTTATCAGTCCCTTGTTCTTATTTCTAGGTGTTCATGGGAAACAATCTCCCTCCTACCCTAAATAAGCTTGTTTTGCATGTTTAAAATGCCACCTCTGGCACTGGTGCCCACAGGTTTTAGGAGGTTGGCAAAACCCAGGAGTTTTTTCCTATTTTCCGGTTGGTGCTCAGTCCTCATTCTATCAGATTTCTCAGGGAAAAAGTCCCATCGCCCTTGCAAGTATTTTATATCTGTAATCTCTTGGGCAAAACTAGCAGGGAAAGATAAAAGAGAATCATGATGACATTGTACACGTTGCCTTTCCCAATCATGGGTTTCCCTGGTAGTTGGCTTTGCAACTGAAGCCAAAAATTCCCCCACCTTCTACCACTCTTTTCTAAACACTATTTAATACCATTAAAATTGCTTTCTCTAGACCAGAAGATGGCAAACTGGCCTACAGGCCAGCCACCTGTTTTTGTAAATAAAGTTTTATTGGAACACAGCCCTCCTCATTTGTTTATCTGTTTTATGTGGCTGCTTTCCTGCCACAGCGGCAGAGGTGGATCTCTGCAATGAAGATCACATGACCCACAGGTCTAAAACATTCATTGCCTGGTGCTTTAAGAAAAAAGTTATGGACCCACTGCTCTAGAGGATCCCAAGTTTTCAGCTTTCTATTAGTATCTATTGCCGAATCACACATTACCCTCAAACATAGTAGCTTTCGACAACATATTTAACGTTTCAGTTTTTGTGGGTCAAGAATTCGGAAGTGGTTGGGGTGCCTGTGTGGCTCCCTAGGTTAAGTGTCTGCTTTCAGCTCAGGTCATGATCTCAAGGTCCTGGGATGGAGCCCTGAATCAGGCTCCCTGTTCAGCAGGGAGCCTGCTTCCCCCTTTCCTCCCCACTCGTGCTCCCTCTCACTATCTCTGTCTCTGTCTCTCTCAAATAAATAAATAAAATCTTAAAAAAAAAAAAAAAAAAGAATTCAGGAGTGGCTTAACTGGGTCATGAGGTTGTAGTCAAGACCCTGGCTAGGTCTCCAATTATTTGAAGGCTTGACCTGAGCTGAGGGATCCACTTCCAAGATAGTTCCCTCACATGGCTATTAGTAGAAGGCATTATTCCCTTGCTAGCTGTTGGCAAGAAGTTTCAATTCCTTGCCTCTGGACCTCTCCATGGGACTACTTGAATGTCCTCACAACATAGCAACTGGATTCCTTTCACCAAGTGATCTGAACGAGAGTGAAGAGGAGGCTGTAACATCTTTTATGATCTAATCTCAGAAGTCACACACTTTTATTTATGCCACACTCTTTTTTAGAAGGAAGTCATCAAGTTTTGGTTCACACTCAAAGAGAGGAGAATTAAGCTTCACCTTTTAACGAAAAACGTATCAAAAAATTTATGGATAAATTTTAAAACCACCAAGCTTAATTCCAAACCATTTTTAAAGTTTTTTGTTTTGTTTTTAAGTCCTATGACAGGAGGTGACAAACTTTTTCTGTAAAGGGACAGTTAGTACATATTTTTGGCTCTGGGCCATATGGTTCCTGTTGCAAGTACTCAACTCTGTATCAGGAAAGCAGCCATAGACAATTGGTAAATGAATGGCCATGGCTGGGTTCCAATAACATTTTACTTACAAAAATAAGCAAGGAGTTTGGATTATGGTCCACAAAGTAGAGTTCGCCAACCCCTAGTCCAGAAGATTCTTTTTCTTTTTCTTATTTCTTATTTATTTTTTAAAAAGTAGGCTCCCCGTATAATGTGGGGCTTGAACTCACAACCCTGAGATTAAGACTTGCATGCTCTGCCAGGTACCCCCCAGAAGATTATTTTTCAAGAACACAAAACAAAGAGTTGAGTCACACAGAAGACACAAAATTTAAAGCCAGAGACACGTGCATCTTTGACCTTTCCAAAAAAAGGTCATACGCTCCTCCAGGATAAGACACGCTTTATATATCTTTTCATTCTCCTTTATCATTTAATAAGGTTCTAGGCATATAGTTGCTATTTACTTACTGTTATTTATTTATTTTTAAAGATTTATTTATTTTAGAGAGAGAGAGAAAGAGAGAGAGTGGGGGAGTCTCCAAGCAGACTCCCTGCTGAGTGCAGAGCCGAATGAGGGTTAAAATGAGGTAAATCTCACAATCCATGAGATTATGACCTGAGCTGAAATCAAGAGTCAGATATTTAACTGACTGAGACACCCAGGCACCCCAATTATTTGTTATTGAATGAGTTGATAACATTTCATCATGTGAGTATGCTATAATATTGAACCAACTGTTTCTAGTCTTTAATACACATAAGCTATAATAAGCACATATATCAATATAAGTATATATACATATATATATATACACATACACGTGAGTATATTCTAGGACAGATTCCTAGAAATGTAATAGTCAAAGATCATGTGTACTCTGTGACAAAAAAGAGTTTCAGAATAGAGTTAATTTACTTCACACAGTATATGGACAGTATTTCAGAATAACAAAAGATATAAAGTGCTTGAACTTTCTTTACAGACTTGTAGTTACTGTGTGATTTTTAAAAAGATTTTATTTACTTATTTAGAGAGAGTGAGCAGGGGATGGGGCAGAGGCAGAGGGAGAGAGAGAATCTCGAACAGACTCTGTGCTGAGCATAGAGCCCGATGTGGGGCTTGATGTCATGACCATGAGATCATGATCTGAACCGAAATCAAGAATTGGACACTCAACTGACTGAGCCACCCAGGCACCCCAAAGAGTCATTCTTGATTAAAAGAATTATTGTTGGGGGGTGCCTGGGCGTCTTGGTGGGTTGAGCGTCCCACTCTTGATTTCAGCTTGGGTCATGGTCTTGGGGTTGGAGATTGAGCCCCTCATTCGGCTCCATGCTCAGCAAGGAGTTTGCTTGAGATTCTCTAACTCTCCCTCCACCCTTCACCCCGATTGTGTGCTCTCTCTCTAAAATAAATAAGTAAATCTTTAAAAAAAAAAAAAAGAATTATTGTGGACGTGGGGGAAGAAAAGGAATGAAATGTATTAGGTACTTACTGAGTATCAGATTCTTTCCTCATGCTTCCTGTTCAAATATATTTTTTCTTTCACAGATAAGAAACATGCTCAGAGGATTTATTGACTTTCTGGTCAAAAAGCTAGTAAGTGGTGATCAGAATTGACCTGAATTGGGGTTTTCCTAACTCCAAAGCTCTTTCTCCTATGTGATGCTGTCTCTCATTGTGCTCAGAATGCACTGATATTCTTGATAGAAACATAGAAGATGGGATGCCTCGGTGGCTCAGTCAGTTAAGCGTCTGCATTCAGCTCAGGTTATGATCCCGGGGTCCTGGGATCAAGCCCCATATCGGGCTCCCTGCTCAGCGGAGAGCCTGCTTCTCCCTCTCCCTGTTGCTCCCCCTGCTTGTGCTCGCTGGTGCTCTCTCTCTCTCTCTGACAAATAAACAAATAATCTAAAAAAACCCCAAACAACAACAACAACAAAAAACATAGAAGACTTCAGGGCACTGATTTCCCTAGACTAACTTTGTGACACTAAGGAGTTTCAGAAAAATTTTAGTCATTCCTCTGTTTTGCTCTGTCTGAGAAGAAAGGAGTACAAGCTATTCCCTCAGAAAGCAGACTTTCCAGCAGGTGAAAGGAACCTAGCAGAAGAGCTAGATGGGATAACACAAATAATTACTCTGACCTAGAGTTGAGAGAAACCAGGTATTAATTTAGCCACATTCTCTGGTCATTATACTAATTAGAGGAAATAAAAAGGAAAGAGAAAGCAAAAGACAGGATAGGGTTGATGATTAGGGGGATAACCAAGAAGAATGAAACTAGTTGTTATTATGGTTTCAACAAGGCAAAAATCAAAACTGAAATTTCTTTGTCACGCCCTCTTTATATTTGACTTTAGAGGGGAAAATCTATTTTACTGTATTTCGGTTTCTCCACCCAATAAATAATAGAAAACAACTTTGCGAGTCAATAACGACTTTTCTTCCTGTCCCAGCAGATAGGCCCTGGATTGTATTTCTTCCTAATCCATGATATCAGGTGGATGAACATATATATTATAAATTAGGGTAAAACTTCACTCATTTGGACTCTAATAATTCAAATGTATAATAAAAATCACTACCATAGGTTGTGCTGAAATTTACATCACTGGAAATATAGATTAAAAAAAAAAAAGACAATGAAGTCATTGAAAAAACAAATGGGGATATTGAGTTCATGTAAGGAAATCAGTTACCTGTGAGCAATTTAACACCTATTTCATATTTATTAGTTCAGTCTGAATTCATAACCACAAAAAAAGTTGATTTTATTCAGTAAATAAACTCTTGTTTATACGACATTAAATAACAACTGAATTAATCCCTAAGGGAGTACTATACAGCCTTCAATCCGTTTTTTGGGAACTTTGAAAGAGATTGAAGAGTAATTTTTGGAAGGAAGGATTGTGCCAAAAGGAAATAGAGAATTAGGGTCTAGAAAATTCTTGGAATTGACACGTAAGAGGTTTTTTGGTGACATCCAGAGGTTAGTTTTGGTAGTGTGATATGAAAGGATGTGGAATTTCAGAGATCTAGAGATGACAAAGTAGTAAAGAAATGGACGTGTCCAGAGAATATCCATTCCAAATATCTGTGAGAGAAATGAAGAGAAAACAGACAGGAGCAATGGGGAAGGGCAGGAGTGCAAGTGAAAATTTTTGCCAAAAAGTAGGAGACTTCTGTATCGTTGAATGCAGGGAAAAAAGGCCATGTTGGAAAGGGGTGGGAAGGAATAGGATTAAAAGGCTGGGTAGAAAAAGAAAAAAATTAATAAATCAGGTTTCGCAAGATAAAAACAAATTCTGCTCTTTGAAAGACAGTCTGAGAAAAGGAAAAGACAAGTCACCCACTGGGAAGAACCACTTAAAAAGCATATATCTGAGGGGCGCCTGGCTGGAGCAGTAGGTTAAGCGACCTACTTTTCCTTTGGGTTCAGGTCGTGATCTCGGAGTTGTGAGATGGAGCCCCGTGTCTGCTCTGTGTTCAATACAGAGTCTGCTTAAGACTCTCTCCTTCTCCCCGTTCCCCTCCCCTCCGCACCGGCTCTCTCTAAAATAAATAAATAAATCTTAAAAACAAACAAACACATAACTGATAAAAGATTGGTAACCTGAATATGTAAATGATTCTCTAAACTCACTAATAAGAAAACAAACAATCCAAGCAAGAAAAACAGGCAAAACATTGGGAAAGATACTTTACAAAAGAAGACAAACAGATGGCAAATAAGTACACGAAGAGATTCTTGACATTTTTAGTCGTTAGGAAAGGGCAAATTAAAATAACAAGGAGATATCCCTACACACCTAGAAGAATGGCTTAAATTAATACGACAGGAATTATAACAACTGATAATGTCAAGTGCTGGTGAGGATATGCAGAACAGCTGGAACTCTGACCCTTTGCTGGTGGGAATGGAACATGAGACAGCCACTTTGGGGAACAATGTGGCATTTTCCTATAAAGTTAAACTTGGATTCACTTTATGATCTAACAATCACACTCCTAGGTATTTACCCAAGAGAAATGAAGAATTGTACCCACACAAAAACCTTGCTGGTAATATTTGTAGCGGCTTTGTCCGTGTTTTCCAAAAACTGGAAACAAAGCATGGTACACGCATACAATCGAATACCGTTCGGCAATAAAAAGAAACAAACTACTGATACACACAATAACGTAAATCACTCGGAAAAGCATTATGTTCTGTGAAAGGAGCCAGACTGAAAAGGCTACCTACTGTATGATTCCATTTACGTGATATCTGGAAAAGGAAGAACTATAGAGACAGAAATCCAATGAGCGGTTACCAGGGGTCTGAGGCCAGGAGGCGTAGAAGGAGGTACGAGGGAACTTTGTAAGGTGGTAGAAATACCGTATATTTTGATTGTTGTAAGGGTTACATGCCTGTATAAGTCTGTCAAAATTCATAGAGCTATACACATCAAAAGTGAATTTCGCTATATATAAATTATACCTCAATCTTAATCAACTTAAGATTTTTTAAAGGGCAGGGTAGAGAATATTTCCTTGACAAAAGTAGGAACACTTGAGCATGTAGGTTTTTTTCTTGCTTTAAAGTTTTGCATACATGTTTCCTCCACCAAGGCGTCTCCTTTTACCTTGTTTCCTGAATATCTCCTTATTCTCCTTGGGGTTTCAGGAACGCATGACTTCCCCCTGGAAAGCTTTCCCTGACTCCACAGACTAGGTTAAGTTTTCCTGCTATGTGCTCCTAATAGCACTGTTATCTAATCCCTCTGGCAGGGTGGGTCAGACTCTATTGTAAATGCATATTGAATTGTCTTTCTCCCCTTTTATGCTGTAAGCTTTGTGAGGGCACGGATAGCATCCTTCTTACTTAACTATAGTATCCTTGCATTTAGCACGGAGCCAGGAAGACTATTTGTTGAATGAATAGGGACACAGCAGAAGGTTTGGAATGGCTCGACGAGAAATTAAATATTAAATTGAGAAGGGATGACAAAATGTGTAAGTTATCCTCCCCCAGCTGCATCCCTGGTCCTGACGTCTATGTTCCGCCAGCATAATGCTGAGTGTCCTTGTGATGGCTTCACATGGGTGTCCTACTGTTACTTTAGCCCTAATAGTTCTAAGCAAGAGTAATTTCCCCCCTTCCTCAATTTTATTCAAATGGAATGCTTTTCCCAATTACTCTATTTCTGAAAGCAGTATCTCTATTCTTACACACTTTCGAAGGAGAACCTTAGAAATGCATTAAAGTCTTCCTTCTAGTTGCTCTCTCGTCTAATTTGAAATAAAAATGCGTAATTCCTTCTTTTAAAAATGTTTCTCATTCTCATTGGCCTTTCATTCCCAGTGATGTTCTTATAGGGCCCAATCTGGGCAAGAGAGGCAGGCAGCAAACTAGGAAACACATATTCAAATATGTAATTATGACTTGTGATAAGTACATGGAGGAACGGAGTGCTTTTATAGAATTATGAGATGGGAAGGACCTAATCTCTCTAGGTGGCAAAGGGAAACTTCTTTGAGAATATCATTTAATATTATTACATTTTGGCCAAGAAGAAGGAGAGATAGCCAGCAAGAGGAAGAATAGAAAGAACACCATACTGAATTGAAGGAAAATAACATGCCTAGGGTTTGAGGTGGGAAAGAAATTGGTGCTTAGTTATAGCCTGTTCCCAGAGCTGAAAGAAGACAATAGCAGCTGGAAGGCAGTGAGCGATGGGCAAGAGCGGCATGGGGGAGACTTGAGAAGCACGCAGGACCAGATCATGCTGAGATTTGTAGGCTACGGCTGAGGACTTGGGGACCAGTCTTTCTACCGTGACGCTACCGAAGGATTTTAATCAAGGGAATAACATAATCCAAAAAGTAATGCTAAGCAAGAAAATCGTTAAACACGACAGCATCTCTAAACAAGCACTGATTGTAAACAAGATTAACAGTGATATTAAAGCCTAACTTGAGAAGATGTTGAAACTAAAATACTAGTTAACAGCAATGAACAAGATGGGAGGGAGGATGATTGGAGATAAAGATTTCTAAGGCTTTTTTTTTTTTTTTTAAAGATTTTATTTACTTATTTGAGAAAGAGAGAGAGAGAGCACAGAGCACCATTCAGGGCACGATCCCAGGACCCTGAGATCAGAGCCCGAGCCAGAGGGCAAACGCTTAACTGAGGCACCCAGGCACCCCATTTAAGTATCTTCATTATTCAAGAAAGAGAATAGATAAATTAACTTTAGACTTTCTAATATACATACATGTAAAATGTAAGGATAATTACCAAAAGGATAACGACATAATATGAACTCTAAAACAATAAGGGTAAAGAAAAAGAATAAAGAAAATCAGATCAATCCATTAGAAGGAATACAAGGTGGGAAAAATCATAGAAATAGCACTGTCAATTAAAAAAAAAGTATCAGAATTGTTGTAATAAGTCCAAATGTGTCAGTAATTTCGACATATAAATAGATGAAACTTGTCACTTAAAAATCAGAACTGCTCATACTAGATAATAGAACCAAAAAATGTAGCGATATACTGTTTACTATAGACACGGCTAGAACATAAGCCAATGAATGGGAAAATATTACCCCCAAAGATGTTAGTATGGTAATATTAATGCCAGACAAAATATCCTTTAAGATTAAAAGCATTGCTAAGAGTAAAGATTTTATTTTATTTTTTAAATATTTTATTTGTTTATTTGGCAGAGAGAGAACACAAACAGGAGGAGAGGGAGAGGGAGAAGCAGACTCCCCACTGAGCAGGAAGCCCAATGAGGGGCTCCATCTCAGGACCCTGAGTTCATGACCTGAGCCGAAGGCAGAATACTGAGCCACCCAGGCACCCAGAGAGTAAAGATTTTAAAAAATAAAAGGAATAATAAAATAAAGCAATAATTTACCAAGGAGCTATACCAATTCTGAATCTGTATATAACCTACCATATCTTTTCAATAGATATAAGGCAAAAATGTCATTGACAGCATTGCAAGAAATCAACAAATCTTTAACTGCATTGGGAGTTTAATTGTTTTTAAGATTTTACTTACTTATTCGAGATAGACAGAGAGTGAGAGCACGAGCCAGGAGACAGAGGGAGAGGGAGAGGGTGATGCAGGCTCCCCACTAAACAGGGAGCCTGACTCGGGGCTCGATCCCAGGACCCTGAGATCATGACCTGAGCCGAAGAAGGCAGACGTTTAACTGACTGAGCCACTCAGGGGCCCCTGGGAGATTAATTTTTAAGTACATTTCCTATATAAAACAGAAAAAATGGACAAAATATTACTAAGAATATAGGAGATACAAACAAGACAATTAACAAGCTTGATTTAATGGAGATAGCCAGAATCCTTCACCTAAACGAGAGTACATGTTCCTCTTAAGTACACATAGAACACTTATAAAATTTTACTGCAAAGCCAGTCTCAAGAAATAATGAGTGGATATCATACAGACTACTTTTCTTTCTTTCTTTTTTACCATAATATAACAAAACTAGAGATGAACAACAAAAAGCTCCATGCCACAATAGAATGGTTTTTAGTTTCTGCTGTGGGCAGTTAGGTGGATGGCCGCGCTGTGGTGTTGTTTACTGAGGTAGGAAGGTCTGAAGGACGAAGAGGTTTCTAAGCTGGATGGAAATGAAGTTGGAACAGTGATGAGTAAGTTCAGGGATGTCTGGCCAACCTAATGAGGTATTGGGACAGATGTACCTCAGCTGATTCACCAGCCATAGATGTAATCTGTCTGCTGTGACCACACTTCTTTTCAAAGAACACTCTTTCTATTTTGGGATTTTGTAAATTTGAGTTTGAAAACCACCTATTTACATTAATATTGCCAATTAATTGGTTATGCTGCCACCTTGTGGTGAAGTTCAGGATAGCAGGAGATGTCTTTTCATTAGATGAACTGCACACTTTCTTTAAAGCAAGCAAAGATTAGAAAACCATTGGTGTCATTGTTCAGAATACCACAACTCCTACGTCTACATGATAAATTATTTCCCATATTCCAAATATTAGCATTGCCTTTACATTAAACTGCTAATATTGCAAAAGATTAGAACATAAAGAGCTTAATGTACGAAAATTATACAAACAGCCAATATTTGCCGTTTGGTTACTTGCTGTAATGCTTACTATGGGCTAGGCACAGTCGTAAGTTCCTTACATGCACATCTCATTTAATACAACAACCCTGTGAGTACTGTTATGCTTACTTGAAGAAACTGGGGCATAGAAAATAAGTAATTGACTCAAGCCTACATAGATAGTAAATAACAGAGTTGAGATTTCAAAATATGTAATAAGATTCTGCAACTCTTGGGGCGCCTGGGTGGCTCAGTGGGTTAAAGCCTCTGCCTTCGGCTCAGGTCATGATCTCAGGGTCCTGGGATCAAGCCCCGCTTCGGGCTCTCTGCTCAGCAGGGAACCTGCTTCCCCCTCTCTCTCTCTGCCTGCCTCTCTGCCTACTTGTGATCTCTCTGTCAAATAAATAAAAAGAATCTTAAAAAAAAAAAAGATTCTGCAACTCTTAAGCTTAAGTACTGTAAACATGGTTTAAATCAGGAATTTTTTAAAATAATCTAAATATTTAACAATAAGGAAATGGCCCGCAAACTCTAGAGTGCAATTTTATAGAATGTTTACAGACATTTAAAAAATATTTTTTACTTATTTGTCAGAGAGAGAGTGTGTGCACAAGTGGTGGGGAGAGGCAGAGGGAGAAATAGTCTCCCCACTGAGCCAGGAGCCCAACGTGGGACTCGATCCCAGAACCTTGGGATCGTGACCGGAGCCAAAGGCAGACGCTTAACCCATTGAACCACCCAGGTGTCCCATTCACAGACATTTTAAGAAATATTCAGAGATTATGTAATAACATGAGAAACTATTTGTAATATGAAAAATCTAGCCAATGTTATTGATATCATATTCCTTGTAATCAATATGTGACACTCTAGCATTTTTTTTTTTACTTTTTAAGTTTTAAAAACTTACAGGAAGTAGCAAAAATAAATGTAGTACAAGGAACACTTTTATACCCCTCACAAAGATCCACCTATCGTTGTCACTTAATCCCATTTGCTTTATCCTTTATTCTCTCTCTCTCACCACACACACACACACACACACACACACAATGTTTTTTACTGAATCATTTGAGGTAAGTTATATACATTTTCGTTTTTTGCCCCTAAATACTTCATTATGGATTTCTGAAGAGCAGGGGTTTGCTATACAGTTGTTTACTTCATAAGTTAGCTTGGGTATAATACTTTCATTCAATTTACTGCCCATATTCCAAATTTTTTAGTTGATCTAGTAATGTTCTTTGTAGGTTTTTCCTCCTTACAGTACAGGTTCAATTTTAGGGTCAGGTAGAGCATTTAGTTGTCATGTCTCCTAAATCTGAAAGATTTCCCAGCCTTTCTTTGTCTTTTTGTGACATTGACATTTTTGAAGTATATAATTCCTCCACACTTTTTAGAAAATAGAACACTTTTTGTTTATATTGATTATTAGGGAAATTATGATTATATTGAGTTTATATGCTTCTAGCAGGAATACTGTGTAGATGCTGTTCTAACCTCATGGTGTTACATCGGGAGGTAAATGGTGTTCATCTGTCCCTTGCAGGGGATGTTAATTTTGATCACCCAGCCAAGGTGGTGCTTGATTTCCCCACTGTATGATTATCTTTTCTTTTTCTTTCTTTCAACTACCAAGAAGTTGGGGAAGGGGAGTGAGATGGTTTAAGACCATGCAAATATCCTATTCTTTATTCTTCACCCAAAATTTCTTCTAGATTTAGTATCCTTTTTTTTTTTTTTAAGGATTTATCCATTCACTCCAGAGAGAGAGCAAGAGAGAGAGAGCAAGAGAGAGTGCGTGCACATGAGTGGAGGGAGGGACAGAGGGAGAGGGAGAGAAACCCCTAAGCAGACTCTCCGCTGAGCATGGAACCCAACATGGGGCTCAGTCCAGGACCCTGAGATCATGACCTGAGCCCAAATCAAGAGTCAGAGGCTCAACTGACTTAGCCACTCAGGCACCCCGAGATTTAGCATCTTTGATGGCTCTTGCTGCATCCAATCTTTACCATGAATGTTGCGAAATGATGATTTTCCAGTGTGCACCCTGTCCACATACACCAGTTATCCCCCACAGGGCTTCTTCATGATTTTCATGAGCCCAGTGCTCTTCTTTGCCTCGTGGGCCCCTTTTTCCATAAAAATTTGTTTAATTTATATTTTATGACTGTATTTGTATAAAGAAGATTATGATCCAGGCTGGATTTATCGTTACTACATTTATTTTTCTTTTGATGTCTTTTGTTTGTTAAGTAGGGTGCGCACCAAGCGTGGACCCCAACGTGGGGCTTGAACTCACAACTCTGAGATCAGGACCTGAGCTGATGTCAAGAGTTGGGACGCTTCACCAACTGAACCACCCAGGCGCCCCAGTCTTCTGATTCCTTTTAAAAGAAATAAAAATTAAAACACTTTTGTGGGCTTTTAAAAGCAACCCAGGCTTTGCGGTGCCTGCCTGGTTCGTCCGTAGAACATGCGACTCTTGATCTCTGGGTTTTGAGTTCAAACCCCATGATGAGCATGCAACCAACTTAAAAAAATAAGTATCATGGGCTTTAGACACTGTGCTTAAGGGATAAGTTGGCTCTGGGCTCTCAGCATTCTAAGTAAGAGACCTCCCTTCTCCCTCATTTATTTATCATCTATCTATTAGTAATGTAGGCTCCTAGATAGTTATTTTTAAATAGTTTCTAATTCATTACTATTTTTACTTAGTTTGGTGCTTGAATTGTCTCAGATTTGGCCAGTGGGAGCCTCTTCAAATTAGCCCCCAAATCCTCACAACACACTCCCATCAACTTTTCATACTTATTTTCTGGCATAATAAGATGTTCTGGGTTCCAATTGTTCCTACCTTGCCCCAGCCCTGGAATTAGCCATTTTTTGAAGAAGTCAAGGTTCTCTTGAGTGGGGAATGGTATTGGAAACCAAGATCTGGGCACTGGGCATGCTCATTGCTATTGGGTTGTATTGCTTCTTGGAACTTTGAACAGCCAGAGCTGGGAGATACAGACATGCAAATATACATACACATACACATGGGCACACACATAAACACATATACACACATACATGTTCATATTTTAGAAATCATGAGTTCACACCAATTGCCTTAATTCCAACCCATCTCCATAGGATTCTTTCTTGCCTTCCCCCATTCCATAACTTCCATGCTCCTCCTCCAGGGAGAAACTTGGCTCCCAAGAGTAGCGACACATTTACTCATTTGCTCAATCCTAGATTATGTCTAAAGTAGTTTCAGAATGCTTTGTCCACCCCAGGGCAATGAATGGCCCTACTAAAAAGAGGTCAGGATTTGTTTGCACTTTTTTCTCTCTACCCCCTTCAAAACTGAGGATATATTGTGTTCATAAATTCCTTGGATTAGTTTATTCTGTTTAATTTTTTCCCCATTCAGTGGGGTCATAGGAGTAATTTGAAATAAATTATGTTCATTTGTTTCATTTGGCTTTGGTGTTAGTTTTGTCTTCCTTTCTTATTGACTTGATTTTTGAATATGTAAGATATTAGCATGCTTTAAAAAATCAAAACTATACAAAAAGTTACACTCAGAGAAGGATGACCTTCTGTGTCCCTTCCATTCGTTCCCCACTCTTACTCCTTGTGAGAAACACATTTCACTGATTTCCAGTTTATCCCTCCTGTGTTTTTTTTTGTAATGGTAATGTGTATTTTCTTATTGATCTTTTTTCCTTATACAAAAGGTAGCATATTGTATATGTTCTTTTGCACGTTGCCTTTTTGAGAAGATTTTGTTTGTTTGTTTGTTTGTTTGTGTATTTGAGGCGGGTGGGGAGAGAGCAGGGGCGGGAGCAGAGGGGGAGGGACAAGCAGGCTCCATGCCCAGTGCAGAGCCCAACACGGGGCTAGATCTCACAACCCTGAGGTCAGGACCTGAGTAGAAATCAAGAGTTGGACGCTCACCCACCTGAGCCACCCAGATGCCCCTACATGTTGCTTTTTGCAACATGTATGTATATATTACATACATATATATATGTATATATATATACATGCATATATATATTTGCAACATGTATGTATATATTACAGCCTTAATAGAAAGATTGCACATTCATTAACAGATTTTCACAGATTAGAGAACGTAGAGACTTAGAAAGTGGAGGATGTAGTTTTAATGTTCTTTAAATTTGAGCCCTATCTTGTTCAAAATGAGATTTAAGTTTATTTATTACATTTTTCTTTATGCAAGAGGGCATTCTATGGAAGTTTTTTGTAGGTAATTTTTTAGTTAATTGTATCATAATCTCAATGTTGGCCAATTGGTGATAGACAAGAATATGCAAGTATGTATTAGTATATAGAAGCTCAAACACATACACACAACCCATCACCAAGACTAACTGGACTGCTTATTCCTTTTCTGCAAACCTAACTTAAATTTTATATTTTGTTTATACTTTTTCTCCAAGTCATTTGCTGCTATTTCTTCAAAGGTGATAGTATCCATAAAAAATTTTGAGGGAGGGGGCGCCTGAGTGGCTCAGCGGGTTAAGCCTCTGCCTTCGGCTCAGGTCATGATCTCAGGGTCCTGGGATCGAGGCCCCACATCGGGCTCTCTGCTCAGCAGGGAGCCTGCTTCCCTCTCTCCCTCTGCCTGCCTCTCTGCCTACTTGTGATCTCTTTCTCTCTGTCAAATAAATAAATAAATAAAACTAAAAAAAAAAAAAAATTTGAGGGAGGAGGACACGCTGTGTGATTTATCCAGGGACCTGTGCCCTTTTAGAAATGCCACTTCGAGGTTGTCTTTGCCTGATAAACTTCTCTCCTTATCCTCCCAATAAGACCCTGTTTATCCTTTAGAAACCCTCCTCCTCATCACCTCTTCTGTGTTTGAGAGAATTAATTCATCTTCTGTACTGATTCCTGGGAAATACTAACAATTTGAGTTTCATCAGAGGAGAAAGAGTCAGAAAGGAGACTTTAAGTGAAATGGTGTGGATAGAAACCCAGCGGGAGTTGGGGGCATAGATGAAAAGTGGAGACAATTGGGGCACCTGGGTGGCTCAGTCAGTTAAGCATCCAACTCTTCATTTCAGCTCAGGTCATGATCTTGGGGTCATGGGATTGAGCCCCACATCAGGCTCTATGCTCAGCAAGAGTCTGCTTGAGATTCTCTCTCCCCCCCTCCGCCCCTCCCCATGCACTCTCTCTCTCTAATACCTAAATAAATCATTAAAGAAAAAAAAAGAAAAGTGGAGACAACTGATTCAAGAAGTTTTGCTATGAATGGAAATAAGGAAAGGGGACAATGGGTGAAGGGGCTATGGAATCAAAGAAGTTTTTTTTGTTTTTTTTTTTAAATAGGTGATATGCAGGCATGTTTGTCTACTGATGGGAATGAGTCAAAAGATGGGGGAAAATTGATGATGTAGCAGAAGAAAAAGATAATTGAATGAGTCCTTGAAAGGGCAAGAAAGGAGGGGGTCCAGAACACAACTGGCAGCGTTGGCTTTTGACAGGAACAGGAACAGTTGTTCCAGTGTGAGAGAGGCAAGGTGAAGAGTGTGAGCGCCGCTATGGAGAGGCTGGTGTACTTGGTAGTGGGAAGAAGGGGGAAGGCCTGTCAGTTTTCTTTCTTCTGCCACAACATAGTTGAGGTCAGCCACACAAAAGCTATGCCTACCATTACCTATAAGGTGCATAAAGGAAGTAAGCTACATAGGCTCTAGGTAGTCTTGCCTAAGACACTCTTTCAGTATCTCTTGTCTTTTAACAAACGACTTCCAAACTTAGGGGCTTAGAACAATTGATTATTTCTCACCATTCTGTGAATTGACTAGGTGGTTCTTCTGCTTCCTGTTGTGCTGGCTGAGGTGCTGAGAATGGTGGAATGTCCCAGACGGCCTCACTCTCATGGCCGACAGCTGGTGATGGCTACCAGCCGGAAGCTTGGATGGGGCTGTGGGCCGGGGGCTCTGCTTTTCCTGCCTGTGGGCCTTTCCACACAGATGCTTAAGCTTCCTCACAGCATGGCGGTCTCAAGGGAGAAGGACTTCCTACGTGTCGAAACGCTTGGCTATTTTTTTTTTTTAAAGACTTTAATTATTTCTTTGACACAGAGAGAGATCACAAGTAGGCAGAGAGGCAGGCAGAGAGAGAGGGGGAAGCAGGCTCCCTGCCAAGCAGGGAGCCTGATGCAGGGCTCGATCCCAGGACCCTGGGACCATGACCTGAGCCGAAGGCAGAGGCTTTAACCCACTGAGCCACCCAGGTGCCCTCTGCTTGGCTATTTAGAAGGCATTCAATATTGGGGAAGTTTCAGCTTTTGGGGTCACATTTTAAAATTTACCCATAAAATCTATAGCTGGGAAAGCCATATCCAGATTTTGTCTTGCTAATTAAAACTGTCTGATAATAATTCTTTTTTTTCCCCTTTATTTTAGAGAGAGTAAGAGAGAGAAAGGGCGTGTAAGTAGGGGGAAGGGCAGACGGAGAGAATCTCCAAGCAGACCCCCCACTGAGCTTGGAGCACAGGGCTGGATCCCACTACCCATGAAGGGTCAGACGCTTAATGGACTGAGCCACCCAGGCGCCCCACAAATTCTTAATACTAGCAACAACAGCTGTGATTTTTCTTTGACCCAGAAAAGAAGCAAAGCTTCATTTCTTCTTTGGTGACTTGCATTTCTTTTTCCAGGTAGAAAACTGCCACCTGTCACCAAGATTCCTCTTATTTTTCCATGCACATGGCAGATTTATCCTGAATGCAAAATGTTAAAGTCCCATTTTTTCACCTATACTAGTTACAGCATTTTTTGGATGAGTTGTCATATACAAAAAATAAGGGGAGCTTTGAAAGAATGATTGCACACAGGGGAAATGTAGAGCTCTTGCTTCTGACTCCATGGATAGAAACACAGTCAGTGTGAAATTAGACTCAAAGCTTTGTGTTCTGGAGAGAATGGTGAAAAGGAAAGATGAAAAAGTTTTATGCTCATGAGTAAGAAACGGGGAGTCAGGAAAATATGAAAGAGAGCTAACTGATAGATACCAGAAAAATGTAGCTTCTGGGAAGAGCTCCTTGGCCCCTACAGTTTTCCATTGCAAAAAAAAACACAAAAAACAAACCCTGAATTGTATGCATTATAATTCATTTTAAAGGGCATTCTGTTTTCCCCTGGACATAGATCACAAAATTGCAAACTGAGAAATACCTGAAGTTCCGCTGAAAACATGTCATTTTGGTGAGGAAGTGATCGATAGGGAAGGGAGCCCGTGTGAGACTGCGGACATTGTACTGCTGTGGCTGGACCATTATGTTTGCTAGAAATTACGGTTCCAACTCAGAAAACTTTATTTCTGCCACAATGTCTGTAATGTATAGCACTTTCTCTACTTTTGCCTGCAAAATCCCCTTTCGAGACCGTGTGAATTTCTTTCACATTTCAGGTCCCCTACAGGGCATGTCCAATAAAACTTTCCACAATGATGGAAATCTTTATTTTTCCTGTTTAAAATAGTAATCTCTAGTCACGTACGGTGATTGAGCACTAGAAATATGGCTAGTGCAAGTGAGGAACAGAATTTAACATTTTATTTAGTTTTAATTGCTTACAGTCCATTTTTAAAGAGCCAAGTGTGGGGAGTGGCTACCATATTGGACAGGAAAGCCTGAGTGTCTCACTTGTTGCTCACAAAATTCTGCTCACCTCCTTTTCCTTAGAATCAGAAAAAACTGAGCTGCAATCTCATAAATCAGTAGAAGACATTGCCCTATCAGAGCTTTTACTCGTAGTAATTTGATCAATGTCTCTATCCCTCATTGGATCACAAGCTCTTAGGGGTGAAGGCTAGGTTTGTTTTTTTCTCACTTTTATGTTATACTTAGCACCTAGTCCACTAGATGGAACATAAGAGATATTCAATAAATAAATTAGTACATGAATGAATTTAAAAGTATCCATATACCTTTGGTATAAATGATGCCTCCACTATCTATTGTGTGTGTGTGTGTGTGTGTGTATGTGAAAGAGAGAGAGAGACAGAGAGATACACAGACACACAGAGACAGAGAGAGGTTTCTAGAGAAGGATCTAAGATGTGGAAAGGAGACCAAGGCCAGCTCATTACAGAGTTAGAGCTGGCTACAGAGTACTTTGGAATCAGAAAATTGGCTTTATTAATAACGAGAGTCTTCTTAAGCATTCACTATATGCCAGACAATATCCAAAGTACTTTATATGAAGTATCTTATGTAATCCTCCTAAGATGACCCCGAGGAATGAGTACTATTATTAACCCCATTTACAGATGGCACAGAGGAAAAGAGGAGTCACTTACCAAGGTAAGTAGCAGAACAAGCATTCAAACCCAAGCCATCCGACTTCCGAGCCTACCTTCTTAACCACAGTGCTGTTTTGCTTTCTGTTTGATTGTGTCCATATGGTGACAGAAGCTTAGTGACCTCAAATGTCTGCATCAAGCTTTTGTCTAAATTTAAGCCTCAGTAAGCCAGTGTCTCCTGGAGGTTTAGGCCTCTTTCCAGTGGTGCAGGTGGAAGGAGGTGGGGATAGTAGAACCAAGAATAATAGGATATGAAAATCTGCCCAGGATTTCTTTTCTAAGCAATCAAACAAATATTTTTACTTATAGGATTTTTTTTTTTTGCCTTCTACATAATCGAGGGGAAATAAACCCTTTTCTTTAATAAAACAAAGCACAAAATAATCAACCCCAGCCTTCCAAATCCCTGTTCTAATAAGATCAACGAGAGCTTGAAACCTCAGAGTTACTGCAGCCTGATTGTAAATTCTAGTTTGATTCAGCTTTCTCTCCACCCCTCCCCTCAACTCTACCAGCTACTTAGTGCTCCATGCATCGTCCGTAGTTGATATTTCTATTTAGTTGTTTGATTGTTTCGTGTAAGGACAGCTCTTCTTCCTGTGCCAACTATACTCTGCGGGCCTCCCTCAACTATTTCCACATACCACCCCGCCCCCCACAGGATTCACTCTCCCCCCTGCCTAGCCCTGCTCTGAACCCTGTAGCACCAATCTCTGTGGGATATCACCTCTGGCTTCCCGTGGGCTCAGCAGAAGCTTGGCATAGGGGTAGGAAGAAGAGGAAGAAAGAGATGGGGGATTTCTTCTCTCTCCTTTCCTCCTACTTTGGTGGTTCTTGTCCTCGCTGCCAACAACACCCCCCACTCTGTTCCAGCACTCCCTGGGATCCTGTAACTCTTTCCTCACCTTGCCCATGCATGTCTAGGGAAGGGAAGGTCTTAACAAACTCTGCCTTGACCTACCTGTTGTTTCTTTTTTTTTTTTCTTTCTTTCAAGATTTTAATTATTTATGAGAGAGAGAGAGTGAGAGAGGGAACAAAAGCACAGGGGAGCTGGAGAGGGGGAAGCAGGCTCCCTGGGGCTCAATCCCAGGACACTGGGATCATGACCTGAACGGAAGGCAGATGCTTAATGACTGAGCCACCCAGGCGCCCCATACTTGCTGTTTCTTTTAACTCTGCCCACATCCTTGTAAATAGTCCCTTTAGTAAATTATTTTCAGTAGAATATTATTTCCTGGTTGGGATCCTGCTTGATTTATTTCCCCCTTGGTAGTCTTTCAAGTTTCTTAAAGGCATGGAGGAAGCCTGGACTTCCAAATAGGTGTAAGATTAAATAGGCTTCAGGTAGACTGTCCCACAGATGGGATCATGAGATTTTATCCCTCTGTTTCCAACCCCGTTCAGGGGAGAGAGACTCTGAATATGACGGACAGGTTGTAGGTATCAGAGATAGCTCATCCGCCGTTTTTTTACAGCTCGATGAAATGAACTCAAGATTATTCACTGCCATGGGACTGATCATCAAGCAACCTTGCGATTACTAAATGGGCTTCCTGGGTAACTTGATCCAGAGAAAGATGTGCCTTGGAGCATGGACCCCAGCATTCCAGACCCCGAAAAAGGATAGTCTTCTCTTATATTCATCACATTGTCATTTTTACAGAGGGAAAGAAAAAGAATAGTTTTTCCATCTTTCCCTTTCCACAAGCATACTACCTTTTTACTTTCTGGCTTGCATTTCTCAAATACGTATCTTCTGCTGTTTGTTCTGTGTTGCTTATGGCTTGAGTTTTATGTTAAAATGAAGATTTCTGTTACCCAAATCTATAAGCTAATCTGTTTCTCTACTCTGACACTGTATCTACAGCCCTGTCTTCATCCCGGTTATAATACAAGGATCACTTTTCCTGTCAAAGAGCAGCCCCCCTCTCTGTGCTCTTATGTTCATCTTCTCTCATCTTCCGAAGGACCTCCCTCTCCACTTACACCCTTTCTCCCACAACAATGTCTTCCTTCTTATTGGAGCAGTCCCATCAGCGTACAAGCATCCTCTAGCCTCTCCTGTTTTGGTAAAAACATTCCCTTGACTCCACATCCCCCTCCAATTAGTGCTTCATTTCTCTGCTTGTCTGCCCAGCAAAACTTTTTGAAAGAGTTGTTTTTACTGGCTGCCACCACTTCCTTACCTGTCACCGACTCCATTCTGGCTTCCTTCCAGGAAGCCATCACTCCACTGAAAAAACTGTAGTCAAGGTCATGAGTGAACTCCACGTTGGTGAATTCTACTGCTCTCTCTTGTCCTCAGCCTCTGATAAACACTGGACACAGTTGACCAGCCTGCCTTTCGAATACTTTCTTCACTTGGCTTCCATGGCACCATACTCTCAGTCTCCTTTCCTGACTCCTCCTCCTCTCTTCAATCTCTAAATGTTGGGTTGCTCCAGGGCTAAGTTCTAGACTTGTGCCACTCACATGTGGCTAGTGAGAAATAAGATATGCTGGCAGCATAAAATGCACTCTGAATTTCACGGACTTAATGTGAAAAAAGTATATAAAATATCTCATTAAAAGTTATTATATCAGTATCTGTTAAAATAATATTTTGCATATATTTATGGGTTTTTTTGTTTGTTTTTTTACAGAGAGAGAGCGCAGGGGGAGGGGCAGGGTGAGAGTGAGAAAGAGAGAGAGAGAGAGAGAGAGAGAATCTCAAGCATGTTCCACACCCAGCGCAGAGCCCCATGCGGGGCTCGATCCCATGACCAGACCCCAAATCAAGAGTCAGACGACCAAGTGACTGAGCCACTCAGGTGCCCCAGGATATATTGGGTTGTTAAAACTCGTTGCATCTGTTTCTTTTTACTTTTTAAACAGGCTATAAGAAAATTCAAAGTTACATAGTATCTGACATATTTCTATTGGACAGTAGTTCAAGATCATTTTCCCTACCAGATTTCTCATTTCATCATTATCCAGTTCCACAGCTCTATATGACATCTCTGTGTTGACTCCCCAATTCAGACCTTTAACTCTGACCTCTCGTTTCAAGTCCAGACTTACCTGTGCAGGTGGTACTTGAACTTCCATCTGAAGGTCTAATAGGTATCTGAAATGTTAGCATGTCAAAACTGGAATCTTCTATTTCCTCCAGCCCCATTATGTTACTTGCTAAGTTTCCCATCCCGATCTGTCCAGTTACTCAAGCCAAAATTTGAGTCATCCTCAATCACTTTATTTTCTGTACTCGCTTCATCCAATCTTCTAGCAAGTCTTGTTGGTTCTACCTTCAAATTACATTTTGAATTCCACCCATTTTTCTTCTCCTCTGCCACTACTCCAGTCTAAGCCACTGTCACCTCCTACCCACAGTACTCTAACAGCTTCCTAACTGCTCTCTTTGCTTCCACTCTTGCTGTCATTACAGTCTCTGCCCCATATCCGAGAGTGATCTCTTTTGTACATAAACCAGACCATGTCATTCCCCTTATTTAGGCCCCCCAGTGACTTCCCATTGTACTCAGAATAAAATCCAACCTATCATAGTATGCAAAGCTCAGCCTACGTCTGATCCCTACCGATCTCCCTAACCTCGTTCCATGCCACGCTCTCCCCTTGCTATAACGATTTCCAACATCGCTGGCCTTCCTTCCATACTTTGATCATGTCGAGTTTGTTATTACCTCGGGCCCTCTGTATGGTGTACTTCCCTCTGCCTCAAAAGCCCTGCTCCCCGAGTTCTGTGTGGCAACTCCTCTTCTTCCTTCAGATCTCAGCTCAAATACTGCCTCCTCAGAGAGACCATCCCTGCAAGTGGCAGTCTGTCCGAGTCACTTCCAATCTAGTCATACTCACAAACTCTCTCTTCCTCTTTTCTTTCTCTTCCTAAAATATTTCATGTCATCGTTTCCTTTTTAGCGTCTATCCCCCTTTAAGAGTCTAAGCACTTCAAGAGCAGGGATCTCGTGTGTTAAACAAATGGATTTTTTAAGAGAAGAAATGAAAGGAATCTTTTTGCGAATAAGGAACTTCATATGGGATGAATGATGTGGAATGTTTTAGAAATTAAGGCACAACTTAAGGCGATGATGCATTAGGCCTTAATAGATATTAACCCCTTAGTGGAACTGAGCTTGTCATGTTCAACAGACATTGAGGACCTAGCATTTGCATGGCAAAACTCTTTCTGCCCTCAGAATTGGGAGAGCTGAAAGAATGATGGGTCACTGAGCCTGAGAGGCAAAGAAGAGGGTGATATTATAGGGGAAAATTGTGTGTGTGTTGGCAGGGGGGCAGGGAGAGGTCAAGGGCAAGTGCTAGCTCCTGACTTAAACTTTGCCTAGATTTTAGCTCTAACTAAAAGGAACCATGACAATTATTTCTTTAGCATCTGGGCCAGTACACATAGTAGGTTTTCAACAAATGCTTTCTGGGAGAAGGAATAAATGAGTTTATGAATTGTAAAGAAAACTCAGGAAAGGTAAAGTCTTAACATTTCCGACCTAGAAATTATAGGATAAAGACAAGGTTGATTTGGACACTCTGAGGCACACTAGCCTGAGGATTTGGGCATAAGAGAATACTTTCTTCTCCTCATCCCACTTCACTCCCCCAGAGTTGAATCAAACTCAGAGTTCCTGTTGACCTCAGGAGAGGATTCCAAATACACAAACCAGGAAAACAGAGGGAGGCAAATTTTTGAACGTTAACCAGTAAGAACGTGCAGCTTGAGGACATCTCATTTTTCCCCCAACCCCAATTAGATATACTTGGACATGTAAAAGAAAACCACTGAGGGTGTGAAATGTGAACGTATTATCCGAACGTGATAATATAAACCTGATAGTCTATGTCCAGATGATACCTCTATTTTAGGGTCTATTTTAGGGAGCTTCTGGATTTGAATCTAAAAGTGATCTCTGGAAAAGAGATAATAATTTGGGCTCACATAGCACTTTTCATGTAAAGGTCTCCAAGCACTTTACAAAGAAATAAGTATTATTATCCCAGATGGAAGAACTTAGACAGAGGGGTTGCTGCCCTTTTCAGCCAATTGGACAGTGGAAACCCTTGGACTCCTGACATAGCCCTCAGCTAGAAATGATTGAATCACGCCCTCTCTTCATTGGGAGCAGGATCTATCCATGATGTGACTTCCTATAAATTCATACATGCATAGATACACAGATATATACATATGTACATAAAGTAGAACATCAGGCTCTACTCTTAAGAATTTTAGCATGTGTTCAAAACATCTGAAGATGGGTAGTTTTAAAACTGCTGAGTAGGGGGTGAAGTCTACCTACTTAAAATAAGAAAAGTGGTCAGTCTAGGTGGACTAATAATAGCTAACACAAGCCAGGCAGTATTTTAAGTAGGCTACAAGTATTATTATATTTAAGACTCACTATAGTTGTAATGAGGTAGAACCTATTATCACTCTACCCATTTTACAGTTGAGGCAACTGAGACACAGAGAAGTGAAGTAACTTGGCCAAAATGTCAGTTAAGCAAGTGGCAGAGCTGGAATTCTGACCTAGACAATGTGAGCCCATCGCCCACACGCTTGGCCAGGGACTCTATGCTGGGTACTGTAAAGCATGTTGCATGAATTGTCTCACTGAATCCTCCACGACGTAATTACACTGTTGCCCCAGTATCATTGGGGGGAGGAAACCAAGGCTACAAAAGGTGAAGCGACCTACTCAAGCTCACGTTCTAGAAGGGGCAGAGCCAGGATTTTGAACCATGGATGACACAGTACCACGCAAGGAGTTGGGCTGTTAGTGCTGTTTCTGCCACTAACTAGGCTGTGCAACCTTGAGCAAATCAAATCATCTCTATGGCCTCTGTCTTGCTCTGTGAAAGGAGGACGTGGACCCTATTGATGCCAAAGTTCTTCCCAGTGCTAATACTCTCAGATTCTCAATATCTGTTTTCTATTTAGTCCCTTGTTTGAAAATCCTTGGAGGAAAAGAAATTAACCACACAGAACCTGGGAGTGACTCTGGAAGCCAAATTTAGAAAACAGATCTCAAAAGGAGAAAAAAAGAAGTTTACAAGATTTCTTTACTTAGAAAACGAGACTGTCCTG
Organism: Potos flavus; assembly: GCA_028534135.1. NCBI lineage: Eukaryota > Metazoa > Chordata > Mammalia > Carnivora > Procyonidae > Potos > Potos flavus. The sequence continues at coordinate 26,031,937 of CM052895.1, forward strand.
TCGTGTTGAGCCTGACTGGTGAGACTTGGTGACCAGATAAAGGCTGTACAGGTCTCCTTGACGAGCCAGTTCTCCTGGTCACAGAGACTCTTGTAACCTGGTCCAATGGCCATTTCTGGCCACTGAAACGACTAAAGCTGGAAAGAGCCCATCTTGTGTAGGAGGGATCTGGAAGAAGAAGCCAGGCTTTTCATGTGGGTGTTCTATCTTGAATTCAGAATGTCTATACCATTCTGTCTACTTCTGTTTTTATTCTCAGTGATTATTATATAGTGACACAGCCTACTGCTACCATGAACCAGTTTTTTCACAATCTGGTGGGGAGTCATGCTGTAGTCAACAGGTCTGGCTTTCTATTTCTCCATGTTATTCTGTTCAAAAATGTGAGCTTGATCCCAAGGAAACGTATTTATTATCTTAAAGACATATCTATACTCCCATGTTCATTGCAGTGTCGTTCACAATAGCCACAGTATGGAAACAACCCAAGTGTCCATCAGTGAATGAATGGATAAACATGGGCTATATCTCTCCCTACAAAATTATTATTATTCAGCCTTTAAAAAGAAGAAGATGCTACCATTTGCAACGCCATAGGTGAACCTGGAGGGCATTACACTAGGTGACATGAGCCAAAGACAAATACTGCATGGTGTCCTTTATGTGTGGAATCTTAAAACAAAACAAACCAAGTCAAAATTAAACAATCAAATAAAATGAAATGCAAGTCAGACTCATAGAAACAGAATAGAATGATGGTTTCCCCGGGCTGGGAAGTGGGGGAAGAAGGGGAGAGATTGGTAAATGGGTACAAACTTTCAGTTATAAAATGATAAGCTCTTAGGATCTAATGTATACACGGCGACTACAGTTGATTACACTATATAGTATAATTGCAATTTGTTAACAGAATAAAACTTAAATGTTCTTACCAAAAAAAAAGGAAACATATGAGGTGGTGGATGTGTCAGTTAACTCGATTATAGGAATCCTTTTATAATGTATATGTGTATCACACTATTGCCTTGTACACTTTAAACATCTTACAGTTTGGGGGGAGGAGCAAGATGGCGGAGGAGAAGGAAACCGAAATATTATCAGGTCCCAGGAGTTCAGCGAGATAGTTATCGAACCATACTGAACAGCTACAAACTCAACAGGACATCAAAGAGAAGAAGAGCAGCAATTCTAGGAACGGAAAATCGACCGCTTTCCAGAAGGTAGGACGTGTGGAAAGTCAATTCGAAGCCACGGGAAGATAGACCGCAGGGGGAGGGGCCGGCTCCCAGCAAGCGGTAGATCAGCGGAGCACAAAATTGGAACTTTTACGAGTCTGCTCCACTGAGGGACGTAGCTCCAGAGGCTAAGCAGGGGGTGGAGTCCTCACGGGGACAGTGTGGTCTCAGGACCCTTGGGGACACAGAAACACCAGGGGTGTCTGAGTGCGGCCGAGCTCCCAGGTATCAGAGTAGGGGAAGCCAGCTGGAGAGACAGAGCCGAGGAGTCAACTCTCAGCTCAGGGTTACCTTAAACTGTAATCCAAGGCACAGCTGGACCACTGTTCTTTGGGCAGGGACCCAACAAGCAGCAGATCTGGGGGAGACTCACCTTCCTCCTCCGGGAGTAGCAGCGCAGGAGCAGGGGCGCAGAACACACTGCAGGAATCAGCTGGGTTTGGAGACTCCAAACCGGACCAAGCGCCAGAGATACGGTCAGGTCACAGGCTGGGTCAAACACTCGGTCACAGGCCAGGTGAGCTCGGAGCGCCGCCGGAGACCAGGGAGACAGGAGGGAGTGACGGCTTTTCTCTGAGGGCGAGCTGAGGAGTGGGGCCCTGAGCTCTCGGCTCCTCCGCGCCGGAGACTGGGAGGCCACCATTTTCATTCCCCTCCTCCAAAGCTGTACGGAAAGCGTTCAGGGAACAAAAGCTCCCGAGAGCGAACCCAAGCAGATTACTTAGCCCGACCCCTGGCAAGGGCGGTGCGATTCCGCCTCGGGCAAAGACATTTGAGAATCACTGCAACAGGCCCTCCCCCAGAAGATCAGCAAGAACGTCCAGCCAAGACCAAGTTCACCGATCAATGAGAACTTCAGAACTCCAGAGTTAGGGAGAAGCAACACAGAATCCATGGCTTTTTTCCCATGATCCTTTAGTCTTTCAAAGTTAAATTTTTTTAATTTTATTTTTTTCTTACTCTATTTTAAAAAATTTTTTCCTCTTTCCTATTTTAATGTTTTTTATTTTATCTTATCAATACCTTTTTTAAGAATCTTTTTAAAATTTCATTGTTATCGTCAAATTTTATCCCTTCATTGTATTTAACCTTATTTTCTGTATACATATAGGTGTTTTTTTTTTCTTTAAAATTTTGGGATACAATTTCTTTTTTTTTTTAAGATTTTATTTATTTGTTTGACAGAGAGATAGTGAGAGAGGGAACACAAGCAGGGGGAGTAGGAGAGGGAGAACCAGGCTTCCTGCTGAGCAAGAGCCCAATGCGGGGCCCAATCCCAGCGCCCTGGGCTCATGACCTGAGCCGAAGGCAGATGCTTAATCACTGAGCCACCCAGGTGCCCCAGGATACAATTTCTTCTAATAGATCAAAATATACCCTAAATCTAGTGCATGGCTTTGTTCTAGTCTCCAGCCTGATCACATTCTTTCCTCTTTTTTTTCTTCTCTTTTTTCAATCAACTTCTTATCAATTCCTTTTTTAGAATCTTTTTTAATTTTCATCTTTGCAGTCATATTCCATCCCTTCATCATGTGTACCCTTATTTTTGTATATATATATATAAGTTTTTCTTTCTTTAAAATTTTGGGAGGTAGTTTCTTCTAGCAGACCAAAATACACCCAAAATCAAATGTGTGGCTCTGTTCTATTCACCAGTCTAATATATACATTTTTTTCTTTTTCTTTTTCCCCTTTCTTCTCTCCCCAGTTTTGGGTCTTTTCTGATTTGGTTAGTGTATATTCTTCTGGGGTTGTTGGTACCATTTTAGTATTTTGTTCTCTCATTCATCTATTCTTATCTGGATAAAATGACAAGGTGGAAAAACTCACCACAAAAAAAAAGGAACAAGAGGCAGTACCGGTGGCTAGGGACCTAATCAATATGGACATTAGTAATATGTCAGAAGTAGAGTTCAGAATGACAATTATCAAGGTGCTAGCTGGGCTTGAAAAAAGCATGAAAGATATTAGAGAATCCCTTTCTGGAGAAATAAAAGAACTAAAATCTAAACAAGTTGAAATAAAAAAGCTATTAATGAGGTACAATAAAAAATGGAGGCTCTTACTGCTTGGATAAATGAGGAAGAAGAGAGAATTAGTGATATAGAAGACCAAATGATGGAGAATAAAGAAGCTGAGCAAAAGAGAGACTAACAACTACTGGATCACGAGGGGAGAATTTGAGAGATAAGTGATACTATACGATGAAACAATATTAGAATAATTGGGATCCCAGAAGAAGAAGAAAGGGGGGGCAGAAGGTATATTGGAGCAAATTATAGCAGAGAATTTCCCTAATTTGGCAAAGGGAACAAGCATCAAAATCCAGGAGGCACAGAGAACCCCCCTCAAAATCAATAAAAATAGGTCCACACCCTGTCATCTAATAGCAAAACTTACAAGTCTCAGTGACAAAGAGAAAATCCTGAAAGCAGCTCGGGACAAGAGGTCTGTAACATACAACAGTAAAAATATTAGGTTGGCAGCAGACCTATCCACAGAGACCTGGCAGGCCAGAAAGGACTGGCATGATATATTCGGAGAACTAAACAAGAAAAATATGCAGCCAAGAATACTATATCCAGCTAGGCTGTCATCGAAAATAGAAGGAGAAATAAAAAGCTTCCAGGACAAACAAAAACTAAAAGAATTTGCAAACACCAAACCAGCCCTACAGGAAATATTGAAAGCAGTCCTCCAAGCAAAGAGAGAGCCTAAAAGTAACAGACCAGAAAGGAACAGAGACAATATACAGTAACAGTCAACTTATAAGCAATACAATGGCACTAAATTCATATCTTTCAATAGTTACCCTGAATGTAAATGGGCTAAATGCCCCAATCAAAAGACACGGGGTATCAGAATGGATAAAAAAAACAAGACCCATCGGTATGCTGTCTACAAAAAACTCATTTTAGACCCAAAGACACCTCCAGATTTGAAGTGAGGGGGTGGAAAACAATTTACCATGCTAATGGACATCAAAAGAAAGCTGGGGTGGCAGTCCTTATATCAGATAAATTAGATTTTAAGCCAAAAACCATAATAAGAGATGAGGAAGCACACTATATCATACTTAAAGGGTCTGTCCAACAAGAAGATCTAACAATTTTAAAATCTATGCCCCTTACATGGGAGCAGCCAATTATATAAACCAATTAATAACAAAATCAAAGAAACACATCAACAATAATAGTAGGGGGCTTTAACACCCCCCTTGCTGAGATGGACAGATCATCTAAGCAAAAGATCAACAAGGAAATAAAAGCTCTAAATGACACACTGGACCAGATGGATATCACAGATATATTTAGAACATTCCATCCCAAAACAACAGAATACATATTCCTCTCTAGTGCACGTGGAACATTCTCCAGAATAGATCACATCCTGAGTCACAAATCAGGTCTCAACCAGTACCAAAAGATTGGGATCATTCCCTGCATATTTTCAGACCACAATGCTTTGAAACTAGAACTCAATCACAAGAGGAAAGTTGGAAAGAACTCAAATACATGGAGGCCAAAGAGCATCCTACTAAAAAATGAATGGGTTAACCAGGAAATTAAAGAAGAATTAGAAACATTCATGAAAACTAATGAAAATGAAAACACAACTGTTTGAAATCTTTGAGACACAGTGAAGGTGGTCCTGAGAGGAAAGTATATAGCAAAGCAAGCCTTTCTCAAGAAACAAGAAAGTTCTCAAGTATACGACCTAACCCTACACCTAAAGGAGCTGGAGAAAGAATGGAAAAGAAAGCCTAAACCCAGCAGGAGAAGAGAAATAATAAAGATCAGAGCAGAAATCAATGAAATAGAAACCAAAAGAACAGTAGAACAAATCAACGGAACTAGGAGCTGGTTCTTTGAAAGATTTAATAAGATTGATAAACCCCTGGCCAGACTTATAAAAAAGAAAAGAGAATGGATCCAAATTAATAAAATCATGACTGAAAGAGGACAGATCACAACCAAC
>CM052895.1:26037649-26132671 GCA_028534135.1 Potos flavus
TCCACAATAGCCAAACTATGGAAAGAACCTAGATGTCCATCAACAGATGAATGGATGAAGAAGATGTGGTATATATATACAATGGAATACTATGCAGCCATCAAAAAGCCCCTGAAATCTTACCATTTGCAACAACATGGATGGAACTAGAGGATATTATGCTAAGCAAAATAAGTCAATCAGAGAAAGACAATTATCATATGATCTCTCTGATATGAGGAATTTGAGAGGCAGGGTAGGGGGTTGTGGGGGGGTAGGGAGGAAAAAAATGAAATAAGATGGGATCGGGAGGGAGACAAACCATAAGAGACTCTTAATCTCAGGAAACAAACTGAGCATTGCTGGGGTGGTGGGGGGGGTAGGGATAGGGTGGCTGGGTGATGGACATTGGGGAGAGTATGTGCTATGGCGAGTGCTGTGAAATGTGTAAGACTGATGATTCACAGACCTGTACCCCTGGGGCAAATAATACATTATATATTAATATAAATAAATAAATATCTTACAGTTTTTAATTATACCTCCATAAAGCTGAAAAAATAAAAATAAATAAAAGAGAGAGTAAAAATAAAACAAACCAAAAATCCTTCCAAATGTGTGAGCTTGAGTTTGTGATAAACCTTGGCCTATCCCTGGCTTTGTGATCTTGGGAAAGTCACTTAAATTCTCTCAGTGTCTCAATTTTCCTCATCTTTTTGTAAAGTGATGCCTACACCCCTTGTTCTCCAGTGGTATAAATTTCAAATAGTCTGCCACTGGTGGAAGCGGTTGGGAGAGATTAGAGACCTCTCAGGTGACCACGTGGTGAGTTGGAGGGCCGCATGGTGGCGGGCACAAAACAGGTGTTTTGGCCATGGACAAGACTGCATGGCAATCCCAACTCTGCCTGTCATTTGGGCGAGTTATTAAATCTCCAGAAGTCTCTTCAATTTGTAAAATGCAACATTCTTGAGGTACGGATATATAAACATAAGCTCCCGACAGACAATAGGCCATTAATAAATGGTGGCTATCATTATTTTTATTATCAATTACTGAATCACAATGAATAGTTAGCAGGTTCAGAATATCAAGATTTATTTTCTAAAACATGCCTACTCATTCACTTTGATCCCCAGGGAAGCGCCAATACAGAATTGGGTTATCCTGCTAGGAAATTAAATCCCATGTTTTTCTATACTAAATGCTTGGGGCTAATTCTGGAAGCTTATCCTCATACACATCACACCTTGAAAATACCTGGACAGGTACTTCTCTTCACCTTAGAAGCCTCTGCGTAATTCCCCACTTCTGTGACCACAGGAATTCTGGTAGTCTATTGGGATCTCAAAATTTACCTTGCGTTCTAAAGAGGGTAAAATTATCATGCACTAATTCCCAATGCTTTTTAGCATGATAATCTCATTTAAAAAAAAAAAGATTTTATTTATCTGACAGAGAGACTGAGAGAGAGGGAACACAAGCAGGGGGAGTGGGAGAGGGGGAAGCAGGCTTCCTGCGGAGCAGGGAGCCCGATCCGGGGCTCGATCCCAGCACCTCGGTATCATGACCTGAGCGGAAGGCAGCCGTTTAACGACTGAGCCACCCAGGCACACCGAGAATCTCATTTTAAGGCAAAAATAATTTAAAGGAATCCCAAAAAATAACAGTTCTTTTTTAAGTAGCTTTTGATTGAGAACATACGTAATAAAAATTTAGCAATGGTGAGAAGTTAGAGGATCCTCTTAAACATTTTTTTTGAGTAGGTAGTATACAAGCCTGATGGAAAATGCACAAGGTACCAAAGGGAATAGTCCTTGTACTCTACGTCTCGGTCACTCAGTGTCCTTCCCAGAGCCAAATGTTTCCATTTCTGCTGTGTCCTTTCAAAGGTCATCTATGCTTTACAAATACATATTTATCGCTTAAAAAAAAATAATAGCAGATCTTTCCACTGTTCTTCATACTTAACAATGTCTTGTTATACTTTAAACGGGATATGTGAAAAAAAGAGAGAAGAATGTGTATTTTTATTCATCATAGCGGCATCTACTATTGAAAAGTTAGATTGTATTTATTAACATACAGAAAGTCCAAGTGTACATCAACTACACAGCACCTAGAGATTCTCAGCTCTAAGATCGGGAACCAGTGGTATAAGAAAGTTATCAATGATATTCAACATTAATTTTGGCCCCTACTTTGTATCGGGCATTGTTCTAAGCACTTTACACTTGTTATCTCACATAATCCACATCTTCCAAATCCTTCTCTTTCGGCTTAAATGTTATCTCCTTAGAGAAGCTTTCTATGATCCAAGGATACCTGCCCTCTCCCCTTTCCATTATACTCTATCATTTTATCCTGTTTATTTCCTTCAGGAGATGAATGACTCTACATAGGTAATTAGTTACCTATCTATCTGCTTGTTTACTGCTGTCTTCCCAACAGTACGTGCTTTACGAGCAAGGACAGAATCAGCTTGGCTCCCTGGAGTATATCCAGTGGCCGGTACCGTGCCTCAGTGCTTGGCACAGAGGACCCATTCATTGGATATTTATTAATATTAGTGTAAATATTTATTAAAAACCAACCTGATGAGGTAGACCCTATTATTATCTCTGTTATACAAATGAGGAAACCACGGCCCAGAGAGAAAAACAAACTCATTCCGAAGTTAGTAAATTACAAAACTAGTTTGAAATGCAGCTCTGCTTGACCCCAGAGCCCAAGCTCTTTACCACTGTTCTGTCATCAGTAATGGAAGACTGAGTATAGTCCTGGCTGTGTGTGATCTTGAGTAAGTCCCTTTTCCTCCCTAGGACTGTTTGCTCCATTGGAAAAGGAGAGGGTGGAGTTAGCAATATTCCTTACAATGGTGTTCTGTGATGTAAGAGATCGTGATCGATGAAAACGTAAAGGGGGACATTAAACGGGCCAAGAAGATTGGCCAGATGCCTGTAAGAGAGATAGATGACTTTTGATTCTTTTCTTCCTTTCCTCCTTTCCTCAAGGAAGATTTGCTGATCTTTATTCTATGCTAGGCACTGTGTCGGACATCCCTTTGGATAGGACTCCAAAGACTAATAGGATACGGTCCCTGCCATTAAGGGGCCTGGCCTGATGGGTCTAATGCAGATCCACTAACAGCTGCTTTTAGTGTAGGTCAGCGCCATAACAGTACCATGTATGAGGCACGTGGTTACACGGAAGAGGAAGGGATTAATTCCATCGTGTTATATGTACAGTGCTCTGAATGGAGGTGGCTGTAAGGAAGGGAGGGATGAGGTATAACGCCGAGCTGGGCCTTGGGGAAAGAATAGTTTTCCAGCTGGACAAGGCTAAGGTGAGGCTTCTGGACACAGGAGACATTAGAGGCAGAAACACAGGCACATTGTGCTGGATCCCTAGGGTAGGGAGTTGGCTCCCAGAATGTGGAGCTGCTTAGGTAGAGGGAACCCAGGAAGAGTGAGGCTGAAGAGTCTGGACTTGACTCCTGAGAGCAGCGGCATGGCCAACTCTTATTTACATTTCATTTTTAGCAGGATGACTCTGACTGTGGTAGGACAGCAGGAGGCTGATGAGGCCAACAGTGGGGAAACTGGTTAGGAGGCTTTGCAGTCGTCCAGGTGAGAGATGATGAGCACTGGAAACCTAAGGCATTCACAGCAGGGTCTGAGAGGAGCTAGATACACTGGAGATTTTTTTAAAAGGTAGGACAGAAGGACTTGGTGATTGATTGGATGAGAGAGAATAAGAGGAGATTAGGGGACTTATTGGAATGGATCAGGTGGCCAGGTACAAAACACTGCCATTAACAATTATAGGGAATTTGGAGTGGGGTGGGAGAAATAATGCCGTTGGCTTTGGATATATTAAGTTTGAGGTGGCTCTTAGACAGCCAGCAGGAAAGGTCTAGCTGTGTCCTTCCTTTCCAGAATAGCAGTCCAAGCCCGAGCCAGACATCCCTGGGCCCATTTCCTGCAGGGCCCAGGCAGGGATAAAATTCTCCAAGACCTGAGTGGAATTCCTGAGTTCCACATCCTTCAAGGATATAAGCTGGGAATTGAAAACTCCCTAGATCTCTATTGATAGGAGGAGAACGGATTGTGGATTTGCTTTTTAAAATCAGACGTTGACTCCAGTGGATCGAACTCTCCTGTCCCTTGCGAGGACCAGACTTTTAAAAAACAGAAACCATTTCCTCTGGAGCAGCCTCTGGCCTTGACAGCCTCTGGCTCTCGAGTTGGCTCCCAAGAAGCCCCCACTTGCTTTAGGGAACAGCTTTTCAACGGAAGGTGAGGTTGTACGGCGTGTAGCCTGGTCCAGCCTGCCCGCTGCTGAAAGCCCAGAGTCTTGGGCACTGGGCCCTCACCCAGCCACCACCCTTAGTTAGGCATCCTCAATGCCGAGAAAAGACTGCACGTAGCTCTAACTCTTTCCAAAATGACGCGCCTGGAACCCTTCTCCACCTCAACTCGAATCCCTAGAGCTCACTAGGCAGGGGCAGGGCCGAACACGTGGGCTCCATTAGGGGCCGGACTCTAGCGTCCTCCCTGGGGGAAGGGGACAACCTAGGAGGCGGAAGGCTGGTCCGCCACACCGAGCGTGGTAATCTCCCCGGCTGCTCCAGCCCCTGGCCAAAGGCAGAGGCACGCCCTGTGTCCCACTCCCACGTTCATAGGACGGTACCAGAATCCCTTTTCTCTACTCCGCCCTCTCCTCCCGCACTGTCCCACTGTCCTGCCCATAAGTCGCAGGAGCAAAGGTAGCAGGATTCCTCCCGCGCCCCTGCGGGCCGCGACACCGGGTGCTAAAGCAGTGCAGTCCCGAGCTTCCCCTGCAGACGCCGCGCTCCTCACTCGGTCCGGGGGTAGAGGGGGCGCGAGAGAGCAAGTGGGCGGGCGTCCTATTCTCCGCATCCTCCTCCAGGTCCTGGCGCGCAGGGTGGGAGCGCCGCGCCGCTCCGCGCTGCGCATCGCGGCGGGCTAGCCGCCTGCCCCTGCCCCTGCCCTAGCTGGGCCGCCTCCCCCGGCTGCCGGTGGAGGGGTACTAGGCGCTAACGTTACGCTGTTTCCGGTTTTCTAGCGGGCTCTGTTTCCCCTCCCAAGGCGGCGGCGGCGGAGCGGCGGAGCCCCCCAAATGGCCTGGCCAGATGCGGCAGGTTTGCTGCTCAGCGCTGCCGCCGCCGCCACTGGAGAAGGCTCGGTGCAGCAGCTACAGCGACAGCAGCAGCAGCTACAGCGACAGCAGCAGCAGCAGCAGCGGCAGCAGCAGCAGCAGCAGCAGCAGCGAGAGGAGCAGCAGCAGCAGCAGCAGCAGCGAGAGCAGCAGCAGCAGGAGCAGCAGCAGCAGCAGCAGCAGCATCTCCTCCCGTCCCGCTGCGCCCCCAGAGCCGCGGCCGCCGCAACAGCCGCAGCCCCGCAGCCCCGCAGCCCGGAGAGCCGCCGCCCGCTCTCGAGCCGCAGCCGCCGGCGGCATGAGGCGCGACCCGGCCCCCGGCTTCTCCATGCTGCTCTTCGGTGTATCGCTCGCCTGCTACTCGCCTAGCCTCAAGTCCGTGCAGGACCAGGCGTACAAGGCACCGGTGGTGGTGGAGGGCAAGGTACAGGGGCTGGCCCCGGCCGGCGGCTCCAGCTCCAACAGCACCCGCGAGCCGCCCGCTTCGGGTCGGGTGGCGCTGGTGAAGGTGCTGGACAAGTGGCCGCTCCGGAGCGGGGGGCTGCAGCGCGAGCAGGTGATCAGCGTGGGCTCCTGTGCGCCGCTCGAAAGGAACCAGCGCTACATCTTTTTCCTGGAGCCCACGGAGCAGCCCTTAGTGTTTAAGACGGCCTTTGCCCCCATCGACACCAACGGCAAAAACCTCAAGAAAGAGGTGGGCAAGATCCTGTGCACTGACTGCGGTGAGTCGCCCCCTCCCTCTGCTGGAGAAAGGGGGGAGGGGCGAGGTGGTGGCGAATGGGGGTGGGGCGGGGAGGTGCTGCAGGTGCCCAGGCCTGGCAGCGCCCGGCTGCTGGGGGGTGGGGCCGCCCCTGGGCAGGGCACCTGGCGCGGGTGGGTGAGGGGGTGGGGGTTGGGGAGAAGGAGGATCAGGCTCAAAGTGTGCCAGGGGTGGGGGGCGGGGAAGGTGCTGGCCTGTGCCAGCAGCGATCTGCGGCTGATGTATGGCATGTAGAGCTGGAAAGCTGCCATCATAGCCCAGTAGCGGCAGGAAAAACGGCGAAGTCCGGGTGGTGCCGGCCCGAGGCTCCGTGAGTCAGGAGTGACCCTCTGAGGCCTTGCCCACTCTGCTCCCATGGGCCTGCCTCGCTCTGGCTGGCCAGGGTCTGCAGGAGCGGCTGGGCAGACTCCCAGGTCGTGAAGGCCTCCGCTTGCAAGTTCTCCTAGGGAATGACGTTCCCCGCCCCCTCCTTCCTCTCCGGGGCTCCGGGTTCTGCTCATCCCCACCGCTGGCGCAGGCAGAGTTGGACTTTTTTTCTGCTACTGTTTTCCGTCCTCCAAGTGGCTCGGGGTGGTTTTTCCATCGTGATTGCCTGTCTTTGCTAAGCGGTTAGCCCAGCCTTCTCTTACCCTCCAGGACCAGGGAGCGGACGCCTCTTTTGGCCGTTTCCGGGAGATTTGACTAGGTCCGTTGATGGGGATGACAATGAAATAGAGTAACTTACTTCTGCCGAATGCCGTAAGTTCAGGCTCTGACATCTTACTGGCAGGATGTGTGGACTGCATCTCCCGTCTTCATGATGTTGGGCGCTGCACGGGAATGCAGGTGCTCAGAAACAGAACACTGAAGTGTGCAGATCTCTGTAGCTGGGAGTGGAGGTCTCCCAGGTCCGAAGTCAAAGAAATACCCGTTTAAGGGCTTTTTTTTCTCCTCCCTGAACCCCGGCACTTACTTCTCAGTGAGATATTTCAAACCAAACCGTCCCCATACTGGAGTATTTGCTGCTGGCTGGTCTTGGGCTTATTCCTGTTGAGGCTTCCTTTTGTCCGGGCTCAGACTGAATTGGGTGCTTGCTGTGTGACTCTGGGCTGTGTAATCACTGAATTATGATAGATGTCCTGCACGTCATCAAAGTTGGCATGTTTACCAGTTTACCAATCTGTTCTAGATAGGCTTTGGGACGCAAAGAATGTGGAACAGCTCATGGGAAGTTTTGCTGCCCTCACCTTTTTAGATCAATGCCTTCTTGCCTTTTGGAAGCCTTCCTCCTCTTTTGCCCTCCCCCACCCCTGTCCTTCAAGAGACAAAATTTTAGTTTAGCTGTAGTGGGACGGTATCCAGGCATTATGTTCAACTGTGGCCACTTTAATCAGAAGAATCTTGAAGGATCTTCATGAGGAGGAAGAAACTTGGGTGGTAAGAGCGATTTATCTCTCTGACATTGTTTTGAGGAATACTGTTGAGTGCTCCTTAATGTTGGTTTTATGCTCTTCACTGTTTTATGATGACAAGTGGAGACCAGTTAAGAATTTCTAATTTTTTATTCTGTTAAGTATTTTATGTGAGATCCCGTGGGGAACTGTGGAACTGTATTGTGCAGCGGAAAATAGATAGTAAAAACATTTATTGAACCTTGTCCAAGGACAGCTTCTGTTTGGTTCTCGGTGAGTTGCTCTGGCATATGCACAGTGCACATCACCACATAATCCCTGGTCTGGTCCACTGAGACCCAATGGTCTTTGTCAGATAATCCCCTGTCTTCCTCCGCCTACTTTTCCCCTTCCCTCCTTCCCCATTATACCTTGTTTGTCTTGGTGAGAGTTGAGGAGTCAAAGAGTTGAATGTGGAGACCATGGGAGATGTGGAAGTCAGACATACTGTCTGCTTTCAGGTTCTGATCACATTATTTGATGGAAGTAGCATGTGTGGGTCTAGTTCTCAGAAAGTGCCGCAATCCCTGCTGAAGAGAAGGCCCTCCCACACTGCAAATTGTCAAGAGGCACGAACAAGTATGGAAGTAAACACTTCAGAATGCAAACAATTTGGCTTTGAGTTGATAGCATCTAAGCCTGTGTCAGTTTCTTGGGGGGGGAGGGAGGCTTTATATAAGGATTCCAAATGAAAGGACGAGTTTGTGAGAGGAAATTGTGGAACTGGGGATTATATGCCAGAAGAGCGTAAACTGCATTTTCTTATTTTCTACCATGGGGTTAAGGAAAACATGCCCTAGTGATGGTATATTAAATAAGGAAACAAAATCATCCTAACTAACCACAACACCTTCCTTGTGCTCAGCAGGAAATAACTAACAAATTCATTTTCTGTTTTCTATCTCTAAAGAAAGCCCTCTAGGCCACAGGGTCATTGGGAACATTTTCTCCTTGGAGCAGATTTGCCCATTGCAAAATAGGGAAACTGGCACTCAGAAACTGTCATCATGCCCATTATATTGAGCAACTGTGGTTGAATTGTTACTTTGTTTAGCCAGTTTCAGCTCCCAATGTGTCTGGATTCAGAGAGCTCTGGTTCCTGGGGAGATCATCTTTAGAAAGGTGTGTTAGCCTGGGTTAGGACTTTGGGACAATGTAGCCTGTGGAGGGATATTGAGCTTAAAAGTTAGCACATGCCTCAGTAGCATCAATGAGGGGTCATGCTGGACCCTTTCTAGAAGGTGTTCACGAATGGCTAATTTCACTGCAACTGTGTAATATTGATTTGAAGCCTGTGAAGTCTGGCTGGGCTAGCAATATCTGTCAGGGGTGCTTTTATAGATCTCATGTGTATCATTCATCCAAAATTACTACCTCTGGTGGTAAAGAGTTGAGTAAAATCTTTGCATTTCTAAGAAGCTTGCATACAGGGAGGTGTTTTCTGTGCCTTCTGTGGAAAGGAGAGGAAAAAGACAAAGGAGTCTTAGGGATTAGCAACTCTGTACAATGCTATAAAAGCATCCTGTTCTGCAAACAGTCCTGCATTTTTAACAATGGTTGCGTATATTTTGGTATAATCACACCCTATCTTGTTGCTTTCCTATATATATGGTTTTAAGCTGTTTCCTTGTTGCATAGGCACAGCAAATAGCGTAAGAAAATAAAAAAGATCATTCTTCCTTTGGGACTTTCTGATTTGCAGTTTTCTTCCAATGTATAGTGTTCTTTGTTAAAGATGGAAAAGGTGTATTCCCAGGGGCGGTGGGGAGGTGGCTTTATATCCTTTAGGATAGTTTTTAATTAATTTGACAACCAGATTCACATACTAGAGGAAGGTGGTTCACAAAATTCAGCATAGCAAAAGCGACTGCTTATTTTTAAAATGCTGTTTATTTAAAGAATCTTTTCTTCCCCAGCCAGCTGGAAACCCAGCTGTGCTGCAGCTTGAAGATGGGAAAGTGAAACTAGTCTAGAAACTGACCATTCCTAGTGGTGAGGACGAGGCCTGGCTATAGATTTACGGGTAGAATTACCATCATAATGTCATTAGTTCTCTTGGTGGCTGCTTTCCTCAGCAGATTGCAATTCTTAGGGGCGGAAACCACATCTTATCTTTGAGGTCTTTTTCCTACCTCTCCAGCCTCCCCCATCCCCCCTTCCCCATGTTGGTACTGTGCCTGGTGTATACAGGGACTCTCCTAAGTGTCTTTTGAATGGATGAAGTCAAGAGAAGTTAAAAAAGCAAGCCTCCCGATTAATACTAAAACAATCTTAACTCTTGGATCTGTGACACCACGTCTTGTTCTGAAAAGCTGAGTTTGATGATAGCCTTTACCTGTCGCTATGGGAACCTTTTTTCCAAAGGAGTCTGTTATCAACTAGAGTACTTAACCACAATGTGCTTAATCATTGTGCCGATTAGTGTTAATGGGATTTGAGCAGCGGAGAGTAAAGGTCTTGCTGGAGAGGACCCTCTTTTTTTTTTTTTTCCCCCTCTGGAGAGTAGATTACAACTCCCTCACCCTCAAAACAAAAATAAACAAAAATAAAACAACTCTCCGTTTGAATTAACAAATATTTTGGGAGCTAGAGAGGGTGGTATATTAACTAACTAGGTGACTAAGTTCTTGGTCCCAATCCTCTTTCCATCATCATCATCTAGGATGTTTTCATTTTATTTCCTAATAGCAAATGCATCGTTAGTTTTTTTTTTCCTTTATAAAATTGTATTTACTTTTCTGAATGTGTAATATATTTATATGCCTCAATCCAGAAAGTGCACACAAATATATATGGTCAAAAATCTCCCTTTCACCCCTGTCCTCAGCCACCTGTCCCTAAGGCAATTGAAAAATAACATATTCTTGAAATGTGTATTTCTCTAAAAGCAAAATGTTTGTCAAAGTAGTCTTACGTTTTTCTCTTAACAGATGGAGAATGTTAATTTTGCCAGTAAGTCGATTTTATGGTAAATTCTTCCCAAGCAATATATAGATGTATATATTTGTATATGTATGTATATGTATGTATCTATCTGTACATATGTATATATTTGACCTAACCCAAGATCTTAATAGCTATCCGACCTCACAAATATAACCCTAGGGTCAGGAATGAAAATACTAAGTTGTTTTTCAGATACTTTGCCATTAAGAAGTTTTCCGTGACAGGGAATTTTGGGAGGAGTCTTCACTGGGATGCCCAAAGGAGAGACAAAAGGATTAGTCCCCCGAGCTTTAGGGCAGCAGCTCTGCCCATAATGCAGTTCTTACTGTTTTACCCTCTCGATAAGCTCACAACAGAATCCACGTGGAAAATCACATGATTCCATATGTGCAAAGAGAAAACCCCACAGTGGGTGATTGCTTTGATTTTCATTTAGAAGTCAAGCCAAAGACTCCAGTTGCTGATGAAGAGTTTGATTTTGACTGTATTCCTATACAGCTGGTAGGTACAATTCTAGGCGGAATTATCCACTTGAATACTGCTTTGAAGTACGTTTAAGGTAACACATTTGAACGCAGTGTTAAAATTTCAGAGTGTCAGGGAATTGCCACTTGAATACTGAGGGAAAAAAGCAACAGTGGAAAGTTTTAACCCTCTAGCTCCTGGTGGCTTAGAGGCATCTGGCAATTTTGCACGTTGATTTGGAAAAGGAACGACAATATCAGTGGAGTTTTTCCCTGTGTCGTCTTCAACAACTTGTTCTGGGGTCTTTCTGGTTTTGAAGGTCTGAAGTGGTGGTGGTATAATTTGAGCCGAAGGTAAAAGAAATTTCCCTCCAGATTTTGAGTTTGGATGCATGCGTATGAAATGGGGATTTTTGTCTTACTTGCTTCTAGTAATTAACCCTCCTTTCCCGCACATTTATTGGAATTAGCATATAGAAATAAAATCAGTTTATGAATTTCAAGAGATGATATAGGGAACGCTTTAGAAAACTGGGGAAGGTAGGTGAATTGGCTGGTGGAAGTGCTGAATTGTGATAGGTTTGTGAAATTAGACTATTTTATTTTTTTTAAAGATCTTATTTATTTATTTACTTACTTACTTAATTATTTGACAGAGTGGGGGGGAGAGAGAGAGAGAGAGAGAGAAAACAAGCAGGGGGAAGAGCAGGGAGAGAGGGAAAAAGCAGGTTCCCTGCTAAGCCGGGAGCCTGATGTGGGGCTCGATCCCAGGACACTGGGATCATGACCTGAGCTGAAGGCAGATGCTTAACCAGCTGAGCCACCCAGACGCACCCCTAGACACCTTTAAAAACAACAGTGCACACAGGTGAATCTTGGGGAACTCGAGCTCCAGGCAAGGCTGTAGGAACTGTAGCAAACCTGGAGGCTGAGTAAAAGGCATTAGGATGACCTGGGAGAGGACATCCTGTACTCAGGCAAAGAGCTGGGAAGCTTCTGCCAATCTGGGGTCAAAAGACAGAGAGTCACACTGACAGAGAGCATTTGTTGTTAATCAGCTGTGATATTTTTTGATAATTATGAAATGAGGTTAAGTTAAGGAGCCTTCTTTCTCTGGCTAGCTGTGTCTGACCAAGTGTGGCATATGAGCTCCATTCTGCAGCAACGTTCCCTTCCCACTCTGTGCTTGGAGTGAGCTCCAAGTAGCCTCCACAGGGACCTTCTCTGGGACAGGGCCGGTTAGCTCCTCCCTGTGCCTCTCTCTGCTCAGGACCTGATTGTGCTGCTTGCCTCCTGGGCTGGGCTGGAGGCCGTTAATACTCCATTTAGTCTTACAGATGTTTCCAGAGTGGCGGAGTGTCCTGGAGGTTTCCGTCTTCTACTAGCAACACAGACCCCCAAGATGTGATGTTCAGGTTGCTTTATATCCCGCCTTCAGAAGCAGAATCTTTAATGCTTCTCTTTTGCTCTCACAGATTTCCTGCCTTGTGCTGATGACATTGGCTTCCCCCCTCCTCTTTCCCTCCCTGATCTGTTTATTCAGACTGAGGATCTGTCTCTGTCCTTTAGGCTAGGATGTTTTACTTGGTCTTGATCTTGATATTGGTCCAACTAACAGAAGCCAAACTGAGCTAACATTCCTCCGGACTGAGGGAGAGGAAAGTCACCGCATGCCTAAATACCTGGTCCAGCCCCCGGGAGAGTCAGAACGTCATTAATTCGATTACAACAATGATGCCTTCTGGTATCCCTGAAGTCGTACCACTAAAAGAGCTTTGCTTCAATTCCAGCTTCCAAATGTTTGCTTCCACAAATACTTAATATAGGTACTCTGTGTCAAGAACGAGGTGTTTCAGGGTAGTTGTGTCGGACACAGTCCCTCTCATGAAGCAATTTACAATCTAGAGGTACAAAGGTAGAGTGGCACTTCAATCCAGAATGTGGTAACTGCTGTGAGATAACACCAGCAGGGTGCCTTGGGGAGCAGGGGAAGCATCTCAGGGGAAAAGAAGATCATATTTAGAGGATTAAAAGAAGCTTCTTGGAGAAGTAGTTGGAGATGGGATTCTAATACTCAGAGAGAGTTGAGGTAGAGGTGGTTTAGAGATAGAGAGAGATGAAATGATTGATTAAGTTGATTGCATGTGGAGAGGGCCTCATTCTCTTCAGCAGAGGGGCATACTTAAAGCATACAGAATAACCAGAATGAGAGGGAGAACTGGATAAGGAGTCTGGAGAGGAAGATGAGGGTAATATTTTCGACTGTCTCGAATGCTAGGCTGATGACTTTATTTGTAATTCTGTAAGTAGTATTTGAAGGCTTATGTTAAAAGCAATTTGGTAATGTTTTGTAGTTACTGGTGGATTGGTCTTGCACATATTTTGTTAATTTTTTAAAAAGATTTTATTTATTTATTTGACACAGAGAGAGAGATCACAAGTAGGCAGAGAGGCAGGCAGAGGAAGAGGGGGGAGCAGGCTCCCTGCTGAGCAGTGAACCCGATGTGGGGCTCGATCCCAGGACCCTAAGATCATGACCTGAGCCAAAGACAGAGGCATTAACCCACTGAGCCACCCCTATTTTGTTACATTTATCCCTAAGCATTTCATGTTTTCCTGATGCTACTGTAAAGGGTATTTTTTTTTAAAGATTTTATTTATTTATTTGACAGAGAGAGAGATCACAAGCAGGCAGAGGCAGGCAGAGAGAGAGGGGGGTGGGAAGCAGGCTCCGTGCTGAGCAGAGAGTCCTGATGCGGGGCTCGATCCCAGGACCCTGGGATCATGACCTAAGCCGAAGGCAGAGGCTTAACCCACTGAGCCACCCAGGTGCCCCTGTAAAGGGTATTTTTGTTTAATTTTGTTTGCCACTTTATTAATTGCTAGCATATGGAAAGATAATTTATAAAATACTTTGTATCCTGTGACCGTAATACATTTGCTTGCTAGTTCTAGTAACTGTTTTTGGTAGGTTTCTTAGGATTTTTTTTTCTGTGACTAAGTTGTCAGTGAAAATAAAGAGTTTTCCTTTTCCTTCTAATCTGTTTGCCTTTATTTCTTTTTCTTTCCTTATTGCACTGGCTAGGACTCCCGAGGACAGTGTTGAATAGAGTGGTAAGGACAAACATCCTTGTAGTCATGGTGGAAAGCATTCAGACTTTCACTATTAAGTACGATGTTAGCTGAAGGTTTTTCATAGATGCCCTTCCTTTAAAAAAAAAAAAAAGTCTACTTAGTGTGTGTAATGAGAAAGAATTTGGGCTCTACAGCTAAATGGACCTGGATTTGGAAACCATCCTCTGCATTTTCTAGCTGGGTGATGTTGGGCAAATTACTTTCTGAGTCTTAGTTTCCTGTAAAATGGGGATAATGATAGAGCACTTACTAAGACAGCTGTTCGTATTAAATGAGATAATACATGTAGAATGATTAACACAAGACCCAATCATAAATGTTTAAAAATAGATAATTTTGTTATCTATTTTTAATACAAAATCTTAACTAGACCAATGTGAGCAGGAAGCCTAGTAAGTGAAAATTTTAAGTTCTAGAAGTGGACTGCAGGCAGGCAAAGGGAGAATTTTCACCAACCACTGTATTTTCAACCTAGATATTCTGATTTATCTCAACTTGAGAGCCCCTGGGCTGGGCTGGTGGAGGTGGTGATGAGAAGGGCGTGGGTCACACATGTTGACATGTGGTTTCAGGGTAGGGAAGTTCATGTGAGTTCAGGGTCTGAATGCTGGTCCCTTGGAAGTCCCAAGTAGGCTATCAATCTTCATGTATCCATGGGTCTCTGTTGGTCAATATTCTGAGAAGCCCACAGATAGATACTGTTCTTCTCTGTTTCACAAATGGGATAACTAAGATCCATATTCCAAGTGTTCTTGGGAGGAGCTGCTCAAAGTCCCTGGAAAATAGCTGAAAGTGTCCATCTCTCGTTTTCTTTCTTTCTTCCTTCCTTCCTTTTCTTTCTCTCTTTCTTTCCTCTCTCTCCTTCTCTCTCTCCCCCTTCCTTCCTTCCTCTCTCTCTCTCTTTTTTTTTTTTTCCCAAAGAAAGGAGGTCCTTGGTTCATCCTGCTTTGATTTGGGGGTTTCCAACTCTGGGGATAGGTTCACACTGCATCATTCATATTCTCTGTTTCCTCGTCTCTATACTGGGTTGGTGTGGATCTCATGGCTGACTAGGGACAGAAGGGTATAGGTGTGGGCATATAACAGGTGGCATTTTTGGAGTTTGTGGGACTGAATTTTAATTTTACTTAATTGACTGATGTGTGGAACCCGATGAAAGTATGAATCTTTGCTCCTTAAATGTTTGTAGGACAGAGACTCCTTGCTTTGGCTTCTTCCTCTAAATATTTGTTGGGTATTATTAACCCTCAGATTCTGGGCTGGCCACACATCCCCAAGCTCAAGTTCTCCCGTTATTTTCTTATTCTTAGAGTCTTAGTATTTATGGCCTGTATGTAAATGACACTTATCATTTAATGCCATGCATTGTTAATTATCTTTTGATGGGGCAGTATCTTATCTCCTTCCCCTGATTATAAGATCTTTGGGGGCAGCAACTAAACATATGATGAAGTAAATATTTGAGTAATGGCTATTGCCAAGAAAGGAGGGAGGGAGTGAGTGGGCCTTTTTGATTTCTCTACTGCCCACCTTTGCCCTAGATAAATTTCAAGGTTCCCCAGATCACAGCCCAGACTAAAGGACTAGAGCAATCATAGAAGGTATCCTCACACATTTGATAATGGGCAGAGTTTGGCTTCTCTGTCATGTTTCTGTTTAGTTGTTTTTTTTTTCCCCCTTGATAGTTCACAGCGTTTTGCGGGTAATTCTTCTCTTTTCTCGAGTTTTAGAATTATGACTGGGTGGTTTCCCTCACACATGTTAATATTTTGGCTTGCGTTTCCTTTCTGTCTTTGGGTTAGTTGGCATTCTGCAAAAAATTCTCCAGTTTCTCTTTGCCATGGGAGCTTTTGGGATGTTCCCCATTTGGGTTTCTCCCTGGAGCGTCCAGTTGGATGCGGTTACTTGGAGCTGCTCATGCTGCAGGCTGAATACCTTAAGAGGTAACATGTATGACCGAGTGTCATCTGTAGTAAGCGGAGACCGCAAGTTAGGTGTCGCTGTACCTCTTTGCCTAGTAGGCAGCTTGGGGGATTGTGGAGGCCAGGACTGGTTCTTACGTCATCGTTGTTTCCTCAGAGGGTGGGGAGGGGGATCCTAGTGTTTCTTCATGTCTCTCTGTGGCGTGTTTATCCTTTACCATATCGTTGAAATGACACATTTTCTTCCGTCTGCTTGACTAATATATTGGGTAAGGGCTGGCGGTGGCTCAGAGTGCCTAAGGACTGCTCGTCGCAGCTTTGCACAAGGCTGTGGCACGCAGCTTCTCGACGTCAGTCCCTTCCACCCGTGCCTGTGGCCGGAAGTATAACCGCAGTACAGGGCCTCCCGACAGTTCCTTAGGCCAGTGATGAACTTCACAAACACTGCCCCATTGAGGACTCTCTTTGGGAGGAGCTTTGTGTGGTTCTGGAGAGGAGAGTTTATTTACCAGTCAGGATGGAACAGGTAGATTAAGGAATTCTGTCATGTCTGACTTCCTGTCTCTGAATGAGAGAAAGAACAGCAGGCCTGCCTCCGGTGCAGCTTTCCCGGGATTGTCACCGGTTGGTTGGGTGTCAGGGAATGAAATAATAAAAAGAAGAAGAACTTTTTTAAACAGGAAGAAATGACTCTCGGACCACAATGCGATCCAACTGTCACAGAGAGAAGCTAAGGCCCATAAGTGAAGAGTTTCTTTCAAAGGACACTGAGGCTCCCAAAGGCAGCCTCTCTGACTGCTTACTCTTCATTGGTTTCCTTTTCATCGTCTATTCACGTGGATTTACTTCTGAGAACCTCTTACCTGGGGTTCCAACTCTCCTACCTTGCCCCTCTGTGCTCCCTACTTAGGTCCGCTCTCATACTCGCTTTTGTCATCATCGTAATAGCCGGTCCTTAGCCCCTATTCCAGAGGCTGAAAACCAGAAATTTCTAGCGCAAATTTGCCAAGCCTTCCTTAGACTTTAGGTCTGATGGACCTAGTGGAAAGATAAGGCCTGGAAGAGGGACCTATGAGGCTAGAACCACTTATGACAGATCTGGCTGAATTCCTCTCATGTCCAGTTCTTTTGGATAAAACATGTTGGTCCTCCCCCTTCCCCCCAAGAAAGGCTCTCCCATACTTCCGGGTTTCATTTGCAAAAGGGAATGCGTTCTCCCAAAAGGCTAGCAACATTCATGGGGCCCCCTAGTGATGTGCATGTTAAATTGTCTTGGCCAAGTACTGGTAGGAATCCTTTGGGATGGCACCTCCCAGGGCTCGGCCCGAGTGATTCAGGCCATGCCTGAGAAGATCCTAGGATGTGGAGCCAGGTGGAATCATACTCTGGGCCAAGCAAAACATTACCTCCTCTGAGAGAAGCTTCTTGCTACTGGGAAAGAATCTAACTTGTAAGTTGAAGGGAGGCACAGGGATGGCCCCCAGATTGGGAGGGAGCTTCCTGTCTTTATTTCTCATTATGCAAATTATCTGAGTAGGTTTCTGCTATGCGTGGTAGGCGCTCATCTAAGGGAGAGGGCAAGTGGGAGCTGGAGCTGAGACTAGTTCCCTTGGGAATATCGTTTTCACCTCTGCCAGTTTCTCCCGCCCCAGCTTTTCCTTTGCCCACACTGGATTCGGGCTCCTGGCTTCTTCTGTGTGGTGGCACAGCCTCAGGGCCTCTGGTGAATGAGCCTTAGGCCCGGAGCTTGTTGTACAGATTAAGGATTAAAGGTGTTGGTTTTAGATTCTTCTGTGAAGGGATCACGTCAAGAGGATAGAAGGTCCCAGAGGTTTGATGGTCTTCACTGGGCCAAGCTCACGAACCATATTTTTTTAAAATAAGTACACAAGTTTACTTTTCTCATCTCTGAAGTTAAATAATAGCCTAGTCATTCCAGAGGAAGAGTGCATGTTGTCCTTGGTTTTCTTTTTTTGTTTGTTTGTTTTTTAGGATTTTATTTATGAGAGAGAGAGAGAGAGAGAGAGAGAGAGAGAGTGAGAGAGCACAAGGGAGGGCAGGGGCAGAGGAAGAGAGAGAAGCAGACTCCCCGCTGAGCAGGGATTTCCCCACCCCCCCAGCTCGGGGCTTGATTCCAGGACCCGGAGATCATGACCAGAGCTGAGGTCAGACATGTCACCAACTGAGGCCCTCTCGTGCATATGGTCATCAGAAGAGGAAATTAGAAATGCACAATAGTGCTGCTCTGACCCCATGTCTCAGAAGGTAATCCTCTGTGGGCGCTACTCTTTATTCTGTGGGTCAAAGATTCCTTTCTTTGGAAATCTTGGTGACTGCCAGCTGCGAGTTTGGGAAAGGGGTCATGGCTGGATTGCCGTGGACCCATTCACCCTTAAAGACTGAGGCCGCTCTGTGGCTCCTGCCTCAAGTTCCTCCAGTGATGTGTGTGTTGTGTTTGGTTCTTTCGCCTCCCACTTCCTTCTGTCGTTCTGTCACTGGCTTTTCTTTTGAAGGGTACAGAAAGGGTACAGTTCCTAAAGGGCTGTCCTTGGTTCTCTTCTCGACGTAGGGAGTCGGTTCTGAAGGTTCAACCACGTACAGCATCTTGGTTAAGAGGCCACGCTCCAGAGCTGACTCTGAAGGGTGGAACTCGGCTCTGTGACTTCCTAGCTCTATAAGTTCGGGCAAATTTTTTTTTTTTTAAGATTTTATTTATTTATTTGACAGAGAGAGAGATAACAACTAGGCAGAGAGGCAGGCAGAGAGAGAGGGGGAAGCAGGCTCCCCGCTGAGCAGAGAGCCCGATGCGGGACTCGATCCCAGGACCCTGAGATCATGACCTGAGCCGAAGGCAGAGGCTTAACCCACTGAGCCACCCAGGCGCCCCACTTTGGGCAAATTTATTAATGTCCTTTTGCTTCAGGTTCCCCAACCATAAAACGGGGCTAATAATAATAAATAAACCTTACCTCATGGGGTAAGGTTTCAGGGAGCTCCTCATGTAAAGTGCTCTGAAAAGTGCCCACGTGAAGAAGGAAATGGCAGGCTAGCTGCAGTTACCCTTAGTGACGTGTCTGTTGTTGTGGAAAGAAAATGGCTTTGGATTCCGCTTGATATTTATTAAAATCCTGGCTCTGTTCCTCATGAGCTCTGGGGACTGGGGAAAATCGCTTGATTTTCCTGAGTCCCTCCGCCCCCGCCCCGTTTCCAGCTGCTTGGGGCACATTGTTTCCGGCCTCTATCGCTGCCTAAAGAAGCACCCCAAAATGCAGTGGCTTCAGATGGCAACAATTCTTTCGCATTATCTCTCATAGTCCCGGGGATTGACTGGGCTCAGCTAGGAGGTTAGTATCTTTCATGTCCTTTTTGGTCGCAGGGTGGCTGTGCAGTCAGACGGTAGCGGAGACTGGGTCACTTCAAAGTTTCCTCTCGACCTGTCTCGAAGTTGCTGCTGGCTCTTCTCATCTGGGAGCTTAGCTGGGGTTAAGGGCCAGGGACTTTGCCTGGGAGGATCCCAAGAGAGGGCCAGGAAAAAGCTGAGTCGTCTTTTTTGAGCTAGCTTCAGAAGTCACTTCTACCACGTTCTGTTTGTGAGAAGAGAGTTAGTTACTAAGCCCTGACCAGGTTCAAGGGGAGCAGAATTAGACTGCTTCTTGGTGGAGGGATTGTCAAAGACTTTGTGGGTATGTTTTGAAATCAGTACGGTCTGCTTTCCTTTTTTCTTTTCTTTGTAAAATTTATTTGGGAGAAAAAAAGAGACAGAGAGACAAAGGGAGATGGAGAGGGAAGAGAGACTCAAGTAGATTCTGCACTGAGCGTGGAGCCCGAAGCGGGACTCGATCTCATGCCCCTGAGGCCACAACCTGAGCCGAATCTAAGAGTTGGAGGCTTAACCGACTGCGCCACCCAGGCGCCCCTACAGTGTGCTTTCTGGTCACACACTATCGATATGAAAAATACGCTCATCCTCACCCCAAATCTTCCTCCTTCAAAAAAGTCTCATCTACGATGGCACCAGGCTCAGACTTGGAGGCCAGGGTCTCACCCTCTTAATCAGGTGTAGGTGCCGATGGGGCTTCTCTAAGTCAGTTCCTTGGGTACAGCAACTGGAGCCTTGCTCCTCTTGACTCAAAGAAGTGAACCATAGAAACGAGTTCTCTGACTCCCCTCCCCACAACCCTCCACTGTCACACAATGCCGGACTAGACGTAGGGGAACTGCTAAAGATGCCCCTTTTTAAAAATTGGTAATACGTAAACATTTTGGAGGGACTTGAACTTTGAGATAATTTTAAACCTACAAGAAAGTTGAAAAAATGGTACAAAGACACTCCTTTGCCCAGCTTCCTCAAAATACACAACCATGTGAACTTACCAAAACCAGGAAATGAATAATAGTATTGATGTAATATTATTAACTTATCTATAGACCTTATTCACGTTTGGCCAGTTGTCTTACTAATGGCCTTTTCCTAGTCCAGGGTCCAATCTAGAATCTCCTATCACCTTCATCTGTCATGTGGATATTCTGGCTGAGGTAGATATTCCCATTTAGAAAGGGGGAAACAGCGTCCACTGGCGCATTCACAATTCTGAGATCCGGCCGGACACGTGAACAGGCTCACGTCTGGGAACAATTCTCCACTATTCTTGGTTCTAACCTATGGGCTCCGTGTTTTGCCCTCTAAATTTGCCTTCCTTTTCCATAAAATCCGGCCTGTGTCTGCAAGCTAAGGACTTGTCTCAGTGTTCTGTGTTCTTTCAGGTGATGGTCAGTCAGGTGCAGCCCCAAGAGGAAACACAGGAAAGGCACAAAAAGACAAAGGTTGCTAGAGTCACCGGTCCTAGAGAAGGGGTCACCGCATGCCACACGGAGTCAAGGGAACTTGCCACGTTTTGGTCAGGTGGCGCAAGACAGAAAATTGCACACAGCATTAGGCCGGAGACCCTATTGGGATTTCCTTGGGTATAGAGAGCCGGGGCAGGGTGAGTTGTTGAGGACAGGCTAGAGGGAAGAATTCTGGTGGCTCTAAGCTATAGGGGTGGTTGGTGCCTGCTTGCCTGGTCCCCGGTCCTGGGATGATTAAGGGGCAGATAGAAGAGAGATGGCTCTGAGTTGGTTATTGCATATCAAAGGCTTGCTCCTGATCGAGTGCTTCGCTATCTCTAAGAAGTGCCTAGCCTTGATGTGCAGTCTGTCCAGATGGAAAGGGTTTTTCAGATGTCCAGACATCATGTTATATAGAAAAGAAAAACTCTGTAGAGTACACTCAGTCGGCTTCCTACTTACAGATGTTTGGTGGCCCACAAGGCTTTTCATTTTGTAGTGCTTGGTCCCTTTTAGACCGTGTTCCGGCTTCTTTTTAAAAATGTGCGGTTTGCCTATGAATCTTACCGGAGTTCGCTACGTTAGACGAAAGCCACACTCTCAGATCTTACCAAGAGAGGCTCTTTTCTACCTTGAGCTCCCTGTGGGCTTAGTGGAATCCCTGTTCTTGAATGGAAAGGACCTGGGAGGCATGTCCTTAAGATCCTTAGAGGGCCTTTTGTCTAGCTCAAAGCTTCTTTGAGATGTTGCTTCTTGATTTTTCTGAGGTCTTAACGAAGGGTATAATTCAAAAGACCTCAAACTGAGTTCATTATCCCCTCACCATATCCTATGCTATACAGGACACCTGCGTCTTAGGTTGTGACATCGATCTCGTCTTCCAAACACTCGGAACCTCAAAATCCATCATCTTTGGTTCCTTCTTACCTTCATTCCCTGTGTTCAGTACATGATCAAGTTCATGAGTTTTTGCTACTGCAAAGTTGCTTCATTCCAATTCTTTCCATTCATGTCGCTCTAGTTGGGTACTTGCATGTCACCTAGACTGTCACAGCAGCTGCTAAATGGAATTCCCTATTTTCAGAGTCTCTTCTCTATTCTATCATCTTTCCTGGAATTCGCTTTCTAAAGCAAAGTAATTACGGCTGCCCAACCCGGAAATCTTCATTAGCTTCTTATTGCTTATAGAATAAAGTGCAAATGCCTTCACATGACGTGTGGGGCCTTCCACAGTTTGACCCCACCTGCCTTTAAGCCTGCAGCCCGCTCTGCTACCCTTACTCTTTGCTGCAGCCAGGATGGACTGTTCTGAAAATTTGGGAGACATTTTACATTTTTCTCCCTTAGCGCTTCTGTGCATTCTGCTTCCTTGGCTTGGTATGCTTTTCCTTTCTTTCTCAGTCAGTTGCTAGCCTCCTCATCTTTCACAGTTCAGCTCAGATCCCACTTCTCCTCAAAGCTTTTTCTGATCCCCTTCTTCTGAATGAATCACGGCATCCTTTATGTTTCCGCAGCGGTACATAGCTCTTGCGTAATCCTACCGGTCTATTCTATCATTTAGCGCAGTCAGATCGGAACATAGGTTGTGTGTATGGTCCCTAGACTATGAGCTTCTTGAGATGGAACTGCAGCAAAGGATGTCTCGGACTTATTTTTGTGTGTGTGCCTTAGTTAAGTTAGATGGCTACCAACTGTCTGATGACTTGAAGAGAGAATGATTTTACTTTAGGATTAGAACTGGCCATTAGAATAAGCATCTGGTTCATGGAAGGAGATTGGCCTAGGTATATTGTACGTTGGCAGAGATACGCGAAGGGGGTAAATTGAGGCAGCTACTTTAGATGAAAATAAGGGGGTTGGTTTAGTTACAGAGCACTATGCTGGAGTCTTGACTAGTCTTTTTGCTGCTGTTTATAACAATAAAAACCAAATCTCTGATGTGTGGCCTACAGTCTGTGTTTTATTAGCCTCTGTGGGAAACGCCTTGATTGTTGGGGATGCTCATTACTAAGCACCTAAGATTATTCAGGGATAGGAGAATTTGGCTCTTTTGTATGCCAGCGTATGCCATGGTACTTGGGATGTTATAGGATCTCGATAAATATTACTTGAGGTGAGAGTGAGTGCAGAAGTGATTTCTTCTCCTCGGCGACTCTAGGGTACCTGTGTGTGCCATGTCTAAGGATCCCTGCTTGGAGAGCCAGTTCAAAATCGGCCAGAGTTAAGAGAAGGCTCAGTCCTCCCAAGGGGTTTATTAGGGTCCTCGTGATCCTCAGAGCTTTCTGCATTGCCACGGACAAGTTGGGGGACACTGGGGCGTTCAGATGTAGACATAAGCGATCGGTGGCAAGTGAATGGCAGAACCGCAATCAAAATCAGGCGGTCAGAAGGAACAGGAGCTTCTTTTAGGTGACCAAGAGGAGAGTCTGGGCTGTGTCCTTAGTCCAGGAAGAGGAGACTATTCAGGCATTGTCAGCTATTTGGTGGTTGTTTTGCTTTTAAGTGATGAGAGCCCTTCCTGGAAATCAGTCTTCCCGGGCCCAGTCTCAGCCCACTGCTTTCTGCATGACCTTGTGCAGCCTGTGCTTACACCCCGGGCTTTGTTTTGAGCTGACAAATGCTGGGTTCTCCTTCGGCTGTGAGAACTGGGGAGGAGAGAGTGTTACAAGCCAACTAGGTAAGTGGCATGGCATCAAAATAGAGCCTGCATGGGTTTCTAGCTTTTCTTTGGAAATTTTAGCAAAATCCCAGACTGAGGGACAATCTGGACGTCTGGAGCGCGGCATCTCTCCCTGGAAGCTGGACTTGCCTGTCTTCCATTCTGAGTATCAAATCTGAGCAGCCTCGCTGAGTCTGTGATTGTGATAATTGGATGGGAGGGGTTGGGGCAATTTAGGAAGATGATGGGGGCCTGACCTCTTCCTGCCTCTGAAATCCACAAAGGGAAGGGAAATGGGGAAAATGATAAATAGCTGATCAGAAAATGGGGAGTGCCCCTCCTAAATTAGGACAGCTGGCTCAGTGATACAAACGTTTTGCTGTCAATGGGCCTCAGGACCAGATGCTGTGAAAACAGAAGTTCAACTCTGGCTTTGGGCAGCTCTCTCCACACAGGGAGAGCAGAAGAGTAACCTCTTCTCTGCCCTTGCCCGGCCGTGGGTTCCTCTGAGGAAGTCTTAAGGGTCTCGAGAGAGGGGACTCATTGGGTCCGGGTTACCGGATTCCAGGGGAGGGGTAGTTTCAGTTGCCAGGGGCCTCAGGGCATGTGGATTATTCTGCTTGACCTTTGGCTTGTCCTTGGAGACTCTGCCGGCCTGTTTTTGGGAGGAACTAACTCAAGGTGACCTGCCTCCATTCCACAGATAGGAGAGTTGGCCTGCTTGGTCTCTCCCTATCCCGGAGAAGCCGATTTCGCTACAGGACTGGGTGAACCATATGGCAGCCCAGATTACAAGGATTGTTGGCATTTGTCAACAGAGAGAGCAGGCTTTTTGGCTATAGCGGATCCCCCAGGTAGGGTTCCCACACCATCTGTGAACACAGCATATAGGATCAGCTGGATGGGTATACGGTCCCATTCTCATTCACTCCCTGCCTCCACAAGGAGAGAGGTAAGTTTGCCATCAAATATTGGCTAATAGATACATGCTTTAGCTCCTGTATTGTTATTTTCTTTGAAGGAAGCTAGAGAGGTCTGCCAGTCATGTATCTTACTCTTGAGAGGCTTATAGTCTAGTTGAGGATATCAGAT
Organism: Potos flavus; assembly: GCA_028534135.1. NCBI lineage: Eukaryota > Metazoa > Chordata > Mammalia > Carnivora > Procyonidae > Potos > Potos flavus. Next base: position 26,062,045 of record CM052895.1, read on the forward strand.
TAACATGAATCAATAGCACGTGACATAAAGCAAAAGATACATAATAATTGCAAACAGGGAAGATAGGCTATAGAATTCAGAAATGGGGAGGATCCGTTGGGGCTGAAATTTTCCAGAACAGGGTTAGGCTTGGAGGTTAGTCTTGAAGAATGAATAGGTTTGGGGGATTTAGGAGGATAAGGGAAAGGCTTCAAGGCCCAAAGAACAATATGAACAGAGGTAGAGACAAGCAAGACCTCTTTACAGGACCATGAGGAGATTAGTGCGGTTGGGGTAGAGATACAGGGGAGATAAGATTAGGAAAGCAGGGCAGGACCAGATTAAAGACGGTCTCCAGAGGCAGGCTAAGGAGCATGGACTTGGTTCTGGAGGTGATATGGCCCCATTGTAGTAGCGGTGCAGATATGATATGAAGGGAGGAATGTCTGCAAATACGTTATATACACAAGTTGGAGTAGACTGGAGTTGTGGAGAGATATATGTCCCAGAGATCAAGGAGGGAGTTATAAAGTCCTTGAAGCCATGGCAACTGGGGGAAGAGGCAGGTAAACTACACTGTTTCTTTCCAGAATCTGTAAGATTTGATCAGGAGCTGGGCAGCCCCTGGGAATGGGGTCATGAAGCAGAGAAAGGGGTCAAGGCTTAATCTTGGAGAGCTGGGAAAAATAATAGGGCCATTGGCAGAAATGGAGAAGTTGTGAGAAAAAGCAATTTTAAGGAGGAAAATGATGAGTTGGCAATGATTTTATTTACTTAACCAACACTTCTGTGGCACTTACTATGAACTTGGCACTGTATTAACCACTTCTTAAGTGTTAACCCATTTAGCTCTCATCCAAACCACATAAAAGAAATACTTTGCTATTATCCTCTTTATCACAAAGAGGAAAACTCAAGCACGGAAAGGTTAAATAATTTGCCTGGTGTCACGAAGCTATCAAGAAATGGCAGAGTGAGCATTCTGAACCCAGGCCATTACTCTAGGCTCCCCCTTGTTAATGGGAGACCCAAGTAGAAACTATAACAGGCAGTAGGACATCAAGTACTTGTTACATGCTGCTTTCGTGCAGAATTCTTTGCAGGAAATGTAAAAATGGGGCATGACATGGATATAGCATCAGGGAGCTGGGACTAGGGAGGGAAGGGCACTTGCCCAGTCGTCATCAAGGGGCACTAAGTTTTGTGCTACGAGAAGGGAGCACACAAAGAAGTAGGGGGCAAGTGCATATGTGGTTAGAGATATCAGAAAAGACTTGAGCAAGAAGGAGATGGGATTGTAGATTGTAGATATACCTTGAGACATGGGTCAGGTTGGACTTCGATAGTTGGTAGTAGGGGAAGACCCTTCCAGATGGAGAGCAAAGCTTGAATAACATCATGGAAGAAAGAAAGTTCAGTATGTATTTTGGGACCAGCATGGGGCACAGTACCTAGCTCAATAAATGTTTGCCCTGGGATGGGAGGAGGTTTAGTGAGACTGCAACACAGAGTTGGGCAGCAGGGAGAGAAGGCTGGCTCCCCGGAGAGAGGCCTGGAGCCCGGGAGAGAGGAGCGCGCGTTGGAGACGTCTCAATTCCAAGTCCACGGCTTACACATGAGGAGTGGGGGAGCTGATGCCATGAGGGCAGAGGACTCCTGGAGGGAAGCAGAGAGCTGAGGAAGGAGCCTTTTTGTTTCATGCACGCAGATAGGTAAGCTAGTCTTCCTTTGCTATGAGCCCGAAGAGTTCCTAAAGTGAGGCCTGTTGGCTTGCGGGCTAGGGTTGTTTGTGTCCTAGATTGGGAGACCATCGCTGGCCCTCTGCTTCTGCTCTTCAGGGGTCCCCCGGCCCCCTGAGTAAGTGCATTTCTCACTGTCACCGTTCCGTGCCCTGAGTAGATGTTGACTGGGATCCTAGGCCCCTCCTGCCTGGACTGAGGAAGGCATGAAGGTAGCATACCGTAGGCACGTCGTGGGTGCAGAGGTGACATTTCAGGGACTCGCGGCTTCCCTGTGTGGTGTGAAACTTGACGTGGTTGAGATTGCTCTCTCTCACGTCATGGGCAGTGACTTCCACTATTCCGTAGCCCCTCAGGCCTTCAAGGGTCATTCTAAGGAAAACAGTGTTGAATAGGGACAGAACTTAAAAAACACAGAGGTCAGGCGCAACTTATGGGCAGGCTGGGATGATCTAACCTCACACTTCAGCTCATGAAACAATGAGCACAGTCCTAGGAGTGAGATGTCACTTTGAAGTCCCCGATTTGCCACTCACTAGCTCTGTGACCTTGGGACGATTGACCTTCATGAGTCTGTCTCCTCAACTGGAAAACAGGGTTAATGGTATTTGCTTTTCTTTCCTAACAAGGGTGTAAAGCCTGCCTGTGAAAGCGCTTTGAGCTTGCAGAGTGCTGTATGAGAATGTGCTGTTATTATTACAACTAGCCTTTTGCTCAGTCTTCAAGATTAATGTCCTGAGAAGGCCTTTTGCATAACCTCTCCATGGTCCCTCTGCCAAGGACTGAAAGGGCAGGGCCACAGAGCCGGAGTCTGAGAAACAGCATTGAGTGTTTCGTCTGGCAGACGTGTCCCGACTCCATCGGCCCCGTTTGGCACTGCCCCTACCCTGAACACCCAACATCCGGGAAACCGGGCCCGACAGCGGATGGCATGGTGGATGGGAGGAAACCATCTAAGTCTTTTCTTAGAACCAGGCGAGTCACACACACAAACTCTTCCCTTTTTTCCCCCCTCGACACGAAAAGCTCTTTTGTCTCAACCTTTGCTCAAGCAGATCTCGCTGAAATGTGTGGGGGCGTTGTGCTGCCTCAGCGTTCCCGAGCCCCCACTGCCCTTGAGCATCTCGCTTGGTGTCGTGGTCAGCCCTTTCCCATGGCCCAGAGCTCTGCAGGCACAAGTCTGGCTGGGATGTGTCTCTCCTGATCTTGCCACGTCTCCTACTTCTTGATCTCTGACGACAGTTTTGTCATCATTTCCCACTTCCTCCAAAAGTGGAAGGCGAGATGCGTTTTGGCTCATGGGACGGTTTATATTACCCTGGGCTGGATTGTGTTGGGCTCTGGTGTGTTAGCAGCTGAGGAGCTGGGTCCCCGATCTCTGTCGCGCGGACCCCTAGCCTAAACCCTTCCTGCCCCGGGACAGCCAGCACACCCTCCGTGGAGCTTCCCTTCCCAATGAATTCCGTTCCTCTTTTCTTTCACCCTTTGGAAAGATCTTCAGATTCAACTGCAAAGTCAGCGCTCCTTTCTTAGTGCCGGCTCTTGTGGTTGCAGGCTTTTATTGATGGGGTGGGTCCGGACTTCCCACCTGTCCCGGTTGGGGCGGGGGGAGCAAGGAGCCGCCGCCCCTCCGGCTGCTGCAGGCCCCGGGAACACAGGCTCCGGGAACGCATGCGGCCAACTGGCGGTGACGAATGCAAACGCTCAGCTAAAGGTGGCCGAGAAAGAGGCTCTGACCTTTCACAGACACGACTTCGTTGGATTCTCCCCACAGCCTTGGAAGGTGGCCTTCTCTTCCAGATGTTCCATCCGGGAGCCTGAGGCTCAGGACCCTCGGCCGCGCTAGTTAGAAGGGATGGAGCTAATCTGAACCCAGGCTCTCCAGGCAGAGCCAGTCTGGAAACAAAGAGCGGCGATAAGGGGATTACTGGCACTTACTGATTACCTAGACATCCCCCCCGGCTAAGATGGAGATGCAAGAGATGACTGGACAGGATTCTTTGAAGAGTTCTGGGTTTTTTTTTTTCCCCTGCCCAATTCTGGGGACAGGCTGGCTGGTGACCGAGGCCCCTGGTTGGAGTTGTCCCGGGTCACTCAGCCTCTGATTGGCCCTCCGGCCTCTGCTTCCAGAGCCTCCCGATTCAGGTCAGATGCTGCGTGGTGCCCTAGAAATAATGGGGTTTCTAGCCCAGGGTGCCTCCCTGGAGCCCCCCGGCCTGCTAGGCCAGCGCTTGCGGCGCCTGTCAGCCCCCCTCCCTGCCCCCAAGCTGTGTTTATTTCTATTATGTCATTTGCTTATTATAGGCAGTCTGCTAAGTGTCAGCTATCATTTCCCCGTGGTTCCCCTGCCTTTTCTTCTCCCCGTCCTCCCCAGTGCTTTGGGGACTGTGGGCGACAGGGACCCAGGAGGCAGCATTCTAAATAGGTTCCTTGTACAGTTCTTCATTAGGAATTAAGCTTTTCTGTTGATTTTCCCTTGGGGGCGAGCTTTTGTTAGAAGCCTAGTGCTGTCAGTGAGGATCCTCTCTGTGGTCCCAGGAAGGAGCAGCCTCAAAGGATTGAAACGAGAGCAAACTGCAGGGGGGGAGGGCCTGGAGGGGGAGGGGATGGGTTTGGCTATGGGGGGGCGGTGGTCAAGTGCTGACCCGGGATTTGGCAGCTTCTGTGTTTTGGTCTTCTGCTTCCTGTGACCTTGGCAAGCACTTGTCCTTTTAAATCTTTGTGTCCTTGTGCTGTTTGTGCACTTTGCACTCAGAGATGCTTACTGAATTCTGGTCCCAGAGTCCTAGCCATAGTTACAAGACAGCTAACTGGATTAACTGCCCCAGAATCCAGGCTTGGGGGGGGGGGGGGAGCTGGGAGGTCAGGTGCCTGGGCAGAGACTGAGGAGACATCGCAGTCTGGACTGCAGTGTGTGAATCAAGGGGGCAGCCTCCGCCCCCTTCCAAAGTTACCGTGGGAAGAAGCGGGGCTGTTTTCCCCTCCGAACCCGCCCCTCTGACCCCTCTGTCTGTACACCGGTGCTTTAGGACTTCTCTTCTATCCCATTGCCATTTTCAGTCGTTTCCCTGGATCGGACCTGGTTACACGTGGGCCATCTCCCAGAGATCCCTCGGCATCTCCAGCAGAGCCCTCGGCTGGAAGCAGCGCCCGTTTGGCCTTGTTCTGACTCAAGCCCAGGGCAGAGGAGGGCGCGTGTTTTGGACTAGGCGTCAGGATGGGGCCCGCAGGGGTCGTTTGCTTCCTGGGGTCTCTGTTGCTCACTAGTTGCACCTGGGCCTCTAGCTTTGGGGTTCTTCTCCGGAAAGTGTTTGCAGGGCTGACTTGATGGCTGCGTGTTTGGAGGGTTAAACAAAAACCACCTTGCGTACTTACTCCTCCTCACCCCCTCCCTCCTGAACCACAGAGGAGGCCTGCGCTGCCCCCTAGTCCATTTCTCCCACCTTCTCGGGATCCACACACTGTCCCCTTTTCTTTCTTTCCCCTGTGCCTTCTCTGGCTTCATCTCTGCTGCATCCTTTCTATCCACTTTTCAACATACTGACGTCTCCCATCTGCAGCTCCCGCCCAGCTTTCTGTTCTCTCTTCTGCCAGACTTCTTGGAAGAACAGTTTCTGCACCTTGTCTCTGTTGCAAGAGCTCCCCGTCCCCCTGTTCGGCGTCCCCCCCCCCCAGTTCCCACTCCCCAGAATGGCTCTAAGTGAACTCCAAGTCCCTGAAACTCATGTCCACGGTCCTTCCCCATCTTATCTCCTCTCTCAGCACTTTCCCCCCAAGACTGACCCTGGCTTCTGCTGCCGTCCTGTCACCCTTACTTAGTTTTCCTCCTGCAGCTCCGGCCACCCCTTCCCATTCTCCGGTTCTCAGCTCTTCCCTCTCTACCACGTTTTTGAATGTGGGAGTTCTTCAAGTCTCCGTCCTCGGTTCTCTCTGTTTCCCCTACGGTCTCTCTGTATGCAGCTTTCCTGCCTCCGGTGATGTGTATGCGAGGACCTTCAAGTTCATGTGTTTAGCTGGAGCCCTTTGAGCACCAGATTCCATTCATCTTCTTACTCATCTTCTCTATTTGACATGTCACCGCCATCTCAAACTCCGCCTGGCCCAGACCGCACTCATAATGTTACCTCCTTCCCGAACCTCTGACAGTGTCCCTTCGTTTAACCACTTGGACTTTCTTCTTTCTCACTGGAACACAGCCCCCCAACCCCCTTCTTGTTACTTTTCCCTCCTCAATCTTTCTTGAATGTGTCTCTTTACTGACATCACCCATATCAAATACTGTTTGTCTTCCACCTGTTTTACCAGAGTTGCTTCATTACAGGCCTATTTATTTTATTTTATTTTATTTTATTTTATTTATCTATTTGTCAGAGAGAAAGCACAAGCAGGGAGAGCAGCAGAGGGAGAGGAGGAAGCAGGCTCCCCACTGAGTAAGGAACCTGACGTGGGACTCGATCCCAGGACCCTGGGATCGTGACCCGAGCTGAAGGCAGGTGCTTAACCGACTGAGCCACCCAGATGTCCCCATTACAGGCCTTTTTATTAGCGCTTTGTGCCCCTTAGAATCATTCTTCACATAGTGGGCTTTTATTTCTTTTCAATTTTTTTAAAAATTAAAAAAATTTTTTCCTCACATAGTGGGCTTTTAAGAACACACATCCAGTCAGATTTCACTCTGCCACCCCTCCTCTCCTCCAATCCCTTTCTTTAACCTTCACATACATGACAACCACATCCCTCTCATGTCCTACAGGCCCTGTGCGGTCGTGCCTGTGTCGACATCACTAATGTCATCCCCACCCCCTTCTCTTCACTCTGTGCTTGGGTCACACTGGCCTTGACGAGACGTGACTGCTGCCTCAGGGCATTTGTATGTCTTCTTTCCTGTCTTGGAAATGTCCTTCCTTCTGTCCTTCTGCACTCTGCTGAGATGTTATTTCCTTCAGGAAGGCTCTCTGAAACCCCAGACTAGGTGGCAGGGAGGCCACATCTGCTCGCAGATGCCACTATCACTTCCTGATCCTTCTAGTACTTCCTCATGGAAATAACCAGGACATCATTTGACATGGGATATCTATCTCCCTGCTAGACCATCAGCGTCTGGGAGCAGAGACTGTGTGTCTCACGTTCAGACAGTCCTAGCACGGTGCCTGGTGCAGAGGCAGCCCCAGGATTGGTTCTCCTTATGGATGGGTGACAGCTGAGCTGGGGAGGAGGGGATTAAGATGAATTTGTGGGGAGGTGTACGCAGACAATGTTGTCCTCCCAAACTCTCAAGTTAGAGAAGTCACTAATAGTTCAGTGTGATAAGAATCACATAGTTAGCTTACCTGGTTCAGAATTGGGGTTTTAAATATGAGGAGATGAAGGCACAGAGAGTGAAGTGACTTCACTCTCTCAAGGTCAGAGAATGAGATAGTGAGAGTTCCAACTCCTCCCAACCGACTTCCAGGTTGGCCCTTGCTCTCTCCTGCACCACCCCCTTCCTGCCTCTCATACAGGCGACAGCTTGTAGGATTGCTTCCTTCCTGCTGTGAGTGAGGGTGGCAGGTGGGAGCAGCACCCCCCCCCCGCCCCCGCCGGTCACTCCCCTCCCCCCAGGGTGACAGTGAGTGATGGGCTGCCAAGGCATCTGAGCCGAGGCCAGCCAGCCCTACCTGTTGAGATGTGGAGCCCTGGAAGGAGAAACACAAGGGATGTGTTTGTTGAAGTAACTTGATTTTCCAGTTTCTAGGTTATCAGAATTTGGGGACTGGAAGCCTGACGTTAGAGCGAAAGCTTCTGGGAGCCTGGTTTGTGGCTGCGACTTGTGGGCTCACTGTGCACCTGCCTGGGAACCCCCGCTGTGTGGTCTGAGGCTGAAGCCTTCATTGAGGCGTGCGTGGAAGCGCGTCTGCAGTGAGACGTCCCTTCTGCCATCATGCTTCGCTGACCCCGTCCTGCTAGTCACTGAGAGGTCCGTCCTGCAAGATCTAGAGACGGACAGCTCCAGGCTGGGAGTGGCTGTGCAGGAAATGGGATACTTAGATTATAAACTGTAGAATGCTGGCACCTCACATTTCCAGGCTCCCCTCACTCATTTTTTGTGTGTGTGTGTTTTTTTTCCCCCTTTTTTTTAATCATTAAATCTCCCTGACTGTCCCGGGTATGGAGGACGCGGAGGTGAGTAAGTCACATCTCTGCCCATGGGAAGCTCATAGCTTAGTGACAGAACATTCATGTTTTCAGTCACTCATTCATAAAATATTTGGTAGGCATTTGTCACGTGCTACGCGTTAAGCTGGGCTTATTCGCTCATTCAACAATATTTGAATTCTCCCTGTATCTCAGGACTCCTTCCGGGTGTTTGGAATATTGAACATATATATATGTTCATATATATTGAATATACATATATATTGAACAATATAGAGAGTAATCTCTAATGAGGAGAGACCAATCATATAGACTATACGTAATAAATCAGTAATTGAATAGTGTTTAGAAGGGGTAAATACGATGAAAAAAAAATGAGTGGAAAGGGGTAAAGGCAGTGCATGGCATGGGTTGCAGTTTTAAGTAGGGCGGGTATGACAGATCTAACTTATAAAAGTGACATTAGAGCGGAGACTTGAAGGAGGGGAGGGAGTTAGACATTTGGCTATCTTGGTGAAAGGAATTTCAGGCAGCGGAACTTCCACCAAAGGTGGAAACATGCCTCGCGTGTTCAGGGAACAGCAAAAAGGTCCATATGTCTGGAGCGGAATGAACTGAGGTTAGAGAGGCAATGGGTGCCAGGTCCTGTAGGGCCTTGTAGGCCATTGTGAAGATTCGGGTTTTTCTTTTAGTGAAAACCAGATCCGCTGGAGGGTTTTGAGTAGAGGAGCTATTTGATCTGATGCACATTTGAAAGGGATCACAGAATATCCCATATTGAGAGCAAGGGTGAAAACAGAGAAACCAGTTAGGAGGTGACTGCAAACATCTAGGAAAGAGAGGGTTGTGGCTCTGTGTATTGTGGTAGCAAAGGAGGGGATGCGGAGAGGTCGGAAGCTGATAGAGGAAGTGGAATCAGAAGGGGTTTCATTTTATTATTTTTTTTATTAAGGTGAAATATATGTAAAATTTACTATTTTAACCATTAATAAGCATATAGTTCAGTGGCCCTAAGTACATTCACATTTTTGGGCAGCTATCACTGTCATCCATTTCTAGAACTTCTTCCTCTTCCCACAATGAAACTCTGTTGTTTTTTTTCAGGATGAGAGAATTAGCGTCATGTTTCTGGGCTAAGCGGGAATGATTCAGTTGAGAGGGGGAAGTTAATGATGTAGGAAGGCGAGGGAGGGGAGATTGTTGGAATGATTTCCTAGAGTAGGGAAGGGGTGAGATCTGGAGAACAAGCAGAGGGGTTGGCTCTGGGACCACGGATAGTCCATCGTAGAAAGGAAGGAAGGCAGAATTATGTGTGCGGGTGCAGATAGGTGCGTAAATGCTGCAGTGAACGTCTGTGAATATTCTCCTCTGGTTGTGCCCATTTTCTCAGTGAAGGAGGAAACAGTCATTGACTGAGAGCATGGGGAAGAAGTATTTGAGGTTTGAGGAGAAAGAAGGTGGAAAACAGCCATCTAGGTGAGAGAATAAACTAGGGAGTTACAGTACAATTGTAGGGCCCACTGTAAGGGCCCATTTTTGGATCATGGTCCTGATTTAAAGGGAGACCAGCCTACGTGGTTGTGGGCTCTTCTCCAGCTGCATTCAATGCGTGGAAGCAAATACTGGGCTGGATTTGACTAGGATTGTGGTTTAACAAAGTGAAGAAAGGGAATTATTATAAAGATTGATCATGAATGTAAGCTGGGAGAGAAGGGAAGAGGGGGCTCCATAGTCACTCGGAGGACCAGTGAAAAGACGGTAGCATCAATGGACTGGAGATTCTGTTAGGATAAAACAATTGTTCAGATCCCAATCCTAGAGGCACTCAGCTGGAAAGTGGTTGGAGAATGGGATGTGTACATTCAAGATCACGGAGGGGTTGCAATTTCTGGTGATGACAAGGATTACAGTGGGTGAATGAGTGAGTTGCTAGAGAAGAGAAGAGGACAAGATCACTGGAGGAGAATTCAAGAAACCCAGCAGCCAAGATATTGGCAGGACCACTTGCTCAGTGTAATGACATTTCTAAAAGTTAAGGTAGGACTAGTACACATATATACATATATGTGTATGTATGTATATGTATATGCACATAGACATGTGTCCTGCCCTCAAAGAGCTTGCAGTCAGAGCCCAGGAGATAAGCAAGTCGAAGGCATTGACAAAATAATGTGGTAAATGCTGTGACTGGAAACGTGCCAGGAAGGGCAGCACAAAAGGAGGGCACCCAAGTCCAGCCTTGGGGGCTGGGAAGTCTTCCTGGAGGAAAGAGGTGTATGTGGGGACTTCGAAGAACAAATGGAAGTTAGCGAGGGAAAGGGAGAGGAAGGAGCACTCCAGAAAGGGGGAACAGCATGGGCAAAGGGATAAATGTAAGGCCGAGGCATGCTGGGGTAAGAGATCTGTGGCTGCGGGTCCAGGTGCAGTGGGGCTGGATGAGGTTAAGTAGGCGAGGGAATGGAATCATCATGTTGGGCCTTGGGGGCTGTAATAAGGAGTTTGGCTCTATCCCATGAACAGTGGGAGAGGCGTAGATGGACTGGGGAATAGAAGCCGCTGTTGAGGAATGCTTAATAGATGAGTGACCTTTGAGCTGGGCCCTCATATGAGCTGTCTATGGCTGCATAACAAGTACCCTGAAACTTAGTGGCTTAAAACAACACACACTTTTTTTCTTTTCCTTCCTTCTTTCCTCCTTCCTTCCTTCCTTCGTAAAGATTTTATGTATTTACTAGAGAGGGAGGGGAAGAGAGAGAGAGAGAGAGCACACACAAGCGGGGGAAGGGGCAGAGGGAGATGGAGAAGCAGGCTCCCCACTGAGCAGGGAGCCTGTCATAGGGCTCGATCCCAGGACCCTGGGATCATGACCGGAGCTGAAGGCAGACACTTCACTGGTTGACTGAGCCACCCAGGCGCCCCCAACAAACATCTATTTTCTCACAGTTTTTGTGGGTCAGGAGTCCAGATGCAGCTTGGCTGAGTCCTCAGACCCAGCAGTTTCACAAGACTGCAGTTGGGGGGCAGCTGGGGCTGCATTCACCTCAAGACATGACGGGAGCCTTCCACACTCACTTGCATGGCCATCGGCAGGCTTCAGGCCCTCACTGGCCGTTGGCCACAGACATCAGTTCCTTGCCACATGGGTGTCATCACAGGCTAGCTCATGACATGGCCCCTGACTTCCTTCAGAGCAAGCAAGGGAGAGGGCGCAAGAGAGCGGCAGGCTTCAAGTCACAGTCTTTTTATGACCCAACCACGGATGTTCACGTATCGCCCCTTCCACTGTATTCTACGTAGTAGGAGTGCGTCACTCTGTGTAGCCAGCACTCAAGAGATCCCACACGCAGGGAGCAGTATGAGGAGGCAGGAGCATCAGGGGCCATCCCAGGGGGCACAGTCACAGGCCTGAAGGAGGGCCAAGGAGTGGCCAGAGAGAGATGAGGAGCAACTCAGAAAAGATGGCACAGAAGAATTTTAAGGAAGAGGGAGTAACACGGGCAGTGACATGTAGGCACACAATGCACTAGGTGTCCAAAGTGGTGGAAGATGCCTCTGTTAAAACCCATTGGAAAGGGTCTTGTGTGCTATCCCGAGGAGTTTGGTCTTCAGGCTTCGTACAGGGAGAAAATCCCTTGAAGGCTTTCATGTAGGAGAGTGACCTAATTAGCTTTTGGTCTCCAGCTGTGTGGGGGATGTTAGGGACTGGGAGGGAGGGTGACCAAGAGCGCCCTCCAGTGGGCGAGGAGGGCCTGCATCCAGGCAATGGCAGGGGGCCTTGAGAAGGGGGTGAGAGCCTGGGAGGCTCGGCTGAGGACGGCTGAGTTTCCACTTCCCTTGGTGCGGGAAGGGCTTTCATCCCCACCTTCCCCCCTTACAGAACAGCCTCCCAGGACTCCTGGGTCAGGCAGCGTCAGCCCAAGAGAGCCCTGGGCTCCAAGTCAGCATTTGGCCCCAGCAGGGTTCCTTGTGCCTGAGCGACACGGTGGCGTTAATGCACACCGCAGTGAACTCTGCAGGGGAAGGAAGTTTGTGTGCCCTTTTGCTAGGATCTCCTGAGGGAAAGAGTAGGATCAGATTGGAGGGTAAGCTCTAAGTGGCTCCTAAGTGCCAGAGAGAATTGCTACTGAATAAGTCCCAGGGCTGTGTAATTGTTTGGCACACATTATCTTACTCAGTCCTCACAACAGTCCTAGGAAGTTGGGACTATTGCCATTATCCTGTATCTAGATCCTCTATTTCCGCTACATGGGGAAGTGAGACTCAGAGATGTCAGGTGACCTGCTTAAAGCCACACAGCGAGTTAGAAGTACAGGCAGGCCTGCCTGACTGCAGAGCCCGTTACCATACTCCTCCTGTCTTCATGCTTTTATTATTTTTTGAGCCCATCAGTCTTGTCTCTGATCTTATCATCTGTCAGAAGATTATTTTCCCTCTGCTGCTGGGGTAAATAGGCTATTCTTCTTCTTTGTAGGTTTTAATTTGGCACTGAGTGCTGACCCATCTGGAATTGATTGCAGTATATATAAATTTCATTTGGTTGTGCTGCTCCCTTGGTCACAAGTTAGATTCTCCTAAGCTAGCTCAGGTAAAGATGAGTTTACTGGGGCGCCTGGGGGGCTCAGTTGGTTAAGCATCTGCCTTCAGCTCAGGTCATGGTCCTGGGGTCCTGGGATCGAGTCCTGCGCCTGGCTCTCCGGTCAGTGGGGAGCCTGCTTCTCCCGCTCCCTCTGCCTGCGGCTCCCCCTGCTTGTGCTCACTCTCTCGCCTCGGTCAAATAAATGAATAAAATCTTTAAAAAAATGAGCTTACTGGAGGGAAGTTTGGAGTGTTGAGGAGTAAGGGATCTCAAAGCAATCCATGAATAAGGCTGACCTATCACAGGGCTGGACCTTGCAGAGACTAGATCAGACCCAAATAGTACGTGCCCAGCTCCGTTTCTGGCATAAACTAGGTGCTCAATAAATATTTATTGAACAGGTGTGAGGAACAGTGGAGTGGCCCACTATCCAGTGAAAGGGGCCTGTCGCAACCCCAGTGGGCCAGACCCTTTTGTTTCGGCTGAAATCAGGTTCGCTAGGCTCCTCGAAGGATATGGCAGTAGCGACACTAGAAACTCACGCTTGTTGTGGGACACAGCTCTGATTTCCTCACACACCTTCTGCCTAGACTCTGAGCTTGTCCTCAGTGGCTGCAGCCAAGTGGGAGACACAGATGACCTCCTGCCCACGGTGTCCACATTCCTGCATGGGTCCCTCAACACCTGTTCTCATGTGAAATGTCACCAGGGAGTAACAGCGTCCTCTGACAGGACTGTGGTCCCCCAGCACTGGACTTGCTGGTAACTAGAAGAAAGGAAGGACTAGAGGGATGGAGGATCTGGGTTCAGGTGTTGGCTCTGTCAGAGCCGTGTGACTCGGGCCTGATACGTAGCTTCTCTGGGACTCTGTTTCCTGATCTGTAAAGGGCAGAGTTTGGTTGAGGTTCCTCCCTGCTCTTGAGTCCTAGGAGTTGCTAGGTTGGGCCCAAGATCACAGGGAAGGAAATGCCGGCATCACGTTCATCTCCCCTGGAAACCCACTCAGAAGTCCAAGCAGGTGACCCCTTTGATGGACCACAGGTTCCCAGAGCGGGAGGAATCTTTCTCAGGATTTGGGTGCGACCCTCTTTTTTTTGAGTACCCTAAAGATACTTGGCAGCTGAGTCTGGCATGGTCAGCTGGGACTCCTGAGGTGCCGGAAGTGGGGACGCAGAGGAAGGACATGGCAGACTGGCCACCACTGCTCTGTCAGGCATCCTCGAGCTCTCCGTGTGCCACTCCTGCCTCCCCCCCCCGCCCGCCCACCTTCCCTGGGCTCATCTCGTCTGTTTGAGTTCTTGATCCTGAGCTATATGTCCCGTTGGTGTTCGTTATGGCTCTGGAGTAAAATATAATTTATTTTTCTCCAGCTGGAAGCGTAAGGTTGCTTAATATTAGTAATAACGTCCTTGGTGCTCTGCGCTCTGGGGCGCGTTAACTGCCCAGTCCGATCCTGGTTAGAGCAGGAGGCCCTACTCCTTGCATAGGTTGGAGGTTCCTGAAGTATTTTTGAACCACCTGAGCTTTTTCAAAGTGCATCGGTGAGGGAATAAATTTGTGGTTCCCTTCTCCCTAGAGCAGGGTTTGTAACGGTGGCGCTGGCGATTTGAGCCAAATGAATCTTCGTGGAGGGTTTGCTGTGTCGTGCCTCGTAAGATGCTGAGCAGCAGTGGTGCCCCGCCCCCTCCCCTGCAGTTAGGACAACCCAGAATGTCTCTAGACCTGCCAGCTGTCCCTGGGGAGCAAAATCGCCCCAGTTAAGAACCACTGTCCTCAAGCTACTACCGCACACACTCTGGCACCTTGTGACCCAAGCAAGGCTTTTGAGAATCCCGATCTTTGTTTTTGGTTTCACTTCTGACTCAGCGAAGATCCCGGGGCAATGAGACTCTATAACTTTGTTTATTCACCTGTAAAACGGGGCCACCCGTTTTCCTTATCAGGATAGTAATAGATGTTTGTTGAAAACAATTTAGAAGCAGCGTTAAAGTATAAAGAGGACAATCTAAAAAGATATGTCAAGCATCTCAACTACCTAGAGATAACTACTATGAAGTTGTTTCCTTCCTACATTTTTAATTTGCATACCTCTCCCCTCCTATGCCACATAGAGACCAAATCAGGATCATGGCAGAATATATGGCAAACCGTTCTTGGGAAATGTGATTCTTAATGGACACCTCGAAGGCCATCTTATGAATGCCATGCATTTTATTTAATCAATTTTTGATTTATGACATGTATCGTGTCAATTTCTAATGGCAAGAGCTAATACCGGGATAGCATCCTCGTGCATGAATCTTTGTGTGCAATTCTGATTTCCTTTGGATAGTTCCTAGAAGCGGAATTGCTGGGCCAAAGGGTGGGAGCATTTTTAAGGCTTTGGGTGTGTATTATCCAGTTGCCTCCCAGAATGGTCGTGACATTTCATACCAGCAGTATATGAGAGAGCCAAATTGGGGCAATCTGTACTTTAAAAAAGCTTTCTTCAACACCTCAGGCTTCTGCTGAAGCTGAGCAATGCCCATTTTGTTTGTGATCTCGCACGAGAGCCCTAGAAGCACAGTGGTGGTCTGCTGTCAGGATACAGTGGGGCGGAACACGCACTGACCAGGATGGGTGACCGATATGTACTTTAGAATTATGGACGGAACTAAGACCCAAGACTAGAGGGCCCACAGCCATAGGAGAATCCTGTTGTTTGGGCTTGGCCCCAGGAATGGGGTGTTGTGAGCCAATGGCCCTGTCCTAACCAGTCTTCTGAAGGGGCCACCGATTTTCAGAGCCTCTGATCTAGACACCTTCAGCACGTGGTTTTCTAGAGTAGGAATCCAGTGGCCTATGTGGAAGGCTTAGAGGGTCACATCTGAGGTGGAGGTGGCTAGAAGGAATTTTACTAGTGTCAGTGTTCCCTCCCTGCCTCTCCCATTCCCCCTCCCCCTCCCCCCAGCCTCCTAGAGGCATTCTGCACACTCTTAGTAAAAGAACATGCAGAAGGTATAATTTCTCATCTTGACATGCACCTGAGATGCTTGAGGTGCTGGGGTAGACTGGGCAACGGGGTGGGGATGTGGCGCCCGACATATTGGGTCCGTGCAGTTGTGGGCGTGACCTCGATGGCCCTTCTGGTCTCGGTGACCCAAAGCACTCCTGCCATGGCTGCCTCCGTCTAAGAATGTAGTCACTGTGGGTCTGGAAGGTAAACAGAGGCAGGCAGTGATGCAGTCAGAGAGAGACAGAGAGAAATACAGGTTTTGAGACCAAGCGCTTGCTCCTTTGTTCTAGGGGCAGACGTCTGCCTGGAGGAAGGTTGGCGTTGGCTCTGCCCCACCCCATGGGTGACCGCGTCTGGGCGAGCACCAGCTTCTAGTCCCTGACCGCCTTTCTCTGGCCAGTGGAAGAGAAGGGGAAGGTGGCTGGTGACTGTTAACTGGTGCTCATTAATGGTGATTTCACCTCCCTCGTCAGGTCCTTTGGTATTCACGGGAGGAGTTCTCTTCCATGGGAAGAGGGATATTTAAAACTTGGAGATCTTTCCTTTCAAATTCTTACTTCCGCACCTAGGGAGCTCAAGGTCTAATAGACCTTTTTTGGGGGAGACCCAGCCAAGGCCACATTTCCTGAGACGGTGTCAGATTCACCTTGTTCTGCAGTACAACCGAGGGCAAGGTGCCTGAAGTTGTGGAGTGGTGTTTAATCAGTGGTAAATCTGGAGACATCATCTATCTTTTAAAATTTTGTATTTTGAACTAATTTTAGACTTGTGGAAAAGTTGCAAAAATAGTACAGAGCGATCCCGTACACCCCTCACCCAACTTGCCCTATTATTCACATCTTACGTAACCGTAGTAAAATTACCGAAACTAGGAAATTAACATCGGTATGATACTGTACACTGCAGCATACACCTGATTTAAATTTCCTCAGTTTTCCATTCAGGTCTTTTTCCTGCTCCACGAGCCTCCCTAGGATCCCTCCACATTGCCTTTAGGTCTAATCTGTCTCCTCTAATTTCTTTCTTTCTTTTTTTTTTAACAGTTTTTCAATCTCTCCTGGTTTTTTATGATCTCGACACTTTGGTAGAGTGTTGATCAGTTATTTGGAACAGAAGTGAGGTTGTGTCCTCAAGTGCATCCACAGGTGTTGGTAACCTGGATCACTTGGTTAGGTGGTGTGTGCGGAATTTCTCCACTGTAAAGTTACTATCTTTCCCTTTATAGTCAATAAATATCTTGGAGATATACTTTGAAACGATGCGTGTTCTTTTGCTCTTCCAACGTTTGACTGCTAATTTTGGCATCCATCGGTGGATCCTGTTGGCAGTGGTTGTTTGTGGTGTTTGCCTGATGGTGCTTTTCTATTTTTGCATTTATGAGCTGTAGAATAGTATCTACTCTAAAGTGGAGCTAAAGACATAGTCTGGATGGCATAAATTATTCCTTCATTAAGTCTTCATTCAAGGGCAGTAGCTCTTTCCAAACCGTGATGTATTTATCTTTATACCCCTATATATTAGTTTCCTGCTGGCACTCACAGAAAATTTGCAAAAATAGCACAGAGGGTTCCTGTATACCCCTCACCCACTCCCCCGAACGGGAACATGTTACATAAGCACAGTAGAATTAGCAAAAGTAGGAAATTGAGAGACTGGCGGCTTGGCCCATTGGGTAATGGGGGCGCTGCGGAGAAGTGGCTGGAGTCTCAGTATATCTCGGGGTAGGAGTACAGGCTTCGTGAAAGGACTGGATGCGGAGTGAGAGAAGAGAGGAGGAGTGCACTTCGGCGCCGAGATGTTTGACCTGAACGACCGGTCCTGCCATTTTTTGAATTGGGCAAGATTACAAGAGCCCGCCAGGCAATTGCGCCCATCAACTGACAAACTCCCCCTTTCCCATCACCTCCCCAATTATCCACTTGATCCAAGCTGTCATTATTTCTCGCCTCGTTGTTTTAATAGCCTCCAAATTGGTCTCTCTGCTTCCACCCTGACGCCCTCTTCAGCCGCTTCTGCACACAGCCACGAGATTGACCAAAAACTGAAAAATAAGCCAGCTCGCAGGATTCTTCTGCGCGGAGCCGCATCTGGCTCTCTTCGTCACTCAGGGCAAGGTGACTAAAGGCCCGCGTGCGTGTGCTGGTCCGCTATCTCTGACCCCAGCTCTGCCTTCTCCCCTCATTTCTCCCCGTTCGCCGCTCATGACCCTCCTTGTTGTTTTCGGACCCTGCAGGCTTCTTCCAGCCTCTGCCCTTCGGTATTTGGTGGCGGCCCTGCTCTGGGGTTGTATTGGCTGTCTGCCTCCCCTCGAAATCTGCGGGGCTCCTCCCATACCTCCTTCACTCTTCAGATGCTACCTCCCCACCCAGCACTTCTCAGGCCATCCTCTCTGCAGTTGCGTCTCCCATGTCACTCCCTGTCCCTCTTTCTGTTTTATTTTTCACCTTTGTTCCTACCATTACCTAACATTCCCGGAGAGTTTTACTGATTCACCCTCTAAATGTTGTGTGTCGCCTTCCGCTAAAATTACGGACTCCAGGAGGACGAGGATTTTTGCTAGGCTATATAGTTAAGCGGATAGAAAGAATTTTAAGACCTGCTCTCTGTCGTCACGTTGCTTAGAATTTGGTTGGAGTAATAAGATACCCACGTGGGAAAAGATGACTAATGGTACCATCCTCATGAGCTATCAACGTATATTAAGCACCATATAGGGCCCAGTGGTGGGGACGAGGGCAAACAAATACGTAAGACAGTTTCTCCTTTCAAGCTCTTCTAGCCTAGTGGTGACGACCCAAAGGAAAACAAGCTCTACCCAGCTGGGTGAGCCAAGTGCCCGCTGTGCGGTATGGATGCTGCCCGAGCAGCAGCGGTGCTGGGGACGGGGGCTTTCGTCAGCAAGACCAGCAGCCGCAGGCTTCACGGAAGGTCTCACCCTAACACCTAGGCTCTAGAAAATCCAGGGAATCCGAGCAGTCTCCTGTATCCAGTTCACAGGGTGCGAGGGTGGGGAAAAGGCAGAAGATGAGGCTAGCAAAGTAGGTCACGGAAGGTGGCGAAGGACCCTGAGTGCTGTGTTCGAGTTTGAACTTCATTCTGTAGGTGGTGAGGAGCCCCCACCCCCCACCCCCCCCCACCCCCGCATAAAGCGCCGGAAGAGAGGATTGGCGTGGTTCCCTGTGATATGGGAGCACATCTGATGACAGAGAGGACTGAAGGTAGGGAGGGCGGTTCAGGAGCTCTTGCAGTAATCCGGGAAAGAGGACGAAGCCCAAAGCACAACAGAAGGTGTAAAAAAGGAAAAAGGGAATGGATCGGAGAGCCCATCTAAAGGGAGAGTCGGTACATCTAGGTGAAGATTTACATGGAGGGTGTGGGAGGATTTACTGAAGGTAATGGTGAGGCTTCTGACTTGGGTGACTGGATGGTTCTCAGAACGCAGAAGGGTAGGGCTGGAGGTTGGGAGTGCAGGGGTGGGGAGGGTGGATGGGAGGCGATGGGAGAGAGGAGGAGGCCCAAGCCGTCAGCCCAGGAGGTCTGCTCTGACCTCACGGAGTCCCCTGATGTGTGGCTACGGAATTTGTATGGCTGCTGAACCTGGGGGATGTGAGTCTGTCCCCCGGCTGACTGCACAAGCCCGAGGTCAGAGCTCCTGTTCTCCCCACTGCCTCCAGGTTCGAGGAGCAGCACGGACAAAGCTAATCTTGGCAGCAGGCAGGAGGAGGTGTGGTGCCTGGGGAGCATCTCCGGGGCCTCCGAAGGGAGCCGACAGGGAGCGGGAAGGAGGCTTGCAGTGCCTGGGAGCCAAGTTCAGCTCAGCTCTATTTTGGGTGACAACATTTACAATGTTCCTTCACCCAGAATCATTCCGCCTGCCTGCCCGCCTTCGGCGTTTCCAGCTGATGGGTTCTCGCGCCTACTTAACAACTGGCTCGGCTCAGGGGCTCCTGGGCTCCCTGACTGCTGCCCTTCAGGCCCCTCATCATTCAAGCAGGATGCCCGAGGCCCTGGGGTGACCAGAATACCAAACTTGGTCACCCCAGGCTCTTCAGCAGGGGAACTGAGAGAGAGGTGCCGAAGCGGAAAGCTAAGACGGGTGGGGAGCGCGAACGTCAGAGTTCAGGCACTGAGGTGTGTAGGCAATTGACTTATATTTCTGCATTTCCCTTCCTCTGAGAGACCAAGTTATGGAGAGAGGAAATGCTCGCTAAACGAGAATATTCTGTGTTTCCACATCTCTTGTCTAAGAACCTCCTGGCACAAGACCTAGAGTCTGCTGCTGTCCCAGATTATCCCTTTATCAAATCCGTGGACATTTATAGGTCATGTTTAGGGCTTTGCGGATAGAGTGTGCAAGGGACAAGCGTCATTCTTTTGTAGTTGAAAACTTAAGGGTGTTACACGTACATTGTAGAAATCCGTGAGAGTAGTATAAAGAGTCAGAGTGACCCGTAATCCCATTACTCTGAGAGAACTATGGCTAATGATTTTGATCACCATCTTTTCCTGAACACGTATGCGTGTATTTTCCTGGGCGTGTGTGTGGCACACGTGCATGTAGTCTTTCCCCAGGCTTTCTTGAATGGGTACAGGATGGGGCACACGCTCTCAGCCCTGAAGTGTTCTCACCCAGAATGTATTTCCCATGTCGTCTGGGAGATTTCCCTCCTACGACTCTCCTCCTTTTTCCAAAATGAAATCGTGCTCCTTGTAAAAGACTGTTGGTTCTTCCACGAAGGGGTGATGTTGGCAGAGCTCAGCATGGGATGGTGTGCGGTGGGGAAGATGAAATTGAGGTTGTATCATAATCTTGCCTCCTGAATAATGATTCCAAGGAGGCACAGAGCACCAGCAAACTTGGGGTCCCTTCCCTCTGTCTGCGAGACTTGCTTGGGAGGGCAGCGGTGAGCGAGATTCGCCATCCGGTTGAGTAACCAGACCTGGTGGTGAGCAGAGAGCCAAAAATTGCGAGAAAGCTTTTCAGAGTAACGTGTCATTCCCTGAATAAAAGATGCCAAGTCACCACAGAACTGTCTAACCAGCTTGTAAGCACCGGATTCTCTGCTGATGTTTTTGGTGTGGGTTCACCTGAAAGCAGAATCTGAGGGGAGGACTTGGACACGGAGAGTTTATTTGAGAGGAAACGCCGTGAAGCAGGAAAGAGGGGACACGCCTGAGTGGGGGATAAGGCAGGAGAGCAGGGAAAGCCAACGCGAGGGGGTAGTTGTTGGGGACCCTATTATGGCCAATGGGGACTCAGTTCTTCTAGGACTTTCTGGATATCATTGAGTGCCTCATGGAACCATCTGCTGGCAGGATGCACGGCTGGAGCATTTACCCACGAGTTCCCATTCCCCCCTGACTGAGCGTTGTCCTCACGTGTCAACAAACACCGCAAGGGGCTATGTGCTTGAGGTGGGGCCCTGTCAGCAGGAAGTAGGTCTGAGCTCACACAGAACAGGAGGGCAGAAATCGGAGGTGGGCCTAGGGGGTGTGGTGTGGAGCTTGAATGGCTTCTGCTACAACCTAGAGCTTTAGAATCCTTCTTGGTTTTGCCGATATGAGCAAGTTCCCTCAACTTTTCCCTGTCTTATCTCCTCTTCCTATCTTCCCCGTTCCTCCATGTCTCTGTTCTTATCTCATATCCCAGTGACAGTTTATTTCTTTGACTCTGGATGGCAGATGGTATTTGTTTTTTTTTAGTAGCTCCCAAATTCTGAAATCCTTAGCCATAATTCTTACTGAGCCTTGTCAGGAGCAAGGGTCGGGCCTCCTGAGAATCTCCCCCACCTGAAGTGCTGAGGCCTCCTGAGGTTCCCCACAAGGGACTGAATTCTCCGCTTCTTGCCGTGTCACCGCTAGAGACCAGACTTGGAGGAAGACAGGGATGGGGAGAGAAGGGGGAGACAAGTTATCTCGAGCTGCTGTCCTCGGCTGGCAGGGAGGGGGCTCCACTTTGGCTATGAAGTAGTTACTGTAGGACTCTGCTGTGGGGACTGGTCCGCCAGGAAACCCTACCGATATCTGACTGTACTTGAGATGGAGGGATGGCTGGCCTTCCAGGGCTTTCTTGGCTTCTGGTTCGGTTTAAATATTTAAGTATCGAGCACAGCGAAAACATTTCTGCAGCCCTCTGAGGGTTCTTTAGAACCACGTTCTGACCTGTTAGCTTTTTTCGGGGCGGTATTGGGATTCGTGTGTCATTCTTTGAGCATAAAAACCAGAGGCCCAAAGAGGTTAAGTGATTTACCGGAAGCTGTGTCATTTTTCGCTGGTGGCGGAGCGCTCTAGAACCTGGGCCTCCTGGCTTCCTCCTTGAGTTCTTGACTCTTCACTCTCCACTCCCTACCTCCCTACCTCCCGCCCCGACCCCTGCCCACCAATACAGTAACACAGCGTTTTCTTCCCGGCTCTATCCCTGACTTCAGACCTCTAGCCAGACTGTAGCTCTGTGGGGACAGGGCCTCTACTTTATTTCTCACAGAACTCACTGCTCTTAGCCCAGGTCCAGGGCAGCACAGCCATTTAACAAAAACTCCCCTGTGTCCCTGGACGTAGAATGCTCTGAGTCACTGAGCACCGAAAAGGAGGATTAACTTGGGCCCCTCACCACGTAGGATCTGGCCCACCGCACAACGTAGTGTCTGTCATGGGCAAAGGGAGGGCATCCTCACGGACCCCTGAGCTCTTGCTCTGGGGGGCTGACTCCACCCGTCTCTGCTATTCGGCACGTGATGCCCCACACAGCAGAATGGATCTGCCGCATCTGTCCTTCGCCCAGAATTCAGCAGCGCTGTGGTCCCTTAATCTTTGGGGCAGATCTGCTTTGTTAACCTCTGTTCTCCTCCCTTCTTCCCGAAAGAGCATGGAAAGTGCTGCTTGGGGTCGGAGGCAACTCGCTGCTTAGACAGACACCCTTAGAGCAGTGCTGGCACACCGCGTGTTAGATGGGCTTTGTAAGATTATTCCATTTATTCCTGCTGGTCTGGGCGTTGTCAGAACTGTGAGTGGTTAGGGCCAAGGGGGTGAGGTGGGGTGGTGAGTTCCAGTGGGCTCTTTCTCCTGTTCCTCCTGCCCAGGGACGACCCGTAACCCCTGATTAAAATTAAAAGAGATCCTGCCACCACCTCCCTCCGCCCCCCTCCCCATACCATTTCCCATCAGACCTTTAAATGAAATAATGTAACGAAGATTATTGAGTGCCAATCGCAGGTCCCATCATTTGGGGACTAAAAAGAAGTATTCGGTGTGTTCCCTGCCTTCGAGCAGCTTCTGGTATAATTGGAGGGACAGGGACACACAATGAAGACCAGGCCAGGTTTGGAGTGCCAGACGAAGGGCACGACCGCTGAGCAGATCAGAGTACTTGGAAGGGAGAGGAAGCACTTTGGACTGCTAGGGACAAGAGAAGCCTTCCCGGCAGAAAGCAGATTTCAGTTGGGTCCCTGAAGTCGCACGCTTTTCTTAAAGTAAGTGTTATAGGTATGTTCCTTTGGACTAGGACTTTGTCACGCGTTTTTAACACATTCACCACCAACAACAATGTTAGGATCCTAGGGATGAGGTTATTGAGTTCCTAGATAGTCACCATAGTATTGTTTATAATGGCCAAAGATTGGGACCGACCTTGAACAAGGGGACATTAACTAGACGGTGGTATCTAATGGTCCCCATGTTGTGGAAAACCAGGCAACCATCGTGCATCATTTATGCAGAATTTCTTATTTCCATCAAAAAAATGTTCACAGTGGATGGCTCAGTGCAAAAAAATTAGGTTCTGAAATAGTATGTCCAGTATGAGTCCATTTTATATTTGTTAATGTAATAACGTGCTAAAACATGGCCGTTTCATTCATCTTCGTTTTGCTTATCCATTTTCAGATTTTTACTACATAAGCATTAATGAGTAACTAAAATAACTTCTGACGTGTTCCCTTTTTGGCGGTGACAGAGTTGGAATGTCCTATAGCGTTTGGGGGGACAGGTCCACGGGGGTCACATGTCCGCCATTCTGTGGGGACAGGCCCTTGGCTTACTCTGGTCCTTGGTTCCTGCAAAGACAAGTTAGCTGGCCGGGGATGGGGTGCCCTGGTTCAGAGAGCCATGCCTGGGAGGAGGCACTAAGTCTTCGCTCTAGTTATGGAAGCCTGTGTAGTTCCTAGGAACGCGGCCACCGAGGCCGGGTTGCCCTGTCGGCCTGTGGGGGAGCCATTTTTTTTAAAACCAGCCTTCTTTGTGCTTTGTATTTTAGTCAGGAAATCACTGCTGCCCACTGTCTGGCTAATTACAGTGCTGGGAAGAAAAAGGTGCTTTTGAGAGTCGGAGCCTCTGTGGGAAAAGGTTCCAACACAAGCGTGACAGAATTCATCTCTTTGCAGTAGCGGTGGGGGACAGGGTCCCTGTTCCCTCCAAAGCCCCTTCAGATGACCTATTTGGTCTAGACTCGGTCTGTATCAGCGATAGCTGTCATCTGAATGTCACGTTAGGAGACTGGGTGCTTCCTTTTCCCTCCCCGTCAGCAGGTTTGAGATTAATGTGTACTATATTCTAATTTGAATGCTAATTAGTGTTTCTAAAATCCCCATTTTATCACCTCGTTTCCCAAAACTAAAAACCTTCCCTCTCTTCTCACTGCCTCTAGGCTCAAGTCCAGACTCCTCCGCCTGGCATCCAAAGGCCTTTCACATCCCGACCCACCCCCCACTTCATCCGCCTTATTCCAACCACTGACCTTCTTAAACCCTCTGGAGTTCCTCAGGGCCAAACCATTTAGTCACCACAGCCCCCAGTACATTTGCATACTGGCCCCTCTATGCCTCCTCTCAGAACTGTTCTTTTTCCTTGTGTTGAAGCCAATTCTCCTCTTCCTTCCCGGGCCAGCTTCTGTCCTCCCTCCCCAAGTCTTCCCAGACCCCTGGTGTGCACAGTGATCCCTCCGGGGCCAATCGCTGTCAGCCTAAGAGGGTCTGTACTGCTTTGTTTGGCGTATTTTTACAAAACTGGTAAAAACCAAATAACGAGATTTACCGTCACAACCGTTTCTAAGTGCAGCTCCGTAGTGTGAAGTTATGCAACCCATCTCTAGAACTTTGTCATCTTGCAAAATTAAAACTCTATCCCCATTACACACCAACTCCTCGTTTCATTTCGCTTGGCATTTTATCAAGGACCGTGTTGTGATATCAGAGATGCTGAACTGCTTCTTTCAAGTAGCGTTCAGTGGGCGCCAGTGTTCCAGGCAAATCCTTAGAATGTTCTAGGGAAACATGAAACTGGAGGAGACCCAGCCAGCAAACGTGAAGAGTTCACTTTATCATTTGTGTATGTCTCCTCCCTCCCTCAACAGGTGGTAAGAGAGGGACCTTCCTGTGAGCCACAGTGGTTCTTTTTTTTGGAACAAGGCAGAACATTGTGACTAAATACATGCAGACGTAGTCCTTGGGATCCTGTGATACCCACGATAGGGCTGAGTGTACCCTTACTCTGTGTTATTTGCTAATTGCATATGCTGATGCTGATTCTTGAGGATTCAAGCAGTCTTTATGTGCTTTGAACTAGACTGTGAGTTTTTTCAAAGAATTTTGTGTGTTCTTTCATCATAACAGGGTTACTTTTATTATTTTGTCTTATAATAAACACAATATGTGCTTGTCAGAGAAATTTTAAAAAACCAGAAAATACAGACAAGCAAAGAACATCAGTACCAATAACAAATAGAGTCTCACTGTGCCAGAGATGACTGTGCTTCTCTTTCCAAATTTGACTATTCAGATTCACACACACATACAGATGTACTTTTTAGCCAAAATAAAATCCCATCATGGATACGTACTGCTTTGATCAGCTTAATATTCATGGCTTGAATATCTTTACCTGTCAATAAATCCCTTTAATATTCCAGGCACTAGTTGAGACATTAGGAATAAAGCAATGAATGAAATTTGCTTAAAGCTTACATTCTGGGTTGAGATGAGGGGTGGGGGGGATGACAGTAAAATGGACAAATGAGCAGAATAATTCCAGATGCTGATAAGGGTTATTAAAAACACATGACAGTGACAGGGGGAGCTTCCAATGTAGAGATCAGGGGAAGAACATTCCAGAGAGAGAGAACAGCTAATACAAGGACCAAAGCTTGGGAATAAACTTGGCATGTTTGAAGAACTGGAAGAAAGCTAGGGTGGCTAGAACAGGGAGGGAGAGGGAAATCTGTGTATTCAGTCAGAGAGGTAGGTGTAGATAGAACTTTTTATAGAGTCCTTGTGGGGCCTTGTAGGCTATGGTCGAGTTTGGATTTTATTCCAAGGTCAGTGAGAAGCTGTTGGAGGGAAGGGGTCTGATCCAATCTGTTTTAGGAATATTGCTCTCCATAAATGTAATTTATCTCATCACCAGATTAAGAGAGACAAAAACCCCACATAATCATTTCATTAGATTCAAAGAAAACTTTTGATAAAAGTCAACACCCAGCAGAGAAAAACAACACACAACAAGTGATCTCGTGTCTTCACCGAGTGGCTTGTGAGGGGGAGAGGGGGAAAGGATTCAAAAGACCTATTTCAAAATTAGGTAAATGCGTGTTACTAAGTGAAAGAACCCAATCTGAAAAGGGGACATACTGCATGTTCCAACTATGTGATGTTCTGGAAAAGGCAAAAGCAGGGAGGCAATAAAAAGATCAGTGATTGCCAGGGATTGGGTGGGGAAAGCACAGAGGATTTTTAGGGCGGTGAGAATACTGTGTACGATACCATAATGATGAAAACCTATTATCAAACATTTGTCCAAACTCATAGGATATACAACACCAGAGCGAGCCATCATGTAAACTACAGACTGTGAGTGATAAAGATAGGTCAGTGTAGGTTTATCACTTTAACAAATGTTCCGCTCTGGTGGAGGATGGTGATAGTGGGGAGGGCTGGGCATGTGAGGGGGCAGGGGGCAGACGGGAACCTTCTGTACCTTCCCCTCCATTTTGCTAGGATTCTAAAAACTGCTCGAAAAAAGGAAAGTCTTCATAAAAAAATAAAAACTGAAAAGATAGGAAAAAAAAAATTCGTCAAAACTAGGGATGCCTGGGTGGCTCAGTTGGGCGAGCCACCTGCTTTTGGTTTTGGCTCAGGTCACGATCTCGGGGGTCCTGGGATCAAGCCCCACTAATGGACTCCATGCTCAGCGAGGAGTTTGCCTGTGGATTCTCTCCCTGTCCCTCCCCTTTGCCCCCTCTGCCTGCTCGCGCTCTCTCTCAAATAAATAGAGAGATTTATGTTTAATAGAGATTAAACATAAATAGAGATTCATGTTTTGGTGGTAAAACTACCACTCTGAAAGTAAGGAGTTGATTAGTAAAAAGTCAGGAGAACAGTTACTCTTAGGTAGGAAGAGGGAAGGGTCTATAAATTGAGGAGAGACACGTGGCGGGCCTTTGGGGTGGTTGGTTTTGTCTCCTTTCACGAATGGTGATTACAACGGTGTTAGTCTTGTAATAATTAAGCTGTATATTTGTTTTGTGCTGTTTTCTATGTTTGTGTGATTTTAGCTATTAAAAAAAGTTTTAAAAAACTCAACAGCCACTCATGATAAAATGGGATGAAAGGGAACTTTTTTCCACCAGATAAGAGTGGCTATAAAAATATTAGAGTAAACATTTTCCTAAATGGGGAAATGTTGCAAGTTTTCACTTTAAGACCAGGATTGAAGCAAATATGCTCGTTATCACCAGTGCAAAAATTCAAGAAAAAGAAAGGAGAGGCATAAGAATTAGGAGAGAGGAAATAAAAGTCAGTATTTGCATTATGTGTCGTTATGTGCATAGAAAACTCCGACCGATATACAGATTATTAGAAATACAACTTGGCCAGTTAACTTGATATAAAATTAATATGTAAAAGTAACTTGCATGCTATATACCAACAACAAGCTAGGAAACATCAAGAGAAGATACACTCAAAATACTGTCAGAGAATATCGAATACTCAAGAATAAATCTAACAAAAAGTGTGTAAGTTATGCACGGGGAGAAAAAGTGTGTAATTTCATTAAGAGGTATTAAAAAGAGAACGAAGTAAATGGAGGGAGATACTACCCTCCTGGGCTGGAAAACATGACACCATAAGGATGCCAATTCTTCACTTCTCCTCTGTCTGACCTCCAGATTCCAAAGAAAATCCCAACAGGGTTTTTCCTATTATTTGATAGGGATTCTGAAACTTTGAAGATAAAGTAGAAAAAGACTTGCTCTGCCAGCCACCAGGACGCAGTCTGAAGCTAAGGTGGTCAAGACAGTGTGGTCTTGGCATGAGAATAAACAAAACCACCAATAAAATAGATGACAGGGCTCAGAACCAGACTCACACAGGTAGGCAGCTTCAGCGTATGACAGAAGTAGAATGTCAGATCAGTAGAGAAATAAAATACTGTATAATAAATGCAATTTGAAAAAAATTCACATGCAAAAAGGTGAAATTGGATGCCTGCCTTACACCATACACAAAACATCAACTCCAGATGGTTTAAGGATTGAAATATAAAAAACCCCCACAACTTGAAACCTTTTAGTAGGTAACGTAGGTGATTCTCTTTTAGAATTTGGGTAAGGAAGGATTCTTAAATAAGACACAGCAACTATCAACTACAAAATAAAAGTAGACAAGTTTGGCCCTAGTAATATTAAGAATTTTTATATATCAGAAGACACCTTAAAGAAAGTGAAAAGGCAATTTATAGACTGGGAAAAGATCTTTGTTGCACACACGGTCAGCAAAGGATTAGTGTCAGGGATGCACAGAAACCATATCAACAAATTAATAAGAAAAGCCCCAAATTGGGGCGCCTGGGTGGCTCAGTCGGTTAAATGTCTGACTCTTGATCTCAGCTTGGGTCTTGATCTCAGGGTCGTGAGTTCAAGCCTGTGTTGGGCTCCAGGCTGGGTGTGGAGCCTACTTTAAAAAAAAAAAAAAAGCCCAAACGACCCAGTTTTTAAAAATGGACAAATAATATAATAAGCATTTCACAGAACAGGAAACACTTAAGATCAACAGGAAGAGATGTTCAACGTCGTTAGTGATCGGGAGGTACAAATTAAGACGACAACTAGAATATTTTTAGCACCCATTTGATTGGCAAAAGTTGAAAAGTTTTATAATACCAGGTGTCAGAAAGGAATTGCAGCCACGGGATCTTCAAAATTCCTGACAGAAGTGTGAATTGTTAAACAGTTAAAATTCAACATTCACATACCCTGTAAGGCAGACATTCCACTCCTAGGACTATATCTAAGAGGAGCTCATGCACATGTACAATAAAGGACACGGACCAGACTGTATTATTTACAGTAATAAAAAGGTCTTACATGCCTATCGATGAGAGATTGGATAAACTAGGTCTATAAACACAATGGAATATCAGACAGCAATGTAAAGGATTGAACTATAGTGATACGCGACAATAAGCACGAATCTTAGCAGAAGATGCTATTATATTATTATTGCATGTCACACGATGTCCTTTGTTATTAAATTAGAAATAGCTTTAATAAAAACATGCATAGTTATGCATTCTTATAGATGCAACAACACTACATATAAAGGAAAGCAAAGGAATGAGGATTCAGGATGAGGGCTGCCTGGCATCGGAGATGGTAAGGAGATAGGGTTGCCCAGGGAGCCAAATGCCTGGATACATGTAGATGATCTTCAAGTTCCTAGCTTTCACTTTAGGTAGTAGATTTAGGAGTGCCTATTGTGTTAAAACAGTTACCTAGGCAGCCAGTCAGCAAGCTAGCCAGCTCTGGCTGCTATGTGGAGAATGGGTCGAAGGGGGTAAAAGTAGAAGCAGGGTGACCAACTAAGAGGCTGGTTGATAGTCCGGGGAAGGGTGGTGCTTTGCACCCGATGGTGCTTTGTACCCGGATGGTGGCAGTTGCGATGGAGAGTAATGGACAGGGTCAGAATATATTTGGGAGGTGATAGAGGACTTGCTCTGATGGCTTAGAGGGGGGAGGTAAGGAATATTCCATTATATGAAGCTACCAAAATTTATTTAACAATCAGCTCTTGTCATCTCGATTGTTCACAATATTTTTGGCTCCATAAAAAGGTCTAAAATGAATGTCCTTGTAGCTTAGTCTTCCTATATCTAAATTAATTTCTTAAGTGCAACTTCCAGAGGTGAAATTGTTACACCAAAGCCTATGTACACTTAACACGGCTTATGATACGTATGACCAAATTACCTTCCTGAAGGGTTGTAGTGCTTTAGCTACCATGAGCAGGAAGAGGCCATACCCATCCTTCCTTTTTTTTCTCCACCCAGAGGTCTGTATTCAGAGTGGTCTCACTGGCGGTTGAGGGAATGTGTACCGTCCTAGCAATTTCCCCTGGAATGATTTTTGTGGTTGTTCAGTCTCCCCCTGGCCAGGATCCTTACCACCCAGAGAACGTTTCTCTGCTTCCTTCAGCGGGCACCCTTAGAGCTTTGGATTCCTGCATTGGGTCCTTCCACGGAGCATGTAGTCTAGGATAGGGGATGGCATAAGCTCTTCCTTGGGAAAGGCTCCTTAACACGTGGATCAGAGAGAACTCTTCCCTTCTTTGATGCCTAGAGTCTTCCACTCAGACTCTGCCTACTCCCAACCCTCAAAGAGCCCTGGGGATTTCTAACAAACATGGCAGTTTTTCTGAGTCATTTGGGTAAAGGTTAAGCAGGCATATAAAAGAATTAATCAATTAACTACTCAAGTTCATGTCCCCTCAGAGCATCTGGAGCTGCACTATCCAAATATAGTAGCCACTAGCCACAGGAGGCAATTTAACTTAATTAAAAATAAATAATTTTAATTTCAATTCCTCGGTTACACTAAACATTTCAAGTGCTCAGTAGCACATGTGGCTAATGGCTACCATATTGAACAACATGGATGGGGACCATTTCCATCATCATAGAGAGTTCCGTTGAGCAGCACTGTAGAAGTTGGGTTACTCAGGATATGTTCTCAGGAGTCCTCTTATTTTTTATTTTATTTTATTTATTTGGTGGGGGGGGAGAGAGAGAACAAGCGTGAGCTGGCATAAGAGTGGAGGGGAGGGCCAGAGGGAGAGGGAGAACCAGGCTCCCCGCTGAGCAGGGAGCCCCACTCTGGGCTCGATCCCAGGAACCGGAGACCATGACCTGAGCCGAAGGCAGACACTTAACCCCTTAACTAGGGGTCCCTTTAGATGTGGGATCAGAATGCTCAATGAGGGTAGGTGGCATTTATTGGTATCAGCATGACTTGCTAGATAGATAGATCCTTGCTGATCTGGAAATCAGTTCCTATTATATCTAGGTTCTTTTTACCTTTTCCTCTCTGTCCTTGAGCCAGGGACTCTAGTTCTGTGCCAGTTATGTCTTAAGAACTGCGTGTATGTATATTTTATAAGAGAAATCTGATTGCTAGTTCATGACATTGACTGACCTAGGCCAAAGCCATTTTCCTCCAGCGCCAGGGCCTGGAAGGGAAATCCCAGGGGCAGCGCCTGGCGTGCGGGCAGGCGTGGTTCTGCCTGGGTTTGTAGTGGCTGGAAGGAAGAACATTACAGCGGAGCCAGGGACTCCGAGTTCTTCATTCCTTCCTGTCACCTTGGTTTCTTCTTGCCCAGAATGAGGATGACACTGCTCCTAAGCATTCTCGAGTTGCAAGAAAGGGGTGCTGAAGGGTGATGGAGCCCCAGATTCCGTCTTCTTTCTACCATCCTGGGGGCGTGATTCGTTAGCATCGGCCTATGTCCCTTCCCTGCATATGTCCAGACCCTGCCGTGAGAAGCACTCTTCCCAGTGACCTAAATATAGCCCTGGGAGCCCCAAACACCATATTCTAGTCTTGGCTTGTGCACTGACTCATGGTATGAGTCTATGTAAGTCACTTCCCCTCTCCTCCCAATGGGTCATCAGGGGTGGAGGAAGGATAATGGACCTGAGTCACCTCTCAGAGAGGAGCTAATTAGGGCTCATTGAGGCAAAGAAGTGGCAAGTTGAAAGAGCAACGGAAGGAGTGGGACCCCAGTGGGGCTCTGAGGAGGGGCCTGGCTTTCTCGCTGCCTGGGTGCTCTGCCCGCTCAGACCCAGAAGCTGGGATCTATGGTTAGCCTCCGAAGGGCTGTAAACCTTCGTGAATTATGTACAAGAGTATGTGGGTGTCGGCCTGCATGCATTTTTCCTCGGGAGGGGGGGGCCCATAACGTTCGTCAGATTCTCAAAGAGTTAAGTAACCCCCAAAACGTTCTGAATCACTGCCTGAGGAGGTCTGACTCCTTGGTGCTGAAGAGAGGAGATGCATTCTTGCTTAGGGAGGGGCAGTGGAGGCCTGGAGATCAGATGGTGGCTATGCTCTCAGAACAACCTGTGCGAAAGGGCCCGCCGGCCAAGTACACACTGAGCCCCTACTGACTGCCTCGCACTAGGGCAGGCCCTTGAGGTGGAATCGAAATGTGTTTTGGCCCCCATCCCCTACCCCTGAGGTCTGATCATCCCAGATTTTTGGCCCCAAATGAGGTTGGTGTCTGTGTGGGCACATCCCGAAAGACAAAGGTAGAGTGCCTGTGCCCAAGGAAGGTAAGCTGAGCAAGTCTCCAGGCTGAAAGTCAGAGCCTGACTAAGTTATAGGAAAATGGTCATCTGGGGAGTGCAGCAGAAGGGTCATAAGCTAGGTCTGAGGACACCTGGGTCCGGATCCTGATGTTGACCTTCAACTGCTCTGTGACACTGATTGTTGCTTCGCTTCTCTGCGTTTACTATGCTATCTATAAAATTGGTTTACTTCCCCTGTCCTAAATACTGACAGTGGCTGATATGGAAAATAAAAAAGAATTGAACAAAAAGTAGCATTTGTTACGTTTTCCTTTTTTGAAAGTATAAACGCCCATTGTCGGAAATACTGAAAACCCAGAAACACGTCATGAGAAAAAGAAAAATGATTCACGATTTTACCACGCCGAAATACATCCTCTTGTAAGTCTTGGTAATTTTCCTTCCAAATTATTTTTCCATGCATGTATTTTTTTTTTCTCCTTACTAGATCTTAATGTTATAATTTTACATACTACTTTTTCTCACCTATTATTATAGGGTGATTATTTACCCATGCCATTAATTGTTCTTCAGAAACCTGAATTTTAGGGGCACCTAAGTGGTTTAGCTGGTTAAGTATCTGCTTTCGGCTCAGGTCATGATCTCCAGGTCCTGGGATCTCGAGCCCCACGTCGGGCTCCCTGCTCCACAGGGAATCGGCTTTTCCCTCTCCCTCTGCCTCTGCCCCCTTCTTGCACTCGCTCTCTTTCTCTTAAATAAATAAATAAAATCTTTAAAAAAAAAAAAAAACAAAAAAACCCCGGATTTTAAAGGGTGATGTTCTATCATTTGAAAGAACCAAACTTTATTTAACAAATACCCAAGTGTAGGCCATTCCAAATATTTCCTTATTATAAATAAATGCTTTGTTGAACTACTTTGTATGTAAATCTTAGTATTCATTTCTTTCCTTATAATAAATTCTTAGAATTGAGGTTTTAGGGCCAAAGTGTAAAGCTGATATAGTTAAACACACACACATGCAAGGCATTGATGGGAATGATGGTGAATTCATGTGGACTTAATATCCTTATATACCTATTGCAATTGAGGAATTTCTGGGTGTGTGAGGTAGATCTCTCCATGACCCTGGTGGGGATCTAGAAGTGGGGATAGAATTTTACCATAGAATTAGTGCCTCCTTCTCTCTCATAGAATTGTCTAATGCCAGGAAAACAAATTACTGATGATAAGAAAGTTTTCAGTATGAGAGGGCAGGGAGTTTAGGTCACATATCATTAAAAAAAAAAACAACAAAAAACAAACAGGGGCGCCTGGGTGGCTCAGTCGTTAGGCGTCTGCCTTTGGCTCAGGTCATGATCCCAGAGTCCTGGGATCGAGCCCCGCATCGGGCTCTCTGCTCAGCCGGAAGTCTGCTTCTCCCTCTGCCACTCCCCCTGCTTGTGTTCCCTCTCTCGCTGTGTCTCTCTCTGTCAAATAATAAATAAAATCTTTAAAAAAAAACCCAAAAACCAACAAACACACCTACGCGTTAGAAACTCTGGGGTCCAGTCAGTACCCCAATAACTTGTTAATAACCTGAGCAGGTCACGTTATTTCCCAGGCTTGGGGAGATGAATCCTTAACCTGTGTGACATGAGGGAATGCTGGGGACATGTAACGAAAAGTGGGTACGTGCGAACTCGCTGAACCACACGTGGAAAAGGTTGTTCTTCTGCCTTTCTTAACGCGAGATCGAGGGCTGACAGGAGACACACAGGCGATGAAGGCAAGTTATCTGAGGGACCGAGGAGGACGTGAGGCGAGGGAGCCTCACGAGGAGTGTCCCAGAGCTCTGCATGGAAAAGCGTTCGAAGGAAGCAGCCCCGGGCTGGGCCAGGCCTTTCAGCTGGGCCTGGCACGGGATCCACTCTGTCCTGGGGACCATTCCCGGACTGAGACACAGATGCCTCCCACGAAGCTGAGACCTCGTCTTCTGACACTGGCTACCTTGGGATTCAACTCTCTGGAAGGCAGCTTTAGTGGCTCGTCTGGTCAAACTCACAGCCACCTTCTCTTTCAGATCTTAAGATAGGCTGGCTGCTGCCCTGTGGGAATGGGGGAGAGGAAAGGAGGAGGCCACTCTGACCCATCTGCTTACCTTCAGCACAGAGACTGTGAGAATCGTGACAGAACATCTTGCCTCAAATGGATCCTGCCTGTCCACAGGAATGTGCACCCCTCCCCAGCCCGCGGCAGCCAGAGACCTCGTGTCGTAAACAGAGGCTGTGGTACGGAGCAGCTGGGCCAAGTTAATCCCCCAGACGTCAGAGCTCGGCCTGGCAGAGATGGGAGCGGGGCTGATAAGGGCTCCTGGAGGGAAGTGCGAGAGCAGAGGCGTGGCGCCCAGGCTGATGTGTACCCCTGTGAAGGCAGTTTCCGACCGAGGCAGATGATAAAAGCCCACCCAGGGACAAGACCCCTTCTCAGCCTATTTAGAGTCCCGTGCCAAGGGGCTGGTCCTCAGAGTCTGTGCCCCAGCTCACTACACCGGGGGGAAAACAAGGCACCTTGCAGGGAATGGGAGGAGGATAGTATGAAACCCAAAAAGAAATGATATTGGCATTTACTGAGCCCGCCCTGAACCAAGGGGACACGTAGGTCTATGCCGATGCATCCCAACTCCCAGAGAACTTGAACCTGGCCGTGCGGTCCTGAGGGGCGCTCTGCTGGTCCCCTTGCAGCAATCTTGTTCTAGGTGACTATGACTAGAAGACAAGCAGTTGGGGAGCACTGTGAGCCGCTGGAAACGGGCTGGGTCATGTGATGCAGGCTGGGGGCGCTCTAGGAGTTCCGAAAAGGCAGAGATCAGGGTGGGCTGAAGCCATTAGGACAGGCTTCACGGAGAACGGGCCCCAGGGCCACCGCGAAGAGGGAGGGAGGAGGCAAGGAGGGCCTTTAGTGGGGATGGGAACCAGCGGGACAGCAGTGAGGGGTCCCGGGTACCCAGGAGCAGGGAGGCTGGGGGTAGAGGGGGGGTGGGAGGGCGGGGAGGCAGCCAGATTGTAGGCTGCTTTGAATTCCAGGCAGAGGAGTTTCAGCTTGATTCTGCAGCAAATAGAGAGTAGAAAGAAGCGCTAGTGTGAGGAAATGTGGGAAGCTATGCCTCGCTGATTACTCCCACTGCATTAATTCCTTTTTGCCCTCAGTGAGGCCTGCTAAGCCCCTCGGAGGCCTCTTCCGAGAACTGAGCTGTACAGCTCCCTTATGCTCTGTGGCTGCCTCAGCCTTGGGGGAGCTGCAGACCCTTCCTTCTCCAGTCGTGCCTCCGGACACTGCTCTGGTCCTCATTTTTCTCCATACTATTGTCTCCTCCATACTGGTGGCCTGGGGCTTGTCAGCACGGGGGGCAGAGGATAGGACAGACATATTGGGGACTTGCTTTGGGCCAGGCTGGGGCACAGACCTGTAGGACCCAGCCTCTGTCGTCGGAGCTCACAGTTTGGTGGCACCAGATAAAAGTACCACGTGGAGAGCGTGATAGGCAGCTACCTGCCTCCAACGCTAACCAGAGTTTTCCTCCCAGCATGCTGGAACCATGGAGCCCTCGATGGAGTCCTGGGAGTTCTGAGACCTGTCCCATGACGAATTCCTTACTTCTGAGGGACCTGGACTAGAACCAGACTTCAGCCTGGCTCTACACAGCCGTCTGGGCTCTCTGGGTTAGCACCCCTGTGTTGAGGGAAGGGGGGAGGGGGCAGTGGCGTGACTGACACTGTCCAGCGTGGTAGTGAAGGTTCTCGAAGAGTCCCACTTGAGGGCGATCCAGAGCAGTGAGGGAAATGGCTGCTGGGAAGACTGGCGCTCTCCCCCACGGCCGTGTCGGCTGGGTGAGCTACACTTTCCGGCCTGCAGACTCTATAGCCCTGGGTTTGGGAAGAGGGGTTCGAGCCCCCTCTGGGAGCAGGGATGGCCACGGGGCCATGGCCCAGGCCGAGATAAGCAGGCCTGTCAGGCTGGGGCTGGGCATGAGCCGCGGCCGCAGCTCTCTCTCTGCGGGGCCCGAAAGCACGTGCAGCGAGCCCAGCCTGAATCCTGCTGGCTCCCTTCTGGGCCCTCAGTTTTGGACCAGTCCCACCACAGGAAGCCCTTTGTGGGGAGCTGCCGCCACCATTGATGCTTCTGCCAACTCCTCAGAGCCACGGCTGCACCCCAGGAGCTACGGCTTGGCGGCTCCATCCCTCCCCAGCCCCCTCGGAGAAGCATCTACAGAAAACTCTCTTCTGCACCCCCGGCTGCTCACGGGGGGTAATCAAGTTGAGAGTTGCATAGATTTCAGCCATTTGGGAAAGGCAAGTAGGAGGGAGATTCCCCAGGGAAAAGGAGCCACCTGGCGAGCCCAGAAAGTCTGGGGAGAGGAGTGCTAGGAGGAGGAGACAGGGAAAGAAACTGGGAGGCAAATTCTGTATGGAAGCCAAGGGCCTGTGGAGGCTGGTCTCAGTGTTTACCTAGAGTCCTTCTAGTCTGAAGAGATGGTTTTTCTCCCCACAGTGACCCCAACCTTTCAAAACCATTCTTTCACCACAGAGCCCTTTGGAGTTGGGGGTGCTGAATGGCAGCCAGAGAACTTGACTTCTCTTGGAAGATGGACGGTCTTCCTGCTCCTCACCCTTCAAGGCTCTCTGCCTAGGAATAGTGGCCTTGGGAGTAGAGTGGCTGGCCCAGAGGGACCATACTGCCCCCTGCCTTGTTCTGGGAGTGGAGCTCCTTTGCCTCTTCTTTCCTGTGGGTCTGAGGGTCTAAGGGTCTACATCCAAGAGGTTCTCTTTATCTTGGAGGCAGCCTTGGAAGGAGCACAGCAAGGCAGAAGGAAGATAGAATAGGGGCCCCTGGGTGGCTCAGGTGGTTAGGCATCCAACTCTTGATCCTGACTCCGGTCTCAATCTCAGGGATGTGAGTTTGAGCCCCAAATGGGGTTCCATGCTGGCATGGGGCCTACTTAATTTTTTTTTTAAAAAAGGAAGGTTGAATATTTGCGGGGATACAGTGAACATGCTGTGAGTTAGAGAAAGCCCCAATTGCTGGGGCTGAATGAATGTCTTTGGGACAACTGTTTGACGCTATCTGAAGCCAGGTCCCCACCTCGAGTCAGGGGAGAGCTAGGCTGCCTCACCTGAGTGTCCCTTGACCCCTCCAGTGGCTGGGTTCTTCCTAGTGTGGGGAGAGTTCAGGGGCTACCGTGACCAAACCCACCCGCCTCCAGATGTTCAGGGAGCGAGAGGAAGGGAGAGACAGTGATAAGCAAAAAATGGCCCAGGAGGTGGCTATGTGGAAGTGCTGCCCTGGAATACGATGGGCCTTAGGATTTTGTTTTGTCCTGACTTTCCTAAGCTTTGTAGTTTTCCATAAAGTATTCTCACAGATAATCTCTTATGTTAGTTATATAATATGGTATTACAAAATTACCTCGAGGGGGGCCTGGGTGGCTCAGTCGGTTAAGCGTCTGCCTTTGGCTTGGGTCATGATCTCAGGGTCCTGGGATCGAGCCCCACATCGGGCTCCCTGCTCAGCAGGGAACCTACTTCGCCCTCTCCTGCCCCCTCCCGCTTATGCTCTCTCTCTCTCTCTCTCTCTCGCTCACTCTCTCTCTCAAATAAATAAATAAAATCTTAAAAAAAAAAAAAAAAAGCTACCTTAAAACCTAGTGGTCCCAAATAGCAAAAAACACTTGTTATCTGGCAGTTTCTGTGAGAATCCAGATACAAGTAGTCTGGGTGACTTGTGGCTTCCGGGCGGGGGCAGCACAGTGGGCGTCCAGCACCACAAGCATCTCCAGGTCCAAGTGGGGCTGAAGGGTCTGCTTCGCAGCTCGTTCACGCGTCGTCGGGAGGCTTCGGGAGATGTGCTTCCAGGCTCACCCAGTGAGACTGTCCGCAGGGCTCCCTTACACCACGGCAGCTAGCTTTCTCTAGGACAAGAAGGAAGCCTGGTCTGTTTATACCCTAATCTCAGACCTGACATCCCATCACTTGCCATTTTCTGTTTGTTAGCAGTGAGTCTCTAAGTCCAATGCACACCTACGGGGAGAAGATTACAGAGTGTGAATGCCAAGAGGCGGGGATTATTGGGGATATTTTATTTTTTAATTTTTTTAAAAAGGTTTTTATTTATTTATTAGAGAGAGAGTGAGCGAGAGAGGGAGAGCGAGCGAGCACAAGCAGGGGGAGGAGCAGAGGGAGAGGGAGAAGCAGACTCCCTGCTGAGCAGCGAGACCTATGCGAGGGCTCGATCCTGGGACTCCAGAATCATGACCGGAGCCCAAGGCGGACACTTAACTGACTGAGCCACCCAGGCGCCTACTGGGGACATTTTAGAGGCTGACTGCCACACCTCTCATGTCATCCCCACGACACCTCTGCACTAGGTAGGGAGAAACGGTCCATGGATGAGGAGGAAAGGAGCTTGGGAGGGGAGGGTCTCTGCCCAGGACCACAGAGGTACTACATGGTAGATCAGAATTGGACCTTAACCTTGGTGTCCATCTGACTTCCCATTTAGTAGTCTGACCGGGATGACTTGCTGCCTGTCAGTCCCATCACCTATGGGTATTCCTGCTTGGGAATGGGGGCGGGCTTGAGTCGACCGAGCTTTTGGGTCTTTGATACTGTGCGACTTGCTGCTCGATGCTTCCTGGCCATTTCCAGAGTGTCAGGAACATGACTCATAATCATTTCCTTCAACAACAAGCACAATTTCTACTATACGCCTTTTTATTTTTTTAAGTAAACCCTTTATTTTAGAAGTTTTAGCTTCACAGAAAAATTGTGAAGATGGTCCAGAGGGCCCCGCGTATCCCAAACCAGTTTAAGATGTTAGTTTTAACATCTTACGTTGGTTGCAATCAATGAATCAGTATTGACGCGTTATTCACCAAAGTCCATCCCTCGTTCATATTTTCTTATTACTCCTTTGCAGTTGAGCCAGGCCCTGGGCTAGACATTGCTGCAATGAATTCTTAGATCAGTCCTGTAAGGTTGGCACTATCATTATCTCTATGTTGCCGAAGAGGGGAGCGAGGCACAAAGAGATTAAGTCACTCGGCAAGATCACAGAGCTGCGTGCAGAAGCCGAGGGAGCATTTGAACTGCGTTCTCTCTCCCTCCCATGTAGTGCTCTTAACCCTTTGTACTTCTCTTTCTCCCTCTCATTCTCTGACTCCTGCTCCTACAAAAGGAATTGTACACATAAGCACTAACATCTGGCTCTACCCTTAGGGCCTAAGCTCCCCGGGAGAGATAAGAAGATGCCAGGAGACTGACAGTCTTGTAATGACCTCCTTCAGCCTCAGCCTTCTCATCTGTGGAATGATAGGATTAGATTAATGAGCCTGGATCTCCTCTGCCTCTGACTTTCTGCAACCTTGTCAGTCTGTCCCAGAGCCTTTGTCCAGGGGATCTGGGGGCTTCCAGTGGGGAAACTGGGGAGGAAATGAGCCCAAGCTGCTTCCCCAGGCACCGAGTGTCACTGGCATCTGGGGAATGAGCCTGAAGGTTAGTGGGATGAATTCGCCTTCGAGTAGAATCGATCACTTGGCTGCCCTACAAGGGAAGATCCCAATGCTTACATTTGGGCTTACTGCCCTCCCCGTTCCGAGAGCCTTCCTGGCTAAGGCTTCTAGGAAAGCCACTCTGGGCAGTATTTTTTTCTGAAATATCAAAGAAACCCACTCTTTGAGGAGCATAAACTCTACACAAAGAATTCACATATTCAGAGGCACCTGGGTGGCTTAGTCGGTTAAGTGTCTGCCTTTGGCTCAGGTCATAATCCCAGGGTCCTGGGATCGAGCCCCCCACTGGGCTCCCTGCTCACGAGGAGTCTGCTTCTCCCTCTCCCTCTGCTACTCCCCCTGCTTGTTCTCCCCTGACTCCATCAAATAAATAAAATGTTTTTTAAAAAAGAATTCAGGTATTCATAAAAAGGGTGACGTGTCAAGATCCCAGAGGCAGCCAGAGGGGTGAAGAACATGGACTTGAAAGTCCTGTGGACCCGGCCTACCTCTCACAAGCTGGTGACCTTGGACACGTCTCTCAACCTATGTGTCTGTTTCCACATGTGTAATGTAAGGGGAATATAAGGATAGCTACCTCAGGGAGTAGTTTTTCAGATTAAATGTAATTTATGCAAAATGCTTATTAGTTAAATCCATAATAAATACTTAATAAACGGCAA
The DNA here is from genome assembly GCA_028534135.1 of Potos flavus. Taxonomy (NCBI): domain Eukaryota; kingdom Metazoa; phylum Chordata; class Mammalia; order Carnivora; family Procyonidae; genus Potos; species Potos flavus. Next base: position 26,102,246 of record CM052895.1, read on the forward strand.
TTATTAGTTCGAATAGATCTATTTTACTTGCAGCTCCAAAAATTATTCTTTTTTGACTCGGAGGTCTGGTGCCCGTTTGGAGTTCCAAGGAGTTAGAAAGAACCAATTGCTGAGACGCCCTCCAGCCCTGGGATGTGGAGGGCTTTACTCGAATGTACTGGGGTGGAGGTGGGGGCGAGGATCCACCGAGCCCCACTGACTGTTTCCTTCTCCACCAGCCGCGAAGGAAGCCTCCCAGCCCCGTCGTGACCACTCCAGCCAACCTGCCTTGATGCCGCCTGAAATTCCCCAGATGGCCCTTGGGCTCTGGAGGGCCACCCTCCCCTGTGTAACGAGGTGGCCAGGACTGTCCACAGGGTTTCTCCTGCAGTGTACCTCCCAGACCTGGCACCTGGCTCTGCGTCAGCCTCTCTGACGTGGCTCGAGGGCTATATACTAGCCTGGGGTCCTCGAGCTCATGCCCAGGAGGGGTAGCAGCCAGCAGGCACCGTGAGAGCAGAAGCGGGGCGAGGGTGGAAGCTGGGCCCAGCTGGGCCACACGGCAGGGTCGGCTCCTCTAGCGGGAGGCTCCCAGCTGTGCCTCTCAGGCCCTGGGAGCTAGCGGAATAGGGACAGAGGGACCCCACTGTGAGTTCTTGCAGAGCTGGGAAAGGTGGTTAGACCAGCTCTTTTTTCTTTTCCTTCTTCTTCCTTTTTACCAGAAGGGAGAGCATCAGAGAGGCTGGACCTGATTTTGGTTCCAAGTTCAAGGCTGCTCGGGTTAGCATTGGCTGAGTGATTGCAAGAGATTTAAGGAGGAAGAGGTACAGGGATGTTCCTAAGTTACTGAGGGGGGCCTACACATTCACACACATGTAGTGCATATGATAAATAGACGTCCGGGACACACACACACACACACACACACGAGGCACTTGTGTAGCCGCATTTTCCAGAAACCTCTTTTCCAGAGACAGGTTGGCCGCCAGCCCCCATAGGAGGCCCTCGGCCCACATACAGACCAGGAAATGGGTTTTCCACATCTAGGGAACATTTATGGCATCGAAGGAGTCATTCTCTGGGTCTGTCCCCCTCTGGGTTTAGGGCGGAAGTGACTGGGACCTGTGAGCTGGCCACAGAGGCCCTCTAAGGGCAGGAGCCCCTGGCCCGGTCCCATCTCAGCTGCTGTCCCCAGGCTGAGTGCTGAGAAGTAGTGCTGAGGAGTAGGCCACTTCTGAGGCCGCTAGCCCGTGTGGAGAAGGGGTGGGGGATGACAACAGCTGAGGCAGAGGACAAGTTCAGGGTTTTAAATGTTTAATAATTTAGACCTTGACTGGCAGAAAAAAACTACTGGTAAATTATTCTATTAAAAATATGTAATTTGGACCCTAGTTGAAAGTGTGATTGTCCTGCTTCTGCCCCCAGCCCTCAGGGACCCTGCCCCTTACTCTTTTATGGTCTAGATGGCCGCTCACAACCCTCAGATCCTTGTGCTACCAACTGAACCCAGATCCCCCTCTTGGCTGGCCCAGGGCCTTCTCCCCTTCACCCATTTGGTTGAAACGTTTTGGAGTACCCCGTTGTCTTCCATGGCCGATTTCATCCCCAGTTTGCCAGGGACAGAGATACCCCCCTTGGGGATGGGGGAGGAGAAGAAAAAAGGGGGCAAGCTCGAATCCTTTTTGCATCATAACCTCTTGTAGCAGTTTTCTCAGTGAGGAGGGGAACCCGAGTGAGGAATTGGGATGAAACTTTTTGGGGCAAGGGCATATATTTCTAAAGCCACGGGATCATTTCTCCTTCGTGAAAACTTTTTATCCCCCAGATCAAACAGGGCCAGGAAGGGCTGTATGTCTAGGAAATGCCATTTCCTAATTTTTCTTTTCCTTTTTTTTTTTATTTAAAAATTTAATTTAAAAATTACACAAGAGGGGTACCTGGGTGGCTCAGTCGGTTAAGTGTCCAACTCTTGATCTCGGCTCAGGTCTTAATCTCATGGTTGAGAGTTTGAGCCCCATGTTGTCCCAGCATATAGCCTACTTTAAAAAAAATTTATTTTAATTTAAAAATAAAATAAAATAAAAAATAAAAGTTACACAAGTGCCTAATTGAGATAAGTTAGGAAGTATGAATGATGAAACAGAAAAAAAAAAACCCAGAACATTCATCATCTGACCACCCAGCAGTGAAACTGGAAACGTTTTGGAGTAAATTCCTCCAGACCTTTTGCTGTATATTAAAGACTGTTTTTAAAATGGGACAATACTATACCTACTGTCTCATAACCTGTCCCTTTTTTCATTTAAAAGTATATAGGAACATCTTTCCTTGCCAACAGCCGTATTTTCATGCCATCATTTAAAAAAGTTGCATAGTATGTCGTTGTATAGATACAACTATAATTTATTTTATCAATTATTTATTAGAAATTTAGTTTTTAATTTTTTTGTCATTCTAGTGCTTCTGGATTTTTTTTTTTTTTTTTTTTTTTTGCATATTCTTACTTCCTCAGGATGAATTCACAGATGAAACTGTAGGGACTAAAGATATACACCTTTTAAGGCTTGTGATGCCCATGGCTAAATTACAAATCAGAAAAATTGTACCAGTTTATGCTTCACCACCCATGTTGGTCTGTTTGTGCAAACCTTATTAGTGTTCTTTTTTAACCTTTAATATCTGATATGCAAAATGTTATTTCATTTTAATTTGCTTTGATTACCATTTAGACTGAACACTTTAACTTGTTTATTAACATTCTGTATTTATGTCTTTGTGCATTTTTCTCTTGAGGTATTTATCTTTTTTTACTGTTTTACAAGTTTCTTCTTCTAGCAAGGGTATTAACCTATTTTGTTTGATAAACGTTACATACAGCAGTTTTTCCAGGTCGTCATTTGTGTTTGGCTTTGTGACATTTTTTGACATGAAGATTTATATTTTTTTAAAGTGGTAAACATCTTAATATTTATTTGGGGGCTGCCTTTTGATCTATGCTTTAAAAGACTTTTCTACTTCTGTTATACATAAACATCCACCTAAATGTTCTAGTATTTTGTTTAACATTTAAATCTTTTAACTATCCGCAATTTATTTTAGTGTTGTAAGAATGGTATTTTAAGAATCTTAATTTTTTATCCGAGCACCTTATTGGACAATTCTTTTCTCTCTTAATATGAAATTTCATTTACATTCTATATGTATTTATAATGACATTTTAAAGATTTTATTTATTTGAGAGAGAAAGAGAGAGAGAGAGAGAATACACAGGGGGAGGGGCAGGGAGAAGGAGAGAGAGAATCTTGAGCGTACTTTGCAATGAGCTCGGAGCCCAACATGGAGTCCGATCTCACGACCCTGAGATCATGACCTGAGCCGAAGGCAGACGCTTAATGACTGAGCCACCCTGGCGCCCTTTATAGTACATTTTAATATCTGACAGTGCAAGTGCCCTTTTAAATTTTTCCTGGCTTTTCTCAAACAATTATTCTTCCGGATGAGTTTGAGAATCAATTATGCCCTTGGGATTTTGATTGGAATGGGGTTAGAGATTAACTTGGGAAGTTTTACATCGTAGAGCACTACAGTTTTCTATCAATTTATGTCTTTCTGTTTGTTTGTTTCCTTTAGCAGAGTTAGAGCCTGGTTTCCTGTTGGTAGATCCTATACATTTCTTACTGACTTTATTCCTATCATTTTATATTTTTACTGACATTGTTCGTGGAATGATTTTTTTCATCCTCTTTTCCAAGTGTACTTTGCTTATGTATACTGGGATTCTTGATTTTGATACATTGATTTTGTAACTGGAAGGGAAACATGCTGTCTTCCGGTTTTTCCTTTGGCGGGTTTGTGCCAAAGGCGTGTTTGACCTAATTTAAGGCTATTTAATTTCCTTCTGGATCTGGGCCATCGCTCCTCCCTGTCGTTCCCCGCAGTTGCAGCACAGAGTTTGGGGAAGGAATGGCCGGCACAGTTGGCTCCTTGTCAGCTGCCTCCCGAGGACGGGCGTGTTGGGAAACAGATGCCCATCGCATTCTTTCCCTACTCCGGCCCGGCCATTTGGGCTTAACCATCTAGCGAAAAATAGGTGCGCGCATCCAAGCTGCGGCAGGCGGAGAGACCCGGGAGGAGGTAGTATTTAGATTACATTTGGTGCCAACCCTGGGAGCTCTCAGGAAACACTTCGGGGCCTGTAAATGCCATACGCTTGGCATCTGGGGGAGCTGAAGGCATCTGAGGTGGATTTGACTGTGACTCAAAGGCAGGGGCGGACCGGCTTCTTTTCTCATCATGTCGGAGAAGCTGGGGTCAGGCCGATTGAATGGACTCCAGGATTGAGCCGGCGCAGCTGTGTGCTCCCTCTAAGGAGGAGGGAGACTCGCCGACGTTCAAGAGGCAAGGCGAGAAAGGAAAACTGGCTGTCCTCATTTTTACATCTGAAGCAAACAAAGCCGAAAGATTTTGCGGAGAGTGTTAAGGAATCCCTTCAGGTTTTACACATTCTACTCTGGTTATGTGTAAAGACTGACAACGCCGTTTCTCTCTGTACCATTTGGGGTTATTTCCCAGTGATGAACCCCCTTTCAGCCCTCTTACCTTTGCACCCACATTCCTCCCCCTGCCCCCCCACCACTCCCTCTCTTCCTTGCTCTCTGGTCTTTCCTGCATTGGCTGATGCCAGAGGAGATGACCTCAGAGGTAGCCTAGAGAAGGTAAGCCGGCAGCGGGGCACCGGGGCTGGAATGGTTAGGGAAAGATGTGCAGGGATTTGGGGAGGGGAGCATGGACATGGGTGGCTGGAGTGGGGAATGGAACTTAGAACCCTGATTTGGGGCAGGGGCCCAGTAAGGCTTGCCTGCATTTTCTGGTGCCTGGCTCTGAGCGTCCCTCTAGTGGGAGGTGAGGACATTGCTCTGGTCCTGGTGGCCCTATAAAGGCCATCTCCTTATGATATGGAGTTTTATCAACCTGGCCTTAAAGGTCCAGTCATGTGCCCAGACCTATTCAGGGCCCAAACCAGGTCATTTTCTCTATTCCCTTTCGTTTTACCACCAGAATCCACTGGAAATCCATGTTGTTCTCCCTGTCTTCCAAAAAAGGAAACACCACAGCCTTGGTTGGTATTTTACTCCAGTGTTTTGAACCATCTTGTTCCCAGAATGTGCTATATCACAGCTAGCCTAGTCTTCTTACAAAATAAAACCATCATCCTGTGGCATGACTTAGACAATGTGGAGAACAGACACCTTTTTTTTTTTTTTTTTTTGTAGAACCCTTTAGGGACTTGAAAGACTAAGTTTGCCTTTGAACTTTTGCCAGCACAATTAAGTAAAAATCATATTTGTGAAGTGACGGGAATACTGCCTGGCGCCGAGTAAAATCACATTGGTTGTTTTTATTTATTGCCATTATTTATGCTATTATTCTTAGATCATGATACGGCACCCAGTTTTCGATATTACTTAAGTTTGTATGTCGACCGGAGGTAGAGAATTGTTCCAATAAGGATAGAAAGGAAACGTATTTCCCTCGCCCTTCCTTTCTGAAAGGCAAAGGTAGTCTAAGCCAAAGGCTATCATACATTATTCGGGGTGGGCCTCGAGGATCACCAGCCCTCTAAAGTCTAAAATCTCTGAGGGCAAATGTTACGTCTGACATTTGCAACTCCTTTACCTAGCAGAGGGCTGATTAAGGAAATGTTTATAAAGAAAGGTGGGGGGGGGGGGGAGGATAAGCCGTTGTGACATCTCAGCTTTGGAAAGGACAGTATGATTTCTGTACAGAAAATGGCCCATCTGGCTTCTCTGCCAACTAGTGATTCTGCCTTGCTTGAATGCACCTACTGCCTGAAAGCTCCCTCTTTTTGAACGCTGCTGAGGGGGGGAGGATCACCTCTAATTAGTACGAATATTCCTTCCATTGAGATAGAATCTGCTTCCCCTTAACTTTTACCTGTTCTTCTCGTGTCTGTCTGTTGAACTATGGGAATACATTTAGTCCTTCTTCCAGGTAGTAGTCCTACAGATATTTGAAGGTATCTCTCATTCCTTACTTCCGGCCAAATCTAGAACTTGCTTCAGCAAAGCTGTAGGAAACTCTGGGTCCGTTATAATGGGTTATGAAAAGAAGCCAAGCAAGTTGGCCCTAATCTTGGAGGTTCAGTGAGAATGGTCCTTTCTGACCACTGCCTTAGGGCTGGGGTCTGCTCCCTGGGTCAGAAGACCATGACATGACCTCTGAGCTTCTGTTCCAGCACCTTCCCCTCCTTCTACCTCAGGTCAGCCCAGCAGCATGTGTGAATCATTCACCATAGCCTTAGGGCCATACAGCTTCATGGTCAAGGGTGCAGGCTTTGAAGCCAGATTACCTGGATGGGTGGTATTGTTAGTTAACCTCTCTGTCTCTGTCTCTGTCTCTCTCTCTCTCTGTCTCTCTCTCTGTCTCTGTCTCTCTGTCTGTCTCTCTCTCTCTCTCGTTTGAGCGCTCTCATTTGCAATGTGGGGTTAATGCTCCCTACCTCACCGGGGCTTCAGGGACTTACTTTGTGTAAAGCACTGAGCACAGTGCTTTGCATCTGGTAAGCACTCAGGAAACATTAGCCAGTTCTATTATTATTACAACTGGAGCCGTCCTGCCGTAAAGAGAATTTTGGGTAAACTTCTACATTAGCCTCGCCCAGAATCCTCTGTGCTTACTGGTGTCTTTGTCACTCACCAGAGTTCGAGTTTCCCTTGAGGAAAGGACATTTCTCATTCATTTTTGTTGCCACAGTGCCTGGCATACATCAGGTACTGGAGGAACATTTGACAAATAAAAAGCCCTGGGTTTGTGTTTAGACTCAGGCTCTTACCAGCTGTGATACTTTGGACAAGTCATTTAACTCCTTGGAGCTGGAACATTTCCTTGTGCGATGTGGAAATCCTACATACCTCCCTGGGTTTTAGAAAGGTTAAGGGAGATAACAGATGTAAAAGTCTTTGTTAAAGAGGAAAGTCCGGGGGGGCGGGGGGGACCTTACTCAGGTTAGGTTAATAGAGCTTAGCTCCCTGGGGGCCGGGATCGAGTCTTGTCATTTACTTCCTTTGCAATCTCCACAATGCCTTACAGAGAGTAAGCCGTTCTAAGTACTGGGCTGGCTGCACAGATAAATGGGTGCTTGGATGGGTGAAGGAACTGAATTGAATGTTGAGGCTATACCATTGTATGCTTTAATCTTTCATGTAAATGAGCTCTGTTTCACCCTCAGATGACTGTGAATCTTTAAGAACCAGGGTCATGCCCTCGATGGCTACATCCTTCATATTCTGGCCTCTGACAGCAGGTGGCCGAGGGACTGAGTGAGTCCGGGTACTCAGCAGTCGGGGCTGATACTATGTGTGTGTGTGTGTGTGTGTGTGTGTGTGTGTGTGTGTGTGTGTGTGGCTGAGTGAGTCCGGGTACTCAGCAGTCAGGGCTGATTGTGTGTGTGTGTGTGTGTGTGTGTGTGTGTGTGTGTGAGAGCTCCAGATCCTCCGCCCCTGCTTTCCACCAGGTGGCAGGGCACTACCTGTCGGAACCTTGTCTCCAGCACCTTCCTCCTCTCTCCACCAGGTGGCGGGGCAAGGCTTTGTATCCCGTCTTGCACTGCCTTCTGGAAGGGGGCCCCCTCCTCCCTGGCAAAGCCGACAGGGAAAACCTAACAGGGCCTAGGGTGCTCCTGGAGGTCTCCTGCTTGCCCCCCCCCCCCCCCGCCCATCTAGGGCCAGCCGATGCCTCTGCTGCCCCATGGGGCGATGGAGCAGGCTCGTGGTGGCCTTGCTCACCAGAGCGGTGTCTAGAATACGGGCCGGTGGGAGCAGGCCCTCACTGCAGGTTGTCTGAACGGAGATCTCCTGGTGTGGATGGGCAACTGCTGCTCCAGCTCAGAAGTCCCCCTCCTTCCTTTCCAGCCTTCCTTAACCCCTTTCCAAATCCCTGCAGGTCTTGGAGGGCAAGCTGCTGCTGTCTTCTTGGGCCCTCCCTCCTCGGGGCTGATTTACCAGATTCCTGACTTCGCGCGACTCGGATAAAGGCCGGTCCTGCGGCAGGCTTGCAGGATGGGACATAAGACAAGTTCTCCTGGGCTCTTGCCTGGGGAGGATGTTCAAATCCTGGGCTGCCTCTAAACTCTTGGGGCTCCAAGTCCCAGCTGCCCCCCTCGTCCAGCCCTCAGCTCAGGGCCCAGACGCACCAAGTCCATTTCTTTGGATATTCTGTCAGTGACTTGCTCCTAACCTAACTTTTTCCTGGGCAGTCTGACAGACATAATCCTGGGCCTGACCTTGGCATTCCATCCAGGCATTCCCTCAGAGAGGGAGCGGTCAGAAGGGGTTGTCAGTGCCTATTAGGAAGGCAGAGGTATTTCACTCAGTGGTCTTGGGGGTCAACACAGCCTCCTCCCCACTGGATCGAAGCACCGCAAGGACACGAGGGACCGTGGGGTCCTATTCTCTAGTTGAGAACTAGAGGTTCCATTAACTTTGGGGACCCCCCTGATCCAAGGGTCTGGGTCCAGCCTCCTTTGTCCTTTGGTCCTGTCCACAAACGCCTGCTCCTGGAGAGCTGGTAGGCACTCCCGGGTCGTACACGCGACGATGTTTGTGCCTGAGAGAAAGGGCATGTTTATGGCAGCGTCTGGAAACATGAGATCGTGAGTGCATGTGCTCATGACTGTGTGTGTCTCAGCCTCAAGGGGATTTCTGTCCCTTGAGGCTCCGAGTGCCTCTGTGAATAAGAGCAGGCTGGGATGTGTGTTTATGACCGTCTGGTGTGGGCACCCACATGTGTGCGTGTCTTTGTTCTGCGGAGCTAACCACACGTTCTCTCTGGAGCTGCTTCTCCAGGCCGGGAAGGGGGACACGGCACAGTCCCCAAAGAGGAGGGTACACAGGGCAGGGCAGTGTGGGGGATATGCCTTTCCTCCATCTGCTTTCCGTCCCATCCTTCCCGGCTCTCTCACCCTCGTCTTGGCCTGAGGTAGAGGGGGGGGAAGAGAAGACCCTAAAAAGGCTTTGTGACCGATATTCTTGCCAAATTTGGGGGCCAGGCATGGCTGGGCTCGTCTGAGAGTCAGAGAAGTGAGAGACTGGGCAGCAGAGAGAGAGAGAGATTACAGTTCCTGGAACAGAGCTCCCTTTTTTTTTTTCCTTGTTCTTTTTTCCTGGCTTGGAAATAATAGGTCTTCAATCTGAGATTAGGAGAAAAGGAAACAACCAGAAAAGGAATCAGTTGGAACCAAGATGAGCTGCTGGATGCGGACCACGCCCCCCACAACCCCTCCCCCCTTCCCCCACGTTGTGCTCAAGTGTTCTTCCCCAGATGTGGTTCTGCGTGCCGGGGTGGGCGGTGGAGGAGCAGGGAGCGGCACAGGTGACATTCGACTGCCCAGTCCCCACCGGGCCGGGGAGAGCCAGGACGGCCGGCCAGATCAGGGGGTGGGCTCTGGACCCAGGCAGACCTGCGGCTTAGCAGCCAGAATTCACCTCTGTGAGTCTAGGCTTCCTCTTCTGTGCCCTACAGGTGGGTTGTGAGGACCCGACGAGAACGCACACACAGGGCTCGGATGGCGCCCAGCACATTGTAAGCATCAGTGGTGCAAATACAGACAGGGCTTGGCTCTTCCCATAGATCAGGAGTGCAGGCGTGAAGCTGAGGATGACTGTCGGCGACACAGATCGTAACGGTCTGCAGAAGCAGCCATCTGTACCAAAAGATGCCAGCAGAGATGCCAACCAGGCTGGGACGAGGATGGGTTTACTCACAGGGGCCGGTGCCTGTACTTTATGTGTAGATGCGGGTCCATGTTTGTGCAAGGCTCTGAAGACGCAGAAGCACCGGAAGGATAAGGAGGGAAGGAAGATACCCATGGAGTGTGTTTGTTTGTTTGGGTTATTTATTTTTTTGGATACCTGTGTTTTGAAAGTAAGAATATGGCCTGAGAGGCTCTCGAGACAACCCAAGCGGCCGGTGTCTGTCCATGGTGTCGGCTGGTTAAGCGGGTTCAGTTGTGTGGGGAGAGGGCCGTGTGGGATCTTTCTCGGGGAGGTCCACTTGTGTGCTCATCTGGAAACCAGTGGTTTGTTTGCTCACTCACTCATTCTCCTTTCATTGATTTGATGGCTATGGAGCCCTCGGGGGTATGCCGTGTCACGCATGGGAGGTGTGGGCCGACAGAGAAGGAAACTGTTGAGATCGGAACTGGAGAAAAGAGATCTGGGGGTGGGGAGCCCACAAAGAACCTTCTCATCCACAGAGGGCTTTTAGAGGACTCCATCTTGCCTATGAACCGGAGAAGTCGCGGATTGGAACCGCAGCAGGAAGGATTCAGGCTAGATTTGAATTTAACAAATACTTGGCATGAGACATAAAGAATAGCTTCCTGACACGGTCAGGCATCATCGGATGCCCCATTTGTTGGGATCTGGCCTGCCTGGGGCAAGCGGTGAAGTAGGTGACCTCTTGAGGACCCCTCCACACCCGGGCGTCTAGAATATTCCACCGGCTTGGTTGCTGACTTAGTGTAAGACCTTAGGCAGATGACTAAGCCCTAATGAGCCTCAGTTTCCCTCTCTGTTAAATCATGATGAGAGTGTTTCCTTTCCATTCCTCCCTGCCTTCCGGGGCTTGGGAAGGTCAAGGAGCCCACCTCGGTAAAGTTGCCTACATTTCTGAAGAAGAGGCCTCTAACTCCAGGGAGTTTCTGTGAGCTGACTTCCCTGGCTGTCCTCACACTGCACCCTGAAACCGTGTGCTCCCCTCACTGCCCAGGATTCCTGAAGCGCCCTCCCATCTCCTCCAAGTCTGGGTGCCCTATAAGAACGGACCCTTCTGGACCTGCCAAGTGACTTCCCTCTTCTGTTTCTCACTGCTGCAGTGACCCCTGCCCAGAATGCTCTCCCCAATCTGCTTTAAGCCTGCTGGGTTTTGGCCAGCCGTTTTGCCATTAGAGGTTCAGTTCCCACCTCCCCCCCCCCCCCCATCCTCCATAGCTTGTGTCCGAAATAGCATTCCTCTTTCCATGCTTGCTTTAGCTATCCCCAGTCCTGGCCCTCGTGTGTGCCACGGGATCTGCTCTTGGGGCTTAGCAGCACTGAGGGAATGAAGGACCGTCGGGAACTGGGCTTGTGCACAGCAGGAACTCGAGGCAGGTGGAGAGGCGGGATGGGTTCTCGGGAGGTGAAGGACTAGTTCTTGGGACCAGAGAGGTAAAGAGATTGGAAGGGGCCGGCAGGCGACCCTTGCTGCCCGTGCCTCCTGCCACCTGGCCGTGTGGCCCTCCAGTGACCTATTGCTCTTGGGGTTGGTTAGGAAAGCCAGAGCTCTGGTGAGAAAGGGACACTTTGGGAGGCCAGCTGGTATGTGCCTAGGGCTGCCTTGCCCCCGAATCATCCTGGGAGCTCGGAGGACGAGTCTGCACGTCCCGCAGGCCGGGGCTAAGGTGGGGACCGAGACTACTGCAGGGGCTTCCTGGAAGTGGACGGAGCTGCCAGGGAAAGAGCGCTTCTTACAGGAGGCTGGGGACATCAGCTGCTGTTCGGCTTCACCAGCCCCCCTTCCACCCCCACGTCCCAGAGGGACCAAGGGGCCAACCTCAGTCTAGAAACTAAAGTGCTGATACAAAACAGGAGTGGCCCAGCAGGACCTCTGGAGGGGGGCTTATTTATGAAAGCTTCCCTTCCCCGCTCAGCCTCCTGTTAGAAGCTCCCCAGGGGGAGGGAGGGCCCCGCAGCATCTGACCAGATGTGGAGGTCACGGAGGGAGTCCAGCCCATGCTGACTGTCCCCTTCTGGGTCTCTGTCCCTGGGCTGCTGAGAGAGGGAGGACCTGGCCTTGGGGGAATGTTTTCTCCTTCTGGCTGCTGCAGCCCAAGGCCATGGCTTCCACATGTTTCTAAGCTGCCTTGATTGTCCTCCGGAGCGATGGGTCACACACATATCGGAGTCGTGGCAGAAGGTGAGGGGGGCCCGCCGTGGGGGTGAGGGGGGCTGGGATTCTCAGGGTGACTGGGCTGTAGGGGTTCAACTCAGAGAGAGGAGGCCCTGCGGGAAGCTTGTTCACAGCGAATGCACTAATAATAGGGCAGGTGGGGGCACCAGCCAGGCCTCCCCTTCTCCCCAAACCACGGACCCACTCAGCATGCCCCCCCTTCCTGCCCCTGGCAAGGCCTAGAACCGTAAACAGACTGAGTCAGAGCTGGACAGCAGCTTACGAGCGTGTTGCTTCTGTCATTAGCCGTAATAGCAGCATCTCAACCAGCTGCCGGTGCCTTTCATCCAAGCCTCTCAAAGAACTTGACAGAACAGCAAAGGGTTCTATGATCCCCATATTAGTAATGGAGAAACCAAGGCCCAGATGAGCCTGGCAACTTTTTGAGGCTTAAATGGAGGAGGTGGCAGGAGGCTACAAACGGGCAGGTTCTGTCCAGCACTGGGAAGTAGGTTCTGGGTTCTCGCTGGGTCCACTTGTTATCTTTCTTCCCTAAGTTGCTGATATCGAACAGCTAACAGCAGTCATGAGAGCCACAACGTGCATAGCACTTACTGTGACCCAGAGGAGGGAGGTGCTGCTATTATTTCCATTTTACAGATGAGGAAACTGAGTCACAGAGAGGTTAGGTAACTTGCAGGTCAGACAGCTAGTAAGTGATAGCGTCCAGATCCAAACCCCAGAAGTCTGGTGCCAGAGTTTTAACCTCAGAATTATATTACCATTGTGGATCGTACCTAGGCCAAGCCAGTGGTGCCAAGGCAGAACTCCAGCCTCAGCTCTGAGGAAGGGAGAGCCCCTGTTCCCTCCTGCCACCTTGGGGAAGTTGGTCTGGGGAGTGACGTCCCGGGAGCCTCGGCCTGAACGGCGGTTATAGGGATGTTGTAGCCGAGGTTCCTGGTAGGACCTTGTTGCTGGTGAATCAGAGCCTGGGACCGAGGGGATGGGGCACAGCATCGCCAACCCCTCTGCCTTCTCCCTCAGTGCCAGCTGTCCAGGAGCTGGGGAGGGTGGGGGTCAGAGCTACCTGGGGCGGCGGTGGGTACAATAAGTGTGATCTTGGAGGAGAGCCAGCCGCCCTCCCTGTGTAAGACAGGGAAGGAGCCTTTGTCCCCGTCTCCAGCCCTCCCGCCTCCGATGCCCACCTTCTCAGGGATGTGCACGGCCACGCACAGCCCCAGGTGGCTTCCCGTCCTGGCTTCCCAGAGGCCCAGAGACCCTGCTCCAGTCTTCTCTGCAGCCTTTCTGGGGCTGGGGGTGACAGCGGGATAAAAGCCTACCCGGGGATCGAGTTCTGCTGGAGCTTGCTGTGGGGGCTAAGGCGAGTTATTTACGCCCTCCGACGGGCCTCCGTTTCCTTATGTGTGAAATGAGCGTGCGAATCCAGTGCTGTGCCTGGCAGCCTGATTCTTGCATGTCCAGAAGAGAAAGTCTCTTGGGAGATGCCTGGGTACCCTGCAGACACGGGCGGTGGGCGGAGGTGGGGGCAGGAAATACTGGGAAATCGTGCTAGGCGAGGCCGCTGGCCATTTCTAGTGCATGCTTCCACTTGAGCTATTTGCAACTTTCTGAAAAGTTCATGGTTTGGGGATTTGTATTTTTTTTTGGTCATTTTTTCCATATTTGGTTATGGCCTGGAGCAATGATTTTTGGAAAGATAGAGTAAAAAACCCCTTCAGCTGTTTGTGAGCATTGCAAACACCCACAAAAAAAATATCCTTTTTCCATTTAGAAGAAACAACAACATAGTTCTGTTTTCCTTTTCAGCTCAAATAACTCGCAAACAACTCCAAAGACTTCAAACTTGGCTAGTAATTAATCCTTAATGAAGGGGACTGTACAGTGTGTGCTTTGCAAAGTTGGGAAAAGAGTGGTTTCAAATTCAGAAAATTATTGATGCTCAAAAAAACTCTGCATTCTTTTCTTGCTTGCTGGCCCTCACTTCTAGACAGCAGCCCCCTTGTAATCAAGCCAGAGTGGACCCCAAATCTAGAACCGTAGCCCATGTGGGAGCGATTCTGGAAGGAGGTGGCCACACCTTCTGCCTGAAGATGCCGACCATTTCGTTTCCTACGCAGTGTGGTCTTTGCCTGTCACACAGACTGACGGACTGAGGCCGAACAAAGCTGGAGTCAGGCCTTGCCCTGCTTTGCAAGATGAAGGGAGCCAGTCTTTGGAAAGGTTATGTTTGAGGTTCTTATCCCAGGAAGTTTCCAGGAGGCACCTTATAGTCTAGAGGAGTCACTAGTTCCAGGGTCGTGGGACCCACCAGGGGAAGAATCCAGAAGGGCCGGCCTCTGAGGAGGGAAGTGATGACGGCTCACGTGCCCAGAGGAAGTGGGGGGCTCTCTGTTGGGTGAGCAGGGGGGCCCTCCCCCGTCAGGCCACATCCCCTGGGCTCCATCCCTCAGAAACTGGTGTTGGGGGCCTCTCTCCTTTCAGCTACCCCTCCCCCAATCCCTCTTGACTTCTTTCAAACTCTCTCCAGCCCCACCTACTCCAGCTTGGAAGAGGACATGCCATCTTCTGAAGGCCCCTGCTCATTCTGGTATTATCTGTACATCCATGCCTGCCCCGAAGGGCAGCGAGAGCCTCACCCCCCGCAAACGGGCTCTCTTCACCCTGCAAACCAAGACAATGACTGGAGCTGGGTGTTCCAGGGCCTAGAGTGGAGTGACAGGAGGTGGCCGTGTGGAAAGAAACTTGGAAGCCTGATGCCTGAGACCTAAGTCCGCCAGATCCACCACCTGCCTCCCACCTGCCCCTGACAGACCTCTCCTGCCCCCGGCTTCCTCACCGGACTAGCGCCTGGGGGGGGGGGGGCGCACCCTCTCCAGAGCCCCCTTCAGGCCCAGGGATCGGACTAGGCCTCGTGCTATCAGGGCTGTTGATGTGAACAGGAGTGCACATATATGCGTATGTACACACATGCATGCACACCAGAATTTTTACTGATTTTGGACATTTGGGGAATGGGTACCCGTGAGTTCCTAACCCCAAGGAGCGAGAGAATAAACTGATTCTGGGGTGGGCCACATCCAGACATGAGGAGCCCCTTGGCCAACGCCCAGAGTCCTGCAGCCAGGGATCACGGACCAAGGGAGTTAAGTGGGCAGGGGCCATGGATAGAAAGAACCTCAGAAGGTTCTGCCAGCTGGGAGGGTGGAGGATGGACCCTGAACTTGTCTACCAGCCAATGCCAGGATGTCATTTTCTCACATCTGGTTCCACATCTGGAACCAGCCAGATGCTCCTTTCAAAGTGCTGATGAGGCCTGCCCCTATTGCCTCAGGGAGAAGGCCATTTGGTGACACTGTCTCCAGGCCTCGTCATTTCCAGATGGTAGCCCATATTTCAGCTGGGATCCTCTGGGCGCACCCACGGGGCCCTGCAGCTGGGGAGAGGTTCGGGGCAGCTGCCTGGAGGAGGGGCTTTGCCTTAGACCCGTTGTCAGGCCCTAGAACCTGCGGTACATTTCCATTTCCTGCCGGGCAGCTGTTGGCCTCCCTGCCTTGCCTCCTGGAACTCGCACATTCTGCCTGCTGCCATTCTGGCCCTTGGTGTCCAGCTGCCTTAGCCTTTCCGTCTGATGGCCACGTGACCGCGGCTCCCAGCTGCTGACCCCTGGCTGTGGAAAGCAGAGGAGGTCTATGTTAGGAGAGGCCACTCTTCCCCACCTCTCTGTCCCTAGGACCCAGCCCTGGCCCTTCCGGACCCTCCAATCCTCTTCCTCAGCTTCACAGAGGAAGCAACAACCCCACACCTTTGAGAGGCCTGCTCTATGGACCGTGGAGGAGAGGAAACAGGGGGATCCTGGCCTCAAGGAGCTTAGAGTCTTGAGGATGAGAGGGGCCGTCAGAGGACTGAGAGCCCTTAGCGGGAAGTCATAGTCATGTACTTTACGAATGGTATGCCTGAAGGTCCAGAAAGTCCAAGAAGGGAGAGGGCACTGTGAGTTGGGGGTCAGGGGAGGCTTCCTGGAGGAGGTGCTAACTGGTCAGGATAGGACAGCCTGGAGCCTCCTAACCTGGCTTCTAGAGGTCCTCAGTTACCGCAATATGTGTTAGGGCAAGGGCGACTGGGCAGTCTCCCGGGTTGACAGTGATTCCCCCATGAGCTGGGGAGAGACAACTGGACACAGAGGGCGCTGTGGATGGGCGGGGGAGTTGCCGAGATGCACACGTTTGTGTCTGGTTCTTCTTGGTTTAGGCTCCCTTCCTCAGCCTCCCAAGTCAGCCCTGAGGTGGGGGCACAGCCCTCCTGTCTCTGTCTCTGCCTCTGCTCCTCCTCTGCGGTACCTTTGCTGGGCTTTCGTTCGCACTCCCGGGTGTGGCCAGCCAGGTGACAGGTGGCCTGATTCCCAGTTGACAGAGGAAGAAACTGAGCGTCAGGGCATCTGAGTGCTTGTCCCCAGGCTGCCGGGTCCCCCCCAACCCCTCTTGAGTGCAGCAAGCTCCTGTCACAGCCCCCCTCCTCTGGGCCCAGCTCCACGCGGCACAATCCGTGGTCTGTTCTAGGAACCTCTCAGAGATACCTACTTCTTTATAGATTGAGAAAAGCCGTGTGGGGAGGCAGCAGATCATGAATCCGAGACTCGAGTCTGACAGATGTGAAACAGTTAAAATAGTTCCAGGCACATATGATGATGGCCAGAGTGAGCAGTGCAGCCCCTGCCACGATTCCCTATTGTGCACAGGCCTCGGCCCCAGCGTCCCAGTCCGGTTTACACACCCTCTCCAGATCCCGCTCCTGCCAAATCTCTCTGGCCTCAGCGTTCCCCCGTCTTTCTCCCAGTCATAACCCTGAGGAACTCACTGCGCTTTCCAAATCCCTTGTCCTCCCTCCCCTCATGCTATAGCTACCTTCTGCAGCATCTCTCCTTCCATCCACCTGCAAACTCCTATTCAGCTTCCAGATGCCTGCTTATTTATCACCTCCTCTGAGAGGCCCTCCCTGATCCTTAGTGCTGGTCGTACTTCTGCTCCCAGAGCACTGTGTGCGTAGGTACCCTGAGTCCAGCTCCCGCACGCCGCCTTGTAACTGCCTTTTACTTGTCTGGTCCTCTCTGGACTGTAGGCTCTTTGAGGGCAGGAGAGTAACCATCCTATTCCCCATTTCCCCCCTGCTGCCTAGTATGGTCCCTAGCATCGTGTAGGGCGCCTGACACATACCGTTGCAACAGAAGTAAGCTGAGCTTGTAAACACAGGAAGGAGGGTGATGATAGTCATGGGCGGGAGGGTGAGGGAGGTGCTGCTCTATCAAGAGGGTAGATCCTGGGCTCAGACCAAAAGGAGAATGGAGAGAACAATAATCACTATACTAATAGCTAACGTTTACTCTGTGCCAGGCTCTGTTCCAAGCGCTTTCTAATTTTATCTTTACGAAAACCCTGTGGGGTGGGCACTATTACTCTGGTTTTAGAGATGAATGGAGGGTAAAAGGGAAGTAATTATGAGTTGGTAAAGACAAAAAGGCATTTTATGTTAAGAAAACAGCATGAGTAGAGATACAGAGGCACTCGGTAGGACACTCGCAGGGACCTTTGTGGAGAGCGGCTGGAGCTGAGGACTTGGTTGAGGAAAGCATGGGAGTGAGAATTGGGGAGGTCCAGGGGAGCTAAATCACAGAGAATCTTTACATTTTGGGCTCCGAAGTTTGTCTTGATTTAGGTCTTGGAAAACCACTGCCACTCTCTCAGCAGGAGACTGGTGGGGTTGGATGTGGCCATGATGTTGATGAATGAGGAGAGAAAAAACAGGCAAGCCAGCCAGAAGGAGGGCGTTGTCATAACGTCCCTCCCCTCCTGTTCCTCCGACCATTTAGATTCTCCCCGTTCATCACTGCCCACTCTAGGTGCTGACACAGGTGGCCTGGGGACCCCAGCTGCGGGTCTCCTGCGGCCCCAGCCTGCCTCCTCTCTGGCTTGGCTGAGGTTGGCTGCTCAGGTCTGTGACCATGACCTGGGCTGGGCTGGATTTCTCTTCCATGGTCACTCCTGCTAATGAGAAGCAGTTGTGCTTGCCTCGAGCATGTAGGAGGTAGAGGGAGAGAGGACAGCCCAGCCCCTTGCTCACTCCTGCGGGTCCGCCCCCACCCCCCCACCCCGCGACCTCTGGGTCTCATTCTTCGGCAACTTCTAACTAGTACCTCCTCTTTCCCCCCAGGTCAGCAGCCTGCCTGCCCTCAATGCTGGCCCATTCTTTCAAGGCTGTCTTTGGGGTTCCAGGGCAAAGATGCTGCCTAGGGGTGGTGCTGGGGTTCCCGAGTGGCTAGCCCATTGTTGGGGATCCCTTTCACAACTTCCTCCTGCTGTCTGCCTCTTTCTTTTCTTTCTTCCTGTTGTCAGACGAAAGGGCTTGGGCCAGATGGGCTCTGAGGTCCTTCTGGTTCTCATGTGATTTTTCTCTTGGACCCTTGCTTCCTCCGTTTTCCCCTCTCTACAGCAGATTCTCAGGGGCCCGGGGGCCTCCTTAGCTGAAGAGGAATGTCTTGTCCTCTTCTCATCATCTAGTCAAATTCCTCCTATCCTTTGAGACTCCTCCTCCGGGAAGCCTGCCATGACCATCTCATTTTGTCAGCGCTCCAGAAAAAGCCCAGGCCCGATGCTCCCAGGTGGGAAGGCAGTCCAGCCTTGATATCCTGGCTTTGCATCTTTGTGGCTCCTCTGGACGGTTCTCTTAGGTTTGGGAGGGTGGGGAAAGGGGTGGCGTGCAGATGGGATTGGGGACAGTGGAGAGAGGATGAGGACACAGACATTCCAGCACTTTCCCTGCTGGAAGCATCCAGAATACCTAGTTTTAGGAAGGCTGAGGAAAGAGGCCCAGAGTTGTTCTCTGGCTCACTTCTAGCTCTTCCCGGAAGCAGGCGCCCCTTCCCTCAGATCCATTAACCCTTAAAGCTCAGTCATGAAGCCTCCTTTGGGCCCTGTCCCTTGCTCTGGGCTTTCCGTAGCTCCACGGCCCGGCTGGGAGCCACCCCTCCCCGCTCAGCCCGCCAGCCTGCACAGGCCTGTGCACTGCCAGGGCCCAAGGTTGAGTGCTAGCCAGCCCAGACTCTCTCCCCAGCTAGCCCCTACCCCACAAAGTGTGTCAGAGGCCTGCTGACACCCCTCAGGACCCTGCTCTTTCTTCTTTTCTCCTCCCTGGGGCCTTTTTTTATGGCGATGCTGCGGACGGCGCACGTCTTCCAGAGTAATATGTTCGGGATTAGGCCGCACAATGAGGTTATGACTCCCTCCTGTGCGGCCCCCACCCAGGGGAGCTTGCCCTACATCTGGTCGGCGCACATCTGGCTCAGGCTCACAGCTGGCCAGATGCTGCATCTCTCTGAACCCAGGCCTGCAGCCTCCTCTACTAGGGGCCAGAGCTGCACGCGTGCATGCACACACACACACACACACACACACACACACACACACACACACACACACCCTTCTCTTTGGAGCACCGGAGGACTGAGGTCACCTGGTCCTCCAAGGGGAACTTGGCCTTGGTGCGGGGATTCCTCCTGCGCCTGGTGGGGCAGACGGGCTGTTGGGACACATCTGCGGAGGTATGCACATATCAGATTCCCGCTTCCAGCCCAGGCCGGCTAGTGGGAAGGACCTGCTCGAAACCAGGCTCAGAGTCTGGAGCCTTCCCCTCCACCCCCTCCAGGGCCAGCTGCTCTCAACCAAAGCTCCTGGGGCACTGATTTGGAGGCCTTCGGGGCCCTGAGCCACACAAGCTCCCCTGTCCCATGCTGAGGCTCCCCTCTGTACCCTCGGCTGCTCGCCCAGCTTCTTCCCACCCTTGTCTCATTTTCCTCTCTGCCACCTTTCGGAGTCCACAGCTCGGGCAGGCCCAAACGCACGGAGAGACTAAGCACCCTAGGCCCTCAAGTCACTGGGAGGTGACCTGCCAGGTGTGTTTGCCCACTGGTGGTGGCAGAGGCGGGGCAGGCAGATTCGGGGAGGGAAAGGAGACGGGCAGGGTCTGGGTGTCTCTGTGTGTCAGACACTGATCTAGGTGCTCTCAATATATTATCTGACTTAATCCTTGCAACCCCCTCACAAGGCAGCTATCAGTGTCTCTGTTTTACACACGAGGAAAGCATGGCTCAGAAAGGTTAGGTCTCTCGCCCAAGGTGACATGGCTAGGAAGAGGCAGAACCAGGATTCTAAACCTAGTCTTTCTGAGCACAAATTACGTGCCCTTATGCCATGCCTTCTCCCTGGCAACCTTGCCGGTGAGTGCCCCTAGCCACCCGCAGGTCCTCCTCCTTGGCCGCTGTAGTCTCTGGATCTTCCACAGCCGAGACGCTGAGGCCGTGAGCTTTGGCCTTCCTGCCAGGCCAGGCAGGGCTGCCGGGGTAAGCCGGGGGAGCTGGGGAAGTGGGGGGTGGGGGAGCGTGTAGCAAGGGAGTCTGGGCTGAGGTTGTAGTGTTGTTCGTAACCAGTGGGTTTTCTGCCTGGTTGGTCAACGGCCTGGGGACTGAGGTCTCACAAACACAATTACGAGTTGAGAAAACTGGGTGGTATAGGATGAAAGGCAGGCAGATGGGCCGAGGAGGCATCTGTGGGGAACTTGGGAGATTTCCATGGCTGTGGGGCAGAAGGCACCTCATTAGTGGGAAAGAGGGAGCCACAGAGCCCAGGCTGCTATTGTTGCCTTATCATTTCATCAGCCTCCGAAGGGCTCCCAGCAGATGAAACATTCCAGCAGCACCTCCCGGGGTCCCCTTCTTCCTGACCGCAGAATGTGGGACCCTAGAGGGACAGCTATTGGGGAGGAGGGGGTGGACGGGCAGCCTCCAGCTTGACCGTCACTGACTGGGTCCCGTGGCAGCTCTAGTCCTTGGGCTTGGAGAGCAGGAACAGTGGCCTCACCCCTCTCTCACCTGACCCCAGTACATAGCCACACACACACACACACAAATTCCCTCCCCACTCCCGCCCCCAAGTAAAACCAATGTTCTGTATCTCTGCCTGCCTCAAACAGAACTGGCGTTGTAGAGATGAAGCCAAAGCACAGAGAAGGCAAGCGACTTGTCCAAGGTCACACAGCCAGCAAATTCGCATGTTATCCTCTCAGTCTGCATCCAGAGCCCAGCCCACCTGAGGGAGGCATCACTGGGGAGTGGGAACAGCACAGGCTAGGGAGTCATCATCAGGACGAGATTGAAAACCCAGCCCAACCTCTTCTCGGTGCTGTGACTCAACATTTCGGAGCCACAGTTTCCTCTTGAGTGAACTTGCGGGTTTTCGGGCAGGATTAGAGACAACGTAACAGGTGCTCAATAAACAGGAGCTGCCTGTTGCAGCAGTTGCCGGGATATTGGCTGGGTCCGTAGCTGGAATGCAGCCAGGATGCTGGGCTGAAACAGCGGCAGTGATATTCAAAGGGCTGATAACAGTGCTTTATGGACTTCTGTTTTGGGGACAAGAGAGATCCATTCAGGTGAGGTCTCTTAGGAAGTCCGGAGTTGAATTCTTCCCCACCTCTATGTGTGTTGGCGTAGGGTAGCCCCGAGGTTGGATGCGACCAGATGTCAGGTCAGGTGCGGTGAGATGTTCCGACCGTCATTCATTTCTGACCATGGAGAGTAATTTGCCCCAGGAAAGGAGGCAGCTGTGCTTCCCGGGATCTGCGGGAGGAATGGTCAGCTGGGGGATGTCACAACTACCCCCCTCCCCAGTTCCCCAGCTTTGGGACCCCACAGCACAGCTCTGGGACCAGCACCTTTCTAAAGAGGTGGGAATGGGGAGGTGCTCTTAGGTTTTAGTGAAAGAAGAGACTTCAGCTCACTCCACTTCGGGAATTTCCTACTTGGAAAGAAGCTATGTGTACTACAGGAGGCATATCATACCCGTGGGTGTGAGGCAAACACTGGTACCTCTAGGGCTGCATTCCATCTCCCAGGGGATGGGCAAACTCTCCAGCTCTCCCCTGGGGCAGGTCAAGAAGGTTCAGCCAGCCAGGGACAAGGTCGGCCTTGATCATTTGTGTCCCTGGCATAGGGAGTCTGGTCTCTGGTGTGCAGCTCACTCCAGCTGACCTTTTGGGGGACATGTTAGAAGTGTTGAAACAGCCTGGCTAAAAGGCAGCTCTACCCTGGGGAGCCTCAAATTCTTCTTCTACTAATGATCCTTTGAAATAATCCTTTTAATCAGGTTTCCCCTAGGAAGAGTCTGGGACACCACTTTCTTAGCAAATTTTCACTTGCCTCTTTGTCACACATGGGGCAGGCCAAGCAACAATTTGCTATTTAGACAGAGCGGGAGCCTTTGCAAAAAATGTAGCAATTCTAGCTGCCCTTTGGGAGACCTTCCCCACTGACCAGCCCCCGCCAGAGCGTTGAAGGTGTCTGCTATTTCCTTTTCTTATGCTCTAGAACTGAGGTGGGCAGGGCTCGTGTAGAGGAAGCTGATAAAGAGGGACACACAGCCACGGCCAGATAACCAGCAGAACTTCATGTAGAAACAATCACGTATGCTGGAAACCTGAGAGATGGGAATTTTGAGGGCTTGAGGAAAGCTCTCTGCACCATCTATTAGCCATACTGGGTCATTCTTTAGCCCAAGATGCTCTGAAGTAAAATGTAAGTTCCCTAGTTAAAATAAAATAGAAGCATAGAAGAAAGAAATAGCCTAGAAGTCTGGCAAGACACCGAGCGACATGTTTATAATGCTTATCTTCAGGTGGTAGAAGTTCTAGGGACTTTTAGGTCTTATTTGTATTTACCTGTGAATTACTTTAAGATTTTGTTTATTTGAGAGAGTGAGCGAGCACAAGTGGGGAGAGGGGCAGAGGGAGAGAGAGAAGCAGACTCCCCACTGAGCAGGGAGCCCGATGCGGGACTCGATCCCACGAACCTGGGATCATGACCTGAGCAGAAGGCAGAGGCTTAACCGACTGAGCCACCCAGGCGCCCCTGTGAATTACTTTTGAAATAAGAAAAGAATTTATTTCAGATTTCCCCAAAGGAAGATCACATTATGACATCATTCATTTATGCTTCAGTAAAAGTTAGCTCTGGCTCTTTTCCTAAGAGCAGGATAAGCTAGAGGGATGAAGATTACTTCTGAAGCCTTCAGCCTAATATGGTATACCATACCTGTAGATAACAGGGCCATCAAATGTCCATGGAATTAAGTGATCAATGGATTTTTAAGGACTGATAAAGAGGTGGGAAGGATAGAAATTTGATAGAAGAAAGACTGAGCCTCCTGGAGATCCTTGGATATGCAGAGTAGAGACCAGTGTCTCTTAAAGGGAAAGGGCAGACAGAAGACCATTTCTCTGGTGATCAAACGAGTCCTATCAGTTCCATTCTTCCCTGAAATGCCTGCATTATGGATCTTTGGGGAACCCTATCGATAGATTTGAACGGTCTGGTCTTGGGAGCCTCAGGGACATCAGGACTCACACACTTTGAGTTAGTGGGACATGGATGCCCTTGACCATCTAACTTGCCTGTGTTGGGAGAATCCGAAATCAAATTCTATATATTCCACCTTCCGAACATCCCTCCGTTCTACCAGTTCTCTTCGTCCTCACTGTCATCACCCTTATCTCACCTGGATTTATGGCAGTAGCCTGCTCACTGGTCTAACTCCAGTCTTAACATCTATTCTCCAAGCTACTATCAGAGTAAATCTTAATACGCAGCTATGACCTTAGTACCATGCTGCTTAAAACCTCAGTAGCTTCTCACAGCACTCAGGATAACGTCCCAGGTCCTGGGTGTGCAGGTCTGCGATGAACATCAGAGACAACGTAGCAGGTGCACAATGAATGGGAGCTGCTGTTGGCAGCAGCGGCCAGGATATTGGCTGGGCTAGTGGTCAGGATGTAGGCTGGGGCAGGGGCTAAGATGAGGCACTGGAAAGGTGGAAGGGATCATTAAAGTGACGGTAACAGTGATCTGCGACGTGAACCTCCGGTTTGGGGTCCTGAGGGGTCCGTTCAGGTGAGGGCTCCTGGGTCGTGCTCAAGCGAACCTCTGCCCCACCACTAGAAGCACGAATATGTGAGAGTCCTGAAGTTGGATGTGACCCGATGTCAAGGGCAGTGGGATTGTGTGGCTCCTGGCTCCGTTCCAGCTGTGGAGAGTACTGGCCCCAGGCTAGGGGTCTGCCTCCTGTTCTCTGACACGGCCCAGCAAGCTACGGTTTCACGTCGGGTAGAGTGGGGAACAGCTTTATTGAGATGTAATTCATATACCACACAACTCACCCATTTAAAGGGTAAGATTCAGTGGTTTTTAATATATTCGCAGAGTTGTGCAACCATCACGAAAATCAATCTTAGAGCATTTTCATCACTCCGAAGAGAAACCCGTACTTTTTAGCTTCCTACCACCACCACCACCACCAACCCCCCGCGCTAGGCAACCACTAATTAGCTTTTTGTTGCTATAGATTTGTCTCTTCTGGACATTCCTTGTAAGTGGAATTATGCAATATGTGGTCTTTTGTGACTGGTTTCTTTCACTGAGCGTCATGTTTTTAAAGTTCATCCGTGTTGAAACTTGTATCAGTACTTTGTTCCCTTTTATTGCCAAATAATATTCCGTTGTGTGTCTATGTGTATATATATACACATTTTATTTATCCATTCATCAGTAGATGGACATTTGGGTTGTTTCTATTTTTTTTTACTATTATGAATAATCCTGCTTTGAGCGTTTGTGTATCAGCTTTTGTAGGAATATATGTTTCCTTTTCTCTTTAGTGTATCCCCATCAGGTAGTGGGATGGCTCAGTCATATGGGAACTCTGTGTTTAACCTTCTGAGGAACCGCCAGACAGTTTTCCAAAGGAGCTACTCCCAGCAGTGGTGTGTGAGGGTTCCAGAAGTTTCTCCACATCTACTCCAGTATTTATTACCTGTCTTTTTTCTTCTAACAATCCTTGTGGGGGCTCAGTGATGTCTCATGGTCTTGATTTGCATTTCTCTAATGACTAATGACGTTGAGCATCTTTTCATACGCCTATTGGCCATCTGTCTATCTCCTTTGGCAAAATGTTTACTCAAGTCCTTTGCTCACTTTTTAAACCGATTGTTTGTTTTTGTTGTTGTTGAATTGCCCTCTGCCCGTGTAAAATTTTTTTAATTTTAGCCAATTCAAAATTGAGCTGTTTACCTTTTTATTATTGAGTTACAAACATTATGTGTACATTTGGGGAGCGTTGTCATCTTCACAGTATTAAGGCCTCTGATTTATGAGCAGAGGGTGTGTTTCCTTTTAGTATTTAGATCTTTCATTTCTTTCTGCAATGTATTTTGTAATTTTGAGAGTTTAAGTTCTACACTTGATTGGTTACATATATCCCTATTTTATTCTTTTTGATGCTATTATAAATGAAAGTATTTTCTTAATTTCACTTGGATTGTTCATTGCTAGTATATAGAAATACAATTTATATATGTATATACATATGTTATTACAAATACAAGGAATCTATATCTGTGAAGTTGCTGAACTCATTCATTAGCCCTAATAGTTTTTCTTATTGGATTCATTAGGATTTTCTCTCCAAGATCGTGTCATGTGTAAATAGAGATAGATTTACTTCTTCCTTTCCAATCTGGGTGACTTTCATCAAATTTTCTTACCGATCCATTTTTTGTGGTCAGAAAAAAATCGAAGCATACTATTTGTGACGTGTGAAAATGTTACGAACTTCAAATTTTAGTACCTATGAACAAAGTTATTTTGGAATGTATAGCCATGCTGTCCGCTGGTTCACATATTTTCCGTGACCATTTTTGCCTTATAACAGCCGAGCTGAGCCCCTGCAATACGGACCATATATGGTGCTGCCATCACTTGGCTCTGCTCCGTTACAAACCAGTGATGCACTTCTAATTTGACAGTCTTTCAAGTGACGTGTGTATCACTATTGTGTGGCATTTTATTTACTATTTTTTAAGATTTTATTTATTTATTTGAAAGGAAAGAGAGAGCACGAGCAGGGGGAGGGGCAGAGGGAGAAGCAGGCTCCCTGCTGAGCAGAGAGCCCGATGCGGGGCTCGATCCCAGGACACTGAGATCATGACCTAAGCAGAAGGCAGAGGCTTTAACCGACTGAGCCACCCAGGCGCCCCCATTTTATTTACTATTAACAGTGCACACTTGTCATGTCAAAACAAGAAAAGAAGAGAAAGGGAACTTTGAACGTCATACTTTTGAGGCCACAGTGGACTGTGGATTATTTTGTTATCAAATTAAATGATGAAGGATATTTATTATGCAATGACATTAAGGCTATGCTAAAAGCACACAATATACATCAGCCTTATCAAACTAAATATTCCTCACAAGATCCCCAAGTCACGGGAAAACAATGGTTAGAAAAATTAGAAAATGTAAAATGGAGTACCTCATCACTGCAGAATTCTTCACAAAAATAAAAGATGAAAATCAAGCAGCAACCAAAGTAAGTTTCCAAGAGGCTCATTTGTTAGCAAAGAAAGCTGTTTACAAATGGCAAGTTAATTAAATCGTGTTTGATTGTAGCAACCGAAGAATATGTCCAGAGAAAATAAACACACTTAAAGACTATTAGCCTTTCGGCGAGAATAGCTATTCAAAGAGCTGAGAACATTGGGAACAACATAACTAGTAAACTTATGGTTTTCCTTGGCTCTGGAGGAGTTGACAGATGTTAGTGATACTGTCCAGTTATTATTGTTTGTTTAAGGAATCAGTGCCAAGTTTGAGGTGACTGGAGAATTGGCCCCAAAGAATAGTCTGCGTAGAGCAAATACAGGTGAGAATAGTTGAGAAAACACTGATTCCGTACAACCTGAAGTGGAATCTGCTAAGATGTTATGACTAATGGTGACAAAAATATGTGTAGAGAAGGGGCGCCTGGGTGGCTTGGTCAGCTAAGTGTCCAACTCTTGATCTCAGGGTGGTGAGTTCAAGCCCCATGTTGGGCTCCACACTGAGCATTGAGCCCACTTAAAAAAAAAAATTTTTTTTTTTAAACATATGTGGAGTCTAAAGAGGCTTAGTTGGGCTAATTCACAAAACTTGTGAAAATGGAAAAGCCTATAGTTACTCATTATATTATTCAGTGGCAGGTGAAAAGATCTTTTCAGGAAAAGATTTAATCTATCATGTGTTAATCAACCAGCAGTGCCATATGTATATTTATTTATATAAATACAGATATAGATGATAGATAGATAGATAGATAGATAGATGATAGAAAGAATATCAGCACTCTTGTAAATTTAACCATTACCAGTTCTGTAAATTTTCATCAGAAATAAGAGCCAAAATTGTAATCTCTCCTATCATACAGCAGTTTGACGGCTTCCCAGTAGCAAAGCTCTATTTTGATATTTTTGAGTTCAGAGCTGAGATAGAAATGTTTCTGAATCAGAAAACTGTCCCCCAACACTGTTATCAAACACTGAATGGCTTTGGAATTTAGCTTTTGCCACAGACTTGATTATAGTCATTGGTAAATGGAGCCTAACATTACAAGGCAAAACAATAGTTATTTGTGAGATTTTTATTCTGATAAAGTAATCTCGACCATGACTGTTGTTTGAATCACAAGTAATGTCAAGTCGCTTTATATACTTCTGGTGCTATCAGAAATTCGAAGCAGGATATCTCCATTCCCATGCAAATGTGCAGGGAAGTATTTTCTGAGCTCAAACTATTGTCCCAACTGTGTTTCACCTAACAGTGATGCAAGCGCAAAGGAAATTTCCATATTTCAAAATTCATTTAGCTGTGCGATTGAGGAACGTACACCTAACCTTCAATTGGACGTGACTAACCTGCAACGTGATGACAGGCTAAGAGGCAAATAGCAAGAGGAGAATCTCATTGAATTCTATAAATACCTTCCAAGTGATGAATATGCTCAAGTAAAATCATATGCTCATGAAGTGCTATCAATATTTGGCACCACCGATCTGTGTGAAAAGATGTTTTCAAAGATGAAATACATCAAATCTCATTACAGATCAGCATCACCAGGTGAACGTTTGCAATCAGTTTTGATGGTAAGAGCACTAACTTTGCATCCCAATTAAGGGAAGTGTTATCCCCCCATCCCGCCCCAGAAAAGAGTTCGATCATTCTCATTAGTAGACCTGTGTTACCAAATACTGTACTCAATTATTATATTTTGAATTTCATCAATAAAAAGTATGGAGGGGCGCCTGGATGGCTCAGTCGGTTAAGGGTCTGACTCTTGATTTCGGCTCAAGTCCTGATCTCGGAGTCATGGGATTGAGCCCTGTGCTGGGCTCTGTGCTAGGCTGGGAGGGTACTTGAGATTCTCTCTCTCCCTCTCCCTCTGCCCCTCCCCCTGCTCATGTGTGCTCTCTGTCTCAAATAAATCTTTTTTTATCAAGTATGGAAATTAATTTTTTTGATAAAGTATGGAAGTTAATTTTTTTGATAAAATATGGAAATTAATTTTTTCTCTTCTTATATAAATAACTACAATATATCATTGATTTTGCTTCTCGGCCCACAAAGTCTAAAATACCTACTACTTGGTGCTTTATAAAAAAAAGTTTCCTGACCTTTAGCTTGCAGAAAGAAAACCCAGCCCTCTTCTATTTCCCAACCTCATCCTTGTCTTTTAACCTTCTAGCCTTCTACCCTGTAGTTGCCTGATGTCACTTTTTTTTTTTAAAGTAGGCTCCATGCCCAGTGGGGAGCCCTATGCAGGGCTTGAACTCACCAAGACCTGAGCTGAAATCAAGAATCGCACACTTAAGCGACCGAGCCACCCAGGTGCCCTGTTACACTTTCTCTCTTGAGATCTTTGCACATGCTGTTCCTTCTGCCTGGAATGCTCTTCCACTTTTCCCCCACTTCTCTTGGTTGACTCTTTATTGTCTTTCAGGTCTTCCCTTAGATTTGACTTTTTCAAGAAAGTTTTTACTGACATCTCCCACCAATGCGAGAGCGATATCCCCTCCTAGGAACTTCCACAGCATCCTGTATCTCCCTAATCTCAGTAATCTTTTTCAAAATGTACATGGCAGAAAGTACAAGAATGCATGATGGAAAATAAAGTTTTCTGTCTATTTCAGACTCCAGACACTGAATTCCTCTTTTTAGAGGCTTCAGCTATTACATTTTCTTGGGGGTCCTTCTAGAGATTCTCAGCCTATGTAGAGCATGCATTTATGTTTGTTTTGTTTGTTTGTTTGTTTTTCTTCCAGTGATAGCATACTATACACATAATTCTGAATCTGGGTGTTTTTTCCCACCCACCTACTATAAACTTAGAAATTTATTCCATATACAGAACTGCATTATCCTTTTAAAAAAACAATTTAAGATAGAAAAAAATTTGAGATAGAGTTTATATGCAATAAACACCAATTGTAAGTGTATAATTCTATTAGTTTTGGCGAGGGTACACGGTCATGTGAAACACCACCACAATAATTCGTAGAACATTTCCCGTATCCCAGAAAGGTCCCTCCTGCCCCAGGCAATCCCCGATTTGCTTTCTGTCACCATAGCTTAAACTTTTATTTCTAGAATTTCATTTCAGTGGAATCACCACATATCAATTATTTTCTATCTGGTATCTTTTGATAAGCATGTTTCTGAGATTCACCCATGTTATTACATGCATTGTGTTCCCTCCACTTTATTGCTAAGCAATATTCATTGTATGGATATGCCACAATGTGTTTATCCATTCACCTGTTGATGGACATTTTAATTGTTTCCAGTTTGGGGCAATTAAAACTACTCTGGACGTGTGTGTACAAGTTTTCTTTTCCTGGGATAAATATGGAGGAATGGCATGCCAGGGTTTCATGGAAATGTATGTTTGATCTTTTAAGAAACTACCAAACTGTACCATTTTCCTTTCCTAGAAGTTCATGAGAGTTCCAGTTGTTCCACATCCTCCCCAACCTCTTCTGTGATCATTCTTTCTCATTGTGGCCCTTCTGGTGGCTATACAGTGTTATCTCACTATGGTTTTCATTTGCGATTCCCTGATGTATAATGATGTGAAGCATCTTTCCATGTGCTTCTTTGCCATTGGTATATCTTTTTTGGTAAAGTGTTCAAATCTTTTGCCCACTTTTTAAATGGAGTTGTTTGTCTTTACATTAGTTATAAGAATTTTTTCTATTCTTAATATAATCCCTTTGTCAGGTAGGTTTTGTAGATTTTTCCCCAATCTGTGGTTTGTCTGTTCATTTTCATAACACTGTCATTTGAAGAGTGGCAGTTTTTAATTTTAAAGTCCAATTTATTTTTTCTTTTACATTTTGTATTTTTGAGTCCTGTTTAAGAAATCTTTGCCAAACCCAAGGTCACTAAGAATCTCCCCTGCATTTAAGTTTTATGGTTTTAGCTCTTATACTTAGGTCTATGATCCATTTTGAGTTAATTTCTATATATATAGTGTGAGGTGAGAGTCAAGGTTTGTTTTCTTGTGTGTGGCTATCCAA
>CM052895.1:26133171-26171666 GCA_028534135.1 Potos flavus
GCACCAAAACGGTGTGAGCAACTTCGTGCCCTTGCCTTCCTCCGAGGGGTGGACTCCAAGTGAGTCTGTCCCAGCAACAGCAGCGAGGAGACATCGATGAGGCCCCGGGAAGGGAGGTAGCCGATGGAAACCGTGCCAAGCCCCGGCGGCCCAGGGAAGCCTTTACAGAAAGATTCTTTCTGGAGGAAAGAGGAGATTAGCTGAGCCTCCCCAAAGAAGACAAGTAAAGAAAACGGAGAAATATTTCCTTTAAAAGGGAGCAAGAGCAGATGGAAAGAGGGTTTATATTAATGAAATCTCCGGATATTAAGGATGAAATGAATGCCAGAGAAGGTTATTATCATTTCATTAGAACACAAAGGAAGAAACAAACACGTTATTATGTGAAACCAAGAAGTTATGAACAAGGGAATCCAGCAGGGAAGTTATTAGCTGGGTTAATTAAAACAGAACAAGCCGGTTGAGTAATTCCGTCTGTAGGACACAACAAGGAAGGCATAATTCATCGCCCTTAAGAAAAATATTCAGGGTGTTTTTTTTTTCTTTTTCTCGTTTACCAGAAATTCTGCACTCTTGATATTGTCTCGCAAACCAAGAAGATTTATTCTTGTCCAAACTTAATTGACTTAGCACCAGGATATTTTATTAAAGAGAGCTCAGTTCTGGTCGGAAGAGATGGAACTCCACCAGAGGCCCTTGGGCCCAGACGGCTATGGCCCCTCCCTTCTCCGGGGTCCCAGGCCCCTCAAAGAGCCTTTCCATGCCAGGCCTGCAGGGTTATGGGACGTGGTGGCGGAAGGTGCAGTGAGGCCTCCCTCACCCACACCAGGGATCCTGGGCAGGGCTGGGCCAGGCCTGGTCGGCTTGCCGTCTTTTCTCTGCTTCCTCTTGCCATGCTGCCGCTGGGAGTCCTTGGCACGGCCCATGCTCCCCGAACCTGTCAGAGCCAATCTTTCCAGCTAACCCTGTTGGCAGCCAGCTCCAAGGGGAAATGACCCGTGGGACTGCCGGGCAGCATGGAGCTCTCTGCTCAGAGGGGCCTGGGATCCGCTCATTGGGGGCAGAACTTATGTATGTGAGCTGCTGCCCCCTTCACGGAGCTCAGAGGTCCCAGGTGTGACGGTTCCTAGCAGGCCCACAGGATCCTATCAGGCCTTCGGGTTTTGCTGGTCTCTTCTTGGCCTTAGGAATGACAAGTGGAGCTCTGGGTTCGGCTGAGCAGTTGGAGGTGGATCTCCAAGGTCTTTTTCTCAAATTAAGTACCAGAGAGCCAGAAATCCCAAGATCTTTGGCACAGGCATGGGACTCAAGAGCTGGAAGGGGCCTTGCCAAGGGGATAAGCCAACCAAACTCTTTCTTGGGGAGGAGGCAACTGGGTCCCAGAGAAAGAGAGAGAAAGAGAGGGAGAGAGAGGGAGAGAATGGGAGAGTCTGAGACCTATCTGAGGCCACAGAGCTAATCAGTGGCTGAGCGGGCCAGGCACCGAGGTTTCTTCCCAAGTCCTGGTCACCCACTCCTGCCCTGTGCCCTGCCCCTACTCTGTCCTGTTTCAGGAATGTCTACCACGCACGTGCCCAAAAGACCACTGGGAGATACAAGATACATTTTAATGAGAGATAAGGTGGTATCAACACCGTTTCCTAATTGTTGCTTGCTTTAGGTTAACAAACTTTACTTTTCAGAGCTGTTTTAAGTGCACAGCAAAACTGAGCAGGAAGTACAGAGATTTCCCTTATGTCCCCTACCCACATGTGCAGAGGACCCCCATTACTGACAGGCCCCCACACACTGGGACCTTTGTTGCAGGTGATGGACCCACACGGACACAACATTATCACTCAAAGTCCATAGTTCATATCAGCTTTCACTCTTGGTCTTGGTCATGTTTGGGGTTTTAACAAAGGCATAATGACATGTATCCACCATTGTAGTATCATATGGAATAGTTTCACTGCCCCCCAAATCCTCCGTACTCGGCCTGTTCATCCCTTCCTCCTCCCTACCCTCTGCCAACTCTGATCTTTTTATACCGTGTCCATAGTTTTATTTTTTCCCGAATGTCATTTGGTTAGAACCAGACAGGGCGTACTCTTTTCAGAATGGCTACTTTGATCAGCAATATGCATTTAAGCTTGCTCCAGGTCTTTTCATGGCCTGATCGTTCATTCGTTTTCAGCACTGAATAATGTTCCATTGTCTGGATAAGCCAGTTTACTCATGCGTGAAGTTCACCTACTCAAGGGCATCTTGGTCGCCTCCAAGTTTGGGCAATTACGAACAAAGCTGCTGTAAACATCCCTATCCTGGTTTTTGTGTGGACATAAGTTTTTAATTCATTTGGGTAAATACCAAAGACCACAACTGCTGCATTATGTAGTAAGAGTATATTTAGGTTTGTAAGAAACAGCCAAACTGCCTTCCAGAGTGGCTGTACCGTTTTGCATTTCCACCAGCAGTGAATCAGAGTTCCCGTTGCTCTGCATCCTTGCCAGCATTTGATGTTGTCAGTGTTCTGGATTTTGGCCATTCTAACAGGTGTGTAGTAGTACTATAGTGTGTGAATTTGTACTTGCCTAATGACATATGATGGCGAACACCTTTTTATTCTGCTTACTTGCCACCTGCCTGTCCTCTGTGGGGACATATCTGTTCAGGTATTTTGCCCATTTTAAAAATCTTTAGGAATTCTTTGTATGTTTTGCATAACAGTGCTTTATCACATGTGTCTTTTGCAAATATTTTCTCCCAGTTTGTGGTTTGTCTTCTCATTTTCTTGACATTTTCAGTTTTGTTTTGTTTTAATTAAGATATAATTCACATAACATTGTGTAAGTTTAAGGTATTCAACATGTTGATTTGATACATTTATATATTGCAATATGCTTACTGCTGTAGCATTCACTAACACTTATCACCCCACATTATTTTTTTATGATGAGAAATTTGGAAATTTTTAATGTTAATGAAGTCCAGCTTATCAATTATTTCTTTCATGGATCATGCCTTCGGTGGTATATCTAGAAAGTCATTGCCAAACCCAAGGTCATCTAGATTTTCTCCTGTATTATCGTCTCGGAATTTATAGTTTTGCATTCTACCTTTAGATATATCATCCATTGTGAGATCACTGTGAAGAGTGTAAGATCTATGCTACGGCTGATTTGTTTGCATGTGGATATTCCAACACAATTTGTCAAAAAAACTATTGTTTTTCTGTTGTATTGCCTTTTTTTATTTGTCAAATATTATATTTACATGGGTTCTGTTCCATTGATCTATTTGTCTATCTTTCACAATATCACACTGTCTTGATTACTGTAGCTTTATAGGAAGTCTCGATTTGAATAATGTTAGTCCTCTGGCTTCATTCTTCTCTTTCAATGTTGAGTTGGCTATCCTGGAACTTCTGCCTCTCCATGTAAATTTTAGACTCAGTTTGTTAATATCCACTAAATAACTTGATGGGATTTTTTAATTGGGACTGCACTGAACATATAGATCGAGCTGGGAAGAACTGACATCTTGACAAAACCATCTTCCTACCCATGAACATGGAATATCCCTTCATTTATTAGTTCTTCTTTGTTTCCTCTCAGATTTGTAGGTATCCTCACATAGGTATAAATCTAACAAAAATATGGGCAAGATCTAAGTTTTTCATTTTGGAGGGGTGTGGATATAAATGGTACACTTGTTCATTGGTGCTATAGAGGAAAATGACTGACCCTTGTGTATTAAGGAACTCTGTTTTCCTGCAACCTTACTATAACCACTTTGTCGTATGCTTTTTTTTAAGATTTGATTTATTTATTTAATTGAAAGAGAGAGAGACTGTGAGAGAGAACACGAGCAGGGGGAGGGGCAGAGAGGGAGAAGCAGACTCCCCACTGAGCAGGGAGCCCAATGCGGGGCTCCATCCCAGGACCCCAGGATCTCGACCTGAACAAGGCAGATGCTTAACTGACTAAGCCACCCAGATGCCCTGTCATTTGCTTTAAAACAGAAACCTTCTCAGAGGATGGTAGCTAAACTTTTTTTTTTTTTAGTTTTATGTACTTCCTCTTCTCTTCGAGCTTTCCTATATGCTGTCTCCTCTGCCCAGAACAATCTCCTTTTCCTCCCTTCAATCTCTACTCCAGATATCCCCTTCTTCGTACTTGATTAATGTCTTCAGGTCTCTGAGAAGCCTTGTTTTACACTGAGAAGGCTTCCCTTACCCTGGTGAGTCTGGGTTAACTCATCACCTCCCTCTGCCTTCCTCTCTGAAAGATGGAATCCCTGCCCTCGACAGACTTATAGTTTACTTGAGAGACAAGCCACAAAGATGAAAATAATAATAATAAACAAACATTTAGCGCTGATCTAAAGACTTTGCCTGGGTGGCTCAGTCGGTGAAGCGTCAGCCTTCAGCTAGGGTCTTGGTCCCAGGGGCCTGGGATCAAGCCCCAAGTTGGGCTTCCTGCTCAGTGGGGAGCCTGCTTCTCCCTCTCTCACTCCCCCTGCTTGTGCTCTCTCTCCGAAATAAATAAAATCTTTAAAATAAATAAATAAATAAATAAATAAATAAATAAATAAATAAATAATACTGTGCCTGAATTAACTCATTTAACCCTTACCAAAGTGAGGATTAATGAGAATCGGAATCCTCCTCAGCCTATAAAATAGAATCCAGACACCTTAGGTTGGCACAGAAACCTTCATGTCAGGATCCCCATCTACTTTTCCAAGCTAAGCTAAGCTGAATTCCTCAGTATGCCTTGTTATAGCCTGCACATTCTTATCTCTGGACCCTTGTATATGCTACTCCCCCTGTTTGGAATCGTGTCTCCCCTCCTTGGTTTGGGTGAAATTCACCCATCCACAAGGACCCAGCTGTGGTCTCATTCTTCCACGACCACTCCATCCTCCCTCCTTCTACAGCACTCATTCTCTAGACCGCTCATTTTTCTTATGAACCTAAGCCAGTTTGCAGGAAGAAAAAAAGCTTATGGAACACCAAACATGTAAATCCTCACTGCCCTCCACAGCCCCTCTGATTCTGGCTGAGAGCCTTGAATGGCTGTCTCTGGTGTGGTCTCTGCCTCTTTTGTATTTACAGTCTTTGTATATCGGACATAGCCAACAGATTTGCCATTGAAGTGGTTACCTAGTATTCCGTGCTGTACATTCATTGCTTCTTTTGTAGAGCCCTGCATTGTGTATTCTAATTCAATTTTGTTTTCACAAATATTTGCATGTCAAGTATGTGCGAGAGACCACGCCTCTTGTCTGTGAGTATGGTGGTCGCGAGAGCTTGCGTATGCGGGGTGCTTGGAGGGCCCTGCTCGGTTGAAGTAAACGCTCATAAAGGCAGGCACTCAGCCATGTAACTTGCCCCCCACCTCTACCCTGATACAAACTAAACCTATAAGGGCTAGATGGGGAACAGGAGAATATCCAGTACCCTTTGCCAGATCCTCGATCACTCTGACATTGCCTCCCTCATCTTGTCACCCTCCATGCTCGCCCACACCAGCCCCAGGGTATCATTTAGCTACAAGGACTCAGGAGTCTTGAAGATCATTTTCTCGAGCAGCTAATGCATACAAGCCAAACATAAGGACCAGGTCCCTGGCAAGTGCTTCTGCTCTTAGTAACACAGAGCCGTCCAGCGGGGGGAGGAGGGGGGTCGTGGGGAAGGGAGAGTCAGTGAGCCCATACCTGCTATTCCCTGGACTTTGAGTGTAAACTGCAAAGTCAGAACTGCTCAGACTGAAGAAGCCGCCCTAGCCCCTCTGCCCCCGGGGAAGCATTTTGGAAACACATTGTTTTCTCTTCTACAGGCAGGCGGAACTAGCTTTAAGCAAAAGTTTTCTGTGAAAACTCGTTTTGAGAGAAAGGAAAAGAGATATTAGAGAGCAATTATTTGCTTTACGAAACAATCCAAGAAGTGTTTCCTTCAAAGTAACCCAGTCCCATCGGGGTCTGAAGTGCCACCACTTCAGGAGCCAACTCTTCAGAGCAAAACCATTTGTGGTCTTCCTTCCCAGCCCCCTCTGCCTACCCATCCCCTTTTGGAAGTTTTCTCTGGCTATTTAGTCAGCGTTTGCTACTAGTCAACGCGCGTACCGTATTCTCAGAGAATTCTTCTAGCTCTTTTCCCACCTCCAGTTTGATTCTTCCTGGCCTCTAAATATGGCCCTGCTTCAGCTTTCCTTTCTCTGTCTGCACCTTCTCCCCGGCAGGCTTGCTTGCCCTGATCCCTTTAATGATGGTCTTCGATAGGCGCTTCTCAAAGACTGTCTTCAGCCCCAACCCCTGGAGCCCACTCCAGCGCCTTCTCAGAGGTCTGCTACGCCTGTCCCGGGCACAGCCCAGATCCCACCTTCTTAACAGCACAGGCGGCTCTGGTCCCCGTTTCCCCAGCTTCTGTCAGTGTTCCGATCACCAGTGTCTAGTCACGGCGCCGGCCTGGGCTGCTGACCTAGCCCGTCTTGGACCTCACTTTCCTCCTCTGTTACACGGAGACGGTGATGATGCCCTCTCTGCCTCAGTATGAGGACTGAGTGAGACAAGGGATATGGAAACACGTCTTAGGCTGTGGAAGGGCACACCAGGAAAAAGTCTGATCGTGGTTTTCTCATCTTGGGGTTTTTATGGGTCACTACAACCACTCCATCACCTCTGTCACCGTGTCCTTCGTCCTTCTATCACCCATCCTTTTCCCTTACTTTTTTTTTTTTTCTTTTCCCTCACTTCTTGATAGGACCACATTGTTTAAGCCCTTTCACTCACTGCTTGGCCTGGCTCTGTACCCTCTGATGCCGAGGTCCTCAGACTGCAATCCACCTAAGAATCACTGAGAGGAACTGATCAGAAAGGCAATTGTAGCATCTTTAACAGTGGTGCGGGGACACTAGATATCCGCGTGCAAAAGAATACCTCACGCTATATACAAAAATTAACATGGATTGGGGCGCCTGGGTGGCTCGGTCACTTAAGCGGCTGCTTTCGGCTCGGGTCGTGATCCCAGGGTCCTGGGATCGAGCCCCGCATCGGGCTCCCTGCTTGGCGGGGAGTCTGCTTCTCCCTCTCCCTCTGCCTGCTTCTCTGCCTACGTGTGCTCTCTATCTCTCTGTCAAATAAATAAATAAAGTCTTTAAAAAAAAAAAAAACATGGATCAAAGCTAAAAATGTAAGAGCTCAAAGGACAAGACACTTAGAATGAAAAACGGGCATAAATCTTTAGGACCCTGGATTAAGTAATGGTTTCTAAGACGTGATGCCCAAAGCGCAAGTGACCAAAGAAAAAAATGTGTGGTATATCCATACAGTGGAGTATTGTTCGGCCATGAAAAAGAAGGACGTGCTGCAGCGTGGGTGAGCCTTGAGAGCAGTAACGCTACGTGAAGGGAGCCGGTCACAAACGATGACGTGCGATGTGACCGCATTTCTATGAAATGTCCGGAAAAGGCAAAGCTGTAGAGACAGAAAGTTGATCTGTGATTGCCTAGGGCTGCAGGTAATGAGAGAAGAGAGGTACTAAAGAATACAGCCTTTCTATGGGGAGCGTGAGAAAGGTCCTAAAATCGAAGGTGGCAATGGTTGTACAACTCAGTGAATATTCCAGAAACAGTGAGTTGTACAATTTAAGTGGGTCGCCTGTATGGTATGTCTGTAATATCTCTATTAACTTTAAAAATACAGTTATAAGTGGGGAAAAAATTGCTGGGGAGAAGTTACAGAAAGCTTCAAATGCCAAGCTGAGCAGTGGGGACCGGATGATCTCCACATACCATCTGTATCAGGATAGTTACAGAGACCGAGTCTGGCCTCACCCCAGAGACTGTGATTCAGAAGGTATTGTGTGGGATCAGGGTTCCAGGTTTTCCACAAGCGCCCCAGTGAAGCCGTGAACGGTGGCTACCATTGCGAACACTGGTGTGCCCATAGAGCTTGCTGCCTCCAGCCTCCCCCTGCTGCATTCGGCCCTGCATGTTGCTGCCAGATGAGCCTCCAAGAGAACTCCAGTTGGGTCACCCCTTTGCTTAAAAACCGTCCATGTCCTCTCCTTTTCTTGGCACGAGCTCTGAGAGCTCCAAGCCATCTGGTCCCCATCCCCTCGGCCCAGGCTTATCTCCTATGACTCCCTACATGAGTCTTTTATGTCGGGCAGGCTGGAACGTTCATCATCCCATGACCCCACTTTGTGGCTCCCACTCGTGGGCCCTTCCTCGGCTGTGCAGTATTCCAGGAACGCCTTTCCCGTGCTCCCTTTTGGTCTTTTGCAAAACAAATGTTACCACGGTCCTTTCCCTTTAGCCAGATGATCATCTGGAATTTACCACCCAGCCTTTCGTAAACATTTAAGCAATGTGATTCCGCTGCTAAGTTGGACAGCACTACGCAGAGTTGTTGCAAGAAAACGCACGCCCATCAGGCCGGGCACGCGGTAGGAGCGCAGGGCCCGACAGGTGACAGGTGACACGTGAACAGGGCCCCAGAGGTGGGAGCACTGGCAGGCCCGGAGCGGCACTAGGAGGGGCAGGGTCTCCCTCGGAGCTCAGGGTCCTCCCTGGGGACCCCGGGGATCGGGGGCCTGCCTCAGACACCACAGTCACGTGGGCAGGACTTGGGAGGCCCTGGCCACCAGCAGCCTGTCCGGCCTTCATGGCTCAGCTGGCGCCGGCTTCTCACAGTAGCTGGAAAGGGCGAAGCAGAATCCTCGTTTCAACCGGTGACCCCGAGCACAAAGGCTCCCCACCCCATTGTCCACCAAATCACCCCATCTCTGCGGCAGGAGGGAAGGCTGGAGAGTGAATTACAGCATATTTGTTAATGAGCTCTTAAAAATAAAATGATTGTCAGATAATTATTTTACAGTGCAACAAGAGCCCCCTTGCAACCATTTCGGTAATTACATTAAGCCGTTCTATTTGTAAGAAGCTAATAGGAAACAAACCATTAATTAGCATTTTGTCTTTCCTCCCACTGCCCTGTCCCCCCGCCTTGAATCGGAGCCAGGGTGCAACCATGGGGATAGCGAAGACTGGGAGATACAAGAGCCAAGGCTCCCTGGGAGGGAGGGAGGAAGAGCGACGGCAGGTACCGGCATTTTTTTGGGACTCCACTGTGACCCGCCCCAAGGCCTCCAGTGGCCTAGGACCCACGTCATGGGGCCCCAGTAGGGCTCTGTGTCCACTCCTTTGGTCCTGGAGTCAAAGAGCCAGTAGCTGTGGAGCCAGCTGAAGCCAACGTGGGCATGTTCCCGGGGCCTCGGAGCCCGTGGGT
Organism: Potos flavus; assembly: GCA_028534135.1. Taxonomy (NCBI): domain Eukaryota; kingdom Metazoa; phylum Chordata; class Mammalia; order Carnivora; family Procyonidae; genus Potos; species Potos flavus. The sequence continues at coordinate 26,142,442 of CM052895.1, forward strand.
GGGGCGGGCGGGCACCTGGGCAAACAGAGCTAAGCAACGAGCAGGAATGAATCAAGGACAGCTTAAATATGCAGAAATGCAGCTCATACCTCTGGGCAAAAATAATCCCGGAGTTATGTAATGGATGGGAGGGATAGGAGAGGAGGGGTGAGGTGTACACCAGTTTGAGTGAATGAGATGGTGAGGGAGAGGGGAGAGGAGAGGATGGAGTGGGAGGATCCTAGGGGATTTGGCAGAGGAGCTCCCAAAGCTGCTGTCTTTGGGGTGGGTGTGCGTGTGTGTGTGCAGATCAGGGAGCGGGTGTCACTTTTCTTTGTGGAACCCTGCACACAGCTAGAGGAAGGGAGCTCTAAGCAAGGCTGAGTTCCATGCCTGGGGTGGCCTTAAGGTGACTCCAGACATGTGGGCTCCCTGTTTCTGAGGCAGGAGGGAGAGGGACACGGCCCAAGGGCACAGGTGGGCATCTGAGGGACCCGTCTCCTGCACAAGTCAGTGCATCTCCCACTGGCCTCCCTGCTCCCACCCCCAGCCCTTCCTGCTAAATGCAATATTCCCCTTCTTTTTCTAGGAAGCCCACTTTGACGGACCACCCCAGGTCATTCTTAGCTCTCTTCCCAAGGAAATTCCAGGGTATCTGGTTTTATCCTTTTGCAGAAAATTGTCCGTAAATTGCTGCTGCTGTCTTAGGCCGGGATTTTTGTCCATCCTTGAAAGTGTCGTCTTCCCTCTAGACTGTGAGCTCCCAAGCACAGGGCCTTAGGATCCCTCAGTGCCCAGCACCGTGCCCATCACATAGCAGGTGCCAAGGAGCAGTGTCGGGGAGCAGTGCTCCCAAAGGAGCAAAGGCAAGGCAGAGGAGAGGGCACAGAGGCTCCGGTGGGGCTGCCCTCGGGCAGCTGAGCTATTGAAGCCTGGGGCTGCTAGGTGAGCCCCAGAGACTAGGGGTGGGTTGGTGGTGTTGGAGCTGCCCACTAATTTAAAGGGGAGGATTGTGTATAAAATCACATAAAGGAAGCACTTGGCTGGACATCAGTCAGAACCCCAGAACAATATGCGTAATTAGACAAAGGCTTGTGGGAGACAGTTCACTGACCACAGTTTCCAGAACCCCCTGCTCTGGAGTGGCTGGAAGAGGGAGTCAGAATCACCAGAAGGCTGGCTGGGACTAGGGGAGGGGGTAGGAAACAGATTGACGGCTGAATATGGGTCCAAGGGAGCCGTGAAGGTCATCATCATTGTCATTCTCCTCCTCATCATCATCACTGCAGCCTAGAGCCCTAGAGAGACTACCGGAATTCTGCAATGTCCCATGGTCAAGTGCCGTGCTCAGAGCTCCTGAGGCCATGTGTGGGCGTGCTGGTTCCCATGGGCATCCCCACGTGCATCCATCCACAGGCTGGGCTTAGAAAAGTAGAAGTTTCTGGCAACCAGTGGTTGACCTTCCAAAAGTAAGAGGGAGGCTTCTAGACGGCCAGCTACAAGGGCAGCGGCTCATGGCAAGGGAGGAGGTTCCCAGGGTTGGGAACAGATTTGCAGGCTCAGAGCTCTTTGCTGAAGCTGTACTGCTAGAACAGCCCCTTGAAGAGTACTTCAGTTTCCCTTGGTTCACGGGTAAGCGACACTGAGGCCAGGGGGAGACTTACTTCCCAGGAACCACTGGCAAAATCCGTCTGAGCTGAAAAGAGAATGCAGGTTTCCTGGCCCTGTCTTGACAGCATACCTACTTGGAATTTGTACGTCCTGCCCCTGGGTGAATTATGCGAGCCACAGCTCCGGGTTGCTCCAAGAGCCGACAACCTAGACATTCTGCTGGTTCTTGCCTTGTAGTACTTGCTGGAACTTTCCTAAGCTGTGAGCAGGGGCTCTAAGGAAAAGGAGAGGGCCGATTTGGGATAGTAAGAAGAAAAAGGACAGAGCCAGAGTTGGGTCTTCGGGCTCCTTGAGGCCAGCCACGGCCACCTGGAAGTTAGCATCTGCGAAGCTGCCCATTGGGAATTCCCAAGAGATCTACATGGGAACCAGTATCCAAGGCCAGGCCAGGCCAGGCAAGCTGGGCTGTGGTCCCAGGACCAGCCAAGCCTAGAGTGGCAGGGCTGAGCTGGGTAGGGCTAGGCTGGGCAGGGCTGAGAGAGAAGAGAATTTTTTGCCTCCGGGCTCATAAATGCCTATATTGGGCAAGGCCTCTTGTTTCCTTGGGCGGTGACCAGGAGTCTCTCCAAATTTGCCGGCCTGGCATGAATTTTCTCCCTCTGCCCAGAAGGGGTCTGCAGCCTTCTGGAGGAGCCCCCTCAGTCCTCAAGGCGATGGGTGCGGGCGTTGGTGCCCGGAGCCTCACCTCCTAGAGCGGATGGAGAGACGGAAGCGAACTCCGAGGGAGAGGGCTGGCTCCCGTGACCCCTGCTGCACTAGCACACGACCCCCAGGGCTGAGGACAACTGCTTCTGGGAAGCGCGGCTCCCAGGGGGTGCCGATCCACGTAGTCACTGCCCCCCCCAGGGGTGGCAGACCAGCAGCTAAGCCCTCGCACACAGTCCCCACAGCCCCCAGGCCAGCAAACAGTCATTATGTCGTTACATAAATAAATTACGTGCTTAGGACTTGGTGTGTAAGTGCCAGTTATTATTATTGCTGTGTAATTATGCAGTTAACTTGAAGAGGGAGGCCAGCAGGAGGACTGAATCACCCCCGACCCTGGGAAAGCTACACAGGCTCCCACCTTTAACCCAAGAGGAAGGTGGCTCTGGGTCACGGAAGATGAAGTGCTGTCGTCTCCCAGGTGTTTCTGTGCAGATGGGGCAACGTCCCCCAAGGCCTTATCCCGGGAAGAGCTGGCAGCGGGGACCCAGGATGGCTTACTCACCTGCAGCCGGGCCCAATACCCGGCCTCAGGCTTCCTGCCAGCACAGTCTGTCCCCGAGACCTAACAGAGGGGCTCACAGACCACTCAGGGCTCTGCCAGGCCGAGAGGCCATACAGGGAAGGGCTGAGGGGGAGCACGGGGCTGGGAAAAGAGTCTGGGAACCCAGAATGTCTCTTCCTCATCTGCGGGACTGGGGACCACTCCCTCACCTACTCCCAGCCGTCTCCCCTCTTGCTGACGAGCTTGGAACCCTCAGGTGTCTCAAATAGGGGAGCTCTGTTGATCATCTAGTCCAACCTCGAATTTTCCAGAGGAGGAGGCAGGCCAGAGAGGGAAAGGGACTCGCCCAAGAGCACCCAGCAGGTCCCTGGGGACACTGGCTGCAGTGCCTGGCCTGCCTCCCTCCTGCCTCTCTTCAGCTTCCCTCCTTTGTCTTCTCCATCAATCGCACTCCCACCTCCCACCCCTCCCTCATTATTGGGCCGCTCTACTTTCTCACTTTCTCTCCCTCTCCTGCTTCCAGCCCTGCCCAGGCCTGCCTGTCACCTCACCTCTCCCCTCCTTTGCTCTCCCATTGCTGCCTGGGCTTTCTTCTCCCGGCCCCTGGAGCCAGGGGAGGCTCCCCACCCTCTCTTTGGCCAATGCTTTCTTCTCTTTCCTGGTCCCTCCCAGGGCTCATCTGGGTTGGGCTAGCCCCTTCCCTTCTACCTCTTTCTCTCTTCCCTCTTAGGGTCCAAAATGAAGGAAAGGCACTAAACTCTCAAGTGGGGAGCGTGGATTCCCTTCTGGGCTCGGGGTCGGGTGGGAGAAGCATGAGAAGCCTCTTAAATGGTAAGAATGAAGACAGCGGTGCCCATCCACGGCAGCACCCCCCTCCCCGACCTCCCCGCAGTGGGGCCCAGCTCTGGCTCGGGACCAGCTGATCTGTGTCCCCTGGGAGCAAAAGGAAAGGGCACAGGGTCAAAAGGGCGTGGCAGGAAGGTGTAGCTCATCACCTTAGCACCACTGGCATGGCCTCTGAGCCTCGAGAGCTGCTCAAGGCCCAGCCTTGGCACTTCTAGAAGACCGGAAATGCCTTCCTCATCCACTTAGTGAGATCCCTTTGGGAAAGTCCTGTGGGGCACCCCCACTTTTTTTTGGACAGAGAAATAAGTCTTGTTCAGAACATCACAGTCGAGGGAGAACTGGTTTGGAGCCTGAGTGGGCTGACGCTTTCAGGCTCTCTGCTGGACCAAGGCTCAGTGAAGTTCCCACGCTAAGGTGTGAGTGTAAGTGTGTGTGCTGGGAGGTAGGCACAATTCTGAGGGGCCTAGCCAGGGTGTACAGGTCTGTGTTTCAGCTCCAGAAGCATTCACGTCCAGCAATCAAGGGCTTTTCTCCAAGGATCTCGAGCCCCTTACTCCTTCAATCATCTAGGTTCTTGCCGCCTTCCCGGGCTGGTGGACAGAGGGATCTAGGGACACTTCTCATTGTGTAGCTTGAGTCCCTGGTATAGAAAGTGATCTGTTCAGATTAACCTAATTTCAGGGGCAAAACTGATGTCCTAGCACCTAACCCAGGCCTTCTTGTCCAGACCTTGCAGCCCTCTTCTTTTTGGTTGCTGTGTTCTCTGCAGGCTGTGTGAGGGAGAGGGAGGCATGAGTGAACTTGTGGGAAGGAGAAGAAAGCCATCAGGGGTTGCTAAAGCTACAGGGATGCTGAAGCGAGGGCCAGGGTGCAGCTCCTGCCAGAGGCACTGTCCAGGCCTGGTGAGCAGGGCCTGGCCCTCGCTCGTTCCCTGGGGCACGCAGGGCTCCAGCCAGGGGACCGCGGCATCCTAGCATCCTAGCGCCACTGGCAGTAATGGGCTTCCCAGGCCTTGCATAATCCCCCAGGGAGCGGGGATTTCTCTGGTCCCGCAGGGAGTGGCATATTGATCTATTTCCTCCTCTGGCAGCCTCGCTGTGTGGGGAGTGACAGAGAGGAGCCTTGGGAGCCTCCTGACTTGGAGACACTGAGGTGGGGTGGCTGGGGATGAGAGGAGCCTCATCTCCAAGGGTTTTTAACCCCCAGGCCAACATACTACGGCTCTGGGATAGCTCAGGGATGACTTTTCCTGGGGCAGGGGCTGGTCTTTAAAGTACTGCTTTGAGGTCTCTCCAACCTGGGGTCACTGACTTGCTTCTGGAGGATTCCCACTGAGCAATGGGTCCAAAGGGAGGGGGCAAAGCCCAACTTGGTTCCAAGACCCCTTTTCAGGAAAACTTACAGATAATCCTCTTGGAGCCCCAGAGTCTCAGGTGAGGGTAAGGGTAGTGCGGGTTTTTTTTCCCCTTTTCACTCAAAGGCATTTTTGCACATGACTCAAACAAGTCTAAACTTTCCTAAACTTCAAAGTTTGCCCATGGCACAGCCTCAAAGTGGAGGGGAAAACGTTAGAAAGGAAAAAAGAAGTTTGTAAGCCAGTTAAACATTGTGTTTTTGCTCCTTAAAGGAATTGAATTAACTTGTTATGTTACTATTAGTGTCTCATTGTGAAACCAGGGTCGGGGAGAGGCTTCTTCCCTGGGCGCTGTGGTCTCCAGGCCCATCCAGGGTTCAGCTCCCTCCCATAGGACATTGTGTAGGGCATTGCACAACCTGTGGGTGGAGGGAGGGGTTCTCCCTGGGTCATTTTCAGGCTCCTGGCAGGAGCCCCGGTGCAGGCTGGGGGCGCTCCAGGTGCCTGCTGTCCTCCTTCCCCCGAACAGCCCCTGCTGCAGGGGCATGCACGCATCGTGCTACCGTGTGGCGCCCTCCTCCTGCCTGTGACCTTGGCACTGAGCCTCGGCCACAGGGGTGTGGGGACTGTGTGGGTCTTGAGGCCGGTGGCTGACCTTGAGGAGGCCCTTTTTCTACTTTCTGCCCCTCTCCACATCCTGTCAAGCGAAACCACAGACCTGTGCTTAGGGGAATGGGCTCTGGGGACCTAAATGCATAGGTTCCTAATTCCCCTCCGCCGCTTACTAGTTGTTCAATCTGGACAGACAAAAATTACTTCAGTGATCTGCACCTGTTTCCTTATCTGCAAAATGGGGATACCAATAGACCCCCATCATAGTGCTATAGTGAAGAAGTGTATGCTAAGCATGTAATGTTAGCTGCTCTTACTACTGCTGTTCTTACTCCTTTACCCCCTGCTTTGGGCCCTCCTCACCTGACTGACCCTCACGATGGTCGTGGCCTGGCACACAGTAGGCTCTCCAGAAGGACTGAATGGTTGAGCTGCTTAACTGGCTCCCTTGCCCCACTCTCGTCCCCTTTCCATCCGTCCTGTACACGCCAGTCAGATTCATTTCTCTAATGCACACATCCCTCCCTTGCTCAAAAAATTATCTGTGAAGTGCCAGGATCTCCTAATAGTACAAAAGCATCAGCCTGGCAGGCAGAGCGGATCTCTGGCTCGTCGTGCACAAGCCGGACAGGGTAATGACCGAGGCACGGGCCCCAGGGAGGTGGGTTCAGTGGGGCAAGTCCTCGCTCAGCAGCTTTCCCATCACATGACTCTGAATAATTTCATCGGCCCTGGTCTTTGTTTCCTCTTCGGAAAACTGGGAGAGGAGCGAAACTATCTCATGGGAGTGTTGGGAATACAAGAGAGAAGATGTATATAGCATGCTTAGCACTCTGCCCTGAGCTCTGGTGGACACCAAGTGTCCAGAAAGTGCTGTGTTCATTATTAGCAGCTCCCATAGTTTCCTAATAAACGTGCTCTGCACATGGTCTCTTGAGCCTGCGCCTGGGGAAAGCATCCTCGGAGGCTTTGCCGTATGTCGTCCACTGGAAATCCTCCCCCTGCTTAAAGACCTTCCTCAGCACCGAATCTGGACACCCCAGCCCGTGGACAGTGCTTGTGCCCCCTTTGATGTACCATGGTTTTTTTTCTTTTCAAGATTTATTTATTTTAGAGAGAGAGAGACAGAACAAGAGTCGGAGGGGCAGAGGGAGTGGGAGACGGAGAACCTCAACCAGACTCCGTGCTGAGTGCAGAACCATCCCAGGTCTGGATCTCACAACCCTGAGATCACAACCCGAGCTGAAACCCAGAGATGGAGGTTTAACCGGCTGTGCCATCCAGACGCCCCAAATTACCACGGCTTTTCTGACTCTTAGCACGCGCTGATACAAAGCCATGAGCTGTCTTGGACTGCTGGGAGAGCTCTAGCCAGGAGACATTATCTCCAGCTGGCCTGTGCCTTCCACTTGGGGCCATTTTGTCTTGCTGTCACCCTTGGCCATTCTTCACTAGCAGGATGGGTCACTCATCTGTCCCCCAGGGAGGTACTGTCCACCTACCAGGTGCCGGGCGCTGGACTCCCAGCCCTGAAGGGGCCTGACTCCAGTGGGAGAGACAGAGGTCATGAAGACCAACGCAAAGTGATGCGTACTTGTAAAGATACATGAACATTACTAAGGAAGCAGAGGAGCTGACCATTGACCTCTCCCGCCCTGCTTAAAAGCTTGTGGTAGCAGAACATTCCTCTTAGGATAAAGCCCATTGTATGCCCAGGGGTTTTGTTTTGTTTTGTTTTGTTTTTTAACGAGCCTACAATGTCCTGTTTGATCTAACCACTGCTTGCCTCCTCTCCAGGTTCCTTCGCTGTGTGTGTGCTACATGCCCCCCCCAACACACACACACACACCCCAGCATACTCACCATCTTTTTGTTTTACATAAGGCAAGAATGCTCCTTCCCGCCCCACAGTCCTGGTTGTGGTGTTGCTTTGACCAGGAAGGCTCCTTCCCTGAGTCCAGCCAACTCCTCGTCCTCGTTCTTCGATTCCCAATTTAAATGCTTCCTAGGGAAAGCCTTCCCTTACTGCACCGTTTCCTCTGTAGGACCCGTATGTCAAGATCAAGAAACGTTTGTTGAATATGTCCCCTTAATATTTAACACAAAGTTTAATTAATTTGCCGTTTGTGTCATTCGTTGTTGGTCTTTCCCCACCAAGACGGGAGCCTGCGTGGAAGCGGGCCCAGGTCTGTCTTGCTCACTGCCAGTCCCCAGCACTGCGCCTGAAACACAGTAAGCCTTACTACATATCTGCTAAATAAATGGAGAGGTTGGCCAGGCCAAGAAGCGGGAAGGCCATTCTGGGCGGAGAGATTAGTATGTGCAAAGACAAGAGAGGAGACACGGTAGTGTGTGGAGTCTGTCAGTAAACGTGGCTGGGGCATAGGTTCGGGGCTGGAAGGCTGTGGGCTGGGGCCCAGTGCAGTAGGGCTCCGAATATCGTGAGGAGCTTGGGTTGAACCTGCAGGTGGTAGTGAGTGACCTGGCTTGTGTTTTGGAAAGCTCTGATGGCCTTGAGGAGGTCAGGACTGAAAGGGCAAGATTTCAAGCAAGGAGATCAAAGTGTGTAGGACAGGAGGAGGGAGCGAACTGAGGCTGCAGTGCTTGGCTGGGGAGAGGTGGATAGGAGTGCCATTTTAGAAGCTGAACAAACAGGGGTTTGGACCCTGCCCAGGACCCCTTACTGCCCACCTCACAGGGAGCCATGCTATAGGAATCAAGATGAGTGCTACCTTGGGATGTGGGAGAGGAGACAGCTCTTCTACTAGGGTCTCTCCAGAACCAGCCCCCGTGGGACAGGCTTGAGGCGCCAAGAGGCCTCTGCAGGGGCATTGCCTCCATTGCTTCCATCTTCTCCCTTTCTCTGTCCACTCGCTCATCCTCAGCTTGGCCTCAAGGTCTGGCCAACCCCCTCCCCTCCACCCCCCAGTCCCTGGCCTTGACCCAGAGCCCTAGCTTGCTCCAGGCTCTCCTAAGGAGGACACTCCAGAGAAACCTTGGGACCCTGTCCTGATGAGGCAGAGGAGTGGCTGAGATGATCTTTGACTCGGATTCCAGTTGGGATGGCTGTAAGGGGACACCTCAGGCAGAGAGAGGCAGGCAAACCGCAGGCTCAGGCTTTCTGGGAGCCAGAAGAGGGAGAGCCTTTGCTGTGTAACCCTTTCAGCACCACACCCAGGCTGGAGCCAGGACGCTGTCCTTTCTGGCAGCTCTTGCTCCGTGGCTTTTGGGAGGTGGGAGGTGGGAGGTGGGGGTGGGGGGTGGAGGGCTGTCAGGGTCTGAACTCACCTCCACAGGCCTTGGAGAGAGGAGCCAGCTCGTACTGGTCGCCTGGACTGTCAGAGTGTGCGTGGGAGGGGGGCTACCCCCACCTGGGGCGCCCAGGTTGCTTCAGGCAGCAACCCGCCTTGGCTGGGAGGGGCTCCCCGCGCAGACTCCCGCAGCCACGCGCAAAAAGTATTCCCCCAGATGGTGGTATCCCATGGGATTGAGGCCAGCCTTCAGGGATGAGAAGGCACAGGCAAACTGCCTATGCCTCTGGGGGGAGGGGGACGGGAGGGAGCGCTCAAGGCGGTGGAGAAAGACTGCAAGAATCAAGAGCGGGTCCTACCTTACTGGGGTGGCCGGTGGGCTTCATTTTGGTCCCTCCCTGGCCCCTGCTCTGGCGGCCTTCCCAGGCCCATGTTGTCCTTAATCTGGCCCTCGCTGGGGGATCTCTACTCCCCCCTCCCCAATCATGGCTCGGGCCCCCCAGCCCAGCTGAGCCCCATCTCCGGTGGCGAGATCTGTGGCGCTCTGTTTGGGCACCGATCCTACCTCGCTCTCGCTCGGTGGGCCGAGGAGGGGATCTAGGGCCCAGCCCCGGCTGCCCGCCGCCCCCCACCCCCCCCCCCCCGCCGCCCGCACGGTTAGGGGGGGCGCGGGCGGCGGGCGCGGGAGGGGAAGAGTTAAGGCTGGCTGCTCCCCTCCCCCGGAGGGTGTGACCGCCCTATAAGAAAGGCTCCGCGCTCGGGCACTGGGGCTGCAGGCAGCGGGGGCGCAGCACGCCAGCGGAGAGCGGAGGCCGTCCCTGCCTCGCGTGCGTCCCACCGCTTGGGACCCCGGGCAGAATGTCGGAGTCCAGGAGGAGGGGCCGAGGCCGCGGCAAGAAGCACCGAGAGGGGAGGAAGCGGGAGCAAGAGCCCGAACCCGGGGATAAAGGTAGGGCACCTCGGCGCACCCAGAAAGCCCGTTTCACTGGGAGAAACCTGCCACCCGCTCACCCGCCCCCAGCTCCTCGCTGGCGAGTCTGGAGCTGTGCGAGCCGCCGCCCAGGTGACAGGCACCGGAGGAGCGTGAGTGCTTGCGGGCAAGGGGGCTCCGTGGCCGGGTGGGCATGGGACTGCGCGCCCAGAGTCCGCGGGTGGCTGTGCGCGCCTGTCCCCCGGCCGCTGCATCCCGACCAAGGGGAGGCGGAGAGGGGCTGCCCCCCACCCCGGGGACCCGCCTGCAGACGCGGAGCCTGAGTGAGTGGCGGGATGGAGCCGGGGGCATGGACAGAAAGCGGACCAGTAGACTGGGGGCCTGGCCTGGCCTGGCTCTGAGCGCTGAGGGAGCTGTCAGTGCCTTTCCTGCCTCCGAGTGTGCTCCGGGCGGGCGGGCGCACTCCCACCCATGTGCCACACCTCCGTGAGTTCTGCTCAGCCATTGGAGCAAGGGCAGCAGCGCCTGCCAGCTCTGGAGACTCGGATGGAATGCCCTGTTCAGCTGGCCAGCTCCAGGGAGGAGGGAGCCCCTGCTTTGTGACCAGTATTGCCCTCAGAACTGGCCCAGGCACCAGGCATTTGTCTCCCTCTGGTCTTCAGGGGCACTCCCTTGAGCCCAGGGGTTCTGTCCCCAGGGAGGGAGTGGAGAAGAGGTCCTGGGTGAGCAGAGCCCTGTGCTGACACCCGAGGTGGTGCCCTCCCAGAGCAGCTTCAGGGTAAAGGAGGAAAGATCCCCCGGAGGGCGCTGATCTGGGATGCCCTCAGGGTGGGTCTAGGGCGTACAGGTCCTCCCTGTAGAACGAGGCTTGTGTTATCGGGGCACAGTCGGGAAACCCTGGATTCTCACTTTTCTTCAGGCGTGTTATTAATGACTACCCTGCACTGGTCAGAAGGCTAGGCATGCTTCACTGCAAACTCTGGGGGCAGGTGGTCCTCGCCCCATTTTATGGAGGGAGCAACTGAGGCTTACTGAGGTTAAAGGCCCCAAGTGAGTTCCAGAGATAGGTCTGGAAGTTTCGAATCAGCATTCTCTGAACAGTGATGTCCATTTTGCTGGATCTCTATCCCCTCACAAGAGTTCCTGCCAGAGCTACAACATAAAAACAGCTTCAAAAGGGCACTGGACTGGGAGTTGGGAGGCTTCAGTGGTGGTTGAGGATATGGCCAAATCTCTTTCCTTTTCTGAACATCTATATAATGAGGCAGGAACTGTAGCAAGGTAGTCTCTGAGGTCTCTTTGTTGGGGAGAGCCCAGGAGTCAAACGTTGCCTTCAGCCTGGTAGCAAGTAGGAGCCAGGGAAATTTAAAGGCCAGGGCTAAGTTTTCTTTATAAAGAATGACCTTTGGGGCACCTGAGTGTCTCAGTTAAGGCTCCTACACTTGATTTTGGCTCAGGTCATGGTCGCGGGGTTGTGGGATCGAGCCCTATGTGAGGCTCCATGCTCAGTGGGGAGTCTGCTTGGGATTCTCTCTCTCCCCCTCTGCTCAACCACCACCACGCTCACACTTTCTCTCTCCCTCAAATGAATAAATCTTAAAAAAGAAAGGAAGAAAGAAAGAAAAAGAATGCCTATCTGCCCATCTCTGCTAGGCAACTGTGTCCAGGAGTCTACCCTAAGCAAATGGGCGCTATTGGTCTGCCCTGAGGAGTGTGTAGTAGGTCAGCTTAAGCTGGGCACATGTTGTGTGGGATTAGTTCCCAATGTGAGACCCGAAGAAAGAAAGAAGAGGTGCCTATTTTCAGGGTCAAAGTTTATGGATTTGGCTCAGTGAGCCACCCATTTTTCTCCCCCTCCCCCCAACCCCAAGCACATCCTATCATGGGCACCTTGGAAGGCTGAGCAGTTAAGGGTACCTTCCCGATGTCAAGGAAGCCGCTTGGTGGGCTTCAGTGGGTGAGAGTCAGTAGTGCCGGGGAAAGAACGCCCACTGCCAAGGGCAGAGTATGCCTTAGGGCACAGGTGGGAGTGGACTATGAGTAGGAGATTCCACAGACCTCTTAATGATCTCTTCCAGAACCTTCTGCCCCTGTGAGAAAGTCCTCCTTGATGTCTCACTATAATCTTCCCTGCTTTGTTCTTCTCTGCTTCATCTTATTCCCCGCTCCCCAGTGGGAAGCCAGCTCTTCAGAGTGCCTTCCTTCCGGGGGTTGGCTGGTGAGCAGGTACCAAACAGACCCGAAGCCCGAGGCTAGAGGGACTTTGGAGACCTGGGACACTCTGGAAGTCATGCTCCAAAAGCAGGGCATCAAGAGAAAGTACCATGTCGGTGAGAAGCAACAGTCTTAAGTCCAGGATGTGACTAGGGGGTCTGACTGGAAACCCAGTAGAATCAGTGCTTAAGTCAACTGTGGCCTATAGAGCTGGAGGCCGCCCTCACAATTCCCCTTCAGGTCCGCCTGAGGCTGCAGGGCCCTCTCAGCGCATGCTCAGAGCACCCCCACGGCGGAGAACAGGAGCACTGGGCACCCGGAAGGGGGGACTTAGCTAGGGTGGGGCCACAGTTGGTTGAAAGACTAGGAGGTGCAAACATGGAGAGTGTGAGCAAGTTATTCACTAAAATCTTCAGCTTAGATGGCAGGGTGGGGTTGGGGGTGGGATCTGGAAGATGGGAGGGAGGAAGGAAGAAAGAGAAGATGATGTTAATTGGCTCCCCACCCATCCCACCTCCCCATCCAGCAGCCTCCATCTCCTCCTTGGCAAACAGCAGGAGGAGTCCCCCAGACACACACACACCCGGGCCAGCATGGGGAGATAGACTTTTCTTCTGCCTCAGCACACGACTGACCCAGTGAGAGTTAGTGGGGCTGAACCTGGTATCCCTCACCTGGGGCCAGTTTCCCCCATTTCCCTTTACCCTCGGCGATTGGGGAGGGGGCTGCTGGCATGGCCTTGCCGGCCCTGGCAGCAGTGTTGGGGGATGGGTAATAAACCCACTCTTGTCCCTGGGGCCTACCCCCTGCTCTGCCTGTGTGTGACCCAGGCACTGCCTGCCCTCCATCTGGGCCCCTGGAAATGGGTTCTGCTCTCAACTCGTACTTTCTCCCTCGCAAAGCCAGAGCCTCAGCCCTCGGGCCCTGTGTCTCTGAGAATCCCAAGGGAGGAGAGCTGCAAGATTGAGGTGGGGGAGGAGCTGGCCCCAAAGAAACTGATAAGCTGAAGGTGCTGTCTGATTTTGAAGGACTTGGGGGATTAGACTCCAAGTCACCAGCCTTTTCTGGGTGACCCCTGAAAGGCTGGTCAGGGATGGATGGAAAGTTCCCCTCCGTTGAGTTCCCTGTGCATTGGGAAGTCGTGTCTGCCCACAGGAGGCCAGGGGCCACACTTTGGTCTTCAGCCGGGCGTCCTAGAATATGAAGGTGAATTAGCTGAGAACTTCGGACACATCTCATTTGAATGGGCACAAAGAAATCCTTGCAAGGTCTTTCTCTCCCATCTTTCCCATCTCCTGCCTGTGGCAAAAAACAGCACCCAGAGTTCTAGAACAGACGATTCTTTAGGCTGTCGAGGGTCAGGTTGGAGGTGGTGATGTGCCCAAGGCATAGGTCGGAGCCGCATCTCTGGGTCAGTCTGGCCATCTCCAGCTCTGGCCTCGGCCCCAGGCTGACCCTGCTGAGCCAGGCACCTGGAGCGGTCCTCTTGCCACTCCGGGGCTCAGCGTGTGCCTCGCACTCTGCTGCGGCTTCCTGGCACCAGGGAGTTCATTAGGATCAATAACAACAAGCAGAGAGTGACTTTGTACTTGCCAGCACTCTTTCATCCTGACAGCTCAAAGCAGTTTACAGACCAGGACTCATCGGCCCTCAGCCCGGGTCCCAGGAACTCGGCAGGGGGGACGAGGGGACAGAGAGACTGGCACAGCAATGAGGTTGGAGGAAGATGGTGAGTCACCTGGGGTGGGGGAGTTGGGTGGCCACTAGGTCTGGGAGAGAAGTAAAATCCGACCGAGGGCTTCAGGCTGCACGCAGAGGGGATGTTCTCCCTTTGAGAAGGAGAAGCTGGTCCCTTCTGAGCTGCTCGGGCTCCATGAGCTGGCTGCTGGAGGAAGCAGCCGCAGTTTCGTGGGCAGCAGAGGTCCTTGCACGCAGATATTGGCAGGAATGCCCAGGGAACCCCTGTTACTGCCCTCTGCCCTTGGTGCCGGAGCTGCAGGGCCAAGGCAGGACAGCCCGGACCTGGAGTGATGCCAGAGTGAAGAGTGTGTGTGGGAAAAGGGGCCGGCCCCGCGTGGATGAGCCCCAGCCCTGGCTGGCAGTGGGCTTCCCAGTGTGGATACCCATGCCTGGCGTGCCCCACGCACCTGTCTGGCTTCCTCTGCCCTCCAGCCCACAAGGCTGGCCTGAAAGGACCGTTGGCACAGAGAAGAGAGGGTTGGTTTGTTTTGTTTTAAGAAGCTGGCAAAGCATGCCAAAACTTGAGACCTGGAGCCCATCAGAATCATGTTTCCTTTGTGTTTTCCCACCATTTCTGAGCCTGTAGCCACCATTTATAACTTAGCAGAGTCAAGGGCCCCTGGGTGGCTCAGTCGGTTAAGTGTCTGCCTTTGGCTCAGGTCATGATCCCAGAGTCCTGGGATGGAGTCCCTCATTGGGCTCCCTGCTCAGCAGAAGCCTGCTTCTGTCTCCCTCTGCCACTCCGCTCCCCTCATGCTTAGTCTCTCTCCGTCTCTCTCTGACAAATAAATACATCTTAAAAAAAAGAATGCAGCTTCTTAAAAAAAATAATAGGAGAGTCGAGTGCAGTATATCTCTCCCTGTCTTCCTCCAACCCCGCCTGGGCATAACTGTTTACCAAGTCTTCCAGGTCCTGGCCCCAGGATAACTATACAAACTGCACATACTTTCGCTCTGTTTTATCAGTTCAGTTCTGCAAACTTCCCCTGAGCTCCTACTCTGTGAACGAATCCCGGGCTCTGCCCTCAGGAAGCTCAGACGGATCTTGACACAAACACCTGTGATCAGAACCACGTGTTAAGCCAGCGAAATGTACAGTGTGTGGTGGGGAGAATAACTTGCCCTCCTGGGAAGGTGTAGGGAGGGCTTCCCAGAAGAGGTGACGTTTGAGCAGAGCCTGGATGGTGAGCAGGAATTCAGCAGGGCGAGACCAGGCCTTCCAAGGGGTAGGATCATGTCCATGGCCAGCCTGCACTGGGGGGAAAGGAAGAGTAGCTCTCACTCACTGAGCACGTACCACGTGCCGGGACTGCTTCTATGAAGTCTAGGTATTATTTTACCATCCCCACTTTACCGATGAGAAAACTGAGGCAGGAAGATTCATAACTTGCCTGGGATACAGCCGTGGATTAGTTGCAGGGTCACCAGGTCCAGGTCTGCCCCCTGCCCTGCCTCACCATGCACACGTCACCTGTCCCTGGGCTCTAACAGTTTGTGTCCCTCCAGAAACACCAGTGAGGGGCATAGGACACCCTGTTAGTCTGCTTGTAGGAGCAGGTCCTTCCCATCACATCAGCCAGTTGGGTATGAACTTCCTGGGCTCTTGGGCAGGATTTAGGGGGAACGAAACAAACTGCGGGGCTAGGGGCCAGTATGTGTGTTTTAGCAAGTCCTCTGGTTGATCGTGATGGTGCTGAAGTATGGGAACCACAGGTGGAGCTGGGTGGCTAGCCTCCTGGAGCAGAGCCCCGGAGGGAGCCTGTCAGGCCCACAGGTGTTGAACCAATGTATCAGTGTCAGACTTCGTGCTTGGGGGCTACAGTCCACACTCGAGGAATGGGTTGCCACCTTGTGGGCCAAGGTAGGTGTGGACGGACCTAACTACAGTTGCAAGACTGCCCCTGGCCAGGGCTGACACAGAATGGAGAGGAGAGACTCCTTCCCATCAGAGCAATCTGGGAGGCTTCCTGGAGGAGAAGGGGTTTCAGTAGACTTTGAAGGAGGAAGAGGAGGAGGGCTCTGAAGGGCTGGGCCTTCGGGCTAAGGAAACCACTTGAACAAATGCACAGAACAGAGGACGTTGGGAAATAACATGCAGCCCTGAAGCTATGCCACCCTACACGGTGTGTGGGAGGGAGAGACAGGGTGGGCCTAGCAGTGGGTTCGCTGAAGGTCAGGCTAGTGAGTTCAGACTTATCTGAAACAGCCTTATCTGCAGTTTCTGGGGCAGTCAGGTGAGGCTGGATCTGAGCTCATGGTACAATCCCTTCACTGTATAGATGGGGAAACTGAGGCCCCGAGAGAAGTCCACACCCCAACAAGGCAAAGGGTTTGGTGGCTCCAGGCCAAGAAGGAGAGCAATGGCTTTGTGAGGCGCTGCCCCCTCCCTGGCCCACTGTAGCCTCACATCACCACGCTCACCTACAGTGATCCAGTCAGAGAGAATTTCTCCTAGTTCCTTGAGTGCGCTGTGGCCTCCCGCCCCAGTCCCTTGAACCTATCATTCCCTTGGCCCGGAGCACCGTTTCCCTTCTTTGGCCTAACTCCTGTCATCCTTCAGCTTTTCTTTCTCCACAGAACGCGTCCTGCCCCAAGATGAGGAGGGAGGGGGACGGGCATCGTCTGTGCCCACCCCCAGCACCTCCCCGTCACGGTGCCCATCCCACTGCATGGGCAAAGTCAGCCGACTCTCCCCCAGGGCCAAGACCACGTCAGCTTGACCCTCAGCCCCGGACATGTGCCGAGTGTCCAGTTTGTACTCGAGTGCAAGAACAAAGGAGAACATTCCCGAGCCCTTTCAGTCCTGTACACAGAGACCCCTCTGGCCCCTCTCTTACTGGAAGAGGGTAGCGTCTCAGTGGTTGGGCAGCCTGGTGGGCCGAGCAAGAGTAGTCCTCAGTCAAGTCCCCGCCTTACCACCTGCTCTGCTGTCCCAGGACAGACACCCATCTGGGATGAGTCCGGGAGCATTGTCGGGTGGGAAAGGGCTCCGAGACGAGCTGCGGAGGGGCCTCACACTCCCCCAAGTACTTGCAGCAGCCTCCTTTGGGGCCACTGTGAGTCACCAGCAGTCACACTACAGCCCGATGTCGTTCAGTCACTTTCGGCCAGCGAGCACCTGCTCGGCCAGATGCCAGGATAGAGCGATTCTCCAACACAGCCCATCCCCGAGGTCCCCAGTCTAGAAAGTTAAGAACTCGGTTTCCTCCAAGGTAGGAAGCCCCACATAGGGCAGGAGAGATGCTCAGGGAGCCTGTGTGAGGCGGAGATTGCTCCTGGCAGGGTGGTTTAGAGAAGGGCAATGGCCCCGGAGGAGAGCCTGAGGCTTCTAGATTAAGAAGAGCGGCCAGTGAGGGAGCTCTCTATTCCCGGAACTGTGCGCTTCTTGACAGACCTACCCCCATTTCCTTCCAGCCGCAGTCCTAAGAGGTGGGCGAGATGGTCCCTGTTTCATAGACAAGGAAATAAAGGCTCGGAGAGGTTGAGTACCTTTACTAGTTACACAAGACACTGGGCAGAGCCAGGACACGACCAAGACCGGTGTGACCCCACGGCTGTGGGTCTGACCCTCTCAGCTGTGCTTGTGGGAGGGGGGATGGCATGGTGGGGGAGCAGCAGAAGGCTCGGAGGCGGCTGAAACACAGAGTAGGCCTATTTGGGGAGCGGCCAGGGATTTGGTTTGCCTGGAATATGCAATTCCTGAATAGAAGTGATGGGGAAAAGCAGGTGTGTATGGGAAGGGGGCCCATTCACTGCCCCAGCAAGCTTCCCCCAATGGCCCCGGCTATCAGCCAGGGTGGCCTTTCTTCTGCAGACATTATGGAGCCAAGGGAAGTTTCCGAATGGTAAAGAGGCCCATAGAGTTGAATCTGCCCCATGTCCACTGTTAGTGGATTGGTACTGGGGCTGGTGGGAGCTGAAGCGGACCAGGCGGACGAGGGAGGGTTAGGAGGATAGGAGGCTTGGTGGAGGGGGAATGGTCTTAGCCTGTGGAGAGAGTCAAGAGAGACACAGTTGTCACAGATGACAAGTTGTCACAGATAACTGGAAGAGGGAACCCAGGACAAAGGGCAGTCCTGAGAGAGATGGGAAACTGGTTTCCCACATGCTCTGTTTGAACCAGTGACTATCCAGGGAGTTGCTCATTTTGGGGTGAGTTCCTTCCGGACCCCCGTCTCTCATTAGCCTGGACAAGGCCCGCATCTCAGCCCTTCAAGACCCCAGAGTGCATATACCAGGCTCTCCAGACTTGTGTATGGACTTGCAGGGGAGGCGGCTGGGCCTCTGACAACCTGCCCCCCACCCCCACCCCCGCGCCCACTGTGGCATCTGCATTTGCTGAGCGCATGGGACTGTCTGTACCTTTCTTATACTGTGCCTACTAAGACCTTCCCTCTGAAAGCCAATGTTTCTTGGAATTCTTTTTATTTTATCTTCAAAATCCCCATCATATGTCTGTTTGCTTTAATACAAAGACGTTGCTTTTTCTTACTAATGAGCCTGGCGGAGCCTTCAGAAAGCGGCCCTGAGATCAGCCTGCGGCTTTGCGGGTGTCCCAGTCTGAGAAGCCGGTCTTGTCTGGTCTGTGAGATGCCTCCCCTCTCTCCACCCCCACTCCACTTCCTCATGACCCAGAGCTTCAGAAAAAACTTTCTCCAGCAGGCTGAGGAGGTGGGAAGGACATGCCCTTCCCAAAGTGGATCGGTGCTCTGGGATCTCCTCCTTGGCTCTCGCCCTGGGTTTACCGAGCAAGGGGCGGCCCCGTGGAACAGCTGCAGGCCTCCCCACCAAGGCATCTTCTGGGCTGGCCCCAACACTTGGGCCCAGTGCCCAGCCTTCCCCAGTGGGAAGATTAAGCAGAGTTTGGGCACATGTAAAGACCTTCCAGGGATGACATCTCTGCTCTGTCCGTCCTTCCACCCCCAGTAGTGGAAGGGGTCAATAATGGTAAGCTTCCATCCCCTCCACAGAGAGCGTTCTCTTCCTCCCTTCCTCTAAAGCGGCGGAAAGCGGTTTACAGATGAGTCAGCTGAGCCCCAGGGAGGCTAAACCACTCACTTAAGGGCAGAAGCTAGAAAATCGGGAGATGGGGACAAAGAGCTGAACTGCGGTGTCCCCAGCTGCCACCCTTTCCTCTGTGGCTGCGCCACTTCCTCTGTGCCTCGTCTGTGCCAGCTCTGAGTGTCTGGGGCCCGTGCCCCAAGGACCGGGAAGAACCCAGGGAGACCACGTGTCTGTGCAGAGCACCGGACGCTGCCCAACAATGGTCGCCTCTGCCCTGTGACCCTGTGCAGTGTCCCCCAGACATCGGCGACATCCCTTCAGTCCCCCATCTCTGCTGCTCACATGCCCGTGTCGCAGCCCTGAGCCCATGTGAGGAACTGCGGCACGTACCTGCCTGACTTCAGGGGCTGACCACCTCTTCCTTGGTGGGACCCCAAGGAAGCCAGCGTTTCTGGCAGCGGGGAGGGGGGGGCAAGGGGGGCAGGGGTGGCCATAGCGTTGGCCCTGGGGGTCAGGCCAGCCCTGTTGGGTGTCAGTGGATAGGTGCTTCTAGCTGGGCAGGAGAAGCTCTAAGGCAGGAACAGTTTCTGTGGGTGTTGGAGCTCCCAAGTTGTCTCCTCCTCCCCCTTCCCTTCCCCTTCCTCTGCACCTGCCTTCCCAGAATAGAGTCTGTCTTCCCTCTTAGCTCCCGTCCCCAGCTGGCCTTGGCCTCTGTCCTCTACCTTGTAGCTGAGGGGCCAGGTGTAGAGCCGAAAGCCCAACAGGTCTGGGCTGCTTCTCACCGAGGCAGGGAAACGGTCCTGTGTGAGGCTCGCCACCTGCCAGCGTCAGCCAAGGGCAGGAGCCATGTTGCCTTGCTCAGCACCGTATCCCTGACGTCAGATGGGGGCCTGATACATCAGAAGGATTGTTGGAGGTGGATATTTGTTGGATGGTTGTGAGAATAGGGCAGGGCAAGCCCAGGCACCAGGCTGGGCCTGGCTGGCTGAGGAAATGCGGCTGGGGGGATGGAGGGGGAAAGCCAGGAGGCCCGGCAGGGTGCACACTGCCTTTGGGAGGCCTGGCCCAGTGAGTCTGAATGGCTCTTCTTTGGGCCACGGGGAGGATACCTGGCTGCCCGTTTCACAGAGAAGGCCCTCTGTGCCCACTTAAACCAGCTGTGTTTTTAGTTGTTCTTTTCTTTCCCATTTGAACTTGGAGTCTGTAATTAACCTCCGATAGGCTGCAGTCACTTTATGGGTAGGAGAGGGGTGGGGAGGGGGCGAGCCCGGAGCCTGCCAGCAGCATGCCAGTGGGAGACTTTGATGCCAGGCAGGCTGGTCATCTTGTCTCCAGGTGTTGCCCTGCAAAGGGGCCTGCTCAGCCTTAGTCATGACGGGAGGATCATTAACCCTTTCAAGAGTCTGCTGCCCCTGCCCCCCTGGTTGCTGGGAGGGAGGCCGGGCCAGGTCCTCCCCGGCTGGGCTGCCTGGCTCTGTCCTGGGCGTCTGTCTTGCCCTCAGATCTCAGCAGGCTCCGCACCCACCGCCCACTGCCGAGAGGAATGAGGTCAAGCTGCTGGCAGCCCCAGTACCTCCTGGCCTCGGGGCCGGGATGTGGGAAAGGAGCAGCCCTGGTTGTTCTTGCTGTCGTTATCTTCAGCAGGATGCTTGGCAGGGATTCCCTCTCAGACAGACACAGCCTAGATGCCCTGGCTTGGCATCAGGGGATAAGGAAGCAGGAGCCCCCAGATACCCCATGGGGGGCCCAGCTTGTGACAACTGTGGCGGTCGGTCTGAAGGTTTACAGAACCCGTCCCTGGGGAGAGCTTTCTGTGGCAATCTGGGTCATCCTTAAGAGATCTTCCTCATATTGTTATAAAGGTGCCAAAGGAGAGGTCCCCGCGACCCCCCTCCAGAGAGCCCTAGTCCTGCTGCTCAGGTGGGCACTGTGCCAGGAAGGGAGCTGGGTGGCTGAGGAGCTCTTGCGGAGCAGGGGAGCTCAGCAGAGAGGGCTGGGTCTAGAGGGGGAGACCTGAAGGGAGGTGAAAGGAGGGTTGCCCAAAAGCCAAGGGCCACCCAGGCCATCAGCTTGCTGCCTGCCCTTCCACCTGTGGGGAAGGAGCAGCCACAGGCAAACAGGGTATCAGTGACAGTCGTGGGACCCTCTTCTTGTGCACACAGATCTTCCTCTTCCTTCTGCCTGACACCTCGCCCCTGGGTACTCTCCTGTGTGCTGGGGGGCCTTCGTAAGTCCCCTCTCTGTGTGGGGAAATACAGACCCTCCGGATTGGGGCTCTTCACTTTGGCTAGGAAGCTGAATTCGTAGAGAAGTTTATTGCAGTCTTGTTATATTAGATGTTGGAGATGACCTAAGCAATTCATCAGAACAACGATTCAGGATACGGACATTAAAATGATTGAGATTTGTATTTCTAGATTCGGGAATACGTTTTTACAATATATTTACTAAAGGGTAGGATATAAAACATTTTAGGAAAGTCTTGCAGGAGACATTTGAAAATGTTGACAGTGTTTCCCCACCCCACCCCCCAGCCCCGTAGTAACTGAATGGATTTAAATGTGCTTTTCTTTTTCCTGACTTGTATTAATTTTTCTACAACAAAAATGTATTTCTTATGTAACAAAACAATAACAGAGAGGGACAAACTAAAGCCCTCAAGGGGTGGGAGGGGCTGTGTCATACACGGCCAGATCATTTCTGTCTGGGACAAAGCACTGAACCTGGCATACATTAGGCACTCAGTAAACGCATGTCGACTGACTTGCGGTGAGCACCTCACTAAGGCTGCTCCAGCTCTTGCCCTGACAAATCCCTCCATCCCAGGAAGCCTGTTCCTCTGCTTCTTTTAGCTCTGCCCCAAGACACTCATGGGACATGGTCCAGTGATCTCCATGCCTCACACTAGCATTGCATTCTGGGCCTGGGCCCTAAATGAGACTCAGACCAAACTAGCCCAGCTCAGAGAGAGTGCCCCGGCGGGAGTCAGAGCTGGCCAGCTCACATCTTAGGCTCCGTAAGCACCACCTCCGCATCTTCAAAGCCTCTTAGCCTTGTCCTGGGTGTCCCCAAGGGCTGGTACTGGATCCACTGGCTGGGAGCCACTGTGGGAGAAGCCGTGGTGGCTCAGCTTATAAGAGTGACCTTAAAATGCACAGAGTAAGGTCAGATCATTCCCTGACTTGTAAGCCTCTGATGTCTTCTCATCCCATCTACCAAACTAACCTGGGCCATCGTGAGGAGCTTGTCCATACTCCTCACGTAGAAAGCCTAAGGAGGCTCTGGGCCTAGGTGGGAGGGTGCAGAGGTCCTTTGGGTGTTGTTGTGACCGCCACCTCAAGGGTCTTCTCTTTCTTGCCCCCTGAGCAACTTCCCCTCCCCCTCAAGGGACTTGCCTGATGCAAAACAAAAACATAAAAAAAAAAAAAAAAAAAAAAAAAACCATGCAACCTGTTCTCAGAATCCTATTCCCTTTTGAAAAGCCCATGTTTGGCTTTCAGAGAGCTGTGAACTAAGATTTCTGTGAACAGGGACCAAGACTAGACACTGTGAGAGCGGGGGGCATGGTTTTTAGTATCTTAGATGAGTCTTGTGAGGAAATGGTAAGAGATGCAAAAGAAGATTCTTTGTAAAGACATGGCATGATTTCAAATGCATGGTTATTTTTACTTTTTCATCCTTTAGGCCAGTCCTGTTGAATAGGAATATAATGCAACCCAAATATGTAACTTAAACTTTTCTAGTTTAAACTTTTCTAGTTTTCTAGTTTTTTAGTAAAAAAACTAATTTTTTTTCTAGTTTTTTTCTAGTAAAAAATAAATAAATAAATAAAAAGTAGAAGAAAAGAAAAAGAAAAAAAGGGCAAAACAAATCCGGATTTCTCACCCAGGCTCACAAAGTCCCACGTCAGTCACTGGGCCTACCTCTCCAGGTTCCCCTCACACTACCCCTGCCTTCCAGAATCTTCCAGCCACAGGAGCCTCTTTTTGCCTTTGAGCTCACCAAGCTCATTCCCACCTCGAGGCCTTTATTCAGCTGCTTATTACTGCCTCATAGTTCCTATTGATCATTTGCTGTTGTCTCTCCTCACTACAACTCAGCTTCCCTAAGAGCAGGAATCTTCTCTGTCTTGTTCACTGCTCGGGGCCCACAACGGTGCCTGGCATACTGTAGGTTGAATGAATGAACAAACGAGGGACAAGCGAACCAGATGGGGTTGTTCTGAAGTGAGGAGACTGTCAAGAAATGGCTATCAGGTCACACAGAATTCTCACTAGACAGAGTGGGCTCCTTGTGATCTGAAATGAAGTCCCAGGTTTTCTGTTGGTCACAGGGAATGCCTCTGGAGCCCCCAGTTCCTCAGGCTTCCTAACATGCGGTCGTGCCTGCTGTGTCTGGGGTCAGCCTTTATGTCCCCACACCCTCCCTATCACCACCAGCATGAGCAGTGGCCCCAAGCTCGGTGCCTGGTATATCAGGACTCATGTTAGGAACCAAGGCAGTAGAGGGACCACCATTTCTTCCCACCAGGTGGAGGGAGGGCAGGAGGCCCCCTTGTCTTGGAATTGCACGAAAGGTCAACACTCCCCGTGCAGTGGGGGGAAGCACCCTAGAACTTGAGAAGAGCTCTCTCTGTCCCCAGTTCACGAGAAGGAGGAGGAGACTAGTTGGAGGTCACCAACTGACCAAGAGGTTGTTAGATCACTGGGTGTCAACTCAACTTTAGAGGAAAGCCACCCATGAAGAGGTTTTTAGCTTGGCACCAGTCATTGAGCTGTATACTTACAATATGTACACGTCCCTTTATGTTATAGATGTTTTTAAAACCCACACACCCGGACCCGCTCTTACAGGTTCTGCTTCAGAATGTCTAGGATGTGTTCCAGGCACCTACATAATTTTTAAAGCTTCCTTTGTGGTTCTCAGTGGCATCTAAAGTTAAAAACTATTGATAAGGAGGGGCGCCTGAGTGGCTCAGCTGGTTAAGTGTCTAACTTCGGCTCAGGTCATGATCCCAGGGTCCTGGGATTGAGCCCCACATCTGGCTCCCTTCTCAGCGGGGAGCCTGCTTCTCCCTCTGCCTGCTGCTCCCCCTGCTTGTGCTCGCTCTTGCTCTGATAAATAAAATCTTAAAAAAAAAAAAAAAAAGAGAACCATTGATAAGGAGTGACTAGGGACCCTAGAGCAAGCAGATGAAGGAGAGTGTAGTGTAGGTCAGGGGCAAGGATACGGACACAGGACGTCAGTCACACTTAGGTTAATACACATAAAACCTCTGGGTGTCCAAAAAGATATCCCCAAACCAGCATTAAAAACTGTAAGAAGCAGGTAATTGGGAAAAATGTAGAGAGCAGGTTAATAGCCTTAATATTTACAAAAAAACAAAAAACTCTTACAGACCAGTAAGAGGAGCACCCAGTAGAAAAACAGTACAGACATGAACAGACAGTTCAAAAAGAATACAATGAGCCAATACATTTATGAAAAGTGGTCAGCCTCCCCAGGAATCAAATAAACGCAAACTACAACAACAAAGAGGCGTTATCTTTTGCCTAGCTAATTGGCCAAGATTAAATATGTGATTACAGCTCATGTTAGTGAGGGTGTGGAAAAAACAGGCACTGCCATTCACTGGTGGGGGTGCAGACTGGTGCAAACTTTTCCAGAAGGCAATTTGGCACCGCTTAAAGCTGAGGAAGATCGCATACCCTTTTGATGCAGCCATTCCCCTTTTAGGAAGAGTGCCCTAGGAAATTATTGTGGATGGTAATAAACAATAATAGCTAACCTTTGTTAAATGCTCTCTGCAAGCCAGACTTTACGTGCGTTGTCTCGTGCACTGCTCACAGCTATCCTCCCGTGAGAGAGGAGCTATTATTATCACCCATATTTCCCAGGTGAGGAGACAGAGGCACAGAAGGATTAGGTCAGGGACCTGAGGACACCAAGCTAATGAGTAGCAAAGCCTGGATTTGAATCTGGGCAGTCGGAGTCCAGAGTCACACTGCCCATCCAGCAGGACACGCTGGATGGGTGCGAAGGGTGAGCCCTGCATGCACGCAACGGGCACACTGCATATATATGCTGGGTGGGGCTGGCCCCATTTGTAATGAGGTGGCAGCGGGGAGAAAACACGCTGAATACGCTAGGATAGGAATTGGTTCCATCAATTACGATACAACGGTAAAGGAATAGTATACAACCATGAAAAATAAGAAATTGTGTGTGAACACTTGGGGCTCTCATATATGCGTAGAAGGTCTCTGAAATGATAGAAATGCAACTGATAATACCAGTTGCCTCCTGCAAAGGCCCCCGTGTGACCGTGGTCAGAAGTTAGAGACTTGTTTCTCAAGCCATATACCCTTGTATACTTCTTGAATTTTGAATTCTGTGAAGATAGTATTGAAAGGTGTATATACGTATACACGGACTCATAGGTTATGTTATAGAGCAATTCCATGTGACTTTATTTCCTTGAAATGCTCCTAAGGGTTCTGAGAAAAAAAGTTCTAAGACTCTTGCTTGGGGAATCATTCCAAAGTCAGCGATGATATGTCTTTAACGCTGTTCCCCCACCTGTTCCCCAAACTGGTTTGCTCATGGAACCCTTTTCTCAAGTAACATCTATTATCATCTCTCTGGGTATTCACGTCCTGTAGAATTTGGTTTGGGAAATGCTATCGTTAATAGTTAATGCCAAACTCAAAAGCTTGCATTTCTTTCATTACACAAAAGAAACATGTTACCGACGCTGATCCCCTTTGTCTACACTGCATGTGTACGTGTATTTTTAATTTTTATTTTTTTAATTAACACATAATGTATATTAACATTAACATATTATATTAACATAATGTAATTAACACATAATGTATTATTTGCCCCAGGTGTGTATCTTACTTCTGAGTACCAGGATGGTGGATGTTGTTTTCTTCTTTTATCCGTTTATATTTTTAAATTTTCTAAAATGAACAAAATCCTTTCACAAGCACTGTTGGTTTGGAGTCTGTGTGATACCATGTTTGAAGCTTCTGGAGTCCTTTCCGCCCGGGGAACCCCACTCCCCTCTCCTGCCTGCTTACGAGCAGCCATTTGGGGGTAGGTTCAATGAGGGAGCCCTAGCGAGAGCCAGGCCCTCTTGGCTGCCTTCATCCAGAGTCGGCCGAGACGGGACCATTCGGTCCCCAGACAGCTCCCTGG
Source organism: Potos flavus (assembly GCA_028534135.1). Taxonomy (NCBI): domain Eukaryota; kingdom Metazoa; phylum Chordata; class Mammalia; order Carnivora; family Procyonidae; genus Potos; species Potos flavus. The sequence continues at coordinate 26,168,457 of CM052895.1, forward strand.
CCCAGCAGACCCTGGCTTCTGCCGTTGGAAGAATTTCAGAAATTTCAGAAAGAGACACAGCCTGCGAAAGCAGACACAGCCCGCTCTGGGCCTGACGTGTTGCAAACGCATATACCTGGGCTTCGCTCCCAGCTCTGTGGCTGTCTGGCTGCCTGGCTGTGTGACCTGGGGCAAGTTTCTGAACTTCTCTGAGTCTTATCTTCCCCATCTATGTCAGCAATGATATAGATGCCTCACAGAGCTTAAGGACCGAACGAGAGCGTGCATGAAGGCATTGTGTAACCTGGAAAGGGCTGTCCCGGTGGAAATCATTACATACCCCAGCAGGGAACATAGGCCGGCCCTTACCTTTCTGAGAACAGAGTACTTTTTCCCTTTTTTTTTTTTTTAGGTTGTTGTGGGGAAGGGAGTGAGGAGATGAGGCATGGGAGATCTGGGCACGTGGAAATAGAATTTTGTGTAAGGAAGGTGGGAGAAGCCTCTCAGCTTGGCATTTGCAGGCCTGCAGCCCTAGCTGGGCCGGTGTCCCCCAGTGAAGCCCCAGGCTTTGTCCCCCAGACAACTGCTCCACTGGACCCATTCAGGTCAGCCCGCCCCTCCAGACCACGTGATTCTCCGAAGCCACAGTGCTGACGCTGCCTGGCTCACCTGCCTTCCTACCCCTTCTAGCATGTTAGCACCCTTCAGCTCTTAGCTCAGGCCGCTCTTCCCCCAGCCTGGATTGGGATCGCTCCTCTAGGTTTCAGCACCTTCAGGCTGCCGCGTACCAAGCTGTGATGTTAATGCCGTATTACAGCTTTCCCGCTGCGCTGAACTTTCTGAGGCCAGGAGCTCTGCGTGTGTCATCTTGGTCCTCCTGTGTCCTCTGGGCCAGCGTAGGCCTGGGCATCTGCGACAGGAGTTAGAGCATGAGCCCTGAAGTCAAAGAGACCTGGATTTGAACCCCACCGCAGCCTGAGAAAGTGGCTGCGCCATTCCGAGCCTCAATTTTCCCCATCTGTAAAGGGGTTTCGTCGCTGTAGTGAGGTCATGGCATTTTTTCATAAGCTCATGTATATAAAGCTCCTAGTGTCACTTCAGGCATGAAGAAAGCCCTATATGTAGTAGCCACACTGACATCATTGCAGACCCTCTGTGACCGCTGACTGAAGTGGGAAATGACCCCCTGCCCTCCCTCCACTGCACACGCTTGGCACCGCACCCCACCGCCATGCTGACCTCCCTGCCTTGTCCCCCACAGCCACCCGGCCCAAGCTGAAGAAGATGAAGAGCCAGACGGGACAGGTGGGTGAGAAGCAGTCACTGAAGTGTGAGGCCGCGGCGGGCAACCCTCAGCCCTCCTACCGCTGGTTCAAGGACGGCAAGGAGCTCAACCGCAGCCGAGACATTCGCATCAAGTACGGCAACAGCAGGTGAGGAACGTGCCACCCTCTCTCCACCCTGAAAAGGGGGGTCCAGTTCCCGTCCCCCCTCCTGACCACACCCCATTCCTCCCTGCAGCTCTGGGTTCCTCTGGTTATGGCAGCCCAGTGTCCGGCAGATGCAGACGCTTAGTGGGAAGGTCTCTGGATGGTTGAAGGCAATGTGATCATCAAATTCAGCTTTCCCTGTGGATGTCCGTTCTTGGCCCTAAAACTTCTCAAAGAATCTGCCTCAGGGTCTGAAAGCCCACCATTTGGCAACGTTTGGTGGGAGACGGACTCCAGGATGCGTCTGGGAAGTCCCGAGCAAGGACTTCAGCCTTCCTCTCCCACCGATTCTCTCTCATCACTTCCCTTGTAAAAGCGCTCCCTCCATGTCACGGTGCCTGTCCCTCCCCCAGCTGTGGCCCATCCCGCTTCTCCCCTCCACCATCACGCAGGGTCAGGTTCATGTCCGCCGACTCCACCCTGTCGTCCCCCACACCTCTCTCTGCCCTGCTGGCATCTGCCTTCTAACAACACCCCTCTGCTGCCCATGGCTGTGGCCCTTGAGAGACCCTGGTGACCTCAGAGCTTCCTAGCCCCAGCCTCCAGGCCTTTCTGAAGCCACTGGCCTGGGGGCTGCCGGCTCTGTGGACTTCTGGGCCTTCTGGGCCTCTAACCACTCCATCAGTGCTGGAACTTTCCTGTCTCGGGGGCTTCCCTCCTCTCCTCTCTCTCTCTCTCCACTTGTGGGTGATTTTACCCCCTCCTAGCTGATAACGTTGTTTCCTAGTTTGTTTGTTTTTTTAATATATATATATATAATATATATATATATACGCCTGAGTTCCAGACCCGTGCTGCCAGCTAAGCTCTAGCTCCCAGCGGGGAGATGCCCCCAGACAGCTCTAACCCATATGCCCCAGTCTAGCCTCTCCCCCATGTCTGCTCTGGCCCCACCGCACCCTCCTGTCTCCGCTCTCGGAGGCGGCAGAACCAGACCACCCGTGGCCTGGCACTGGCCCCCGTGCCATCCCCGCCAGCAGGAGACACCCTGCCCTCTGCCCAGCGTGTTCTTATCCTCCCTCCTGCCTCCAGCTGCTTTTCCTCCGCTGTCCCGCTCTTGGCCATCCCCTCTCTTCCTGGGCCGCAGGTCCCTTTGTGAGTTCTCTGTACATAACATGTGCATGTGGGACATCAGCTGTGGGCCAGGCCCTCTGCCAGGCGCTAGGCATACCCCGGAAACTGAATCATGCTTGGTCCCTCCCTTCCCTCACAGAGCTTCTAGTCTAGCTTATAGATCCAATACAGACGGTGGTAGAGGCCCCCACCCTTTCTTCCCCAAAAATGTGCCTTATCCACCAGTTTTGCTGACAGTTCCAGAGGCCCGCTGACCCCTGTGACCCTGGCAGGGGTGATCTGACATGGACACATATCTGATCATTCACACTCCCTTGACAGATCTGAGAGCCTGCTGTATGCCAGCTACAGCCCAGGTCTCAGGCCCTTCCAACTCCCCTCTTCCTGTCCTCTGAGTCACTGCCATGCTGCTCCCCAACCCCTCAGTGCTCCTGATCCCTGGTCTTTCCCTTTCACAATCCCAGACTTGGGCCCAAGCTGTTCCCCATCCTGGCAGCTCCCCATTCCTTGTCTCTAGCAAAGCTCTCCAGGCCCAGATTAAATGTCATATTCTCTGCGACGCCTTCCTAAACCCTCCACACAGCTCTTATGGTCCCCTCTCATGGTGCCTTGGACATGGTTTCGTTGCATTTTGGGGGGGCTGTCTGTCCCTGGAGCACGAGTGCCT
>CM052895.1:26172166-26229701 GCA_028534135.1 Potos flavus
TTTTTTTTTTTTAAGATTTTCTTTGAGAGAGAGACAGATAGCGAGAGAGAGAGAGAGCACAAGTGGGGAGAGGGGCAGAGGGAGAGGGAGAAGCAGGCTCCCCAATGAGCAGGGAGCCCATCACGGGGCTCAATCCCAGTATCCCGAGATCATGACCTGAGCCAAAGGCAGATGCTCAACCAACTGAGCCCCCCAGGCACCCCCTTTTTTTTAAATCAAAATCTTGAGACAATTTACAGACCATAAAATTCACCCTTTTTCAAGTATATAATTCAGTGGCTTTTAGTATATTCACAAGGTTGAACCACCATCACCACTAATTCCAAAACATTTTCATCACCTCAAAAAGAAACCCCATGCCCATTAGCATTCACTCCCAATTTCCCCACCCTTCTGCTTCTGGCAGCCACAAATCTATTTTCTGCTTCTATGGATTTGCCTATTTTGGACTTTTCATATAAATAAAGTCATACAGTATGTGGCCTTTTAGGACCGCTTTCTTCCATTTGGTTTTTCCTTTCCATTTTCTTCCATTTCTTCCATAACAGTTTTGAGGTTCACCCATATTGTAGCATGTATCAGTACTTCTTTCCTTTTCGTGGCTGCACAATATTCCATTATATGGCAGTTTCACACTATCACATTCAGCAATTTGGGTTGTTGGGCCATCCAAGTTTTTCATCTGGGCTCATGAATAATGCTGCTGTAACAACTATGAACAAGATTTGCTGGGCACACAGATGTCCAGTTTTCTTGGGTATATACCTAGAAGTGGAATTGCCTGGCCATATGGTAACTCTGTTTAATTTTTGGAGGAGCTACCAGACTGTGTTCCAAAGTGGCTGCACCATTTTACATGCCCCCCAGCAAGGTACAGGGATTCCATATTCTCCACATCGTCACCACCACTTGTTCTGGTCCATCTTTTTAGTTAAAGCCATCTGAGGGGATGTGAAGTGCCATCTCACTGTGGTTTTGATTTGCATTTCCTCCATGACCTTCCGGGAAGATTTGCATCTAATAGGAGACAATGCTTTGGTCTATAGAAAGGTTATCATCATCAGGCCAAGTTGACCAGATGAGCTCCTGGGGTGGTAGAAGGCACCTTACTCTGAAAAATCAGATGTTCGTTTGCTCATGACAGATATTTGTAAATACTTGTTAGGCACCTGTTATAGGTCATGCCCAACTCTAAACGCTGGAGTTCACTGGTGAAGGAGACGGACGTGGACCCTGCCTAGATAAAGCTTACATGCCGTTAGAGGGGCTTGTCATTTAATTACGTTAGAGTAAGTACTATAAGTACAAGTGTACGCAGCTAAGAGAAAGAGTGCGGGAGGAGCCCAGGCAGCCTCTCAAAGACACTATTTTCAAAGTCCCGGACAGGAAGACACCTGGCTTATTAGAGGAGCTGGACTAAGCCCGGACAGTCCGAAGATACTGCAAGAGAGGGACAGGACATGAAGTGGGGGAGGACGTGGGGGGCTTTATTCTCAGGGTAAATGGAAGCCATTGATCACGTTTACCTATTTTAAAGACCACTTGGACAGCAGGGAAGCAAAAAGGTGAGAGATGAAGGCAAGAGTGAGGGCAGAAAGATCAGTGAGGAGGCTGTTGCGGTCGTCCGAGAGAGACACCAGGGAGGCCGGGGCTGGGAAGTGGTAGTGACACGTGGACAGAGCCTTGGGAGCAGGTAGAACAGCAGCCTAAGGGATAGATGGAAGGGGAAAGCAGAGGAGAAGAAATGAAAGATGCCCTCCAGGCCTTTGGTCTGTGGTGCTCAGTCAGTGAGAGGAGTAAGCCTGGGGAAGCGAGTGGCCTGGCAGGTGATCAGGAGCCCCATTTGGGGAGCCTAGGGGCCATCCCAGTGGGGGTGTCAAGGGAGCAGCCAGACCTGCCAGCATGGAGTGTAGAGGTCACCTTCACTTCCCCACACTTGGGAGGACACCGTGAGGAAAGAGGGATACGCTGACCAGGGAGCATAGACGTGCTGCCTTGGGAGTCGGCCATGTGCAGGAGTGGCATGCACGCCCATCTGCAGTGTGGACATCTTCCTGGCGCAAGCCTCCCCCACCCGCAGGGCTGGGCTGCCGTGACTGGAGAGGGCCCCGCCATCACAGGGGGTGGCCTCCAGAAACTTCTGAGGAGGGAAGACCAGTGCTCCTTTCCCCTGGCCCCTTCTGTGGATGGGTCCCCCAGTGCCCACGGCTTTCTGGGCCCTGGCTGAGTCCCCGTGACAACACAGCTCTGGGCAGCACAGGCCGGGCATCCCAGCCGAGGCCTCATCTTCCTTCAAGAGTTGCCCCCTGCCTCCCAAGGCCTCTGTGAGCAGACATGCACGTGGACAGCCCCAAGTGTACCGCTGTGGCCCCGGCCACCATCCTCCTGGCTGTCCACTGCTCACTCAGCGTGGCCGGGGACAGTCTCTGCCACCCACAGCCACGGAGGTCATCCAGCTGGGCCGACACTTCTTGGCCTTAGCCAACGCCCACGTGGGGACCCAAGCCCGCAGTCCACATCGTGTTTGCCTTCATCTGCTCATGTCAAGCCTTGGTGCTGACATGTTCTTCCATCTTCCACGGGGGACTAGCTGGCTGGTGAGAATGCTCAACTGGGCGTCAGGAGCCCTGAGGCCTTGTCCCCACACATATGGGGACTCTGGACAGGCCTTCCCCTGCTCTTTTCCTGCACTCCTCCTTGGCAACGTAATGGAAGGGCAGGGCAACCTCTGGTGTCCTGCAGAGCAACGGATTTTGCAACTCGAAGGCAGGGTCACCTCAGCTATTTCTCTTCTGTGGACCGTCCCTGGTTCCCTGGGTCTCCCTGACCCAGAGAGTGGGCAGAGACCAGCAGAGGCCTCCTGTCCCCCGCTGAGTGTGGCGCTGTGTTGGGAGGAGCCCTCCGCAGGGGTGGGGCTCAGGGAGTCAGAGCAGCAGCAGCAGGCAGGGTGTGGAGGGGAAGGTGGGAGCTGACCCTGCCCGCCGGGTTTTATCAGCGAGCCCCTCAGACATATACAGAGGCCGAGCTGTGTATACACTCCCAGTCCCCACGCTCCATCTGTCTCCCACATGTCTAAACACTGAGGGCGCCAAGTGCCTGCCCTCCTCCTCCTCCTCTCAACCCCATCCCCACGGGGAGGGGGCGGAGAGGGACTCGGTACCCCTGAGGAGACAGGGGCGGCCGAGGTAGGGTGGGCCACCTCAGGCAGGAGGCCGCTGCTGCAGGGGGTGCGAGAGCTCCTCGGAACCCCAGAGGCTAAGGTGCCACCCAGTCTGGAGACACGGCCTCTGCGGCGAGCTCACAGATAAAAACCAACCCTGGGGGCGATACTTTTCCCTGGAAACCAGGTTTCTGGGTGCCATCCCCCAGGGTGGGGGGAGGGCAGAACTGGAGTTAGCAAATGAATGTGATCCGTCGGATGGGCAGTCTGGGTCAGCAGCCTGAAAGCCCTGTCCCCGCTCACCCAGTGTCCATATCCCAGCTGCCCCGCAGGCCTCTCCCCAGCAACCTGACCTCCAGGATTTAGAGCCTGGGCTGTCAAGGCTCCCTTCAGATGCAGTAGCTGACTGGGTGGGGGAGGATGGGGCTGCCTGATGAGGGAAGAGGCAAAGAAAACCCTGGGTGCTTATGGAGAGGGGCATAGTGGCCTTCGCAGTAGTCCTGAGAGGCTTGTCCCCTCTGGGACAAAGGAGGAAGATGTGGAAGCTAGGATTCTCCACAGGCCTCTCAAGATCTTAGAGAACGAGCATCCAGAAGGGGCTATTCCCCTCCAAGCCCAGCTCCCTTCCAGCTACCTCCTGGCCATCTCGAGATCCCAAGCAGTGCAGATGGATCTAGAGGTCTCCTCCCTACACCCCTATGACTTTGTTCCCCACAAATGACATGTCTCATCCACCTACAGCTGGCAGAGCCCCCAGAAATGCAGGCAAGAACTGGGCTCTTATTCCAGCAGAAGGAGTGCTTTCCGCTAGCTTATCTCCTCCCAAAAATGGAAAATCATCCAGGCCTTCGGAGGTGTAGGTACTTCGGCCCAGAGTGCAAGGGGCAGGGTAGTGCTGGGCAAATGGTCAGAGCTCCTGGTGGCCTCCCCTTGCCTTGGGAGTGATGGGGAGGAGCCACCAGACCAGACCTTCCCTCTCCAGCTATTCCTGCAGTTCCTGACCTTCCAGCTCGGAGATGGGCCAGGAAGGGCCAGCAGAGAGGTGGTTCCTGGGGCCCAGAGCTGGTCTCAGTGGGTCACTGGCACGTGTCTCTCGCACCTCCAGTGAGTACCACTCTGTCCTCTTGGTCGGGGCACGCCCGGAAGTGCAACGAAACAGCCAAGTCCTACTGCGTCAACGGAGGCGTCTGCTACTACATCGAGGGCATCAACCAGCTCTCCTGCAAGTAAGTGACCAGTGGGGACGGGCAGGGGGCCAAGAGCAGGGCGAGAGAGGCTGGGCCAGAAGCAGAGGGCTCTAGGAAAAGTGGGCTTCAAGCCACTGACAGCGGGTCCCCAAGGGGTGTAGACAGGGAGGTTTGCCCCTCTCCCTAGCCCTTTCCGGGACTGGAGGGAGAGGTCAACTCTGAAGAGCTCGGGGCTTCGGCAGTGCCAGGTTCGCAGGCCCCGACCCAGCCCAGCCCACCTCCCAGTGGCCGCCCTTTCACCAACACCTTTTAGGGAGATGGAGATGCCAGTCTATGCCCTAGGCACTGGGTTCTCTCTCTCTCCCCCTGTCTCCCCCACCCCTTTCTTCCCCCATCTCTCAGCAACTCTCCAAACTGTGTTCTGATGAACATTTCCCAAGGGGTATCTTCCCCAGCAGTGAAGAGCTTGGCAGGGTCAGGCAAAGCACGATTCCCAGCACCCTGGGTAGTGGAGGGTCTGCTCTCCTCGCCTTGAGGGAAGATGAGGACTCCACATCCAGTGCTCACCCCTACACCTGGCTGCTCTCCCTGCCTAGTGTCCAGATACACCCTGGGTGCTGCTTGTTGTTTCCAACCCCAGCCCTTTTCTGTGGGGTGAAAGGACCCCAGTGAGATGATACCACTCTAGGTGTGGCCCAATGGGGGGTGGTCAGGGTTGAGGAGCTCAAGCTGGGGCTCCTCTACCTCCAGCGAGGCAGGGTGCCCCCCACCCCCAGCAGGATCTCCATCCATTCCCCCTCAGCAAACAGGGCAGCTGGGAGCCCAGCAATCCACGAGGGCTTACTCATGTCCAGCTGGGTCCTATTCGCGCAGCTGGGCCCACAGGGCCCCCGACAGACTCTCTGGTGGGTGAATGAGGAGCCACAGGGAGACCTTAGGGAGAGCAGCGCAGGTTCTGGTCAGATCGAGGCGGGGGGGGGGGCACTAGTTAACTTCACATTTTCAAAGCACCCCAAGCCTAGGACCCCGGCGAGGTGCCACAGTTGCCCCATTCCTGTGGCATCTGGGTAGACGCCACCAGAGTACTGCAGGAAATTCAGAGAGAGGCATTTGCCCTCCCCACGGACAAGGTCAGATTCAGTGCTTCTCAGCTCTCCTGCCTCTGGGCTCCAGCTCCAGAGCTGCATCCCCCCACTGACTACAGCCTTAGCCCGAGACCCCTCCACCTCCCAAGGTGATAATGAGGGGCCTCCTGGACACTCTCCCCTCAGTGCCGGGCTGGGTGGGCCTGGACTGCCAGGCAGATCTGGGCCTCTTGCCCCAGCCGGCCTCCTTTGCTGGCTTCCCCCCAACCCCAGCCTTCACCTGCTGCCATCCCCTTACTGGCCTCCCCCATCCTGAATTTCCAAGGACTGTCCCAGCAGCAACAGAAGGTCCCCCCAGGGAAGTTCTCAGCCTGGACTCAGCCCCTCATCTTTCCCCTTCTTCTGCCTCTAGGAGGCTGCCACATTCATGCAGCTGACCCTGGGGAACATTCTAGCCATGAAAACGCTCTGAGCTCTCTGTAGTAGATCTATAGAAACTCATATGGGTTCTGGTATACCTCACAGACATCCCCCAGCCCTGTACGCCCCTCTGGCTTTTACCCCCCGACACACACACACACACACACACGCGCGCACACCAGGCCTTTCCTCTTCCCTAGCCCCTCGGACCCTGGAACCTTGAAGGAATCCAGCAGCATCACTGAGATCAGCCCTGGCTCCAGGCAGGGAAGGTTTTGGCTACCCAGGACGAGGGCCCAGGGCTCGAGTGCTAGTGTTGAGTGTGGAGAGGGGTGTGAGATGAGCTATATGAATTTCCACAGGGTCCTGCCAGCAAGGCTGTACCCCCTAGGACCCACGGAGTCACACCCAGCTAAATCTGAGATAAGCAGAGGGCAGGAGCCTCAGTCACTGCGAAGATGGTATCCTGTGGGCAACTGGGGTTCACTACTTAGAACTTGAAGTTGGTACCCCAAACCACTGCCTCCCCTTTTCAACCTGCCCTAGGTCAGCCCCAACCAGGGCTCCTGGAACCCAACTTCCCTGACTCCCTGAGCCCTCAGGGGAGAGGGGCTTCCCCCATGAGGATTACTCTCAGGAGGGCAGGTCCTCAGAGCTGTGCTGGAGAAGGACAGGGGGGAGGGGGGGCAGGGCAGAACCCAGAGGCCATTCTGGGGGCGGGTGAGCTGGGAGGGAAAGGGGGGGCAGGCCTCTTGGGATTTCTGATGACACCTGATCGGAATAAAAAGGAAAGAATCTAGGAACTGGAACTCACGTCTTACCATTTGTGCTGTTTGTTTACTTTTTATTTTGATTTTTTTGCATTTCCGCTTAGCTTGGATAATGAAACTAGACTGGTCAGTTTCATTCCAGTTTCTATAAAACTCAGTTTTCCTTCCTGGTTTTCGGACACCTGTTGTTGTGTATTGGTTCAGAGCCCTGAAGGGAGTGTTGGAAAGCAGGCACACTCCGTCCCTCCTGTTTTTCTGGAATTCAGAGCCAAACTAAACAGTGTCACAGATACTGAATTTTGTTTTAAAAAAAAGAAAACTTAGGGGGATTGGAAAATGGGGGACCAAATCCAGGCGACTGTCCCCTGTCTGGGCCAGACAGGGGCCTCTGCACTTCTCGCTGCTTTCTCCTCTTCTCTCCGTGTTTTTGTGGAGCACGGTTGGTGCGTGACTCTTGGGGACTGGTTCAGGGGATGATGACAGAACAAGACTCTTTCCAGCCCTGTGCACATACCAGCGGCATGCCTCCCTCTCCCATCCAGCTCATTCCCCCCCACCTGCCCCACCCCATGTTCAGGTGGTTCTCCCATCCCATACCCATCTGCCTGCTCATCCTCTCCACATCTCCACCCCACCTCCCCCTCATGAGGCCAGAGACCCTCCACCCCCCTCCAGTGCCCGGGCACACCCTCATCCTTCATCCTCCCCCAGGTGAGGGCAGCACACATGGCATTATCCCCAGGCTACCAAAAGGAGAAACTGAGGCCCGGGAGGTGGGTGGGAAATGGGGAGGCAGAGTTCCAACCTGTCACCCCAGATACAGCCCATGGGCTCTCCTCTCTGCCCCTGTCTCACCTCTGCTCTTCTCCAGCCCTGGGCACAGACTTTCCCATAGTCACAGCGGATGACCCAGGGAGGGCTGAGAAAGCTATGACCTGCCGCTCCTTCTGATCTGTCCCCTGGGCCCCTCAAACTCAGAAGGCCCATCCCTGTGTCTGTGGGAGCCTACCCACTACCAGCCAGCTCCCCACGTGGTATCACATCCCCCCTCGTGGTTGATAGGTTTCTGTAGCCCCTACCCTGTTACCTGGTCCTGAGCACAGGGTCGCAAGGCTAGAGGCCCACCCCCAGAACCTTCCCCAGGGAGGCCCCAGGCTCCTGAATGTGGCTCATTTTCAACAGGCAGGAGTAAGGAGTCCAGGAGCCCGCTGGAAAGATCTAGTACCCAAACAACAGTGTGGGGTGCCCACCCCCCACTGCTTTTTCTTTTGTTCAGCCAGTGGGGAAGACGCTTTCCCAGGACAGGAAGATTAGGACCGTATTACATAACTCCAGGGGGCTCATTCTTGTTAGACACCGTGCCCACGGTGCTGCCTGGAGTTTTGTACAACTCAGTGACCATGAATGATAGATCATACGGGTTAGTCCAGGCTGGGTGTGGAATCAGGGACCCAGGGGTGGTCTCCAAGAGCCATGAGACAGCATCCCTGATGGTCAGCAGTGGGCATCGATTTCCCCTTCGCCCCCTCCTGCCCCTGCAGTACCCCACTCTCTCTTAAACACACACACTCGAGCCGGGCTAATCTCAGACACTGGAAACAGTCAAACCTATCTCTTTCCTATTCCTTTGTGGATTCCGAGAGTCATTTTGGCAACTTCCTGGGTCTTTATCCTCCATCCCCAAAGGTGCTGCTGCTTTAATAGTCACTTCTCCCCTCCAGCCCCCATCCCAAGTGGACAGCAGTCTCTGAGAGCTGAGGAAGGAGAGCTGAGCCTGACTGGAGCTGGTTGGGAAGCCTTAGCAACCACCTCCATTTTCCTGGGATGGGACACTTAGACCAGACAAGGGTGTACTGACAAGGTGCTAGCCGCCGCCGTCTCCTCTGAGCCACCCTGTTCAACAGGACGAGTGTGCCTCAGGTCCCATTGTGACCCCCACCACCTTCTCCAAACACACTTCCCAGCCCCGCACCACTACCCGCCAGCCAGGCATGCCTGCACACACTCCCACCACCGCAAGGACCAGCCTCCTGCCTCCCCTGTGGAAGACGCCATTGAGGCCCAGAGAAACTCCAGCTGCCTGCCTGCCAACTGCTTCCCAGTCCCCCAGGCTAGACTGGGGGCAACAGGGGCTCTGCGAGCATCCATCACAGCCAACGGCAGCCATCCCCTCTTCGCTCAAGGTGTTGCTGATGGTTGGGACACACGAGAATGCTAAGAGGTAGAGTACACTCGCCTCTTGAGGAAATTTACTGATTCATTACTATGAAACAGTGACCTATTATCGAGGGCACACTGGCGATGGAGGTACCTAATTCCCCACCAAGGAAGAAGAGGAAGAGGCAGCCCAAACCTATCTTTGAGTAGGGGGATGGGGGTGGGATGGTCAGTCTGGCCCAGTCTTTAACGCTTCCCTTAGGTATCTGGCCTTGCCAGGGTTCAGAAGAGAGTACAGGGCTGGGCATGTCTCCCAGAAATCTGCAGGACAGGGACTCTCTTGAGAGCAGAGTGGCAGCCAGAGAGCAGAAGACAGTGTAGCATGGGGGCAAAGACAAGGTCAGGGAGCGTGAGTGCTGCCCTGTGGCTACAGAGGACCCAACACGGGAGAATGTGCTCCCACCCGACCCAGGCAGCGATGGAGGAGCAGGGCACGGGGAAAGGACAGGCGGCCCAGGCAGCCAGGACAGCCCCGGCTGGAAGAGGTTTCAGGGTCCTCCGGGAGCCTGCTTCGGCCCTCCCCCACCGTTGTGGTTCTCACCACTGAGGGCTGATGCCCTACACCTGGCCTCGGCAGGCCATTTGTGAGATGCTGGTAATTCCGGCTCCTCTCCAGCCTCACCTGTGCCCCCACTAAGCCTGTTCCCCCCACTCCCCGCCCAAGGGTTCCTCAAAAAAACATCTTCCATGGTCAAGTAAATTTGGGACCTACTGGAATATTCAGCACTTTTCCTCCTACAAAACTCTTCCTAGCCTTTCATATGCCAGCTAGCACTGCAACTCTACAAGGAAACCCGGGGATGGATTCCTAAATTTATTTGGCCACAGAACCCTCTTTGAGAGAACAGGGGAAACCTCTCCAAGGTCACTTTTGTCACAGGCACACAGTTTAGAAACAGCATTCCGGAGTTCTCCTTTGAGCTTTCTGGGGGCTGTTTCATGGATGAGAAAACCTGCCCAGGGCCCTGGAAGGAGTGGCTTCCCAGAACTTGGTGTTCTGGAAGGTTCCCAGCACCCTGCCTGCCTGCCTGGCACCAAGGGGCTACCGTTCTGGCTTCATGGGGTCCCAGGCAGGTCAGAAGGGAAGTGTCACCAACCACAGGACAATTAGGCATGAGGTTCCCAATCTCCCTACCCACTTCTCCCTAAATCATCCTCCTCTCCGCCCCACTCCCACACCCCACCACCCACCCACGGAGCCATATTAGAGAGATTTGGAAGATTTCTGAGCCCTTCCCCCAGCCCAACTCCAGCCCCTGCAGCGACGAGTGTGCCCCAGCGCCCGACTTGGTTTTCTCATTCATCACTGTGCACTTTGATTTCTAACCTGAGCCTCGCGGATGATGCCAGTTTGTTCTGTGATTTTTCCCCTTTTCCTTCTCCAGATGTCCAAACGGATTCTTCGGACAGAGATGTTTGGAGAAACTGCCTTTGCGATTGTACATGCCAGATCCTAAGCAAAGTATGTTTGAAGATACAAACACAAGTCCCTGCTCCTTAGAAAGCTTCCGGGTGCAGTCCCCCCAATGTAGGGCATAGGGCCAGGGGTGTTGGTTGTTTTGATCTTTGGCTGTTTTGTTTTTGTTTGTTTTTTTTTTTTGTATTTTGGTTTGTTAGTTCTTTTGTTTTGTTTTGCTTTGTTTTTCATTTTTGGCCTAATCCTTGGGTTGCAAGTTCAGGGCTGCAGGTAAGGGGCAGAGTGGCCAGGCCAGTGCAAGCGCTAACGGTGGCAAGGAACCCAGCTGGCACCGGCAGGAGCCCATGCCGGCGTGTTGCTGTGTCTGTGGCTCGCTATCCTGGCTCTCTCTTTCTGGTTTTCTTTCTTTTGGTAGGTGTCCTGTGGGATACACCGGGGACAGGTGTCAGCAGTTCGCAATGGTCAACTTCTCCAGTATGTCTTTTTTCTATTTCTTTCCTATCCTGGTGACTGACGATCTCCCCCACCCCCACCCTCTGGAGCGGGAGGGCTGGGGCCTTGCTTAGCGAGACACCGTGGGACAGGGGGTTGGGGGGGGGGGCAGTGATGGTTGTCCCGAGCTCCTTTTGGCCCTCAGAGCTCACTCACTCGGAGCCTGCCCGGAGGAGACGGATATGCTTCCCCAACCCCCCCCCCCCCGGCACCCCCCAGCCCACCCGGCCTCTTCCTCTTTTCGGGGTGCTGGGGTCAATAACGCTGCCTCCTCAGAGATGGACATGCTTCCCCCCCACCCAGCCACTCAAACCCCACCCGCGTTTTTTTCGGGGCGCCGGGCGCAATAATGCTGCCTTCTCAGAGACGGATACGCTTCCCGCCCCACCCCCACCCGCCTCTCCCTCTTCTTGGGGGCGCTGGGCGCCGTAACACTGCCCTCTCAGAGACGAATATGCTTTCCCGCCACCCGCACCCCACCCGCCTCTCCCTCTTCTTGGGGCGCTGGGCGCCGTAACACTGCCCTCTCAGAGACGAATATGCTTTCCCGCCACCCGCACCCCACCCGCCTCTCCCTCTTCTTGGGGCGCTGGGCGCAATAAAGCTGCCTTTTCTGTCAGGCGGCGGCAGCAGCAGCAGCAGCGGCGCTCAGGTTTAGGCAGCAGCGGGGGAGAAACGCGAGCCCCGCCCTCACCTGCCTTTTAAGGCCTGTTTGAGGAGGTCACATGCCGCTGGGGCCAGGCGGCGAGTGTGCGCACGTGTGGGCAGGCGCGTTTGAGAGAGTGAAACAAGTTCTCCGAGAGCCTGCCTCTGGGTCCCGCCAGAGTTTGTTTGGCTTTGATTTGGGGGTGATGGGAAAGAGTAGGGAAGGGGGATGGGGGGAGAACAAGCCCCAGGACAGTGGTTTCCATGGAGGCCAGAGACCAGAGGCATTTCTGAGGCTCTGGGGATAGGGTGGGATGGGGGTTTGCTGCCGGCTACAAGATAGAGGGGATAATGGCTGATTCTCTCCAGGCCCTCTCTGGTCTCAGTCCCCATCCAAAACTTCATTCCCTTCCTTTCTTCTGCTTGTGAGATTGAAGCTTTCTGGTTTGATGGTTAACTGGAAAAAAAAAAAAAAAAAGTGAGCCCTGAGGCAGAAAGAGAAGACGGTCTTTGGGGAGCGTTTTGAGGCTGGGAGCAATTTCTTCAAGTGCCACCAGGTGGAGGTGGAGTAGAGCAGAAAGCCGGGGGCTGGCCTGTGGACTTGGGGACTCCGTGTGGGGCCCACCCGTCCTCCAGAACACTCCAGGCCCCTGCTTGGCCCACCCCCACCTCCTCCGCTTCAAGGAGGACAGCTGGGTCCCATGAAGAATGAGGAGCCAAAGAGGCGGTGCCTGGGCCGGGAGAGGTGGAGCTCCAGAAGAGGCTGAGAGCAGGATGGGGGGAGGGGCACGGGAGCATTTAGGTGGCCCTTGGGAGAAAAGGGGTTTGCGGGTTTGGGTCTCAGACTGGAGTGAATGAGTCTTCCCAGTCTTCCTTAGGCCACAGCACAAAAGCCTAGAAATCTCCTCCCTCTCCCTGCTAGAGCCTGGGAGCCAAGACTTGAAGAGGAAAGTAGAGGCCCCAGGGAGGTGGGGGCTGGGTAGCCCAGATGGTCAACTTTCTTGACGGCAGCGTGTGGGAGGCAGCGTTCTCCCCAGGCCCCTCCAGTTGGAGGCCAGGGAGGAAGGCTGTGGGTCTAAGAGCAGAGCTGTGGGCAGGGCATGTGGTCCAACAGAATTTTTCGAGTCCAGGCTCCAGGAAGAATTGCAGTCAGATCCAGCCCCACTGCAGGGCCAGAGGTGGGGGGGGGGGGGGACACAGAGTAGCCAGGCCGAGGCTAAGGACCAGGGGAGAGATGCAATGGAGGGCCTATTCCTTTGCACCCTCAGTCCCAGAGCCTCCCTGGCTTACGGGACTGTTCTGGACAGGGAGTCCCAGCCCATCGTCAATCAGAGGAGCAGAGCAGAACTCGGCCACTGGCCAAGCCTCTCTGCCAGCTGGGCTGCTTCAACTTGCAGCTCAGAGTGGCTCAGAGGGTCAACAGGGCCCCGGGAGCCCAGAAAAATCGTAGAAATGCTGCCACAGGCCTTTCTGCCTAGTGTTATCAGGACCCTTGCTATTACCTTCCCGTGGAGGGTTTATATTCTTCACGCACTTGGCCCAGAGCATCACGTGCATTGTTCTAGCAGATACTTATTGAAAAGGCAGTAGAAAATGCTAGCTAGCTTAAGTGTTTAGGCTTTGGATTGAGACAGATCTGAATGAAGATGCCAGCTGCCGAGCTTACCAGTTCTGGGGCCTCATTTAGCCTCTCCGAGTTTGTTTTCTCATCCGTAAAATGGGGATGGTAGCATTTATACCTCGAGGGTTGCTGTGAGGATGGTGTGCAGTGATGCATACGGAGGGCTTAGCAGAGAGCCTGCTGCCATGGTTGGAGGGCAGCTTAGCACCGGTCCCGGCTACAGCGGCTGGGGAGGCGGCGCCAATGCCCTGCAGCCTGAGTCCCAGCAAGCCCTGAGCAAAGGGTCTGCCTCTCCCCCCGGCCCAGACAGCCTCTAGACCAGATGACCTTTTGCGGTGGCCACAGAAAGGGAGCCTATGACCACAGTAGCACTTTGAAGCTTCTCCTTCTTCCCCTGACAGCCCCTCCATTTCCCCAGTCACACCTTGTGTATCCGTGTACCCCCCCCAAGTGAAAGAACACACACACCTATGGACATATACACATGTAAGCATATACTCACACGTGTGCAAACACACATGTGCTCACACATAAACACGCAAGCACATGACTGCACTCAAGCAAAACACACACATCTACTCACGCCCCCCCCCCCCGCACACACCTGCGCAAACGCACGAACATGTGTTCTCCTCAGGCCCCCATCACGGCCGCCTCGGCCGGGCCCCTGGAACTGCGTGTCATTGGACACGGCCAGGATAAAGACTATGTCGTCTGGTAAACCTGGCCCTCGTGGGAGTCCGGCCTCAGGTTGCCATGGTTACGGGTCAGCATGCACACTTCCGCCCAGTGGGACGTGTCTGTGATTCAGTGGCGCCACCCCATCCTGGCGGAGGGGCAGCCTGGGAACATGAGCGGGAGACACTTTGACAGGAGCCGACTCAGCCACAGGCCCGTCAGACTCCGTCCCCAGTGAGAGGGAAGTAGGGCTGCCTTCCTGGAGGTGGCAAGCTCTCAGTGACCTCACCAGTCCTGTCGGCCACCACTGGTCCACCCCACACGGGACTGGCCTTTGACTGACAGCGGAGATCCCGTAGGAGGCCCAGACGCTGCCACTACTGCTGCTCGTTGATTCCCGGAGCAGGGAAGCCAAAGAAAACTCTTCAGTGGCTTTGGGACCCCACTCACTTCTCCAGGTGGTCATTTTCCTCATGACTAGCCAGTTGGGCCCAGAGACTCAGTTGGCAGGAACGGCACAGGACTTCCTGCTCATGGCCCCCACGTCCTCCTTGCTCTAGAGGAGAGGGGAACGTCAGAACACAATTTCACCTCCTCCCCGATCTCGAGAGCTGACTGTGCACGTAGGGAGGCAGTAGGCCAGTCTCCCATACCTGCACCAAGCCTCCCGCCGTCCAGGCCGCTCACATCTTCCTCTCACTGTGGACAGCCACTTTTGACAGCTGAGGAAACTGAGGCTAGACTCACCCACATGCACACGGCACATGAGAGACAAAACTGAGACTCGGAGCCAGCAGACAGGTGCAAGCCACATGAGAATGGTAGGTGAGCTTTCCAGAAACACTGTTGACATTCCTGGGCTCCCAGCCGAGCCCCTTATCCCATTGCCTGGGATGACTCTGACGCACAGCTGGCAGCAGGGTTCCCAGAGATCCAGTGTAACCGAGACTGAGAGGTGGCTAGGCCAGTGTCCTTGGAGACACAGTAGGTCTGGTGCAGGGCTGACCCTGGGGCAGGGCCCTTTGATCTAACCCCTCTAGGGTATGGGTGCCCACCTCACGGGGCTCTGAAAGTCCACATTCGCAATACGATCCCACTTCAGAAAGTGCAACTGGCCCACCGTCCGACACACATGTTCAGCTGACACATGTTCCGCAGCTGAACCCACCTGGCTCTTCCTACAAGTTGCGGTTGGCTTTCCTAAGTAGTGAAATCAGGCTCAAAGCCCAAGGCCTAGGCCCTGGAGGCTTCTAGGGTGTTGGAGGTGTCCTGTGGAGAAGTGACCTGCTGCCCGGAGCCTCCTCCTCTCCCCATAAACTCGGGAGTCTCTGAGCCCAGGCTCCCAGTAGGTGGGCAGGCCAACCGCACCGTTGGGGGCAGGACACAGACAAGGGCCAGTCTGGGCCCCCCTGCCCCCCAACATCCTTGTTCTGAACAGAGAAAAGGGCCCTGTGAATGAGCTCAGGGCTGAGCAGGCCGTCTCCAAGGGGGGTGTGAGAATGTGGAAGGCCTGGCGCTGGAGCTGGGGGGATGGGGGAAGACAGGAACTCCTTGGACTGCCACCCCCACTCCCCTTTCCTCCCTGGGGACATCGCCAACTGACTCTTGCACCTCTGCCTCCCCACCAGGTACTAACCCCGCATAGCTCATCTCTAAAGAACCTGCCCTGCCTGCCAACCCTAACATTTCCTTCTCCACCCCCCTTGGGGCTCCTGGGGACTGGGTGCCAGGGCAGGGACTCAGGAGGCCGGGAGGGGACGCCACTAACCTGCTTTCACCTCACAGGCTGGCTGCTGGTGTCTGAAGAGTCCTGACCAACGTTTCTCTCTCTCTCTCTCTTTCTCTCTTTTTCTCTCTCTCTCCCGCCCTCCCCCACCCTCCCCACTCCCCCATCTCTCTGTGTATCTCTCCCTCCAACCCTCCCCCTCTCTGACCCTCCTCTCTTCTGCACTGCCAGAGCACCTTGGATTTGAACTAAAGGGTACGGAGCTCTATGTATCCGTCAGTGCCATCCACACCGCCCCCCTCTGCAGCCTCTGCCACCATGTGTGCTGTCCGTTGAGTCTCCTTTCCAAAACACAGAAAAGGGATGAGTCCAAAAATCTCCCCTGGCCCCACCAGGACATCTTATCCTAAACGACATGGATTTAGGGGAGACAAGCTCAGAATAGCAGAGCACCCAGGGTTCAGACTGTGCGCCCAGGGTCCAGCGGCGCCCCCTGGCTCGAGGCCTGTCCCTGGGGGGCCTCCCAGGGGAGCAGTTCCTGGGCTGTGCTGCCCGCTGGGTTGACCAGACAACAACCAGGCCCCGAGAGCGGGTGTCCGGAAGCCACGGCATCCCGGCTTGGAGAGTTGTGCAGAGAGGCCTCCTCTTCAGTTCCACTCTAATCCTCCTTCCTGTTCCCACTTCCATTTCCATTGCTTTTCATTTCGCACCACCCTGGCAGCCGATCGCACCCATTTGCCTCTGCCCCCTGCCCTGTGTCTGTCTGCCAGGCTTTGCCATCTGCTTGAGGCTGTCACTCCCTCCATGATCGGTCTCCACAATGGCACACGTGTTCTGTGGGCAAGACAAGTGAGGGTCTAGGGTGGGCTGGTCTCTGGTGTTTGCCCTCCTGCTCCCCGGCTCAGAACCTTACCTCCCTCCTGCTACTGCCCTCCCTACCCCTCACCCCCTGGGAGACACCTTGAGTGGGAAGGGACTGGGAGGGGTTGGTCTGTCCTCTCTCCGTGCTGGGAGGCTCCCCCTGGCCTCAGACATTCAGACAAGTTACAGCAGGAGAGAGGCAGGGGCTTGGAGGGGTTAGACCTCAGACGTGGTGCAGAGCCTGTGGTATGAGAAGGCCGTTCCCGAGGCAGGACTGGAGAGGTTGTGGCTCCCTCACCGCCTCGCCCCTGTCCGCTCTTCTCAGGAGGTGGAGCTAAAGTCTGTGAAGAGTGTGTCTGTCTGCTGACAGTGATGGGACGGAAAGTAGGCAGCCCTGTCAACAACTGGGGGAGAGTGTTTGGAGAGTGTTTGAGGAGGGGGCACGGCAAGTTAGGGACGGTGGGTGGAGGGGGCTTGCCTGACTCAGTGCACGGAAGGAAGGGCAGCACCTCTGGGCACAGCAGACATGAGGACCGGACCAATGATGAGACCTAAAGGCAAGGCTGGGACCGTCACCCAGGCCTCCAAGGTCATGGTGCATGTGTGGGCTGGATTCAAATTGTAGGGGGAGGCCGTTGCGGGTTTTTAGCAGAGGAGTTGATGATCTGCCAGCTTTGGGGCAGAGAACAGACTGAGTTGGGAGACAGGCTGGGAAGGAGTGGAAGCAGAGAAGCCGACCGGCTGTCCAGGTGAGAGGTGACACCACCCTGAGCTGAGCTAGAAGCGGTGGCAGTGGTCGAATCCAGAATCTACTGGGGAGGCGGAGCTGAGAAGATGGGCTGAAGCGCCAGGTGTCAGAGCAGGTGCGGAGAAAGGAGTCATTGGCAGCGATTTCAAGATCTGGGGCCTGAGCAACAGGAGAGGGGGTGCTGCCACTGATGAGATGAGAAGGGCAGGGAGCAGGTTTGGAAAGAGGCTGGGGAATAAGCACTTCTGCTTATCCGTGGCCCTTGGGCAGAGGAGTCTGGAGCTCAGGGAGAAGTCAGGGCAGGAGATACAAAGTTGAGAGTCACCTGCATACAGATGGTATTTAAAGTCTGAGCTGCATGTCATTGTGAGAGGAGAGAGGGCAGGCGGAGGAAAGAAGCCTGAGAGCCCCTTCTACCTTGTGGCCCACAGAGAAGGGTAGGCAAGTGGCAACTGAACAGGTCAGCCCGTGAGGGAAGAGGACACCCAGGGGAGAAGAGCCAGCCAGGGGGAGTGGACCCAACAGGGGGAGTCAGCTGGGAGGGAAGCAAATGACCAGGGGACCTGGCAGTAGGAAGCTGTCGGTGACCAGGACCAGAGTAGTCTCGGGGCAGTGATGGAGACAGATGCCCCCTTGGAGAGGACTAGGGGGTGGGCAGGGATGAGAACTGGAGGCAGGACGTGGACCACAGAGCCCCGAGATGGGGGTCCAGGGTGGAGGGCTGTTGATCGCATGACCGTGTGTGTGTGTGTGTGTGTGTGTGTGTGTGTGTGCGCGCGCGTGCGCTTCTCCGGACACGGGCAAGTATAGCTTTGTGAAGGCGTCTGTCTGCGGGAAGAGAGGCAGAGTCCTAAAGGTGTGTGTCTGGAGGGTTTATACTCCCTGTGTTTGCTGGTGGGTGGACGCAGGGGGTGCTTGCAGCAAGCACAGGGACTTAGGGACATCTCCCAGGGCTCTACCTAGGTGTTGGGGTCTAGCCTCCACGTGTTCTTGTGCTGGGGAGAGGAAGCCACGTGGAGGGGCCTGCTGGCAGGTGCGGGGAGGGGCAGGGCGTGTCTAGGCTGCTGCTGTCACCTTTTTCCTTTTTTCCTCTGGGTTTTCTCTGCTCTAGAAGGGCAGCGGTTGCCCCACCAAGAAGTGGAAGGTGGAGGGGATAGTTGGTTCTTTTTTGAGGGTTCTGAAGCCCAGCCTTGCTCAGCTCCTCAGAAAGGGTGGGGGCTTCTCCTCGAGCACAAGAACTGTCCTAGGTGCCAGGGGCTCTGCTGCCCCTTGTGGGCTTCTGGAAAGCAAAGGGAAAGGCTCAGGTGGGCCAGGGCCACGTGCTGTCCAGGCCCAGGGACAAACCAAGGTCTTTCTGTCCATGACCCACTCCACGGGCCTGGTCTGCTCTGTCCCTGCTCCTGGCATCCCTCCTGGGTCCAGCCTCTGGGTCTGATGTCCTGTCACCAGCCCAGAACAAGCCCTCTCCAGCTTCTCGGCAAAGCTGAAACGGCAAGCCAGGCCTTTGCCCGGGGTCTGCCTGCTCACTGCCGTGAAGAACTGCTCTCCCCCACCTATCCAGGCTCTGTGACGCCACCAGGCCATTGTGGAGTAGGGCAAGGTTGCTGGTCAAGCTGGGTTGCCCTCCGCTGTGGCCTTTGGAATTTCACCTCCATCCCACTCACCCCCATCCTTCATGCGCTCTGGGCAGGGTGTAGGGTTTGGGAAGGTGAATTCAGGGGTAGTCCCTTGGGACCAGATTCATGGGTGGGTAGATTTCGGGGCAACAGAAGGCAATCCAGGAGGGAGGGACTAGCCCGGAAATGAGGAGATGCGAAGGAGCTGGGAGGCCCTGAGCTGGAGGGAGCCTGAAGCTTTGGGAGTGGAGGGGGGTGTCTTTGCATCACCGTCCCCACAGATCTGCCTCCTGCCCTGCCCCCTCACCTCCTCTTCCTCTGCCTCTGCAGAAGCCGAGGAGCTGTACCAGAAGAGGGTCCTGACTATCACCGGCATCTGCGTGGCTCTGCTGGTGGTGGGCATTGTCTGCGTGGTCGCCTACTGCAAGACCAAGTGAGTGTCAGACACTCAGGCCTACAGGAGGCCCGCTAGGGTGCGCCTTCAGGATGGCCTTTATGAGGACAGTCTCTCCTCCGCCCCACCCCCCACCATGTCCTATGCCCCAATAGCCTCTTCAGGGGCCTCTGTAGCTGATGCAGGGCCAAAAGGCTGGGCCAAGAAGCAGGAGCAGAGGGTGGAGGAGACAGGCCCCAGAGGAGTGAACAGAATCATCAGGAGCACAGATCTGGGTTCGAATTCAGCTCTCCCATGTCCCACGACCCTGAGCAAACTAATGGACCACTCTGAGTCCTCATCTGTGAAGTAGGAATGATCCTAGGAGGTACCTCAGGGGACACTGCGAAGGAGCATCTGGCCTGTCAAGGAGGCAGGCACGGGGGAGTGTTGGGGGCAGGGAAGCACAGAAAGGAAGGCTACATTCCCAGGGGCCAAAGAGACCTCAGGAGGCACTGTCTAGTCCCACCTGAGAGAGATCTAGGCCAGAACACAGAGAAGATGGGGCCGGGTCACCTCTGGGCAGAGGAAACGTGAGGGCAGAACCTCGGGGCGAGGGAAGAAAGGTGCAGAAAGGGAGCTAAGGCAGTTCTTAGAGAATAGTGCGAGCTGACAGGCCAATGCTGGAAAGGCTCGATTTCCTAGAGCATGAGCAGCCCAGACTAGTTGGAGAAAAGACCTGGGATCAAGAAAAAGAGAAGCATGAGTCTAAGGAGACAACTGGAAGCCAGATGGTACCACAGGGCATTGAACCCCAAGCTAGGGAGCCTAGGTTTATCCCGTAAATGATAAGGGAGCTCATGATGCTTGTAGAGTCATGTAGTGCAGAAAAAATGATAGGTCTGTCCCATCCATTCTTATGTAGAAAGCAAGGGTCTAGGCATCACCACCATTTAGGGTACTGAGTCCCTCCTCAGGGACTTGACTCCTGCTATGCCTATCTGTGGGATCTAAGGCCCTGCCAGCCTTGGGAGTTAAGGCCCCAGGAGCCCAGGGGAGACTGGGCCCAAGAAGGAAAACTGATGTCAAGAACTTGAGGGAAAGCAAACCCCTATTCTAACCTCCAGTGCATTTATGCATTTCTTGGACAAACTTTCATTCAATGCCTGCTGGCTACCATGCCCTCCACCAGGCACATAGCCAGTGCTCTAAGCAAGATGCCCAGTGTTAACAGGATACGTTTCGGGCGTGCGGGTTTCCCTGAGGAAGGAGCTTTTAGGCTGAGCCTGGGAGAAGAGCAGGAGCTGGCAGGTGAAGAGGCCAAGTGTGATCCAGCGGGGTGTCAGAGTACGCGTGCAGAACCACAGAGGCGAGACAGCTCTGTGTCTCATTGTCCTCGGTGCACTTGACTGAAAGTACCTTGCTCGTTAATTTGTTTATGTGTCTATTATCTGCCTCCCCTACTGGCCTTCGAGTTCCACGAGGGTGGGATTGTGCCTTTTGCCTTCTCTGTTCCAAAAAAACATCTGGCACATAGTAAGAAACCAAGAGAGAGCGAGTGAATGAATGAATGGTCCAGTGCTTGAGTATTTTATCAGCTCATAATTCTCAAGGGACTCTGCAGCGGGTAAGGGGTCACCCAGTTTAAGATGAGGAAAGTGCAACTCGGTGAGTGTAAGTAACTGGCCCAGGCTGACACAGCTAGGAAGCGGGGGGGGGGGGGGGGGGGGGGGGGACGGGGTGTTCTAGACTCTCAGCAGAGCCAAAGCTCAGAATTGGCCGGCACTGGGGCCAGCGGTTAGAAGAGTTCCCCTGGAGGGCCAGCTCGGGAATGTCATCCTCCGCGTGGGGGGCACACCAGGCTAACACTCCCGTCTTCTATACAGAAAACAGCGGAAGCAGATGCACAATCACCTCCGGCAGAACATGTGCCCCGCCCACCAGAACCGGAGCTTGGCCAACGGGCCCAGCCACCCCCGGCTGGACCCCGAGGAGATCCAGATGGCAGATGTGAGTGCCATTCCCAGAAGCCCCCTGGAGCCCTCACTGGAGAACCAGCCTTGTCCCGCGCCCTGCCAGGCTGGGCCAGGGCAGCAGCAGGCCCACACCATGCTCAGCCTTGCCTGCTAGCCTAGCCTCACCAGGATGACTGGCCTCGCTTTGCCCACTTCCTTAAGGGCTTGATTTGCTGGGGCCATCGCTGCCCTGACACCAAGTCCCTCACTCAGCGGACCGCTCCCCAGCCTGAAACTAAGCGCGTCGCTTCCCCATCCCCACCGGGAAGGAGGGCCGACTCGGTGGCCTGTCACTGACTCCAGCCCAACTGTGTCTGTTGCAGTACATCTCCAAGAACGTGCCGGCCACGGACCATGTCATCCGGAGGGAAACTGAGACTACCTTCTCTGGGAGCCACTCCTGTTCTCCTTCTCACCACTGCTCCACGGCCACCCCCACCTCCAGCCACAGGTGGGCACCGGTCAGGCGCACATCTGCCTGGGGACACACAGAAACCCCCCAGCCAGGCTCGGCTCTGTATTGAGGGTCCCTCGGAGTCTGAGGCAGGAGGTGGAGGACTTCAGGCCAGAACCCACCAGTAAACGTTCATCCAGATCTTCGGCGGCCCGGATCCCCTTTTCCAGTCTAAACCGACCCCAGAGGAACAACAGCGTCCCCGGGCTCCTGCCTCACATTGAGTGTTGGCACCACGTTATCCGGCATAAAGTGCCTCCTCGTTCAAACACCCACGCCTATTGGATGCCCTCTCGAGTTTGCCCATGTGAACCTAGTCCCCCTTAGCTTCCTTTCCTTTACAGTGGGGAGGTCTGCCCGCCCAAGCACAAAGGTCCATAGAGCTCAAGAAATACCATGGTTGGCCCCCTTCTTCCCTGGGGAGTGGCATGGCCTAGGCAGGGCCCCCAGGTATTGGCCACGGGGGCTGCGCTGCTGACATAGGTGGCTAAGGACCATGGGAATGGAAGGGTCCCGTACAGGGGGCCCCGGGCCAAGGCTAGGGTGAGGATGGTGGCACGGAGGAAAAGAAGAGGCTCGTGCACATGGCAGCTCACCCATCCACAGGACACTCGGCCCTCCCTCCCCCTAGATCATGGCGTGAAACGTCAGCTCAGAGCGGAGAAGGGCAGTGAGCTGAGGGTGCCTGAAATGCAATGAAGAACCGGGAAGGGGGTGGGCCCGGGACAACACTTGCTGGGCTGTCCTGCCCCTTCCTGATCCCTCACCTCTCCTCCACCCACCTCCAGGCACGAGAGCCACACGTGGAGCCTGGAACGTTCTGAAAGCCTGACCTCCGACTCGCAGTCGGGCATCATGCTGTCTTCAGTGGGCACCAGCAAGTGCAACAGCCCAGCGTGTGTGGAGGCCCGGGCGCGGCGGGCAGCAGCCTACAGCCTGGAGGAGCGGCGCGGGGCAGCCGGGCCGCCTTACCACGATTCCGTAGACTCCCTGCGGGACTCCCCACACAGCGAGAGGTCAGTCCCTGCCTCGTGCCCTCTGCCCCACCCTGGCCAGAGAACTGGCACCACTGGCCCAGGGCTGACCCTTAGGGCACCTCAGAGACACTCCAAAGGTTCTCAGGTCCCAATTTCAGCTTGGCCGGCAAGGTCCCTGAGAGGCTCGGTGATCTGCTCAGGGTCCTCAGCATGTTCATGACAGACTGGGACTGCAGCCGAGCCGATGGACCCTGGCGTGGAGTGACCGTCTAGTTTAATTGTCTTACTAGGATGCTTTTCAAAGTAGAAGGGGATGTTCATAATTGCACTAGAACATCAGGAACAAACAGGGGCTGTTCAGGACAAACCGGGCCATGTGATAGCCCTACCCAGAGGCCCCATGGCCCAGCGCAAACAGAAGGACACCAAGATGGAGCAGACTGGAGAGTGGGAAGGGAGGCTGTCTGCAAGGAGACTGACC
This sequence comes from Potos flavus, assembly GCA_028534135.1. NCBI lineage: Eukaryota > Metazoa > Chordata > Mammalia > Carnivora > Procyonidae > Potos > Potos flavus. The sequence goes on from CM052895.1 coordinate 26,195,110, forward strand.
AGTGCAGGCTGGGCATGAGCCAAGAATGACTGCAGGCCCTGGCAATATCAGCAACGAGGCCAAGGGATCAAGACGCCACTGAGTTTCCGAGCACTGGATGGAGTTAGAACCAGGAAATTCCCCTTCTTCCCTGACTCCACACCAGGGGTCACAGGAGGCCAGCCCTCCACCTTGTTCTGCCCTCCAGTGGCCCTTAGCAAGTGGGGTCTGTGGGAGGAGAGCAGAGGAAGGCGCAGAGTACTGGGAACTCTAGGCTGGAGTAGAGGGAGAGGAAATGTTCTCCTGCTCTAACTTAGCCTACTCCATGCCAGCCCTCGCTGAGCAGGCCTGTCTGGGGACCCAGAGATGGCCCACCCGGTTCTTGCTCCCGAGGAGCTCCAAGCGACAGACACAAACCACTGAAGCTCACAGACACCTAAGGAATATGCTAAGCACAGACCATCCTACCAGGGCGGAGACCCAGTCTGACTCCAGGCTCTAGGAAGCAGCCAGGTGTTCCCAGACCAACCTTTCAAAGCCCAACTCCACCACCTATGTGATTTGGAGAGGTTGATCACCCCTGTGCCTTGTTTCCTCAGCTGTAAATCATGAAAAACAGTACCTACCATGCATGGTTCTTGTGAAGGCCATCAGAGATCATATGCACGGTGCTCTCTGTCTCCTACTCAGGCACACTAGGTGCAGCTGTTGTTTTCAGTCGCAATAGGACTTCTGAATGGTTGGGAGGTAGAGAGACAAGGAGAGCACTCCAGGCAAGGGGAGCACCCTGAGCTGTTCCAGCGTCCAGTTTCAGAACACAGCTAGTGAGTGAGGTGCCCGGAGCCAGGGTGAGCTGTGGGGAGAGTGGAGCTGGCTCTGAACAGGTAGGCTGGGCCAGGTAGATGGCCAATGGCCCTGGGCTCTGCTTAGAATGCGGGCCCTGGATGGGTAAGCAGGAAGGGCCTCCTTAAGCAAAACAGTGATGTTAAAAGATTGCTCTGGAAACTGCATACCGTGCAGGAGAGCCCCTGGAGTGTGGTAATAACCAGAGCAAACTAGGCCCGGGATGGGGTAGAGAAGGGCACAGAATGTGTTCCAAGAGTTGGGAATGGTAGCTAATTGGATGTGCGTGTTGGGGAGGGCAGAGAGGGAAGGCAGGCAATTCAGGAAGAGTAATGGGGACCCCGGAGAGCACCGAAGTATAAGTCCTAGTTCCTGCCTGGCCTTGGTTGGAATCCCAGCTCTACCACTTCCTGGTTGTGTGACCCCCCCCACCCCCGACCAAGTCACTTAAATGTTCTGAGTCTTATTAGTTTCCTCATGTGTAATATGGAACTAACCCGAGGGTCTTAGAGTATTACTGTATTAGATGAGATAGTACATGTAAAATGCCCCAGCCTGAGCCTGACCCAAAGTAACCATTTAGAAATACTGGTGACTGTGGGCATCCCCCACACCTAAAGGTCATCCAGGGAGAATCATCAAGCAGGCACTGGCATTCCTTCCATTCAATACATTTATGGAATCATCCCAACGACGCCATGGAATGAGCACTGTCGTTATCCCCGCTTGGCAGATAAGGCCAACTGAGCCTGGGAGGGGTTAAGGAAATTGCTTAAGGACAGTAAGGAGGGCCACCATGATTCCTGGCCGCGGGTTCCCAGGCAAGACCGCTGCTTTCCGTCGGGATCCACCCCTTCCACCCCATCCCGTCGTCCCCCCCGCCCACGCCTTTGCCTCTCCCCGCAGGTACGTGTCGGCACTGACCACGCCCGCGCGCCTCTCTCCCGTGGACTTCCACTACTCGCTGGCCACGCAGGTGCCGACTTTTGAGATCACGTCCCCCAACTCGGCGCACGCAGTGTCGCTGCCGCCGGCCGCGCCCATCAGCTACCGCCTGGCGGAGCAGCAGCCCCTACTGCGGCAGCCGGCGCCCCCCGGCCCGGGGCCCGGGCCCGGCGCGGACATGCAGCGCAGCTACGACAGCTACTACTACCCCTCGGCGGGGCCGGGGCCGCGGCGCGGGGCCTGCGCGCTGGGCGGCAGCCTGGGCAGCCTCCCCGCCAGCCCCTTCCGCATCCCGGAGGACGACGAATACGAAACCACGCAGGAGTGCGCGCCCCCGCCCCCGCCGCGGCCGCGCGCCCGCGGCGCGTCCCGCAGGACGTCGGCGGGGCCCCGGCGCTGGCGCCGCTCGCGCCTCAACGGGCTGGCGGCGCAGCGCGCACGCGCGGCGCGGGACTCGCTGTCGCTGAGCAGCGGTTCGGGTGGCGGCTCGGCCTCTGCATCGGACGACGACGCGGACGGGGCGCTGGCGGCCGAGAGCACTCCTTTCCTCGGCCTGCGCGCGGCGCACGATGCGCTGCGCTCGGACTCGCCGCCGCTGTGCCCGGCGGCCGACAGTAGGACTTACTACTCCCTGGACAGCCACAGCACGCGGGCCAGCAGCAGACACAGCCGCGGGCCGCCCCCGCGGGGCAAGCAGGACTCGGCGCCCCTCTAGGGGCCCCCGCCGCCCGCCGCCCCCTCCGCCTCGCCTGCCCCACTGTCTTTAAGGAGAACAGAGACCACCGCCTGGAGAGAGAAAGGAGGAAAAAAAGAAATAAAAATATTTTTATTTTCTATAAAAGGAAAAAGGTATAACAAAATGTTTTATTTTCATTTTAGCAAAAATTGTCTTATAATACTAGCTAACGGCAAAGACGTTTTTATAGGGAAACTATTTATATGTAACACCCTGATTTACAGCTTCGGAAAAAAAAAAGAAACAACAAAAAAAAAAGAGAGACGGGCCAATTTTTTGACTCTTTAATAGAAACCTATATTGTGGTGCCTTTTGCTGTACGCTAATCTGGGGCTCCTGGAGAGAAGTCGGGTTGTGGGGTGGGAGTGAGGGGAATGTAGGATCCCAAGCTGGCAGGGGTGAGAGGAAGCTGGCAAAGAAGAGGCTGCTGGGTGCTGGTGGGGGCGGGGAGGGGACTGGCCCTAAGAAAGAAAATGAGGACAGGAGTAGCTTTGCCCCCAGGCAGGATCTTGAGTTCCCGACCCCCTGAAGAGAAGGCAGGGATCCTAGGCTTGGAGCTAGAGTTGGGGTCAGGTAACATTCAGGTGAAGACTTGAGGCCCAGCGACAGCAACCAGAATGGGGATGGGGCCTCCCCACTCCTTACAGCTGCCAAGGGAGGGGGCACTGAGAAAGAGGTCACCCGACAGTCCCGGCTCCAGGGACGGGGCAGCTCTGCCAGGGCCCCAACGCTCCGGCTCCTCCTCCCCTGTGGCCTCCAGGATGCCCTTCCGTCCTCTGCAGCACCTTCGTTTACAGGTTGTCTTTTCTATTTTACGCCTGCATGTCCTTTGCATTTCAGATTCTTTAGATTGGATGCATGGTCACGCTGGGACCGAGAAGAGCCACTCCACAGTGTATTTGATTCCCCTTTTAGCAATAAAGTAACACCATTCTTTCCAGACCCCAAGCCACCTATGACTTCCACTCCCTCTCCAGCCCTGTCCTCCCCACCCCCACAAAACTGGGTCCACTGCTAATTTGTCAAAAAGGTAATTGTTTAAAAAAAAAAACAAACACCAAACAAACAAATGGGAACCCTTCCCTGAAATGTCCAAACACCTGACTGTTGACACTTGAACATTTTTATATTATAAATAAAAGGAGAAATAACTCATGTTTGACTGTGTGTGCCTAGCCCCCTGGTGGGGAGAGAAGACAGAGAATGAGGACCTGGGTGGAGATGGATGGATGCTGGTGTGGAGATTGGAGAGGGCCAGGGTAGTCCCAGGGAGGAAGAGACCGTCCCTCTAATCTCCCTGGCTTCAGCTCCTAGGACAGGCTGCAACCTTCCTCCCTTTTCCAAGAATATTCACAAGGTATCCCCCTAGCTGCCGGGGAACCTGGCCAAGGGGTTGATGCATATTACTCTGCTTTGAGCTCAGCCTCAGAACCCTGGCCCAGTTCCTGCCCTGGAGCTACTGGGACTGCACTGAGGCAGCAATTTCCGGCCTACGTGGGTGAGGAGGGAAGGCTTGTGGGGTTGGCACTGGGGCAGCTGAGGCAAGATGACCCTTGGGGCCTCAGGCATGTCACAGGAAAAGTCTGGACCTGCAAGATGGCATAATGGGTACCCTTGGCTGCCAGGAAGACCACAGCTGCTGCAGCTTGTAAGCCCACAGGGTGTTGTGCTTCTCCCAACTTTATAGCCCCTCAGAGCCAGGGCCTGCCTAAACCTGCAGTCCCTGACGAAGGCAGATGGAGGTCCAGGGTTAAAGTCTTTTCCCTCGTTGACTCATTTATTAAACCAGTGTCCAGTGCCAGGAACCCTTATGTTCCAGCCAGACACAAGGGAGTCTTCTATCCAGAGGGCTCAGGTGGTTGACTTGAGCGCACGCGTGCGCAGATGCCCCCAGAATGTGTGTGGTCAGTTTAGAGACCTACAAATGGGAGGGACAGAGAGGCTTAAGGTTGAGAGGGACTGAGCTCCAGTTCCAGCTCTGCCCTCCTTGGCGATGTGACTTCTCTAGGCTGCTGTTTCCTCAGCTGTTAAGTGGTGATGCTGACACCTACCTCAAAGGGTTGTTGTGGCGATTATATATAAAGCACCCAGGATTGCTTCTGGCACATGATGCCTATTAATGGTTAATTTGATGATGGTGATGATGATGATGGTATCCTGTGCCTTGCATTCTTGAATCATACAGAGTGGCAAAAACTGGATGAAAGGGAGGTGATGGGGAAAAGAACTAAAGTCATTGTGTTCACTGTGGGGGTGCTGGAAAAAAAAAGCACCTGTTACAAAGAAATAAAGGAAATAGTGAACTAAATGGTATATAAACCTACAAACCACTGATCTCTCCCAGGCCCCATCTGGTGATCTCATCCAAATCCCTTTGCTGGCTCTTGAGTTAGTTTGCTGTTGGCTTTAAAATTTTCTGACACCCAATAATTCCTCTGTATGACTTCTGACCTCCATGTGAACCCCAATAATCGTGAATGACCTTGGTGAGCCCATTGGCCTTTTCACGACCCCTCAGTGTCAAATTTGACCCTTCTGAGGGCTCTAAGTTGCTGTTACCTTCTAAATTTTCAGTCAGAAACCACCTCTATGACTCCGGTGAACCCACTGACCTCTATGTTGAACCCCAGTAATTGTGACTGATCTCTTGATGAACCCCCTGGACTTTTCATGACCCCAGGTAGTTGTATCAAACAATTTGTTAGCTTGGTTTTCTGCTCTCGACTCTAAAACATCCACCAAGAGTCTAAGGCCAGAACCTAATGGAATTCACCACCCATTCATTTCACAGGTATGAATGGGACCTGGGAGAGGTGTGGCCAGAGAGGCTCATTTTCCACTCTGGCTCTCAAATTTCTGCCTTGGATCTCTTTAGTGTGGCCCATCAGGAAGAGTATGTGTAGCCCTGTTAAAGGACTTTCCTACTACCACCCTGTCCCCCAGGAGCACTTAGGACATTCCCGGGGCTTCCTGAGTCAGTCTTCTTCCCCACTCCAGTTCTTTCTTCTTCTCTCTGCCAGGTCAGTTTTGGCTTTCTCCCCAACGCTCCCAGGGTTCCAAATGGTAATGGTGACTGCCTGTCCCCTCCCCACTAGACTGTGAGCCCCATGTGGACAAGGAGCTGCTCAGTCCTTTTCTCACCACACTGTCCTCAGCACCTAGCATAGTGTGCAGCACTGGTGTGCAGCATTCACTGAATGAGAAAATGAAGGTCCAAGAAACACTGTGGTCAAGGGTCAGCCCCCCCCTCCGAAGTCCCTGAGCCCGCAGCCACTTCCCAGGACCACCAGGTGGCACAAACCACTTATTGCATCTCACCTGTAGTCCTCCGGCCCCTGGATTTGGACAGTCCTGGAAAATGGGCATATTATGGGCAGATTGGAGGGGAATATGATGGTCCATTAGAATGCAGGAAAAAAAAAATATTAGAACTTTCATTTAGATTTATTTTCATCTCATCTTTTTAAATTTCTATTTTTGTGTATGTTTTATAATGTATATAATATTTTAGTACAGTAGTACATGTATATAATTTACAATAAATAATTATACAATTAAGAAAGTGAACTAAAGTTTTTTTACTGACGGGAGATATCACTAGTGCTCAGGGAAGCCTGTCTACAGCAAACAGAAACTTGCTCCTCTGCTTTCACTCACCTACCCTCATGAGGGGGAGGGTGGGAAGCTGACCCCAAAAATCAAAGACCTTTGAGCCAGCATGGAGAAAGTACAGAGAGCTCTGCTATGTTACATTGCTCTTTCAAGTCCATTTAAATGAACATTTACTTCCCCTCAGCAAAACGAAGGGGTCAGATGGTTTGGGTATAAAATACACATCAGTGATCCAAATTAAATAATCTGGATTTAAATCACTATATATTTCCACAGACTCATACGTCCCTTGCATCAAATGTGAGCGTGCTTGTACATGTTAGGTACTTAATAAGATAAGCCAACCTTGCCACTAACTAAATATGTTACCACTGAGGTCAAATTGCTGCCCAAGCTAATCTATTTTAAAAATATAAAAGATCTGCTCATCATAGCTCACTGAAGGCCCATCACCTCCACTGCTGGTCCATCTGAGGAATTCAGGGTTTACAAGATACTAGTCTGATCACCACGTGGCAGATTTTTCCATCCTTCCCAGGCATGTCCTTAGCTAGCATTTCTGAGTCACTAGAAGAGTAAAAGAAATATCAGCTTAAAAACCAATCAGCAACTTCTTACTCCACCTTTTCCCAAGACCAGGAATTAATGACTTCCATAACCTTCCTCCACCACACATCTTTGGGGTTGTTGACAAGTGGCTGTTTGCAAGGCAGAGTGTCTTTTATTCCCGGAGCAGTAGATCTGTACAACGGGCCACCTCCGGAGCTCAGAGACCTGGCAGCACCAACATAAAGACCAAAATATAAACAGGGCCATGGTCCCATCCCACTAACACCCCAGAATGCCCATAGGACAGGTGGGGTGGCATACACACACACACTATTTATTCCAAACATCAACTGTAAGAGCAGTGTAAGTCACAGGTCAGCCGGAAGAGGGGAAAAGGGGGTGAGAGGAGGTCAGCACTGTCTCCACCTTCTCTCCCAGAGTGTCTGAGCCACCAAAGGGCCAGATAGCAGCCCTCCTTGCTAACAGGTGGAGTTCTGAAATAGGCTTTTCCTTCATCTTATTTCATTTTGATATTAACTCCAAAATCATCTTTAAAGGGGTTCCATATATATATATATATATATATATATATATATATATACACACATATATATATATATGTATATATATATATATATATAATTCTTATATATATACATTTTTGTCCATATAAAAGAAAGCAGGATTGGCCTCCATGAACGGAAGGTGAGGCAGACGCACACATGAGTAGACAGCTTGACACTGAGGGAGCAGGCCTGGGTCCTGGATTATTGCAAAGGGAGGCAGGAGAACAGGGCATGGTTCCAGAAGTTCGAGGGGGGTGAGGGGAGGTGGTGCTGGTGGTCCGCAGACCGGCTGCTGGTCAAGTCTGAGGAAGGAGGAGGAGAACAGGTGGGGACCCAAGCTGACAGCTGGAGTCCAGACCTGCCCTTGGGAACAAGAGAGATGAGGGAAGGAACTTGTGAGAAGGGGAGGAGGGCCCGGGAAGCCAGCTGCCCTTCCTTCTCCTCCAGTGAGATCGTGGCTACAGCATGCACACAACTGGCCTAGAAAATGAGGCTCGGTGGTGGAGAGGAATGTGAGGGTTGGGGAGAAGGTCTGAGGCCCAGATCAACCCGAGGAAGCAAGAAGATCAACGCCATGAAGAGCATCTCCATCTCCTTGGCCCTCGGGGCTCTCGGCACCCCTCTGGCTGCCTGTCAAGTGCCTGGAGCTGGCGCAAGTGGCCCCTGGCTGGAATTGTGCTCACTGACCCCTCTAGGGACATTTGCCTGCCTCTGGGGCCTGCCCATCCACGCCAGCTAAGTGTCAGGCCCAGCCGTATCCTTCACAGCTCTGCTACCAGCCACAGTCCCGTGGCCCTGACTGAGGGCAGGGCTGGAGTGTGTCTTGCGCAGAGAAGGGTCATCCCCTTCCAGAGTGGCCAGCCTCGCCTCAATCCGCTCCAGGTCGTCTGAGCCCACTTTGATTTTCACAGCCAGGAGGTGGATATAGGTCTCATAACGGCTTTTCTAGAAAAAAGGCAGAGAAAGGCCAAAAACAAAGTCAAAGGACAAATAAGAAAATGCAAAAAAAAAAAAAGGATTTGGACCTTATGTGACAAAAGACTAATTTCCTTAATATTCAGAGGGCTCTCACAAATCAATGAAAAGGAGATAAATAATCCACTTAAAAAATAGGCAAGGGATATACACAGAACTTTTACTCCTAATTTTAAAAATTCAAGTTAAGTAGCAATGATGAGTATGACAGCAAAAGTACAGACAACCAAAATAAAAGTTGACAGATGGGATTACAAAATTTAAAACTTGTGTGTATCGGGGCTCCTGGGTGGCTCAGTCAGTTAAGGGTCTGCCTTCAGCTCAGGTCATGATCCCAGAGTCTTGGGATTGACCCACCCCCACTGGGCTCCCTGCTCAGTGGGGAGTCTGCTTCTCCCACTCCCTTTGCCCCTCCCCCTGCTTGTATTCTCTTTCTCTCTCTCATAAATAAATAAAAAATAATATTTAAATAAAATAAAGGTAAAAATGTCCCTAAATAAAATCTTAAAAAAAAAAAAACCTCATATGTATCAAAGGACAATCAATAGAGTAAAAAGACAATCCACAGAATGGAAAAAAAATATTTGTAAATCCTATATCTGATAAGGGTCTAGTATCCAGAATATATGAAAAACTCCTACAATTCAACAACAGACACACAAACAACCCAACTTAAAAAGGGCAAATATCTTAAATAGACATTTCTCCAAAGAAGACATACAAATAGTCAATAAGCTCATAAAACAATATTCAGCATCACTCATCATCAGGGAAATGCACCTCAAAACCACAAAGATATATCACCTCACACCTACTGGACCATCTACTATCAGAGAAAAGTCAGAGAGTGAGTGTTGGTGAAGGTGTTATAAATTGGTAAACATTTAGGAGGGAAATTTGGCCGGCTGTTTCTGAGAGCCTGACTCTGAGCTTCCAGCCCTCACCACAGTCAGGAGAAGCTGAGGTCCTAAAAGAACCAAAGACTAAAGGTGAGGAGACACTGTTCTCATACAGCTCTGCCACATGAGCAGAAAGACTCTTCACTGCTGGGATTCACCTCCCCTCCCTCCCCACTCCCCCAGTTAAGCCAGGGGAAGTGAGAAAAACCAGAGTGCTGGAGTTACATGCGATCGCTTGGGTTAGGATCCTGGCTCCTACATTTCTTAACCATCACCTCAGGCAAGGGGTCTGCCCTCTCTAAGCCTCAATTTTCCCATCTGTAAAATGGGGATAATAACCCATTTCAACAGAGCTGACATGAGGATTAAAGCAATTAGTACAAGGGAATCATGCCTGACAACTGGCAAGAGATCAGTCCACTGTAGCTTTTGCCATCCCTTTTTTTTTCTTTTTTTTTTTCTTTTTTTTTTTTGTAATATTGCAGAGAGAGTGGGTCTGAGAAGACTTTGAAAGCTATACCGCTTTGTTTTTTGAAAGGTCAGGATCTCTCCTGGGAACTCTCCTCTCTTCCTCACACCTCAATAGAAAATCAATGTAGAAATCCAGAGACTGAGATCAGTGACTTCCTGCCTTTCCTGCCCTGAAGGTTCAATCTTAGCCTCTATGTTGCCCACCTCCGCCAGCAGGTCAATACGAAGGCCAGTCCGAAAGGGATAAGTGGTTCCTGCCTCCCTCCCCTAAGCTGACCCCTCTCGAACACCCGATGAAGGCGATGCTCCATCAGCCCCATTTACAGAGCATCAGGAGACAGAATCAGGGTAGTGGGCAGGGAGAGGCAAGACGGAGGGGAGGGAGAACTTAGTTGCTGTGCCTGATAAACATCTGTGGAAGAGGAAAAGGAGACAAAAGTGGGATAGGTCACGCAGGTGGGCTTGAGCTGTCTATGGTTTCGTTGTAACAGCTCCCCGAGAGGCTGGCGTAGGGGGCATGGAGGTGAGGAGGGCCTTGGAGAAGAGTCGGGGCCAACTGGTGCTCTTTGAGAGACACAAGTGAGGGCACAACTGTCTGATGAACAACTGGCAGCCAGACTGTGCAGAGCCTGGCCCACAGGAGGCCCTGCATGGCTCATGACTGCCTCAGGGGAGCTCCCAAAGTGGAGAACTCCCAAACCAGGAGCCCCTGGCTGCAGAATGATGTTGGTGACAGGAGGGAGAAGAGCTGGCTTCCTCCTTCTGCCCCAGCCCTGTCCTTTGCAATCGGCCTCAAGGAGAACCCACCTCAAAAGTGAGATAGTGCTCCTTCAGCCGGTTCTCCTCAGCCTCCTTGGACTTGATGCCCTTCTCGATGGGGTGACACCTGTGCTCAGCCAGCTCCGCAGTCACCTGCCTCAACTTATTCTCATGAGAACGCAGCTGCTCCTCCTGCAAAGACAAGTCCCGGACTATGAGGTCCCACTCTCAAGATGTCATAGGCATGGGTCTGCACCTGTCGTGCTAGATCTGCTTCAGCAAGGGGAAACTGAGGCCTGGCCAGGGTCATCAAGTATGTGGGGGACCCGAGGGAGTGGCCCTCCACCCTCCTCCTTCCCGCCTTGCTTTCGCTGGCACCAGCGCTCCTAGATAAATTCACGGCAGGCTCAGGAGATGAGAGACCCTCACGCTAGAAGGCCCACACAGACATTCCCTGATACAGACACACCATCCCACCAGAACCCCCCCCTTGGTTCATATGGACTACCACATGCACGCACAAACACAGTGGACCAAGGGACAGTGTGGCCTCGACTACCCCTGGCTCCATACTAGGCACACATTCTCTCAGATTCTTGCCCAGGCACACATGATAGTTACAGTCCCAGCATCACACCCAAAACACTCAGAGACACCGTCACGCACAGACAAGTGCACACGTACGTCTCACCTACCAAAGTACAGGCAGACCACTTGGTGCTGTGTGGGCAACGAGCTGCGTGGGCGTGCGCCTGTGTGATGCATGTGTGCAGTGGGGGTGTGGGTGCCCAGCCTGTGTGCGTGCCCATATGGTATATGCGTGCATGCGCTGTGTGTGTGGGCATGGTCTGCGCATGCACAGGGGCTCCAGGCAGAAGCTGCCGGCGAGGGGCTCAGCGGAGAGACCCAGCACAAGAGCCCGCTATGAAAGGGGCCCTGACAAAGACAGGAAGTACGGAGTTCCTCCCGCCCTCCACCTCCCAAGGGGTGCTCCACCATTTATCCTCTCCTCTCCAAAAAACTCCTGAAAACTCAAGTATTGATGAGCAAGGGTTTTTTCAGGGTTACAGATAAAATACTTCAGGGTAGTGAGAGCAAAAGAGCACTAGATGAGGGTCCAGCCCGGCTCTCTGTGACACACACAGTCTCTCACATCCAGGTTCAGACATGCACCATGTCCACAGACCCGCAATGACATCCACAGGCTATCACACCACTGGCAGAGAAGAACTGAGGCCTCTGTGTGGTGCCTGTATTGTCCACCCCACTGAGGGTGGCCTCAGTCTTCCCACCTGTAAATGGGCATGGGGTGCAATGGGGATGGAGGAGATCTGTCTCTTCACCCTGTCTCTTATCCCAAGACCAAGCACCACATAGGAGCTGAGGTAGAAACTGTTGAATGGTGGCAGTGGGGGGAGGGGCTGGTCGCAGCCTGAGGAGGTGGTGTTGGGGTCCCAGGAGCTCATACCTGGCAGAGGCGAGTGGTGCAGGAGGGCAGCAGGGGCCGACAGAACTTCTTCATGGAGCTAACAGCAGCAGGGAAGGAGGGGGCTGAGAAGATGGCAGCCACCAGGTTGATCCTAAGGATCCAGGACAGCATTTCTTCCTTGCTCCTGGGGACAGGAGGAGAGGGGAGAGGGCACCAGCTCCTCGCAATAGGACTCCCTGTCCCCCAGCCAGCAACCAGGACCCACTGCTAGCCTGGCACAGAATGGGAGCCACTCCCTTCACAAAGGGGGACAAAGGAGTGAGGGGGGATGGCAGGATTGGAGCTGGATGGGTCCGGTCAAGTCTGTGTAGGGAGCTCGCCTCTGTCCCAGCTTCTGGGCAAGACCTGGACTTTCACATGGAAAGAAAGTTGTGTAGGTCCAGAGTTAACTACCATGGGTCAGGGGGCACGGGCTGATCCCTGGATCTCTGGATCCTAGAGGCAACAGGCAAGGGGTATCCCCACTCAGACCTCCTGTCCCTGCCCCACTACCTCACCCACAATGCCCACTCCCATCCTGAGAAGTCACCTACCAGCCTCCCTCCTTTTAAGCTCCTCTGACATATGAAACTCCAATCTCAAGTCACAGGATAGGGTGTAGAGGGGACAGAAGGCCTTCCAGTAAGGAAGACGAGTCTTTCTCATCCATTTCCCCACCCTGATTTACAGTGAAGGAGGATTCATTAAGACCCCATCTGCCCCAGATGCAGGGACTTGAGTGTGCACCAGAATGGCTGGCCTATTAGAATACAACTGCTGGCCCAGCCCCACAGCTTCTGATTCAGTACGTCTATGTGGGGCAGAGAAACTGCACTTCTAACACGTTTCCAGGAGATGCTGAAAGGCCAACACTTGAGAACCTGTACTTCAGGGACCCCAGCTATCGGTCTGTGCCAAGCAGACACACTCACTCTTATCGGCTGATGTGAGGGCAAGCCGACGGCTTCCCTCACCTAAGGCGAGTGAGGAGCAGGGTGCAGTGGAGGCTACAGGCCCTGAGCCCAGGGTGGGAAGGAGGGGCTCCCACTCCTACTTACGGTGCCTGGAAGAGGAAGACCCTCCAGTCAGCCGTCTTCAGCTTGAGCACATTGGACTTCTTGCTGTAGTCGGAGGCCCTGGTGGCCAGAGCATGGTGCACTCGAATGGCATTCTTCAGGTCGCCCTCGGACAGAGCTTTGTCGGGCCTGTACTCGTCCTGGACAGGTGGGGCGGGGGCAGGCAAGCCTTTGTCATCACCAGGCTTGGGTTCGCTAACCCATACTTCCTCCACCCTCGCCATCCCTCCCTCATGCTGTCTTCCTGTCCCTCCGCTCCTTCCATTCTTCAGCTCTTGCCACTGTGGTGCGGTACCCACCCCAACAAAGCCCGCCAGCCACTCCTTTCCACACCCTGGCTTGTCCCAAGGCCCAGAAAGAGCTTCTACTGCATATCTTCTGAGCCCCCGGCCTTTGAAAGACTCCTCCCCAAAAACCCGAAGCTCTGTGACCCCAAGTCAGGCTTCAGTGAGGGAAGAACCCAGCATCTGCCTAAGCCTCAGGTCCCACCAGGGACCCTCTGGGCACCACTAGACAGGGGCAGGTTGGAGGACCGCACTGACCCTTCCTGGGTAAGGACTCTGGGGCAGTCTCTCACCTTCTGTAGATACAGGATGGTCCCTTTGAGCACCGCGTAGAATTTCTTCCAGCCACGCCTCCCACGGGGTGCTAGGGGTGTGGGTATGGTAGTGTGGCCACAACTAGCCACCCCAGTAACTCCTCCCCTGCATGCCCCTACATGTCTACCGGGGTGTGCAACCCCAGAGGAGTGACTATGGGGGCCAGAACCTCTCCCCAAACTAGCGTCCCTCCCCGTGCCCCTTCCCCCGCCTGACACCCACTCCTCTTGCCATCCATGTCGGCGTGAGTCTTCCGAGTCAGCACACCATGCTTGTAGGTGGTAGCGCTGAGAGCCTGCGGGACATCCAGGAAGGGGTTGCCACCATCCAGGATCCGTGTCACTTTCTTGGTGCCTGTCCCAAACTTGTCATCCACCAGCTCAGACAGTGATTTCCTCAGCTCGTCCTCATCACTAGGAAAATGCTAGGCCTGAGCACCACCTCCATGGAAGCCTTAGCCCCACATGGACATGTTCTCTCCCCACCAACTCATCTCTGGGAAACGGTCAGAGTTAATGAGCAGAGATAAGGAGGTTCCAATTCCAGATCGCAAATCCAGATCTTTGACTCCTGCCCTCAGTCTTCAATTCTGACCCCTGTCCTCTGAGCTGTGATTTCTGGCCTCCAAGCTCTAATCCTCACCACTGACCACAAAGTTGGAAACCTTACTAGTTTTATTCCTGGTCTTTCTTCTCCTGTCTCCAACCCTGAAAGCCCTGCCCCAGGGAGCAGTAACCCACAGCCAGACTGAAGTGGCTGCCCAAGCCCCACAGACATGCTGGGCCAGTAGATAAGGGCCCTAAAGTCTAGGCTCCCCATTACAGCCCTGGGAAAAGAATGTCAGCTCTTCCCAGGGTTGTTGGGCTTCCTAACAATCCTTACATGTGTGATCTCTACATGAACCCAAAGACCAAGGCTGCCCTGGGAGCACAGGCGGGTGGCAGCCACTTTCCCCAGGAGACTCTCAGTCTCCAGACCCAGCAAGGTCACCACACCTCTTTCTAGATAGCTGGGCACCTCCAGGTCTCACTGCCTTTGCACGGTAAGAAGTTAGCAGGCAACCACCTCTCTCTACTGCCAAGAGTAGTCACTACATAAATATGGTCATATTCTTGGTGTTATAGGGGGATTCATGCCTCCCGTCCGCCTACTTCCCAAAACGGAAAGAGCTATCATCACTGGGAACAGTGGCAATATCCCCAGTACAGAAAATAAGTTGTGGACATCATGAAACTAAAGTCACAGTTTAATTAATTCCATACCAGTTTGACATTGTACATTTTTTATCAAGACAGAAAATGTACCCAAAGGGAGTGAACTTAACACCTGGTGCTGGCCAGCTGGACAGGGGTCACCAGAGCTGTGGTTTGGGAGAAATCAGCACCATGGAGAGTGACAGGAGTGTCTTCCCTGCACCGTCAGCCACTCCCCCTTTTCCTTCCCAGTGATTCACTTTCCCTATACCTGTGCCCATGGGCACTACTCACATGGCCCATTCCAGCTTTTCATTCTTGATGGAGTTGTAAAGGGTCTGGGACAGGGGAAAAGAGAAAGAGAGGAATTCAGATGAAGAGTCAAAGAAATCTCCATCTACCTTTATTAATGTGGTTGCAGTGAAGAAGCATCTTTCCAGTCAGTGGGGCAAAATAAGTGTTTGATTCATAACTGTTGGATGGGCGAATGAATGAGGGATGGGTGGGTAGATAATTGTTTAGATGAATGGGTGTATAGATTTGAGGAAGAGTTGGGTAGATAGGTTGGTGGGTAGGTGGATGGGTGGGGAAATGAGTGGGTGGGTGAGTGTTCAAGGGTGTAGGAGATGTATGTGTGGATGATGGGTGAATGGGTGGGGGTAGGGGCAGGCGAATGATTTTCTGGGTAGGTGAATGGATAAAAGGATGGGGGCATGTGAGGTTGGGTAAATGGATAGATGGGGAGAAGTGGACAGGTGGGTGTTGGGACTGGTATTATTTAATCTCACTTACGAGTACATTCTTAATAAGCCCTTCTTGATGGTGAAGAAGATAATATGATGAGAAGAGTGATGGAGACAATGTCCTATTTTTTGGCCTCCAGACCCACTATCCAACTACCTGGTATCATCGTATCCTTCGAACCCACTATCTAAAACTGAACCCATCAGGACACCTGGGTGGCTCAGTCAGTTGAGTATCCGACTCTTGATTTCAGCTCAGGTCATGATCTCCAGGTGGTAAGATCAAACCCTGCGTCAGGCTCTGTGCTGGGTATGGAGCCTGCTTAAGATTCTCTCTCTCCCTCTCCTTCTGCCCCTCCCCCTGCTCACTCTCACACTCTCTCTCTTAAATAAATCTTTAAAAAATAAAATAAAATATGGGGCGCCTGGGTGGCTCAGTGGGTTAAAGCCTCTGCCTTCAGCTCAGGTCACGATCCCAGGGTTCTGGGATCGAGCCCCGCATCGGGCTCTCTGCTCAGGGGGGAGCCTGCATCCCCCTCTCTCTCTGCCTGCCTCTCTTGCCTACTTGTGATCTCTCTCTCTCTGTGTCAAATAAATAAATAAAATCTTTAAAAAAATAAATAAATAAAAATTAAAAAATAAAATAAAATAAAATAAAAATAAAAAATAAAACTGAACTCCTCATTTACCCCCCAAAAAACCTGCTCCTCTTCCTCCAAGGCAGAGAACTGACCAGGCCTAAAAGGCCAGAGTTCCACCCCGGGCTTCAGCTTTAGGAGAAAACTAGAATCCCTTAATTCCTGGTGATGTTGGAGAAATGGGTGGGTTTTTCCCTGTGGTGATGACAATGACAGTTGTGGTGACAGTGGTGGTGGAGATAAAGGTAGTGGTTATGGCAGTGGCAGCTATGACAACTGTTGGTAGCTTTGAGGGTTACTATGACAGCAATGAGGAGAACAGAGTGTTAAAACAAATCTCATAAAGTGTACCCCTCTGCCTAACTCAGCGAACAGGTAACAGTCAAATGTTGAACTGGACGGTCACTAACTCTATCCCAAAGTCATGGTGGCCCTGGCCCCAGTATTAAAAACGTAGACTGTTGGAAGGGCCTGGCTGGCTCAGTCAGTAGAACACGAGACTCTTGATCTTGGGGTCACGAGTTCGAGCCCCATGTTCGGTGTAGAGATTACTTTTTTTTTTTTTTTAAGATTTATCTATTTATTTGAGGAGGGGAGGGGCAGAAGGAGAGGAAGAGAGAGCGTCTTAGGGTCTCCCTGCTGAGCGTGGAGCCCAAAGCGGGGCTCGATCTCATGACCCTGAGATCACGACCTAAGCTGAAATCAAGAATCAGACACCTAACCAACTGAACCACCCATGTGCCCCCAATGTAGAGGTTTGTTTTGTTTTGTTTTGTTTTTAATATAGACTGTCAGGAT
The DNA here is from genome assembly GCA_028534135.1 of Potos flavus. Classification (NCBI taxonomy): domain Eukaryota; kingdom Metazoa; phylum Chordata; class Mammalia; order Carnivora; family Procyonidae; genus Potos; species Potos flavus. Next base: position 26,211,959 of record CM052895.1, read on the forward strand.
GTAATCGAGCAGAGACCTCTCTCCTCCCCACCTGCTCCGGTACAGTTGGGGCATGGGAACCCTTAACATGTTTTACCTTCAGCAGGTCTTTGGCAAAGTCTTGGCCATCATTCAGCTGGTCCAAGTTGGCAATGAATTGCTGGCAGGACATCTTTTTGCCAATGTTCTGTAATGGAGAAATGGTTCTGCCTGAGAGTAGGGTTGGAGGCTGGTACGATCCCCACACCCTGCCCTGCCCAGCCAGAAGGAATGAAGCAGCATCAAGGGTAGTAATGAAAAATACTGCCTAGAATTCCCTTTGTGTCCAAGAATTTACAAAACTCTTTTTCACTTTCAAGATTCTATGTGATCCTCAATGAGAAGTTGGGAGTTTTCCTCAAACCCAGATGGAATCAGGTTGGATTAAGTAACATAACAGATGACATTTGCCAGGTGCCTAGAATGTTTCAGGTATTGTACTTGACATGCATTATTTTATTTCCTTCTCATAACAAGAAGAAAGTGAGGTGGGTGTTACTATTATCCCCATTTGATAGGTAAGGAAACTGAGATGTAGGAAGGTGAAGTGACGTGCCCATGATCACACAGCAAGGAAGTGGAAGGGCTGAGTGTGTCTGACACCAAAGCCCATGCTCTCACCCGCTACTCCATGGTTAACTCTCCCAAGGTCACACAGCACCAGGACTTGAACCCAGGCCTCTTGGCTGCTGAGCAGAAGCTCTGTGTATTCCGTCACAATTGTCTCACCCTCTCACCTGTACAGAGGGGCGGCAAGACCTCCAAGAGGTAGGTGAAGTGAGGGAGAGGTTGGTCTTAAGAGAATCAAAAATCAATTTCCACCAATACACATGGGTACCCCATGCTGAGCTGGGCTGGGACAAGGGAACCCGAGCAGATGGTCTCACTCCAGAAGGCACAAAAAGACAAAGAGCTGGAAATGACTGTACCCCAAGTTCTGCCTTTTTTAAACCACTGAATAGCAGAGGGGCTCCAGGCCTCCAAACCATACTTTCAGACTCTTCTTGCAATATCCATGTCTGAGGACACACTGGGTGGCACTTCACCTTTGTGAAGACAAAGACCCTTGAACACCAGATACTTAATGGTGTAGGATTTTGCGGATTTAGGTTGGCTATAAGACAGTGTTTTCCAAGACTTACCTACAGATGGGAATACGTATTGGCCCCACAAAAATACTTCAAAATCAAATAAATTTATTTACATGTTTCAGAGTCTTTAATATGATTTTGTGCATTGACAGTCACCAAAGGAAGGATTCCATGTACAGCCTCCCAAATCCATTGACCTTGTCAGCATTTTAACAAAGAGAATCTATTAACATCATGTGGGACATTCACATACCACAGGAAATCCAGGAAACAAGGATACAAAGCTTTATAAGTAGCTGACAAGGAAGAATTTTCTACACCTTTCCAAAAGGTTAAGGTGACATCCTATATGTGCCATGATATAGTATGTTTTATGTGTTTATGTGGATATTTTACACATACATGTATGTATTTTCACACACAGCCACTTATGTGTGCATTCATAATAGAGGGATATGAGGCAATAATGTCTGGGTTCCACACACTGAACTTTCCCCAGCCACCAGTCAGGAGTTCAAAATCAAAATAATAACCAGGCAAGATTCTCAATCCCAGAAATGACAGGCTATCTTGTTGCAAATGAATGTTCCTAACAGAAACAAGTGCTGGTCAAAATACCAAAACATCTGTGTGAAGGCACTAGAGAAATGTAAGAGCAATGAGGACTTCAAGGGTAAAGATCCTGCAAGAAGGGAAGCATGGAGATGTCAGCCTCATAAGGAGAAGCTTTCCTACCTGAAGCATTTGCTGGTTCACAAGCAGTGGCCAAAAGGGTGAGCAACTGAGCAGTCAGTAGGACTGGAGAACAAAAATGGGAATTCAGGGCCCACCAAAGACAAGAGGCCCTGGGGAAAAACCCCAGTCACACTTCAATACAAATGTTCAAATTAAGAAAGGAAATATTAAAGGGACTTCTTTTGGCAGAAGGAAAATTATCCCAGATGGAAGCATGAAGAAGCAGAAAGGAATGAAGAGTAACAAAAAGTGTGGCTAAATCTAAATGAATACTGATTATATAAAACAATGGTAAGAAAGTTTTCTAGGGAAGGGCACCTGAGTAGCTCAATCGGTTGAGTGACTGGATCTCAGCTCAGGTCTTGATCTCAGGGTTGTGAGTGTTCAAGGTCTCAAGATTGTGTTGGGCTCCATACTGAGCATGGAGTCTACAGAAGAATAAGAATAAGAATGAGAATGAGAGTAAGAATAAGAATAAGAATAAAGGAAGTTAGTTAGTTTTCTGGGAAATAAAGTATAGAGAAAGATCTAATAGTTTAAAAGATAACAGTAATATACAAGTAAAGAGGGCAATAAATGGAGAAATGGAGTTAAACTGTTTTAAGGTGATTTCGTTGCCCAGGAACTGGAAAAAAGTACATTAATAAGTTAGGGTGCGCACTGCAAACAACAAAAAGAAATCTTAAAGAATGGACAACTAACAGGCTAAAGGGATAAAAGAGAATTCTAAAAAATGCTTAAATAATCCAAAAGTAGGCAAGAAAGGAGAAAAAAAGGAACATAGAATGGTAAGTCAGAGAAAATAAGTTGTATCCTGGTAGGTTTAAATTTAATTATATTAGTAATTCATTAAATGGTCAAGTTAATGGGGCACCTGTGTGGCTCAGTCGTTAGGTGTCTGCCTTCGGCTCAGGTCATCCCAGGATCCTAGGATCGAGCCCCACGTCAGGCTCCCTTCTCTGTGGGTGAGCCTGCTTCTCCCTCTCCCACTCCCTCTGCTTGTGTTCCTGCTCTCACTGTCTCTCTCTCTCTCTATCAAATAAATAAATAAAATATTTTTTAAAAAATGGTCAAATTAAGAGGCAAAGATTATCAGACTTGTTTTTTTTTTAAAAAAGTGTACCATAAAAGACATACCTTTTAAATATAAGGAGACAGAAAACTTAAAAACAAAGGATGGAAAGAGATATACATGCAAACACTAACAAAAGAACTCCAATATAACCACACTAATATCTGAGAAAACAGACTTGAAGACAGGAAGCCTTACTAGAGGTAAAAAGAGACATTTCGTAGTGATAAAAGGGCCAATCTACCAGATGATATAAGCATCCTAAATGTGTATGCACCTAATAACATAGTCTCAAAAAATAAAAGACAAAAATTGTCAGAATCAAAAAGAGAAAGACACACTCACAATCTTGGTTGGAAATTTTAACACTGCTCTCTCAGTAACAGAAGAACAAAAATACTAAACAATTCATTAACAACAATTAGATAAAATGGACAAATTCTGGAAACACACAAACTACTAAAAATGCTCAAGCAGAAATAGAAAATCTGAATAGATCCATAAGAAGTAAAAAGATTGAGGGACACCTGGGTGGCTGAGTAGGTTAAGCATCTGCCTTCAGCTCAGGTCATGATTTCAGAGTCCCAGGAGCGAGCCACCATCAGGCTCCCTGCTCAGCAGGGAATCTGCTTTTCCCTCTGCCTCTCACCCTGCTTGTGTTCTCTCTCTCTCTCTCTCTCAAATAAATACATAAGACCTTTAAAAAAAAAAAAAGAAGTAAAAAGACTGAACCAATAATCAAAAACCTCACAAAAGAAAAGCCAAAAAGCAGATGGCTTTAGTGGTAAACTTTACCAAACATTTAAAGAACAATTAACACCAATACTCCTCAAACTCAACCAAAAAATTGATGAAGAAGGAAAACTTCCTAACTCCTTCTACAAGGCCAACATTACCTTGATAACAAAACCAGAAAAAGAACATCACAAGAAAAGAAAACTACATAACAATATCCCCTGGGAATATAAATGCAAAAACCTTCGACAAAATACTAGCAAACAGAATCCAGCAGCATTTTGAAAGGATTATATACCATGATCAAATGGAATGTATCCCAGTAATGCAAGTGTGATTCAACATACAGAAATCTAACAATGTAATACACTACATTAATAGAATGAAGGGGGGGAAAGCCACATGTTCATCTCAATTGATGCAGAAAAAAACATTTCACAAAATTCAACACTCCTTTCATGAAAAAAAAAAAAAGAAAACAAAACGCTGAACAAACTAGGAATAGAAGAGAACTTCCTCAGTATGATAAAAGAAAGGCATTTATGAAAATTCACAGCTAACATCATACTCAATGGTGAAAGACTGAAAGCTTTCTCCCTGAGATTAGGAAAAGGCAAGAATCCCCACTTTTCCCAATTCTCTTCAACATTGTACTAGAAGTTCTAGTCAAAGCAATTAGGCAAGCAAAAGAAGTAAAAGGCATCCAAGTAAGAAAAGAAGAAGCAAAACTATCGCTATTCATAGATGACGTGATCTTGTATACAGAAAATGAACACTTTCAGCAAAGTTGCAGAATACAAAATCAGCACATAAAAATCAATGTTAGTAAAGAATAATCATAAACTGAAATTAATAAAACAATTTCATTTACAATAACATCAGAAAGAATTAAAAATTCAGAAATAAATTTAACCAAGGAGATAAAAGACTTGTATACTGATAACTACAAAAGATTGCTTAAAGAAATTAAAGACCTAAATAAACAGAAAGACCTCTGGTGTTCATGGATTGGAAGACTTAATATAGCTACAATGGCAAAACTCCCCAAACTGATCTATAGATTCAATACAATCCCTATTAAAATCCCAATGGCCTTTTTCATAGAAATGTAAAACCTTATACTCAAATGTGTATGTAATTGTAAGGGTTCTCAAGACCCAAAAGAATCTTGGAAAAGAACAAAGTTAAAAGACTCACACTTCCTGATATCAAAACTTACGAAAGACCTACATAATCAAGACAGTGTAGCACTGGCATAAATAGAGACATATAGATCAGTGACACTAAATTAAGAGTTACTAAATAAAGCCATACATCTATGGACAATCAATTGGTTTTTACTGAATAAATTTGACATAACACACTGCATCCGCTTAAGGTATACAGTGTTACTTTGATATATTTATATATTGTAATATTATGGTCAATTAATATGACCAAGACCATCTAATGATGAAAGAATGGTCTCTCGAATAAATGGTGCTGGGACGGGGGCGCCTGAGTGGCTCCGTGGGTTAAAGCCTCTGCCTTTGGCTCAGGTCATGATCTCAGGGTCCTGGGATTGAGCCCCCGCATCGGGCTCTCAGCAAGGAGCCTGCTTCCCCCTCTCTCTCTGCCTGCCTCTCTGCCTACTTGTGATCTCTCTCTCTCTGTCAAATAAATAAATAAAATCTTTAAAAAAAAAATGGTGCTGGGACAACTGGATATCCACAGCAAAAGAATGAAACTGGACCCTTACCTTACTCCATATATACAAATTAATTCAAGATGGATCAAAGATCTAAACATAAGAGCCAACACCATAAAACTCTTAGAAGAAAACATAGGAGTAAACTTTCATAACCTTGGATTTGGCAATGGTTTCTTAAATGACACCAAAAGTGCAAGCAAAAATGAAAAAAAGAACAGATAAATTGGACTTCATAAAAATGAAAGATTTCTGTGCATCAAAAGATACATCAAGAGAGTAAAAAGACAACCTAAAGAATGGGTAAAATTTCTGCTAATCATATATCTGATAAGCGTACCATATCCAGAATATATAAACTCAACAACAAAAACACAAACAATGCAATTAAAAATGAGCAAATCCTTTGGGGCACCTGGCTAGCTCAGTTGGTGGAACCTTCGACTCTGGATCTCGGGGTTGTGAGTTCAAGCCCCATGATGGGTATGGAGATCACTTAATAATAAAATCTTTAAAGGACACCTGGGTAGCTCAGTTGGTTAAGTGTAGGACTCTTGATTTCAGCTCAGGTCATGATCTCAGGGTCATGAGATTGAGACTCCCATCTCACTCTACACTCAGTAGAGAGTGTAGAGTCTACATCTACGCTCAGTGCAGAGCCTGCTTGGGATTCTCTCTCTCTCCTCCCCTCTGTCTTCCCCCAGCCTCCACCCCCAGCTGCATTCCCACATGCATGTGCTCTCTAAAAAAACTTTTTTAAATAAAAAAAAAACTTTCTAAATCAAATCTTTGAAAAATAAAAAATAAAAATGAGCAAAGGATTAAAGATTTTATTTATTTGAGAGAGAGAGCACGTGAGTGGGGGGAAGGAGCAGAGGGAGAGGGAGAGAATTTCAATCAAACTCTCCGCGGGGCTTGATCTCACAACCCTGAGATCATCACCTGAGCCAAAACCAAGAGTCAGTGGCTTAACCAATTGAGCCACCTAGGTGCCCCAAAAGATTTAAATAGACATTTCTCCAAAGAAGATACACAAATGTATATAAGCACATGAAAAGACACTCAACATCACTAACCATTTGGGAAATGCAAATCAAAACCGCAAGAAGATATTCAGATGGCTACTATCAAAACACAGAAAACAAGTGCCGGCAAGAATGTGGAGAAATTGAAAAATGGTGCACTGCTGGTTGGACCATAAAAAGGTTGAGTCACTATGGAAAACAGTATGGCTGTTTTTCAGAAAGTGAAAAATGATATTAGCATATGATCCATTAATATCACTCCTGGGCATATACCCAAACGGAATTTAAAGCAGGGCCTCAAAGAAATATCTGCACATCCGTATGTCCATAGCAATATTATTAACAGAAACCAAAAGGTAGAAGCAATCCAAGTGTCCACAAGCAGATGAAAGGATAAACAAAATGTGATACATACAGACAATGGAGTATTATTAAGCCTTAAAAAGGAAAGAAACTCTGTCACAGGCTACAACATGGATGAACCACAAGGACATTATACTCAGTGGCATAAATCAATCACAAAAATATAAATTCTCTATGATTCCTCTCATTTGAAGAATTTAGAGAAGTCAAATTCACAGAAGCATCAAGTGGAACGGTAATTGCCAGGCACAAGGTGGAGGGTGGGTGTTGAGGAATAGTTGTTTACTACGTAGAGAGCTTCAGTTTGGGGAGATGAAAAAGTTCTGGAGATTAGTTGCAAAGCAATGTGATACACTTTAACTCTACAGAACTAAACTACATAAGACGGTAACTTTTATGCTATGTGTATTTTACCACAATTAAAATTTTTTTTACTATAACTGTTAAATAAATTTTTTACCAAAAAAAATGGGCAAGGTACTCAAATAGATATTACTCCAAAGAAGATGCACAGATGGCCAACAAAAACATGAAAAGATGCTCTAACGTCACTAGTCATCAGGGAAATGCAGACCAAAACCACAGTGAGATACCGCCTCATACCCACTAGCACATCGATCACTAAAAAGGAAAAGGAGTGGGTTATTTTGTTTCTTTCAAAGATTTTATTTATTTGAGAGAGAGAGACAGCGAGAGAGGGAAGACAAGCAGGGGGAGGGGGTGAGGGAGAAGCAGAGAGCAGGATGTGGGGCTCAATCCCAGGACCCTAGGATCATGACCTGAGCCGAAGGCAGACGCCCAACGACTGAGCCACCCAGGCATGCCCAGGAAAAGGAGTGTTAACGAGGATGTGGAAAAACTGAAACTCTCACACACTGGCGGCGGGAATTTAAAACGGCTCAGCCGCTATGGAAAACATTTTCACAGTTCCTCAAAAAGTTAAGCACAGAATTCGCATGTGAGGGAGCTAGTCTGTTCCTAGGAATTGAAAACAGGTGTTCAAACAACAACAACAACAATTGGACACAAATGTTCACAGCAGCACGATTCACAATATCCAGAAGGCAGAACAACCCAAATATCCGTCAGCCGGTAAATGAATAAACAAACTGTAGTATATCCGTGCAGTGGAAGGTTATCCGGTCCTAAAAAGAAGGAAGTATTGACGCATGCTAGAACATGGACGAACCTTGAAAACATATGCTAAGTCAAAGAAGCCAGGCACAAAAGGCCACATATTGTATGACTGAATTCACATGAAATACACAGAATAGGCAAACCATAGAAACAGAAAGCAAATTAGGGTTGCCAGGGGCAGGATGGAGGAGAGAATGAGGTGTGACTGCTAATGGGCCCAGGGTTCCTTTTGGAGTGATGAAAAAGTTCTGGAAGTACAGAGTGGCGATGATTGCACATCATGTGAATGTACTCAATTCCATCTAATTGCACATTTCAAAATGGCTAAAATGGTATGTTATGTGTACTTTACCACAATAAAAAAATGATTAAGGATGTACAAGACTCACGACACAATTAAAAGGCTTGCCCTTACCTACACATACAGAACACGACAAGCACCAGCTGCAGAATGGACTTTCTCTACAAGCCCACATGAAACATCTATGAAAATTGTGCATCTGAAGAACATGCACCGAGCCCTCTGCTAGCTGCTTTATTCCCTCTCTGACCAGTGCTGTTTCTGGGGCCCTCAAAGGCCCCATGTTCCTGCGAGCAGGAACAGCTAAGTGCATCTCCTGAAGCCACAGGAAGCATATGATGGCGAATCTGAGATTTAGTGAGGTAAGTAACTTGCCCGAGGCCATACAGCTGTCGTGTGGGGAAATATCAGGGACTCTGACCCAGAACCCTTTCTCCTGATCCTTTTGCAATAGCGCCTCAAGAGAGAACGCCGGGATCCTCAAGGTCTACTGCCTGCAGAGACCACCATCCTGTCCCACTCACAGGAGCGCTGGGAAGGGGCTGGTGTTTCTGTTCAGCCACGGGCACTGATGTGGGGTGGTGGGCAACAAAGGCCCACCCAGCTCAGGGGTATCCTCAGCCTAAGGGGTCACTGGATAGTGGCTACTGCCGTTCGTAACCATGGAGCAGGGCTTCCAGAACTTGGCACGGCAGTAACAGCGTCTTGAGGTTGCCCTGAGGCTCGGCCGAGGGTGAGGCAACTTTAGTGCTCCTTTTAAGGTGTGCTAGCAACACTTGCTCTCCGTAAACAGAGTGAGCCATCTGGGAACATTAGCTGGTTGATGGGCATTAGCTTTGGTGACATTCCCATGGCATAACACATCTTCTCTCCTGTTCCACGCTCAGGCTGCCAGCCCTGGCAGACGTACTATGGAAGTCATCCCGTGACAACTTTTTATGCCGAGGTCACCAAGGCTGTCACCCTTCACAGGCCAGGTGCCCCAGTGTGCCCACCTGAGCCAGCCTCCTCAGACTGCCATCAGGATGCAGTCTTCATATTCGCAACCCTCCAGGGATCTGCAGGCTAGGCCTTGGGGGCTCTCCATCATTCAGATGTTAATATCAGTAATGAATACCATTGTTATTCTTATGTAAGGACATTATTCATAATAAAATCCTCAGTAGGTGCTAGACCCTGACACTTGGTGTCCTGCATATTAATTCTCTCCATTCTCCGCAGGACACTAGTCAGAAAATCATTATTCCCACCTCAAAGATGCAGAAGCTGACACACAGAGAGGCCCAGAGTCTTGCCCAGCATCACAGCACTTCCATGTGGAGGCAAGAGGAGGATCTCAAGTTGGATCTGTCCTAGCTCTTTCTTCCACTCTATGTCCTGGGCTTTCTTGGTTAACTCCAGAACCAGACTGGCTGGACTGTTGTCCCCAGGAGTTAATGAAAGATCCCCAAACCAACAGAGGGACTCTGAGCTCTGCTAGGTGAGCAATGACGGGGCAGTGACTGGTAGGCCCAGATGAGGTGATGGGAAACATAGAAGGGGAACATGGAGATGGGGGGTCTGGGCTTACAGGGCATGCACACCACCAGCTACACTTACCACCTGAAGGAGGGCAAGAGAGCCCAAAGAGGGGGGTCCCCGGAGCAGATGGAGAAAAGAAGAAGGTGTTACTGAGCCACAAGCAACGCTAAGAAAGCCCAGGGCTGAGAGAGCATAGCCTCATAGCCTGGGGCACCCACCTGTCAGTCACTGTCTGCCTGGTGGTGGGTGGGGGTGACGAGAATGCCCCTTGAGGGCGACCTACCATTTGACAGGTGGGGGCCACCCGGGGCCAGACAATGCAATGGGGTAAAATTCGGACTTGCAGGACGGGGATAGGAAAAGCACGAGATCTTTTAGCAATGGCAGGAGTCAACACAGCTGAGGGACACATCTTATCCTGCAAACCCTAATTCCCCTGTGCCTCAGCTGTTCTCATTGTCCTGCTTGGGAGCAGGGACTCAGGCAGATCTGAGAGACAGAGACAGGGTCACATCTAGAAGCCAAGTTACCCAACTCCCAGGTCTGCTTAAAGAACCATGGCCAGCAAGCAGGTGTCAGGAAGGGGGCTGGAGAAAGGGTGAGCCCCAGGACAACGTGGGGAGGGTCAGGGAGAGGACACGCCCCTTTCCTGCCTCCCCGACTCACATGTCCGTGCAGGTCCGTGTTGAGCAGCATCAGAGCACAGGTGAGTGTGTGGATCCCATCTAAATCAGAGATGGTGGCACCCTCAGTGTGAGGACCCAGTTCTTCTCCAAACCCAGCCACCCAACCGTCTCCCGACAGAGCCAACCTGGTGGCCTTGGAGACAGGAAGAGGCCAGCAACCAGCCAAATGCACCTCAGGGCCCAGAACCTATGGTATGATCCTGCCCCACCCCCACCACAGCACCAGAGTCACTTGCCTGCTCCAGGTCAGGGCCAACCCCTCCCCTCAGAAGGGCCCCAAGCACCCTGGGCCTGTTTTGGGCCAGACTCCTGCCTCCTGTGACCAAACTCATCTTGACACTCAGACCCAGGAGCGGCTCTGGGTCCTGGACTATGTCCCTACCATGGCCTGTGTCTCCTCCAATAACTGGCCTCGTCCCCCACGTCCTGGAACTCAGGTCCATCCACAGGGAAAGTCCTGCCGCTAAGTGGACTAAGAGGGCCCCGCCCCGGGACTCCCACCGCACCAACAATCAGCACCGCGATGGGGACCAGGGAGAACGAAACACCACAGGACCGAATCTAGGACAGAAGACTTCCAGGCATGGAGAATGACCACAGGCAAGCCATTTGGAAGGTCTCTTGTCCAGCAAGCAGACCCCATTCCAGGTGCCATAGTTCCTGTGTCTCGTGTTTAGCGACCAGGACAGAAGCGGCAATTGGCGGGGTTGGAGGGATTGGCGGGAAGCCGGGGCCGCGCGAAGCAGCAGGTAGGGCAAGCGGCCGGCCGTACCTTCTGAGGTGCTGTCCTCCGGGTTGCATTGGCGATACCGGCGGGAGAAGTGCGTCAGGACCCGCTCACGCTCCTGCGTCTCCCCCATCAGTGGGAAGGCTTTCAGGAAGGTTCTGGAGGGCAATTCGAGGACGCTGGAGACCTCAAGTGTCCCTGAGTTAGTACGGATCCTCACCCGGGGCAGGAATCCCCACCACCACCATAATACGCGCATGCGCGCGCACGCACCACATAAACCCGCCGGAGGGGGCCGGGGCTCCAGTGACCCGGCACCTTCCCCAGGACAGCTTCCGGAGGGTAGAGGGCAGAGGGCTTACAATTTCAGCCCTCAATGCCCTCCAGCAAGCAGGCAGGGGACAGAGTGTGAAGAACAAAGGCCCCTAAGTGCTGCCATCGGCCTTCTTCAGGATAAATGCCCACCCACTTCTCTCTCCCTCCGCTCTGGCGAGGCCTGCACGGGCCACACCTGTCCCCTCATCCCCCCACCCCCCCCAGACAGCTCCTCAGTCATTCCTCTTCCTCACCAGATGTGCCACCAGCCGAGCCCCAAGCCCCAAGCTCCACCTGGGCCTCCCTCACCCTTCTCCTGCCCCAAGTCTGAACTGCCAGTGCCTTGTTCTTCAACCTTGATCTCAAACCCTCCTTGTCCGCCCTCATCATACGCCCAGCACACTCACTGTGGCCTCCAGACTGGGGCACCCCTGCGCCTCCCGGATACATCCCCCCTGCAGACACCCAGCGGCCTTTCTAAACACACATGCAGCTGAGACTCGCCCCTGCTTAAAACCTGTCATTGGCTCCCCAGAGCGCTCAGGATAACAGCCAAGCTCCTCGTGTTCTGGCCTTCAAAGGACATGTTCCCACCATCCTCCTGTCCCTCCATCCTCACCCCCACCCGCCTCCCACACTATATTCACACCCTGGCCAGGAGAGGCACCTTCACCGCTTCATGCCTCTGGGGAGGCTGAAGCTGTTTGCAAGGACCTTCCCTCCTCTACTGGGCACCTCTACCCACCTCTCCTGGCCCACTTCAAAAGTCACTGGCTTTCAGGTGCCCTGGGAGTTGATCCCAAAACCACAGGGGCTGGGAGATGGGGTCTAGGCACCCTTCTTCTTGGGGAAAAAAAACAAACTGAGCAAATTCGAGCCTCTATCTGTCCAGGGTTCCTGAGACTAGTTCATTCCTAATTTTGCTATGGTTCATTTGGTTTCTGGAAAGCTCACTTTGCTTTATGCTCTCTCATGCTGCTCCTAAGGCCCCCTGTGACCTGTGAGCCCATCTTGGCCAGCCCTTACCCTCTGAGGCCTCTCAAGGCATCCAACACTATAGGCCATGCTCTTCTTCAATCCCAGTCAGTCAACCACCATACAAAACACGCTGTCTGCCGTCTAGACCGCCTTCCCCCCCAGCCGCCGGTCTCTCCTGTTTCCTGTTCTCTTCCTCCCATCTGGCACCCAGCTCCGACCCTCCCTCCTCTAACCACACTCCACTAGGACTTTTTAAAACCCATCGCCCATCCCAGCCTTGGCCTAGCCTATCTACCAGCCATCCATCCTGGCTCCCACTCCCCAGTCCAAACATTCCTTCCCCAGGGGTCCTCACCAAGCCCCAACCCAACAGAGCCACCACCAAACTCTCAGGCGGCCCCCAGGCTCAGCCTCACCACTGCCTACCCTCTCCCCTGCACTTTGGCCTCACCCATCCCTCTACTCAATCTTCTGGAGGACCCCTCACACCAATCTTTCCTTTAGCCCCACTACCCACCTCAGTCCTATCCTCTCCCACCTCAGGCCTATGCTCTCCCACCTCAGGCCTATCCTCTCCCACTTAAGACCTATCCTCTCCCACCAGACCCTCTTCAGAAACCTGCATGCCTCCAGACCAAAGGCTGCCAATACTACCCCCAAAATAATGCTTTACATCCAGCACCTTCCGTGGCTCCCCAGTGCCTTTGCAATTGAGCCTCAATCTACTGGGCTGGCATACAAGGCTCTCCAGCACAACACCCAGGCCTCTGATCGTGACCCGACCCACCAAACATCTTCTCCCACCACTCTTCCTCATCCCAATGCAAACTTCAGACTCAGCTCAGGACAGAGCACCTTGCAGCAGACCAACACTTCCCCTGAGAACCTGAGATAAGCCAGACAGAATACATCTCTCTTAAGCTCTCAGGAAGCCACGGGTGCTACAAGGACCACAGGACCAGACTTCCAGAGAGGAGAGGGCTGAGGTGAGGGGTTCATCGACAGCTACTTTTTCCTTGGGGGCATTGCTGATTATGCACAAAGGCAAGAGGCAAAAGACTTGGCTTCAGAGAGCTGAAGGCACAAACCTGGAGACTTGAGGGGCTGTGAATATACAGCCATTGTTCCCTTTGAGACATCTGCCAAATTCTGAAGATGTGAGGGGCAGGATGCTAAGAAGCTAAGCAGAAAGCCTCTAAGAAGTAGGAGGACTGAGTTTGTATTGTTTTGTTTTGTTTTGACACTCTAGCCATATTGTGGAAACACAATTAGGATTCAGGACCCACCAAAGGGAGAGGCCCCAGTGAACACGCTAGGCTTCTAGTGGAAAGCCATGCAGGCCTCCACCCTGTGACGGGGGGGAGGGGTCCCCGAGTTTACCAAACTCTGGTGCAGCCTTTCCTCAGCTCAGCCGTGGACAGATTAAGAGTGCACCCCCTGCCTCCCTCTAACTGCCTAGCAAAGGACAAGGTAAACCCTCGCTGGAGGAAGATACAATAATCTAGAGCCTCTCTAATTTTATACAAAATGTACAGCATCTAATAAAAAAAAATTTCTGAGCGTGCAGAGAGACAGGATGCATGATGGAAAAACAAGAGAAGAACAAAAGACAAGAGAAACAGATGAGATGATTCCAATGATACAGATATTGGGAGGAGCAGGCTTTGAAATAAGGACTTTGAAATAACTAGGATTAGTATGTTCAAAAAGAGAGGGAAAGATGGAGCAAATGAGTAAAAAGATGAGAAATTCTCCCCCCCCCAGAGAATTAGAATCTATTTTTTTTAATTTAACAAAATGAAAATTCTAGAACTGAAAAATATAATAATGAAAAGTAAAAAATTCAATAAGTGGATTTAACAGCATATTAGACACAGAAAAAGGGAAGTGAACTAAAAGCAGGTCAACAGAAAATATCCCAAGTGAAGAAGAGAAAAAGGAATGGAAAACGTATTTCTTAAGTGTGAGAGACATGTGGGACACAGTGAGATCTACCATCTGGGGACCACCACCCACTTAGCGCAGAGATCGCGCCCCCCCAACGCCCTGAGGGCGGGGACCTGCTGTCTCCCTGTGGGCCCAGCCTGTCTAGCCCGGTTAGACACTGGGCTGCCCTCTATTCCCCCCACCCCAGCCCCTGGAGTCTGCACCTGACCCTCCTGAAGGCTATCTGCATCCAAACACCAAGAGGACCTGAGATCAAACCCCATTTTTGCCATCTCCTCCCACAGGGACAGCGGGGAATCACTTTATCTAAAGGCTGGTTCCTCATTTGTGAACAGTAGTCGTAACACCTACCCTACAGGGGTGTGGTCAGGATGAGGTCGGCAGGGCAGCGAGTAGGAAAGACCTATGCCTCTGGCAAACAGGAAGTGCTCAATACTGGCAAGCCCTATGCCCTTCGGCTCTGGAAACCTCAAGACCACATCCCCACCTTCCTACGCTCAGCCCACCACCAAGCGCCTGGGGCTGTTGTGTTCATGGCCCCTTCTCCACAGCCTTCCTGGGGAGGGTCCAGAGACTTGGCCAAGGTTGCACAGCAAGTTTATGACAGAGCTGGCATGAGAATCATGTGTGGCCTGTACCCGATGTGGACACCCCCCCATCCCAGCCCCACTGACCTGAGCGCTCGGTCCAGGGTCAGGCCCGAGAAGTCAAAGAAGCTGAGATACTCCCCAGCCACCAGCCTGCTGAACTCGTTGCTGTCGGGAGAGCATGAGGAGTCCATTAGAAGCTGGAGGCCCGTGGGCAGTGAGCCCTGGGGGACCCGGACCCACCCACCCGACCTGCCCGTCCCTAGGCTGCCTCCCCCTGCTGGCCAGCTGGGCTCTGACAGTCCATCCTTGGGTTGGGGGGGTCAGGAAGGCTTCCTAAAGGAGATGAGGTCTCTGCAAAGACAGCAGACCTGTAGGAAAGTAAGAGCCAGTGAGGTGAAGGGAGTAGGGGGACGGATGACGCAAAGTGTCCCCAGCAGAGGAAACTACACGTGTCCAAGTAGCTATCAGCAGGGCCCTGTGGCCAGAGCCAGAGAGCAGGAACAGAGAGCAGGAACGGTGGCAGCAAGAGATGAGGTGGGGAGCGGGGCCCGAGGGCCAAGGGAAGGATGGGTAGTGTTCGGGAAGGGTGTGAAGAAGGGAGGGGTTGAGTGAGCAGGTCAGATCTGTGTGTGGAACACTGCCCGCTGAGTGGAGACCCCTGGGGGCTGCAGGGGCTGCCTCCCGGACAGACAGAGAGTTTGGGGAGGAGAGGGATTCCTGAAGCAGAATCCACGGGCGATGGAACGGTGTAGCACGTGACCCGGAGGGGGGCTTGCAGGGAGGTGTCCAGAGCTGGACATGGGGGGCTAGAGGTACCCGCGTGAGAGATGGCAGCTGGTTAATGACTTGGAGGAGGGGGATGAGCCCAAGCGAGAGAAGGGTGCAGACCCAGGACAGAGATCAGAAGAAGCCCCTCTTAAGGGCGGAGGCCGACCAAAGAGAGACAGAGAAACAGCAGCCAGAGAGAGCCAGAGGTGCAGCGTCTTGGAGGCCGAGAGAGAGTTTCCAGAAGATTGGAACGATGAATTCTTGTCAGAAAAGAGAACAAATTTCCACCTGAACTTACCCAAGCCCCAAGCTCTCCCCCATTTACAGGAGACTTGGGACTCGGGAAATAGAGAAAGCCTGACATAACTCCATGGGGACACCAAATCCAAATCGTGGAAAATTCTTCCTGACAAATGGCTCCATTTCTTCAACAGATATATGGCCTTAGAAAAAGGAGGCAGCTGGCAGCCTATTGATTAAGAGACTGAAGAGGAAAAAAAGAGAGACTCAAATGACATAGTGACCAAAGGTAGAGCGTGGGCCTCGTTTGCATCCTGATATGAAGAAGCATTTCTGAGACAGAATATTAAACTAAAACTAAATGTTAAAGATTCTGTGGAATTTTTGGTTAGTTTTATTAAAAATTATAATGGAATGATGATTATATTTAAAAATCCTTATCAGTTAGAGACACAAACTGAAGTATTTATGGATCAAATAACAGAGTGCCTAAAATATGCATTAAAATATTCCAGCAAAATGGGGTGGGGGGGTAGGGGATGTTGTAAACTTTGAAGCTGAGTAATGGGTACGCGGAGGTTTAATATATTTTCTCTGTTTTTGTGTATGCTTGAACTTTGCACAATAAAAATTATAGTGAAGGAAAAAGAGAGGAGTGGGGTATGTCTGCAATGTTGAGGAGGGGTAAACTGAGGCCAGGTAGCAGCCCCTGGATTCAAAGACAAAGGCTGCTAACTTGGCCCTGGCCTAGAGGGACAGCTGAAGGCAGACAGTTGGGGGGAAGCCTGCCCCAGGGGCTGAATGTGGAGAGGGGGAGTGGACCGAAGCCACCCAGGGCAGAAAACTCAAGAATTCTGGCTGCCAAGAGGCTGGGAGGTGGGAAGTGCAGTTGAGGAAGAATTTTTGTTTTCAGATGGGAGAGACTTAAGCATGGTTAGGTGCTGATGGAAACTCTTGTAGAGGAGGGGATGAAGGACAGGAGGCTGCAGATCAAACATAACCTAGGCTCCAGGAGAATGTCATTAGGTTGAAGGTGGGGGTCGCAGCCCAGCAGAAGAGGTGAGGCTTCAAAGTCATGAGGTGATGTCTGGGCTGGGAGGCAGGCCAGAGCAATGGGGAGGCTGAGAAGGGTAGAGGAGGAGGGGGAGGAGAGAAACTGGGGAAGGATGCCAAGCGGAGCTGGCCTCAGCTTTTTCAGTCAGTTTTGACTTGGGGCCTAGGGGCTGGACTGCCTCTTTGACTTGAGAGCTGGGACTGCCTCCCCATCTCAGAGCCTAAATGTGGGGATGGGAGGCCCCCTGGAGGAAGGGCAAAGGCAGGTGGCCATGCTGACAGAAACACTCGGGGTGTGCCTGCTGACTGCCTCAGTCTCAGAGTCCCTGCCTCTCCCCCCATCCCCACGACCCCCCTCCCCCCAGCATTCCCATCTGGCTAGGTCCCTTTCCCCAGTCCCAGGGCCAGGGTTGTGCTTTTGCGGCTTCAGCCCACTTAATCAGTCCCAACAGACTGCGAGAGGAACTTAATGAGGGCCGGGAACCCCGTCCCAGTTCCTGGCTCCCCGGCTGTCCCAGCCCAGGCTCAGGTTCTCCTCTCCCCAGCCCCGCCTCCCTGATCTGTCCTCACTACCATCACCACAGTCCCATAACCACAGGCCACGTTGCACTCTCCAGCCCCGAGGGACTGCCCCGCCACCACCTCTCTCCTCCCCGTGAGCATGGGCCTTCGCCCAGGCAGCCCAGAAAGGAAAGAGATTTAGGGCAAGGCCAGGAATGAGGACAGCAGCAGGAGGAGGAGCTCTCGGGGACTA
>CM052895.1:26230201-26258686 GCA_028534135.1 Potos flavus
TGATGTGCCTTCTCTGGGTCTCAGTTTCCCCATCTGCCTAACGGTTGTCCCAGTTCCCAGCCTGGGCTCTGCCTCACCTGGCTGAGTTCAGCAACTTGTCTGTGTCCTCCTCCTCCTCCTCCTCGTCCCCACCTGGGCTCTGGGGTTCATCTTCATGGAAGCCATTGGGCACGGCTGTGCGAGACAGGCGGCTCAGGACGTTCTCCGATCGGCTGCTGGAGATGGAGCATCGCAGGGGACTGCCCAGCTCCCCGTCACCACCAGCTGCCCCCACGTCCCCCTCAGGCCCCATGTCCCCAATGCCCAAGCCAGCCCCCGGCTCAGGGCTATCGCGGGCCCGCTGCTGGATGAGGGGTGTCAGGGGGGCCTCGAAGCTGACGCAGCTGTCACTCTCGTCCGTGAGGCTCAGCACATCCAGGGAGTCAAGGCTGCTGTACTGGGTGCCCCGCAGCAGCTCCGACTCCACGATCTTCTCAAACGTGGCACTGAAGCCATCCCGCACATCTGGCTCTCCAGGGCCGCCCAGCCTGTGGGATGCAAGGACCAGACACCATGCTGCCAGGGGGCCCCACTTTACAGGGGCTAGGCCTGCATGCATCCGTGTCTGGGAGCTCCACGGGGGCAGGCGTGAGCATAGATGGTGTCCTGTTTATTCTTTCAGCCCAGATTTCCAAGGCACTAGGCGCTAGATGCTGGGCTGGGTACTAAGGTACAGCAATGAAAAAGGACAGGCGTGGTCCTTCCCAGTGCCCACTGTGTGCCTGGCCCAGAGTAGGCATCGTTTATTTGTCTAAATGAGTGAATGGGAGGCCTCTTCCTCCACTGTGGCCCAGGGGCTGCTGCCTCCAGGCTTCCCAGAGCCACGTGGATATCCGCCATCACAACAAGGGTCATGCTGGGTCAAAACTTTGCCGTCCCCACAGCCTGGAAGGCTCTCAGCTTGGCCGGCCACACTGCAACTCTCAGGCCTGCCCTTAATGTCACCTCCTCAGAGAGACTGAGAAAGGCAGGAGCACATCAGCCACCCCACCAGCCCCTCTCCTCATTCTCCATCCTTAAGGTATCTCCTCACTTCCTGCCAGCCCCCGTCAGCATTTCCCATCTGTTCCCCAGTCCCACCCACACAAGGCCAGGGAACAGCCAGCACACAGTCGGTGCTCAGTAAACCCTGCTGGATGGTGCACGGGGTGAACCCACCGGTGTTCGTCAGTCCCCCCGGCCTCCCACACCGCCGAAGCCACCGCAGGGCCCTGTCCTGTCCCTGCAAGAGGCCTTTGGCCTGGCAGGTCCTCTGCCACCGGGCTCTTCTCTCATGCTGAAGCCCTCCTTCTTTATCCTTTCTCCATGAGGTCTGTCCTGAGCACCCTCTTTATAACCGGGACCCACCTCGAAACACCTCAGCCCCTTTTTCCTACTTCATTTTTTCCAAAGCACTTACCCCCCCTTCCTACATACTACATAATTATTACATTTATGATCTATTATCTATCTCCCACTGCCCAGACCATAAGCTCCATCATAGTAGGAATTTTGGTATGTTCTATTCACTGAAGCATCCCCAGCCCCTAGAATAGAGCAGCACACAGAGGTAAACTGAGGCACCCCGGGAGGATTCTTATCCGTCGGGGAGATGCACAGGGAAGACAGGTAAGGAAGAGACACTGAAAAAGAGGAAGATCAAGAGAGACGGGACAAAAGAGACACAAGAAGAAAGAGAGAGAGAGGAAGAAAAATAAGAGAGACAAGAAATAGACTGAGAAAAAGAGAAACAGAGAGGAAGAGAGAGAGTGAGAGAGAGAAACACGGAGACAGCGAGGGGAAGAGACACAAAAAAAGAAGCAGGCTGAGTCCGGCGCATTTCAGATACATCAAGATCTGCCTTTGCAAAGCAGTGCACCCCTCATTCCCCCTGAGGATCGGCCACACCCTCCTTCTCCCCCCCAGCCCCTGTGGCTCGGAGAGACCAAGCTGTATTTGGAGGACTGTGAAGTACCCCCTCCCCTCAAACACCTCCTTGGACCCCAGGTCTGAGATGTGGTCCTAGTGTGTTCCCCGGAGAAGCATACTGACCTGAGAGAGGAAAAAGCTGGGCAGCCGGCTGCCCCCTGCCCAGTTCCAGCAGGAGCTGAGACCTCAGCCTCATTCAGCCTTCTCTTGCTGGAGAAGCAAGTGGGGAGGGGGACAGAAATCTAAGAAGTAGCAGGACACCTGGCAGTGAGCTGGGGTGGAGTTGCCTCTGGGGACCTCCAGGAGGAAAGGAGGGGACAGAAGGGTCACTGCCCTGGTTACCGGAGCAGATGCTGGACATCTGCCCAGCAAAGGGACCTCTGCCAAGCCTGTGCCAGGTTCGGGAGACGCCTGAGTAATACAGACCTCTGCCCTTGGGGGAACGCTCATCTCACTGTCAGAGCCTGAACGGTCTCCCCCATCCCACTATCTCCCACCCTCTCATGCACATGAGCAGACCTGAAAGGGGGTCCTCATAGAGGCCTGAAGACCATTAGCCCAATCTCCAAACTTCCATCTGCCCCTACCTTCCGCCATCCCCAATAAATACGCCACCTAAACTCAACAATATGCTCCAAGAAGCCCCAGACCCTTGTCTGCACCCCACTGCGAGCCAGGTGGCTGTCCTAGGACCTGTCTGGATGGAAACACTCCCAGCCATGGAACAGCTGGCACACGCAGGCACCCGACCTCATGCACTCCCATTCTGTCCACAGAGCTAGCCACACTCAGCCCTAGACCTGGACATGCTGACCCAAGAGTGTACCCACAGATGCACAGGCCAGGCACACACAACTCCCCCCCACACACACACACAACCACACAGACCCATGCACATCCACATGTTCACACATTCTTATAGCCACAACAATGCACAGGCCAGACAGACACGCGTGTGCCACCTACGCACACTTGCCTGTCCAGACCGGGGCCCACAGCCGTGCACACTAAGACTTCTATACTACACTAAGACTTTGCTTTTCTCAGCCCACCCTGAGGTCTTCTAGACATTCCCTGTCCCATCCCCACCCCCACCCGCCATCCGACTAGCGCCTCCAAGACATGCAGGTCTCTCCACCTCCTGCTGAGGTTAATAGAAATGGGGCTGTAACTCCAGTAAGTAGGACTGAAGTGAGATTCCTGGTAGAACCTCCAGAGGGCACTCGAGTGAGGGGTAGCTGGCAGGGATTAACCCACAAAGCCTACTCTCCTGAGGTCAGTTACAGAATTGGGAGATCTTCATCTCCAGGAAACAGAGGGATGGACCAGATGATCTTCCACATCAAAGCATTTTGGAACTCAACTCTACTGCCCAGCCTGGGATGGAGGGCGTGTGGTCCTCCAACCCCACATGGATACAGCCCATGATGGTCTGGGAGGCTTTGGGGGTGGGAGGCACAACAGGCCTGCTGGCTTTTGAAATCTAATGGCTCTATCCTTCCAGAACACTCAGAAGCTGGGCAAAACAGGAACATGAAATTCCCATTGTATGGAGGAGAAAAACAAGAACCAGAGAGGCTAAGTGGCTAGACCCAGGCCACCTAGCTCCAGGATAGCCAAATGTAGTGAGCCCCCAACCCAAGACCCCACTTACCCCAGCTGAGTGTCCTCAGTGTCCAGACACAGATTCCTGGAAGCATTGTCCCCCTCTGCCAGCCCACCAGCCCTCCAGGGCCTGGGCTCTGTAGAATCTTCCAGAATATTTGAGTCTGGCCCCAGAACTAGGCCATTGGTGAAGGAAAGGCCAAGGCTGAGACCATGGAGAGCCACGTCCGGGCCCTGTGTGGGCTCCTCAGTGTCCACCAGAGTGCCCCTCATCTCATGCCCTGGGCTGTTGTAGCTACTGTTCAGGTCCTGACTGTGTGCCATTCCATTCTGGACCCCAGGTTCTTCCTCGGGCTCCAAGCTGGGGTCCCAGGCAGCACCACCTTCCCCAGGTAGTACGGAGGGAAGCTTATCCTCATCCATGGCCGCCACTACTTCCTCCCCGTGCTGACTGCTCCTGGGACTCCCCTAGACCTGGAGGGGAATGAAGAGATGAAGAGGTGAGTCAGACAGGACAGGTGCTGAGGGGTCTAAAGCCCTGCAGGACCAGCACCAGGCAGCCTTCCCGAGCACAGGAGGATGGCGGAGGCGATCTTCTCAGGACCTCCTGGCTGGAATACACGTTCGGGCTGTGGCATCCTCAGGCAATAGTCCCGCTCAGGCCAGCTCATCTCTCCTCTGACCCACGTTCGCCTTGTGTGCCCCAGTCCTGCCTTCCAGGTTACCTCTTACGTGTCTCTGTTGTGCCCTCCAGAACCCACCAAAGTCCTGTGAGAAAGATCCAGGCTGGGAGGAACTAGGGAAGGGTCCAGAACTTCTCCAAACCTCCTCCCTTTCCTGCCAGTGTATGAGGTAAGCAAAACTCCAGGCCGACAGCAGCCAGTCCCCTTGTTTCTTTCCATGTTCTTACCCTGACTCCAGGAGCCAGAGAAGAGTGAATCTGGGTGAATGGAGGGAACTGAGCTGGGGCTGCCTTTAGAGGAGATTTAAGAGAGGAGGCAAGGAAGTCAACAGAAGTGCAGCTTCATCAGAAGCAGACGCCAACCCAGAGAAACCAACTTGAGGCCCCGCGGTAGCCATCCCCAGGCCCAGCGTGAGGTGCTGTCCAGGGTGCTGGGCGGGTGAGGCGCCACCCAGGACCCTCGCCTACACAGTCTGCCTGCCTTTGCTGCCCGGCGCCCAGAGCCCTGGCTGTGGGAGGAGAAAGGAAGAGGGAGCCTGGGGTTCCCCTTCACACTGGGGCCCCCAGAGCTCGCCCACCCTTGAGGAGGGATGCCATGGAGCATCCTGGGGTGAGCACCAGAAAGGGAGCCAGGCCCTGCTCTGCCCAACTCACTGAGTGACCCCGTGTGGGTCCAGGCTGGGCCTCCTTACTGCCCCAGCCAGGCCAGCCCCTACGCCCCTCTGCCCTGCTTTGGGTCTGTACTTCCTCTTAAAATGAGGAGATACATTTCACCTGCCATCTCCATCCCTGCCCCCTTTGATTTTATTTTTTAAGATTTTATTTATTTATTTGACAGACAGAGTGACAACGAGAGAACACAAGCCGGGAATTGAGAGAGGGAGAAGCAGACTCCCCGCCGAGTAGGGAGCCCAATGTGGGACTCGATCCCAGGACCCTGGGATCATGACCTGAGCCGAGGGCAGACACTTAACGACTGAGCCACCCAGGTGCCCATCCCTGCCCCCTTTTAAAGCTGATCAAAACCAGACCGCATTTCCCAGAGGCTTGCTGTGCAATCTAATCTCAGACAAGAGGGCAGATGCAATGGGCTAGTTCTGGCTCCCCCTCAACCCTGTGTCTGCCCCTGGCCCCACCTAGTCCCTAGGCTATTTCCGCATCACCCCACCCCACCCATGACCTTTGTTACCAGGGATACAGACCATTCCTTCCAAACAACTTCCTTCCTTCCTTCTTCAGGCCTCAGCTTCCCCCAATACTCCCAGGCTCTTCTGGAGAAAGGGTCCTGAGGTTTCAGGGGAGTCTGGAGGAAAGGGACTGGTCAGCCTTCGGGGCTGCAGCAGAACAAGATGCAAGTACAGCAGTAAGAATTTAAGTGAGACCCATTCTTCTTCTACTTGCCTGGTCTGAAGTGTCACCTGAGGGACTTGTTAAAATAGATAATGAGGCTTTCCCCCCAAACCTCCTAAACCAGAACCTGCGAGGATCAGATACAGCAATCTGTTATTCTTTTTAAAAGTTTAGTAAACCATGAGTTAGACTCTAAAAGGAACTTCCCACACAGAGAAGATGAACCTGCATAGGAATGTCAGTCTACTTCTCTGGGGGCTTCCAGGCCCTGGAGGAGGGATCTGCCACCACAGGACCACTTAAGATTCATTGAACCCTCGGTTTTCACACATGGAGAAAAGAGAACAAGGTAGACAGGGATCTGGGGCCTCCACCACCCTGAGCATTTCTCCTAGAGTTCTGAAGACTGCACAAGTGTAAGATTTTACTTAAAAAACAAACAAACAAAACAACAAAAAACGTCTACAGATTTAAAAAAAAGAAAATGAAGATTCAGGCAGTAGACTATCTGGGCCCTGATCCTAGGACACCGGGGACCCCAAGGGGCTCGGCACTAAGTGAGGGTTTCTTTCTGGTCTGCCCTAAATCCCTGCTGCTGCAGTTGCTATTTCAATCTGTTCCCTCTGGTTGTGTACTCAGAGGGGGAGAACAGGAGGTCATCTCCTCAACCGAGACTTCTGGGGGTGGGGGGGAGCATTTCTAAAGGAAAGAGGAGGGAGAGTGGGGACTTCTGGCTTGCTGCCTGAGTTCTAGTCCTCTGGCCTGCTTTCTGGTCCAGGGGCCTGGGTGCCCATTGGATCTGGGGCACAGGGCTCCAACCCAATTCCACCAGGGTGCCTCAAGCTCCCACACCCACACATGGAGGCTGAGCCCAGCAGGACTGAGTGCCTCGCCTTTGGTCAGGGTCTGTCTGAGGTCCCAGTGAAGGCTGAGAGTTGAAAGCACAAGCAGTTTCCCCTTATGCTTATGCTACACCAACCCCAAAGCCAAGGTTATAAACAAATCGAGGATATCTTGGGAAGCCCCTACCTCACCCCCCAACGTCCAGCAGCTGCCTCAGGCTGGCTCCAGCCCTACCTGCCCTGCCTTGTCCTCCTCCAGCTGGGAGTGGGATAAAAGTTCTGCCAACACCGGGCACTGGGCCGTGTCCTCAGTTTCTGGGGGTGGGCAGACAAGGGGCAGCATTGAGCTCCTCTGGGCGGGGGGCCCAGAGTCCCTGCCGGGGCTGAGGGCCAGCTGAGCCCAGAAATAGCTGAGCCAGGACACCCCCTCTCTTTCTGAGCCCAACAGAGGGGTGCATAAAGGGGGGCTTCAAGTCAGAGGTGTGAAACAATACTCCTAGCCTTCACTCTGAACCATCATGTGCCCTGAGATGCATCACTGTCCCGTCTGGCCTTTATGAGCCCATCTGCAGAATGGGAGCATCGCCTCTGCTCTCCTCCTTCCCCAGGGCTGGTGGGAGAGCTTGAGGTCATGAATGCAAAGAAAGCAGAAATCCAAAGAACAAACTCCTTCAGAGATCAAGGGGAAAGGCAGCTATGGTCCACTCTTTCCACCACTACATTTGACAAATGGGGAGACTGAGGCACAGAACCAGGAAAGGCTGTGCCCAAGATTACACAGTTGAGGAGCTAGCTCTACAACTCAGGGATAGCCCCCTTCTGCACCTGGATGGGCGGGTGCAGGAGGAGCCCCCAGTTTCCCAGGCCCTCCGTCAGATCCTCCCACAAGATCAAGGGCTCAAATATTCAACCAGGAGACTCTACCCGAAGCAGTGACCCTGCCCCCTCCAACCCTGCTGGGAGGAAGTACAGATGGGCCACAAGGCACTGATCCCAAGCAGAAGCCTATAAATGACAGGCTGGCAGTGGCTAGATCCCCTGCATTCTCTCTCAGCATAAACCAGGCCCCGCTCCAAGCAGGGGCTCCCGCTACCCATTGCCCTTGAGATGACCTTGGACTCAGTGGCATCTTTTTCAGCTCCAACTAAGGTGGACCCGGGATGATAATGGAACACTGGCAGGGCCAGGGCTAAATGCCAAACCAGCCACTTTCTGGGTCTCAGCTGTGCCTAAGACAACCCTGTCCCCCTCCTCACTCTCCCCATGGCAGCTGGAATGAACTGTGAAAACACAAATCACATTATATCCTTCTCTCACTCGTAACCCTGCAATGTCTCCCACTGCCCTTCAATTAGAATTCATTCTCCTTAGCATGGCCTAAAAAAGCCTTGTCTAAGCTGGTTCACTGCCCTCTCCCCATCCCCCACCCCATCAGCCACACTGGCCTTCTTTCTGTTCCCTGAGCTCATTCCCACCTCAGGGCCTTTGCACCAGCTGTACACTTGGCCTAGAATGCTCTTTCCCTAGATCTCTAAGTGACTGCCGACTGCCTCCCCTGTCACTTAGGGCTCAACTCCAATGCTGCCTCCTCAGAGAGGCCCTCTCTCACCACCCTGCACTCTCACACTCCTCCACTCGGGCATCCTATATGCCAAGCATCACTTAGCAGAACTGAAACTCCTTTTTCTATTTGCTTCCTTATTCCCTGCCCATCTCCCTCAGTAGGATCTAAGTTCAGGAGGGTGGGGGCTATGTCACATTCACTGCCTCCCCCAGAACTTAGCACCAAGCCTGGCAAACAGCGGGCTTGTTTTTTAAATACCTGATGAATGAATTGTCATTTTAAATATCTGACGAATATCTTTTAAATATCTGACGAATGAATAACCTGAAGATTTTCATCATCGCTGTTGTAGGCAGAGGCTAAGAGATGTTGAGGAACATGCTTAGGGTCACAAAGCTGGAAAGTGGCAAGGCTGGCATTCTGCTTGGAATGACATTGGACTGTCAAGGGAATACCTTGTATGGTGACTTCCATGTAGAGATCCAAGCCAGGGACTGTGGGAAGCCCAAGGAAAGGTCTGGAGAAGGGGGCCCAGCAAAGAGGGTTCCAGGGCCCGACATGCTCTATAACATAGAGGGGAGAATGCATGGGTACTGAGGCCTGTGTGCATGTCTGTGAGTGAGCATACGGAGCAGGCACTTTGGGGCACAAACATACATGCACACACACACAAACACACATGAAGGGAGCTGGACAGCCCCTCAGGAAGCAGTCCCCCTAGGTGATGGGGTAGAGATGAGGAGCCCACAGACCAGCTAGACCGACATCACTAGGCAGCTGGAATTAAAATCAATCTGCCTTGGGAGAAGCCAGGAGCCGGAAAGGGACAACTCCTTGCTTCAGGTTAGGGTGGGGGATGGGGAAGATAGGCACCCACACTGACCACAGCCGCACCCAGTAGCATCAGGTGGCTGCATGGGTTTGGGAGGAGATGGGGGAATACAGGCCCCTTGATAGAAATGGGCACGCAGGAGGCAGAGCTGAGGTGGGAACCCATCGTGCTGAGTACTACACAGACCAGGCAAAATCTAAGAGCCTGTGGGATGTCCAAGGGTACTAAGAGGCCAGGCAGGCTATACGTAGAGGGGAGTGGGATCAGAGAAAATCATTCTGGAATGTCATTACAGCGGCAAATCTGAGACTTGAGTTTTGCCTCCAACGTGCTAGCGGAGTTTGGGGAAATGAAACCCCTCTCTGGCCTCATTTCCCCATATATGTCCGAGATTCCGAACCATTTCCAAGTCTTGGACTTTGAGCATTTGGTGGCGCTGTGGATCCTACCCAGACTCTCACATACGTGCACAACATTTTGAGTGTTTTTGAGAGGCTCAAGGACCCCTGAAGCCCATTCGCATATGCCTTGGGTATAAACTCCAGAAAAGGGACAGTCTTCAAAGACCTCCCACCTCTGCACACTAGACACTCACAGTGAGTTCCAGAGGGCTACCTGCAAGACAAAGAAAATGCTGGAAACCTTTCATTGTCAGAGCTATTCCCTGCCCCTTGGGAGCCCACTCTGGACACCCCCATTAGTCCCACTGCCCTTCCCCAAATTCCTACTACATGGACTCCCTAGCTCACCCAGATTTTTGCACATGGGCTGAGATCATCATGCACACATGAAGAGTTAAATAAGATGATCAGCGAAAAGAGCTGGCATGTGCTAAGTGTTCAGAACGAACTTTGGCCAGTTGTGTCCCATGCCATTCACAGGGCCCCGGTTAAGTTCCAGGACTCCCCCAGGAAAAGGCTGGGCCACTGACACCAGGAAGTTCACAGGCAGACCCCTCGGTGGAGACCTGGTCCCCCATGCTCACCATGCTTCCCCGCCAAGCCTCTGCCAGCCAAGGAGTCTGGAGGTCAGAGCTCTAAGCACTGTCTCTAGGCACAGACTAGTCTGGTCACGTGCCTCTTCAATGTCCCAACTGCTTGGGGCAGGAGGAGTAACCAGGATAATTGGAAGGGTTTGGGGACACCTGGGTGGCTCAGTCGTTAAGCCTCTGCCTTCCGCTCGGGTCATGATCCCAGGGTCCTGGGATCAAGCCCCTTGTCGGGCTCCCTGCTCAGCAGGGAGCCTTCTTCTCCCTCTCCCACTCCTCCCTGCATGTGTTCCCTCTCCTGCTGTGTCTCTGTCAAATAAATAAATAAAATCTTAAAAAAAAAAAAAATAAGAAAGGTTTGTCTACCCAGGAGTCTTGTGAACCTCCCTGCCTCCATTCCTCAAGGTGACCCTAATCCCTCCAAACCCACTGGGTCTGCCCAACTTGGAGCACCTCATACAGCAACAAGGGTCTTGGACTGGGAGTCCAGAACAGCGGGCCAGTGTCCTAACTGTACAGTACGAAAGACCTGCCTTCAACCCCCAGCTCTGCTACCCACAGGCTCTGTGACCTCAGGAAAGCTGCCCACCTCTCTGAGCTTCAGCGCCCTCCTCTGTAAAATGCAGGGTGCTAAGAGCATCTGCCTCTCGGGGCTGCAGGGAGGACTGGAGGAGATGGTGTGGGTGCAGCGCTCAGCTCAGAGCCAGGCACAAGTGCTCAGTGAGAGGCGGCAGCCATTGCTTCCCAGAACCCTCTCTCAGGCTGCAGGGGAAAGGGGGGCTGCCCCCACTGGGGATGGAATGCGCAGGAGAGCAGCACAGGACGTTCAGTGGGCCCTGCGGACATCGTTCCTGGCAGCCTGTCAAGTGGCTTCCAAGGCAAGGGCTTCAGGGGCCCAGCCTGGCAGTGGAGGCAGGAGAAGGGCTCCCTCGGGGCGGGAGGCCGGCCAGAGAGAGTGCCCCACCCTTTCCTGAGGCAGGTGAGGACCCTCCAGTCCCCACCCCGCCAACACTCCCACCCGGGCCAGGCTCCCTCCTCGTGTCCACCTCAAGGCAGCAGAGCATCCCTAGGTGCAGGGCCAGGGCCGCCGGCTTCCCCCAAAAGGTGCCCGAGCCCTTCAGGGGGTGCCAGCCTAGGGTTATCAAGGAGCCCAGCATCACCCTGCTTTCTTCCGCTCAGTTTGGGCCCTTGGGGAACTAGTTTTGCTTTGGGTAGTGAGCATCTGGACGGCCTTCTCTTTCGCATGGTTGGGCAGGCAGAGGTCCCCAGGGCCGGGTGCACATTTGCATCTTATCTGCATGTACCCCTCACCCTGCTGGGACTCTCAGGGACCCCTGGGCCCAGCTCTGCAAAGGTCATTCCTTGACATCTCCCGACAACGAGGACGACAACGAGGACGTGCTTCTCTCCCCACCCCCCAGCCACTTGGCACCCTCCTTTGCTTAGCATTTGCATACATCGGCATACCAGTTTGGAGGCCCCGCAACCCTGATGAAACTCCTGTCTGCTGTCAAATCCCAAGTCACGTTTATAGCTGGGGACTCCACCCCCAGCTGACTTCCCTACAGGGTGAGCGCTCTGTTATCTGGGACCACAAGGGACTCGGCTGCTCTGGCTAAGTGACTGGCCCTTGCTCCGTCTTCCTGGAGCTTCATAGGGTACCTGGGACGCACTCTGTTTCTTGAGCCCCATTTGACCCACAAGCCCACAGACCAAGAGTTGAGCACCAAGAGCTATAATGGACTAAGCAAGCGCAAGTCCTCCCAGCCAGCCCTGCCTCAGCTAGCACGCCTGACTGAGGGTGAGGGGCCTCCACCTCGGAGCCACCGCCGCCGCTGCCCCCCTCCCTCCCAGTATGGCTCAACAGCCAGGAGAGATGAACCGAGAAAGTTCATCCTCCCTTCTCTCTGCCCAAGTTTTACTTAACTCCTACGCCCTAGATCCTCACATTCTCTGTCTTCCCCCCACCCCCCAAAACCCCTCTACCTCTCTGCATCTTGCCCTGTGACCTTTCCCCCACCCCCTCCCCAACCTCGTGATGCTGTTGCCACACTTGACCCCACCCCTGCAGGGTACCCCCTCATCCTCCTCTCCCCCTCTCCCCCCGCCTGTTCCTGTCTCTGCTTTAGGACTTCAGCACAGGGCCTGACCAAGGTTGTGATCTCTTTGAGGCTGGAGGAAGGCAAGAAGCATGTGCATGAAGCCAGCAGGTGTGAAATGGGCTATAGGAGGCCATTCCACTGTCGCCGCCTGTACCCATCATTGAGAGATCATTCCTATTCAGCCATAGCCCACTGCCAGAAGATGTGGGGCCTGGTCAACAGCCTCGCCCCCTGAGGGCAAGTACACGGGGTAGGACAGAAAGAGAGGAGTCAGGAATGACAATAGCATTTGGGCCCTGAGCTCCAGGAAGGATGGAGATGCCATTCCTGAGATGAGGAAGACTGGGCGGAGCAGGTCTGGGGAGGAAGATCGGGAGCTCCACTTTGGACAAGTTGAGTTTGAAGGGTCTACTAGACATGACAGTTGAGATGCTAAACAAAGCTACTGGAGCTCAGGAGAGACCTCAACATTGGGGGTACAAATGTGGGAACCGGCAGCACGTGGGTAGGTGTACTTAAAGCCAGAGGACCGGAAGAGATCAGCACAGGAGTGGATGTAGAGGAGGAAGACCAGCCGTGCAGGAGCTGAGTCCTGGGACACCGCCATGTGCAGAGGTGGGGGCGGGGCGGAGCAGAAGGAAACCGGGCAGGATGAACCACGAGGCCAGAGGCAGACAAGAATGGATATGCTGGAACTCAAACAGAATATTTCAGGAATTGGGAAAAACTGAATGTGTCAGATGCTTCAGATGGAGACTGAGACTTGGCCACTGAAGGTAGCAACATGGAGGTCAGTGGTGACCTTGAGAAGAGCAGTCAGCGGGAAGGGGGTGAAAGCCCAGTTGGAGTGGAGTCCAGAGAGAGAGTGGAAGGAGAGGACCAGGAGATAATGAGTCCCGACAACCCCTCCGGGGAGCTTTGCTACGAAGGAGAGGAGAGATGCAGCGGCTGCTGGACGGGGAACACAAGAGAGCCACCTTGTAAGACCGAAGAAACAAGAGCGAGGGTCTGCTGGTGGAAGGATCCGGTACAGGAGGAACTGACGAGGCGGGAGGGGGCCCTGGCTGCAGCAACGCCCTCGAGCAGGCACGGGGGACACAAAGAGAGGGGCAGCCTTAGCCAGAGACAGGAGGGCCTCACCCCCAGAGACAGGAGGCAGGCACAGCCGTGGGGGCAGGAGCCGGGAGCCGGGGGAATGTCACACTGCGAGTCTGAGAAAGTCCCAATTGTTTCAATTTTCTCAAAGAAGTAGGAAGCAGGATCATCAGCTGAGAGGGAGGATGGGGAATGAGGGGCAAGGACTGAGGGTAGAAGATAAAGTGTGAAATAGTCAGCCGGTAGGAGGAAAGGAGATGGCCTCAGGACCCATGGTGGGAATGCGGGACAGCGCTAAGGACTCGCCTGAAGTGCATGGTTTTGAACTTCAAGTGAGACGGGTCTGGGTTGTGGTGTTTCTCAGCCCCGCTCAGCTGCACAGGGGCAGATGTGGACCGGGCTAGGCGTTGGATTTAACCAGGGCTGGGTTTCGCCAAGAAAGCATGAAGAAGCAAATGAGGTAAGGGAGGTGGGGGTCTGCACAGGAGGGATTATCCTGAGTTTTAGAGTGGCCCCTGGCCTGTGCTCAAACTCCCTCCCCTGCTGGTGCCTGAAAGCCCCCCACCTGTTCCCTGCTGTGAGTCAGAAGTGGCGTTCCCTCTGCCCTCATCCCGAAATGAGCTTCTGAGAGGGCGGCCACCAACACCTGAGGAATGAGCTTCCCACGCACCATTCCTCTGACTGGAGTAACGTGGACCCCACATACTCAAAACTTCATCTTCCATCACCCTTTCCAGGCCGTCACAACACAGCTCTCCCTACCTCTGCTCAGACGCCAGTGCCTGCTGTTCGACCTCCTCCATCTCTCCTTCTCCTCCTCTCCACCTCCCGCCTGCCACATCCGGGTCCCAGCAGGGCCACTGAACCACGGACTCCATTCCCACCGTGGATTCCTCTGCATGCTATACGCAGCAGCCCCGAATTCAGTGCCTGGCCTCTCGTCCTGGGCCACGTCATGGCAGCCAGACCAGTCCTCGTCCACCACACCAGCCCTGCCAATCCCCCCTCCGTCCTCCTCACACACACCTATCCCATTACTCTCCTCTCTAAAGCCTTCGGTGGCTCCCAGTTCTTCGGAGAAAGGGCCAGCACATCAGCCCACATTCCAGACCCTGCCCCCTTTCTTCCTCTCTTGGCCCCCTCCATCCCCTCTCCCCTCACTACTTCCTGCCCCCAGTTGTGGCTCACCCCCACACCACCCCTGAGGTCGGGAGATCCTCATCAGTGTCTGCTGAATCACCCTTCTCCAGTATGTGGTCTGAAGCACGGGCTCAGTCAGTTTTGCTGACCTGGTGCGTGGATGACCAGGTTGGTGAGGCTTCTGGAAGTGGAAAGAGAAAGGAATGGAGTGAAACAAAGGGATTCCTTAGCCAAGTGATCTCACTTAGCTGACCACCTAGTACAGGACTCCTGATGAGAAGCACTGAGAAGGAGGCAAACATCACCTATGGGATATTCTTGCCGAAAAATGTCTACTCGTGAGCAAGCAACAGGACAAATTCAGAATGTGGGACATTCTACAGGAAGAGTGACCCCGGCTCTTTAAAACAGACAATGTCATAAAAGACCACAAAAAAAAAAAAAGAAAGAAAGAAAAAAAGGCAGGGCGATTGTTCCAGACATAACTAAATGCGATGTGTGATCCTTGAACAAAACTTGTTTTTAAAACAGCTATAAAGTACATTACTGGTACAACGAGAAGAATTTGAATATGGATTACATACAAGGTTAAACTGTGTCATTGTCAAACTTTTTGCGTATGACAATATATAGTCATTGTGTAGAAAAACGTCCTCATCTCAGGAAATTTATGCTAAATTATTCAGAGGTGAAGTGTTAGGGTATCTGCAACTTACTTTCAAAAGGTTCAGAGAGAGAAACACAAACGTGGGTAAAATGTCAACAATGGGCAGATCTAGGTCTCTAGGGGAAGGGTATACAGGTGCATTGCCAGGTGTGATGAGACAAAAAGTTAGGGGGAAGGAAAGGAGTGGAGGGACACACTCCCAAGAGGGGACCTCAAGGCCCCGCTTGCCTGGGCACGAGGCAGAGAGGCAGTCCTGCATTCTAGCAGGCCACGGCCGGATGCTGGGGTCAGCTGGGGCCGGGCAGGCACAGCCCTGGAGTGGCTCAGCCCCTAAAAAAGGGTCGGATCCCAAGGAAGACTTACCTGTGAGCAAACCCGCTTAGAAGGACAAGGACCCTGCAGGAAACAGCCAGGTCCCAGGGAGACCAGCAAAGCAGCCCTGCCCTACCTCTGCCTGAGCTGTGGCAAGAAGCCAGGTGCAGCCCAGGCTCTCCCTTCCCCCAAAACACCCCTCAAGGGGCGACAGCCTGAGCGTATCCTCCTGTGTGAGGAGCCAGTCTAAATATGGAGCCCCAGACATAAGATGCCGCTCAAAACAGATTTTCCTGGAAAAGACCATCTGGCAAAGGATGTCTAGAACATCTTCTGTCACGGGAGCCAGTGTCATTTTCCTGCAGGCAAATGTCCTGAATGGGAATGCCTCGATCCCACCTCTCTGGAAAACCCTAGCTTAGTGCCTCAGTTTCCCCCAAGGTCGCTCCCTTGCTCCAGGTCGAAAGGCACAGTCACCTCCCTCCTAACTTGCATCTCAGGGAAGAAGAGAATGAGACTGGAGACAGAGGTCCAAGCAGCACATGGTTCTGCTCAGGTACGAATCCTCATTCTGCCACTTACTAAGTGATGCTGAACAGGAACTTCTCCCTGAGCTTCAGTATCCACCTCCACGAAATGGGAATACTAGTAGTATCTCCCTCTGAAGGTGGTTGTATGAGAGTACTTAGCCAGTGGTAGTGCTCCATATACGGAAGCTCGGCGGGGTCATGTCCCCCGCTCAGAGACCCTCCCTCTCAGTGCTCTCAGTATATTTCCCTATACACTGGGGAAAGGGAGCTCTCAGGTGGGCAGGTCGCTCCTCCAGAGACAGGAGGTGAGTAGGGGAGGGCAGCTGGCCCATCTTATTGATTCAGAGATCCCAGGTCACAGAACTTGTAGCTTCCCTGGGAGGCAGGGCTCCTAACCCTCCGGGGAGGAGGGTGGAGAATGACTGTATTTGCTCAGGGATAGGAG
Organism: Potos flavus; assembly: GCA_028534135.1. Classification (NCBI taxonomy): domain Eukaryota; kingdom Metazoa; phylum Chordata; class Mammalia; order Carnivora; family Procyonidae; genus Potos; species Potos flavus. The sequence goes on from CM052895.1 coordinate 26,246,303, forward strand.
TTGGGCTTGGAGGTAGTTGCGATGCCTCTTACCCTCTGTCCCTCAAGATGCCCGAGTACCCCCCAATATGTAGCTCGTGCTTGGAGGGTGCGGAAGGAGCTAGGAGAACCTAAGAAACTTCAAATGCCTCTTCTTAGACCCAGGCTGCCCATCTGCCCTGGCCAAACCCTGAGCCCTCTCCCTGCTTCCCGCTCACCCACCCATCGAGCTCAGCCTGGCTTATCCTGAGCCTGCCAGGAATTTCAGACCCACTTCCATTGTGGCTAGTGCTTCTGTCTCTAGTTCCTTTCCAGGGTCCCCCCCAAGATGGCCCCAAGACAAAGGGGTAGCCTGTGGCCGTGCCCCCCCCCAGGCCTGTGTGGAGACAATGTCCCCAGCTCTGATTCAGGGAGTCCCCAGATTTCTCCAGGGACAGCAACAGTCAGAATACCTCCTCTTAGGAGGGGGCCAGCTGGGCGGGGTGGTCCCCATATCTGGATTCCCTGCCTCACCCCAGCCCCAGCAGCGGGCTCTAAGGACCCCTCCCTCCCTGCGGCTGCCACGGCCATTATGTGCCTTCTCAGCCTTGCCCGCTGCCTGCCACGCCCCCACGCAAGCCCCTGTTCTAGCAGCAGAGTCCGGAGCTGGGAAGGCCTGGCCGCGAAGCCAGGCTGTCAAAGTTAGGAAACTGGAAACAGAAATAAATCCTCAAAGCTGCTCCGTGGTAAAGGTAGCTGCCAGCAGGCGCCGGCAACCACCCAACCCCCTGGGTCCCCTGCCACCAAGCTGCCACTGGCACCCCATCAGCGCACACATGTACCTCAGATTATACAAAAGCGGGGGATCGGGAGGCAGAGCCCAGAAGGCAATCCCGCCGCTGGCCCTGACTGGCCCTGCAGGCTGGCCCGGGGTTCTCTGGTGGCGCCCCCACTCCCTGGCCCAGACCCGGCCATCCCCCGGCTTCCTCTCCCGGTCCCATCTCCATGACAACCGTATCCTTCGGATGCTCCAGCCGCCACGGAATTGATCTCAAAATGTAGCTTTGTTAGCAGACCCCGGCGGGCATGGAGGGCGGAGGGCGGCGCCCTCCAGCATGCGTTCCCCCCTAGCATCCCCGCCTGGCCCCCAACCCCACTTCGGAGACGCGGGGTCCCGGGGAAGGAGGGCCCTTGGGACCAGGTGGCCCCGCGGCCCCACTCACCGCTCCTGGTCCCAGTCGCTGGGTCCAGCCTCTCACGGCGGGGCCATGCGGAGGCCTCCGCTGGACTGACCGTCCCGCTCTGCCGCCGCCTGTCGGGACTCCCCGCGCCCGCTTCAGTCCCTTCAGGTGTCAGAGCCCAGGCTGTGGAGAAGCTGAGCAGAGATGGGGGGACTGACGGCAGGAGGGAGGGAAGGAAGGAGAGAAGGAGGGAGGGAGGAGCGGGAAGGGCGGGGAAGGGCGGGGGGACTGCAGGCGGGCGGGTAGCGCGAGCGGAGCCGGAGGCAACAGCGGCCACTCTGGCTGGCCCTCCCACCACGCCTCCACTCCCAGGTCCCCGCTGTGTGCCCTGACCGGCCAGGGAGGGTGCGGCCAGCCCCTTCCCGCACAGCCCCGCGCCCGGCCCTTTAAGAAAGTGGGGGAGGGGAGCGCTGCGAGGTTCCGCACCAGCCCCCCCTCGCCCAGCCGGGCCCAGCTGTCCTCTAACCCTGGGTCAGACCCAGCCACAGCTCCCCCCACCCCACGCGGCAGGACCCTCAGCCTCAAACCCTGAGTCCTCAGGCCCGGCTCAGCCCTCCTCCAGGTGAAGGAGGGAACAGGTCCTTGTCCTGCTCTAAGGGTCTGTTCCTCCACTAACTCTTTGCCCTCCTCTCCCTGGACAAGCCCAGAGACACCCTATCCGGATGGGGGACAAGGTGGACCATCTCAAAGATTGGTAAACTGAGCCTGCCCTGCCTACCTACCTACTGAGACCGACAGAGGGACAGACAGACCCAGGCTATGGGGTGAGAAGGAGGGCTCAAGACAGAAGATCAGACAAAGCAGAGAGACCCTGAGGGAGGGAGAGGGGAAGGGTGGATGCAATCAAGAACGCAGACTCCCAGCACCAGGTCAGAGGGTAGGCTGCCTAGGCAGAGAGATACAGATTCTATGGGCTTTGAAAACCATCTCCCAAGGGACCTGCCCCACAGTTCCCCCCACGCTGGTCACCACCTTGAAGACACCCCCACCCCACCCCACCCCCGCCCAGGACCCTAGCTCTGAAGAAGAAGGGTGACAGGAATGCACCTGGACTAGACACCCAGAAGAAGTTCCTAGCCTTGAGTCTCCTGCGGGGAAAGAGTCCACCTGTCACATAGGTAATAATGGGCCCCCACTTGTAAGGATCTACAGAGACCAGGAGCTGGGGGAACAAGGGGAGGGTGAGCAGGTCCACTTCCACTAAAGAGGGAGATTGGGGTAGAGTCGGCCCTACCACAGAAAGCCACTTTCTACAACTTTCCTTCCACGCCAGCCCCTGGGAGCTGTTTACTGCACTGGACTCCTTCCCATTTCCAGATCTTCGCAGGTGTTTCACCCTCTGCCTGGTCAGGCCTTGAACCTGCTGTGCCCATTGAACTCCTACTCAGTCCTCAAATCCCTGCTTAAATGCCCCTTCCCCTTCTCCCTCTCCAAGCTGGGCTGCAGCTGAAGCTGGGGTTTCACCAACCATGGTGACATCTTCATTATTAGCTGTACATCCACGACATGCCAGAGTCCACAGTACGTGCCTTCCACATGTTATATTTAACCCTCAGAACAATCCTGCAACCCATTTTACAGATGAGAAAACTGAGGCCCAAAAGTACTGGCCACTCGCTTAAGGTTCCAGGAGGTCTGATCCTGTGGACAGAGCTGGGCAGTTGAGAGAGCACTCGGGCCACACCCCTTTGCTGCCCATCAAACCTAAGGAGATTTCCACAGAGCCCAGAAACAAGGGGGCCACTCTATTCCAAGGGCCCAGGATCTTCTTGGAGGGCACGGAGGGAACGTGGCTTCCCTGCCGTCCTGCTCTCTACCCTTCGGCCCTCCGCTAGCTGTAGGCAAGGATGGGCGGCAACCAACAGGAGTCATGGGCAAAGAAAGAGTCACAGGGCTTTGCTTCCACATTCCCCACGCTCAGGACCCATGACCTCAAGTCACAGCTGGACAACCTTTCTGAGCCTCCACTTTCTCAACTACCAAGCAAGGATGGTAATAACCTCTCCGGTGGGGCTGGGGTGGGATGAAAGGAGCCGTTACGCTCAGTGCCCACCCACCCACCCAAGACCCGGCACCCGAGGCACTCGCCGGGCTGTGGTTATTCCAGCTGTAATGAGGAACTTGCTCGTGGAAGACATCATTTACTCTGCGTCCACCTAGATGGACTGTGAGCCCCCTGAAAGTGAGGTCTTTCTTGTTCACAAGGTATGCTCAGTACCTAATGCCATAACTCCGTGCGGAAGGAAAGAAGGGAGCCAGGGAGGGAGACAGAGCTGTCTCCCCACTTAATCTGCCACACAGAACCCTGTCCCTGGCCTGGGTCTGCTCCCCCTCATTGGCAGCTCTGGGAGGCTGTCGCACTGGGCACGAGCTGGCCAGGGCCAGAGGCCTGGGTTCTGATCTAACCCTGCGGCTTCCTAGCTGTGCGACCACAGCCAGCTAGATCTCCTCCCTGAATCTCACTCAACCGTAATGTGCAACTAGCCCCAAGGACTCAAAGGGCTGTCAGGAGCCCATAGATGGCCTCTGTGTGAGAGAGTGCCATGCGGACACTGGACACAGGAGAGCGTTACTGTTATTATCCCGTGTAGCTACTTTCGCCTCCTGAAAGAGTATAGGGTCGGCATCTCCCCACCCAGCAGCCAAAATGCACTACATTCCTCAGCCTCCCTCCAAGGAAAAAAAGAATCAGCAGCTTCTCCCCCTTCCTCCAAGTGACTGCCCTTTCCCCCTCTCCCACCTTTCCCTGCCCACCTGAAGGTGAGTCTCAGGAAGGCAGGTGCTGGGGGCTGGACAGGGGCAAGGGACCCAGTTACCAGACCACGTAGCCTAACACAGCCCCTGCCACAGTGAGTTCTCTACCTGACCTCCCACCTCCCCAGACCCAGGCAGGGCCTCCTCCTCTTCCTCAGCCTGGGCAGAGTGGGGCACCCAGGGAGGAGAGGAGGCCAGGACTCGAGACCCAGCACCTGGAGGAAGGCATATGTGTCCAGAGGAGGCCTGGCCCAGAGAGTTCCTGCAACACCCAGGGTTCCCATCTTCCAGCTGGTAGACTGAGGCCAGGGGATGAGAGGCTGTGTAGGGATTCCCCAGGCCAACCCTGGAGGACTCAGTGAGCACCTGCTGTGTGCCCAGCCATGCTCCAACCCTGCCCTTGCCCCTTCACCCCCAAGATAAAGGCTCCAGCCCACCTATCCAGTGTCCTCTCCTGACGCCTCACACTTCAAATGGGATGCTTTAAGATCCCACCCACCCGTAGACACCACAACCATTTCTTTTTCTTTTTTTTTCTTTTTCACAACCATTTCTAATAGCTTCACTTTACTTATGCTGGTCCCCTGCCTAGGATGCCTTCTCTTCACTCGCTCTCTCTTGCTAATTTCTCTCAACCTCCAGCCCCCTCAAGCTATTGGGCCATTCCTTTTCCTGCATTATCGCAAAGCTCTTTGAAGAAGTTGTCCATGCTCTCCAATTTCTCTCTCATTCTCTTTTGAACTCACTCCCATCTGACTCTCATCCTCTCACCTACGCTTATTCCACTGACACTGCTCATCAAGGTCACCAACACAGCTAATGAGTACAGATGTACAGGTTGGGCACTGCACAAAGGCACCTAGGGTGCACAGGGGTGGAGAAGGAGCACCAGCTTGCTGTCCGCTCACCATGCCGTGCCTGGTACAAGGCTACATCGTGCTGGGGAGAGACACCCTTTTCTTTTACACCGAGGTATCTCCCTTTTGCGTGCCTGCACACTGGGTCCACCTAGAGGAGCTGCCTCTTTCTCCTCTTTGTACAAAGGGACTAGATATACTGACTGGGGCATGGTCCCTAGTGACCACTGTGATGTCAAATCCAAAAGTCAATGCTCACACGTCATCTTAACTTATTGGCAGCATCTGCCACACTTGATCCCCCTTCCTCCTTGAAACAGTTCCTCCTGCTGACTTCCAGGACACCTGCTGCCCTCCAATATCCCTGCCTGCACCTTGTCACCTTTTCAGCTGATTCCCTATGGGATCTACTTTCAAAACACGTCTCTAATTGTCCACTGCCCATCAGCTGGCAGAAGCCACCATCGCTTCTCACCTGGATTGTTACTGTCGCCTCTTCACTGGTCCCCTTGCTTGCACCCCGTCCCGCTACTGACATTCCCAACATGTCACTGAGAGTTAAAGCAAAGCCTTACAATGGCTACAGATTCCTACATGATCTGGGCCCTGTCACCCATCTGACCTCACTCCTCTCCAGCCACAGGGGACTCCTCGCTGGTCCTCTAACACATCAGGCACATTCCCACCTCAGGGCCTTTGCACTCGTTATGCCCTCTATCTGAAACTCCTCCCCCAGGCGACTGCATGGCTTACCCCTCACCCCCTTCAGGTGTCTGCCTAAAATACCACCAGTCTCCCCTTGGCCTGCTTGCTTTTCCTCTAGAACACAGATTTATATCCTACATGCTTACTTGCTTATTCTGGTTATCGTCTGTCTTCCTACCACCACTATCATCACTAGACCATAAGCTCCAGGAAAGCTGGAAATTTGTTCACTTCTGTATGCCCAGGGCCTAGAACATTGCCTGGCACATAGCAGGTACTTGGGAAAGCACTCAGATAATGAACACACCAGCAGATAAAGAAAGAAAATAACTACAGATATTAAAATGTACTCTGAAAAAAAGAAAATGGGGATATAATGGCCCCTAGCTAGAAGAGTGGGAGCACCTTCAGCCAGGTGGCCAGAGGAGACCTCACTGAGGAGGGGCCCCCAGACTGGGCACATGCCCTCTGGGCTCACATAGCACTACCATCTCCCCCAACACAGCACACATCACTGTGCCATTACCGTCCAGACTGGATAGTCCATGAGGGTAAGGACCCTTCCCACTCTTCTCTGGGTCTCCACTTCCTCCAGAGCCCAGGGCCAGCATACAGTAGGCACCCAAAGGGTGATAAAGCCAAAGAACGGATGGATGAGAGGTCATGGTCAGATCCATGCATGAGCCACAGGACTGTGACAGAGCCCACGGTAGGGAAGCTGTGCGGTGAGAAGTAGGCAGGAAGCCACAGAGCCCTCAGATGGAATCCCCGGAACCTTGGGGTCTTCTCTATATAATCCCCCTCATTACCTGTGACTTCTATGTTAGCTGAGAGGGAGTGTGGGGAGGAAAGGCCATTCTCACTGGCCATCCCGTGGCCAGGAGGATGATGGTTCATCCATTTGTTCGACAAACCTTTACTGAGCAACTGCTGCATGCCCTGTGCGAGGCCCTGGGAGGAGGGCGGGTGGCGTGGGTGGGGCCCAGACAAAGTCCCTCCCCCCCCGCAGCTCACAGCCTATCCGATGGTTTCCCAGAGGAAACACCCCTGTAGGTCGAGCTTCCTGGAGCAGGCGACTCCTCTGCTTCACCCCAATTATCACAAAATGAGATCAATTTTTAAGTATGAGTTTTAGGAGTCTCCTACGTACTACCTCCCCGGACTGTGAATTCCAAAGAGGACAGGAACTGGGTCTTGTTACTGCTGGATCCCCAGCACTGAGCAAGGGCCTGGAACATTGTAGGAGCTCAATACATACTTGCTGACTACATGGAGGAGTGAAGAAATGAGTGGGAGAATATCAGCAGGACCTGAGGACGGCAAAGATTTGGGCTTGCAGCCAAGAGGACATGTGGGGGAAAGGCCACAACAACTGAGCAGGCCTGAGATGCGGGAAGGTCTCCGGGAGGAGAGCAAGGCCGGGGCAGGAGGGAAAGGAGAGGGCAGACTGCTCAACCTCCAAGAGTTGCCTGTACTACCCCCACCCCCCCAGCAAACAGGGCCCTGCCAGCACCGGTCCAGGGCTAGTGGACAAAACCCCATAAGGAGTGCCAGGGACTTGGAGTACCTAGAGCCAGCCGGCTGCCGGCCCAGGGCACAGGCAAAGCCTGGCCCAGAACTTTGTCTGAAGGCCTTTGTGGGCCTCTGGGAGCCTGTCCAGGAGGATGCCGGGAACTGGCTAGGGTGCTATGGGGTGAGCACTGTCCTGCTTCCGGAGGTCCAGCTGACCCTCCAGGCCTGGGTTATGGGTGTTAGAAAGAGAATCCCCGTCTGCCGCCCAAATCCTTATCCTTGGGGAGAAAACACCACCCTATCCCAGGAAGTCTGGGCTCCTAGGATTAGAGTGGTCAGCGGATCTCATCCTGGTTACTGAGGCCCAGGGAAGAAGCAGAGGATGCAGAAATTTTGGGTTGAAGCTGACCCTCCCCTCACCCAGCTTTCGTCACCACCCTACCCCCTATCCCCGCCCTCAGGAAATCCAGCGGCAGAGAAGAGGGAACATGCGGACTCCTGGCCTGGGAGGCGCCTCCAGAGGCAAGTTCCCGGGAGGGCGAGCTCGCGCCTGCGAGCGGAGCCGTGCGAAACCCAGGAGGCTTTCTGCTTCCCTCTGCTGGCCAAATCCAGAATTACCAGAGCGTCCCGCATCACCAGGCCAAGCCGGGTCCTGGGTGCTCCGTGGCGGGCAGCCCCCCCTCTCAATCTCTCATCCAGAAAGGAAGATACTAGCGGTCATAGGGGTCATCCTCCTGCCTCAGCACCAGGCCCAGCCGTGCCCCGAGGTTCAGCCGCAGGCCCTCTCTAGCCGGCCTCCGTGCTGGGATGCTCGCTCCTTCTGGCAGTCCTTTACCTGGACCAACCTGAGTATTTTCTCAACTTGACCCAGGCTGTCTCCGAAGGCCACGCTCTTCCAAAATACGGATGGAAAACTGAGGCTCCACTGACTATCCCATGGTGACCCAGGCCCCCTCTTCTCTGGAACTGAGGGGAATACAGATACCTCTCCCCACCGCAGCCGGGAACGCTGGAGTCTAACTGGCGGAGATCCGACAGGCCGCCCTGCCCAGCCCCTTCCGGAGCCCTTATTAAAGCAGTCCAGCCAAGAATGAACTCTTTTGGGGTCAGGGCGCCACCTACTGGTGGCTACGAGAACTGCACCTGCCCCGCCAGGCACAATCATTGGCCAGGAAAGACCTCCGATAATAATCCAAACAGCTGATTTTTATTAAGAGTATTCCGTGAGCCAGGTTCATACTGAGTTCTTGGCATTATCTCATTTCACACATTATCTCATTTCACCCACACAGAAATTCGAGGAGGTGGACAACATTCACTCCATCTTACCTATAAGGACCTTGAAGTTGGGAAAGTTCAGTGTCCTACCCCAGAACACACCTCTATCAAGTGGCAAAGCCCAAGTGTGTACTTCAGCTGACCCCTTTCACGTGCATTGGGAAGGAGGGAAATGGCAGATCAGCAATTAGCTCTATGGGGAAGAGCTCCGCCTTCCTACTTCCCACCCAACCTGGGGCACAATCCATCTCAGCCTAGCTTGCTCCTGGCAGAACTGGATCCGTCAGTCCCGCCCCAGTAAGGTCCATGCCCCTCTCCCCTGACAGATTGAGAGCTTATCCAGTGCAGAGCCAAGACAAGTCTGTTCCCTTGCTCCCTCCATGCAGCACTAGTAATTGAATGCTTGGCCCCCTCACTTGAGACTGCCCCTGGGGCCACCGACCCCACACACACTGCAGACCCTACTCAGCCCAGCCTTGAACCAATCACTGTGGCCTGCAGAGTCCCTGCCCCCCCTGGAGTAAGGAGTGTGTCAGCCCAGGAGAACCATATGCCCTGGTGGGAGGAACAGATACATCCCAAAGGCAAACAAGGGGAGAGTTACAAGGAGCAGGTGGAGGGCTGCTGCACAGCAAACACCACTCGCGTCCACGACCCCCAGCCACACCAGAAGCCCACTTTTCTTGGTTCCAATGCCTTTTTAGATTGTAGACCCCTTCCCAAATTATCACACTTTCTTTATTCATTCCTCCTTTCAACAAATTTTTATTGAGCCCCTACATGTACCAACCACTATTCCAGGTGAATCAGAAAGGGAAATCCCTGGCCTCCGAGATCACGTCTAATGGAGGGGAGAGCAGAAAAGAAACAAGAAATACAAGAAATAAGTAAAATGTGTCATAGAGACAGTGACAATACTACAGGGGGAAATACAGCAGCATAGAGAGGATAAGGAGGGTGGGGAGGGTGACAGGCATCACAGCATCAAACAGAACACTACCAGAAGACTCTGAGAAGGGGAATTTGAGCAAAGGCAACAAGAAAGGGGTAAAGGGGGACACCTGGGTGGCTCAGTTGGTTAAGCAGCTGCCTTCGGCTCAGGTCATGATCCCAGGGTCCTGGGATCGAGTCCCGCATCGGGCTCCTTGCTCGACAGGGAGCCTGCTTCTCCCTCTGCTTCTGCCTGCCACTCCGCCTGCTTGTGGTCTCTCTCTCTCTCTCTCTCTCTGACAAATAAATAAATAAATAAAATCTTAAAAAAAAAAAAAAAGAAAGGGGTAAAGGAATTTGTCATGTAGATATGGGGGGGGTGTTCCAAGAACCGGAAATAGCCAGCACAAATGCTCTGAGCCGGGAGTGTGCCTGGCTTGTTCTTGGAACAGCAAGGTGCAAAAGGAACAAGCAGAGACTGTAGGGGGTGAGGCACAGAGATGGCGGGGACCCAGTGATGAGCTGTGTCAGCTACGGCTTTGACTCTTAGTGACAGGAGAAACCACCCAAAATCTCGGGCAAAGAACTGACCCGATCTGACTTGCATTTTTAAGGGATCCTTTTGGCTGCTGTGTTGGGGATAGACTGAGGGGCTCAGGGCTGAGTCTAGAGACCAGTTAGGAGGCTACCGCCAGATTCCAGGACTGAGGAGGTAGCTAGCCATGGAGCTGGGGAGAATTAAGCAGATTCTAGATGTATTTTGAAGGTAAATCCAATAAACTGAGTTGAGGGGTTGGGTGTGGGGTATAAGAAAAAGAGAAGTCAAGAGTGAGGGAAAATCTGAGGGTCTGAACAATGGGAAGGACAGGATTGCCAGGAACTATGGTGCGGAAGTGGGCAAGACCGTGTCTGAGGGAGGAAAGCAAGTGCTCAGTTTTGGACAGGTGGAATTTGAGGTATCAGTCACCCAAGAGGGGATGTCAGGTAGGCGGATAGAGCCGGGAGAAAGGGCTGGGCTAGGGGTCCATTCGGGAGGAGTAATGAGGCCAGCCAGCGGTGAGGGCGCCATGTGTCAGAGGGCCAAGAATGGAGCCCTGAGAGCCTCCCACATTCAGAAGTCGGGGAGGAGAAAAAGGAGACACAAGAAAGGGAGACTGGGAAGGAGCATCTGGAGGGAGAGGGAAAGCAGGAGAATGTAAGATCCTATAAGCCAAAGGAAGATAGACCAAGTCAAATGGTCCTGATGGATCGAATGAGACGAGCACTGAATTTAGCAACATGGAAGTCACGGGGGTCTCTACAAGAGCCATCTGAATGGGAAGGGTTGGGGCAACCTGATTGGAAAGAGACTGTGAAATAACAATTAACGAGCTTCATAGCGGCATTATTCACAGCAGCCAAAAGGTGGTAAGAACTTCAGTTTCCACTGACAGATGAATGGATAAACAAAGTGTGGTGTCTAATGCAATGGAATATTATGCAGCCTTAAAAAAGAAGGAAATTCTGGGATGCGTGGGTGGCTCAGGCAGTTAAGCATCTGCCATCAGCTCAGGTCACGATCCCAGAGTCCTGGGCTGGAGCCCGGGGTCGGGCTCTCTGCTCAATGGGGAACCTGCTTCTCCCTCTCCCTCTGCAGCTCCTCCTGCTTGTGCCCCCTCTCTCTGTCAAATAAATAAATAAAATCTTTTAAAAAAAGGAAGGAAATTCTGACACATGCTAAGACAGAGATGAACCCTGAAAACATTATATGAAGTGAAAGAAATCAGACACCAAAGGACAAATATTGTATGTTTCTGCTTATAAGAAATACCCGGAATAGGTAAATTCATAGAAACAGAAAGTAAAACAGAGGTTACCAGGAACTGGGGGAGAGGGAATGGAGAGTTATTATCTAGTGGGTACAGAATTTTTATTGGGATGACAAAAACGTTCTAGAAATAGTGGTGGTGGCTGCACATTTTTAACACACCTAATGCTACTGAACTGCACACTTAAAAATGGTTAAGATGTAAACTTTTATGTTATGTATATTTTACCACAATAAAAAATAAGGTGGCCTTCAAAAAAATAGTCAAAAAGAATTTGTTAAGCATCTCCTGTGTGCTAGACACCGAGCCAAAACCTGGGGTCTCTAAGGGGCCATTGGGTGCCCATGTGGGCTCAAACAAGAGTTACCCCAGCCCCACCCTTGTTCCCTTTGTTCTTTGGGCCCTCGGGCAGGTATCTAGGGGACTGGCTGGAAATGCTGGTTGAGTGGGGACTCCAGAGGCTGTTTGATGAATGCTATCCTGAGACCATGGCGGGAAGCCACAGCTGGATCCCTGTTCCATGGCTTTGCACCTGGTAGAGTCCTCCCCATCAAAGATTATGGGGCAATAACATAGGGCAAGCACAAAAGGAGATCTTCTTCAGAAGCATGCCACCAAGCTCTGCCCTTGGCCTGGACTTACTTGGCCCATAGGTTTTTTGGTTTTGTCCCTGTTTTTTTAACCAATACCTTTGGTTAAAGGAAGACCTAGGGGCATGCTCAGTGTGTTTGCAGAGACTGGAAGATGGAGGGAGATGACATCAGAAGGCAGAAAGAGGCAGCAGAGTGGTTAAGATCATAATGTCTGGATCCAGATGATCTGGGTTCTAATCCTAGCTCATTTACGATTCTGTCACCTTGGGAAAGTCACTTAACTTCTCTGTGCTTCCATTCCCTCACCTCTAAAATGGGGCTAAGAGCAGCTCCCTGGTGGGGTTGTTCTGAAGTCTGAGGGAGGCAGCTCCTTGTCTGGCACGGGGTAAGTGTATGGGAGTTTGCTACTCTCACTCTTATCGGGCCTGGCCGGAGGGTTAAGTCAAAACTAACAAGAGGGAATTTAATGAGTACAAATGGAAAAGCTGACATTTGGATTCCAACAAAGCAACTGTACAGTTTCAGGGTCAAGAAGACTGGGCTGGGCATCCATCCATTCATCTGTCCATGAGAAACAGCCCAAGGTGTCCAGTGATTTCCAGGGCAATTGCAGCCAACCCTGTTACTGTGACCTTCAGTGGTATTCAGTGAGATACGGCATCCAAAACCAAGGAGGCGACAACCCCATCGGGTTACAAGCTTCGAACTCAGTGGTGATCACCCTTCGTTGGGGGAGGGGGGGTGAACAA
>CM052895.1:26258786-26319017 GCA_028534135.1 Potos flavus
CGTGGAGAGGCAAGAGGATTAACAAACTGTTACACATCCATACAATAGATTTCTACTCGACAATAAAAAGGAACAAACTATTCGGCTCAGATCACGATCCCAGGGTCCTGGGATCAAGCCCTGCATTGGGCTCCCTGCTCAGCGGGGAGTCTGCTTCTCCCTCTGCCTCTGTTCCCCACCTCCCTGCCGGCTCATGCAATCTCTCTCTCTAACAAATAAAATCTTTAAGAAAAGAAAGATGTGGGCAAAGAGGTAGCTATCAGGATGTTCACTACAAAATCATTATAATGGCAAAAAGTTGTAAACAACTTCTGTGTCCTAAAATAGGGCATTGGTTGAAGAAATCATGGTGTCGTTATGCCCTGGAGAATTACACAGCAATTAAAATGGTACATCACAAATATTTGCTGAAATGGGAACATATTCTCACTACATATATAGTTGAGAAGGAAAAGCAGATCTCTGGGGTTACCCTGCCCTTCACTAGAGGCCCTATCCTAATCCCTGGAGTTCCTGGGGGCTTTAGTTTCTCCTTATCACAGCTGGCTCTTGCTGTCCTATTTCCATGGAGATTTCCATTTCCCATCTGCCCCTCACCTCCCCACACACTGTCCCATTTCCCCTTGTGGTTCCCTGGGGGTACACCCCCTTATTCCTTCACACCTCCAATGCCACCAGTCAACGTAAGAGTAAGGGGGGAGCTCATGGTGTAGCTTGCGGGGGCCTTCTCTGGGGGTTCAGGATGGCAGACTTCACTGCTCCATTCTGAAGGGGGCAGCTGCCAACCGGAACCTGGGTTTGCCTTGCTCCCATGACACCTGCCCCCAAGCATCTGGGAGGAGAAAGGGGATTGAAGAGGAAAGTGAATGGCTGTTGGGAGCTTGTGGGGAGGGCGGCGCTCCAGGAAATTTTCCCCACCCCTCTAGCATAGCCCTCGGAAACTCACAACTCTTCTTTACTATCAGAATTATTTCATTCTCTTTGTCCCTTCCCTTAGTCTTCCAGAGAAAACCTGTCTACACAACTAAATGACCCTGGAAGGTGTTAAGTTAAACAGAAACTACCTTCCTCCCCTAAAGGGCTTCCCTCCCACCAGCTTTTGCCTCCCACTTTATTAGCACACACTGGCAGCAGTCTGGAAGGACCGTCTCTGAGGAGCTAAAAGGGGCTGTCTTTGGGTGGTGGGATTGTGAGCACTTTTTCCTTGGGTGTATTTTCTAATTCCCCTATAACAAACACATGTTCTCTTCTGTACTGAGGAAAAAAACAGTCACCACAGAATAGCCACCCAGAGTATACCCAGGGGAGTGCTACTCAGGGGATGCAGGCCTGGAAAAGGTGTTTATGGGGGCCTGGGCCCATTTAACCTAGAGAGAAGGCTGGCGGGGGCTGGGAGGGTAGAGACCTCTCTGACGCCCCCTGGAACTTAGAAGCAGCAGATGCACATGCTCTGTGCTCCACAGGGGGGCGCTAGTTCCAACAGCTGGACAGCACAAGAAGGCCAGTTCTCATTGAAAGGGGCTGTCCTACAATGGAACAGGCTGCCTTTTAAGGCAGTGAGCTCCCTGTCTCCTGGGGCATGCAAGCAAGATGGGCAGCTGTCTGCTAGGAGAGCTAGAGAGGGGATTTCTAGGCTGACCAAGAGATGGCCTGAAGGTCTCTGAGGTCCCTTAAAGTCAGACAAGCTTATCAGCCACCCTGACAAAGGGTCAAGGGAACTCTGAGGCCATTGCTCATATTGGTGGCAGAGGAGGTGGTCAGGGTGGATTTCCTGGAGGAGAAAGCCAGGTCACTGTCTTTCCGGGCCCCTCAATCTCCAGCCTGGGGCTATATATTTTACTGACTCCCTTGTCTGGAGTCCTTTCTGGACAAAAATGAATAGGGCCTCAGTCTCCACTAACCCTAACCTTATTGCATGATCCTGGATGACTCCCTGCCCCCCTCTGGGCCTCAGTCTGCCCCTCTTTACAATGCTGTCAGTTGAAATCATCCATGTTTTTTTCTCCAGGGATGGTCAAACTGCTAGTCACACACTTATATGAAAAAGGGGGCGTGGGGGTTGGTGTATTTTTTTTTAGAGAGAGAAATTGTGAGAGAGCATGCACATGCGAGGGGGGGGGCGGTATCAGAGGGAGAGGAAGAGAGAGAGCCCTGAGCAGAGCCAGAGCCTAAGGCGGGGCTCAATCTCACAACCCCAAGATCATGACCTGAGCCGAGATCAAGAGTTGAGCACGTAACTGAGCCACCCAGATGCCCCTGGTTGGTGTATTTTTTTTGAGTGGACTCTGGTTGTATCCCAGCTTACAGTCCTTGGGACTTCTTGGGTCTAATGCTCAGAGGAGATTCAACAGACGTGGCAGGGGCCCCAGAGGCAGGCCGGGGGTTCAGCCGGGTTTTCTAGAACTTCCTCCCCAGCTCAAAGCATAGGGGGAAGATCAGGAAGAGACCCGCTGTTACTATGTCATTGTTACCTTGGTGATGGGGGCATACATCTGAGCTCACCCTAGAGCCCCTGGACCCCTCCTCCCCAGGGGCCTCAGAGTGGGGTCTCAAGCCCCAGCCCTCCTCCCCAGCCTGTAAGGCCCTGCCCAAAGCAGGAGGGTGCTCCGATGAGGAAGGGAGTGGTGAAGAGCAGGTGAGGCCAGGAGACAGATGAACAAACCGACACCCCACCTGCGGATGAACTCATTCAGAGTGGGGCAGTGGTTAGAGCAGAGGGTCAGGCAGGCTGGGTCTGAATCCCTGTGCTGAGAGACCCTGGGCAAGTGATTGCACTTCTCTGGGCCCGTGAGGATAAAACGCAACGCCTCCAGAACGGCGATGAACTCCTGGCTTCATTTTGTTCTCTCACCCCCAGCCACCTGGAAACAAACCGCAGAGCCCCGCCTCTCTGCCCACCCTACCGCTACCTCGCACAGCCCTTGCCCACCCGCCTCCTCTCCTCGGCTCGGAGTCCTCGGCTGCCCCCGTGCGGCGCTTCTCGGTACTGCAGCAGCAGGCCTCGCTGGCCCAGGCCTTGGCCCGTTGCTGCCTCGCAAAAGTGGGGCTTGGACGTGTCTCCAGGTCTCAGGCAGACAAGCCCTCGCCTTCAAAATGTCAAAGACTGGTAGCCATTCTCGAAAACGAGCCTCAACCCCTACGTATGGCTCCGCATCCTTCCTGCTGGCTCCAGGCCGGTGGCAGGAGCCTGGGAAGTTGCACAGCGCCCCGTTGGCTGTGACGGCCATTGGGGGCAGGAAGGAAGTGGACACAGCACATTCTTGAGACAGATCACATAATGATCCGAAGTTTCTGGGGGTGTCCACACACACATATACACGCACCCACATGGGTCGGGCCTCCACGTGTATACATGTGCACACAGCCACAAGCCCAATGCCCCCTGGCCCACACACTGTGCACGCGCACTGTCCCCACACACAGCAACATCACAGCCCAATTAGCCCCTGTCTTTCCGTCCATCCATCCCTCTGTCCCGCCTCTCCCCTCCTCCCCATGACTTGAGGAAACTGACCATACTCTAAATTGCAAATATAAACTCCTCTCTGTGGCCCAAAGCCCTGCCCACCCCTCAAACCACATTTCCCACCACCATCCCCTCATCCATGATTTATTCACTATTTCTCCAGCAAAAATATGCGGCACTCACTCATACTTCAGATCCCCTGCCCTGACTCTTCCCTCTCCCTGGAATGTTCTTCCCGCAGGTCCTCCATTGGCTGCCTCCTTCCCTTCTTAATTTAAGTACCGCCTCCGTCCAGACCACCAAAGAGGCTCCTTACCCTTCATCCTCTCAAAACCTGTTGACTGCAACATGTGTATCCTAATCATTAGAGAAATGCAAATCAAAGCCACAGATACCACTCACACCCTCTAGGGTGTGACCACTATTAAAAAAAAAAAGAAAGAAAGAAAAGAACAAGGGTTGGCAAGGATGTGGGAAAAAATGGAACCCTTGTGCACCATTGGTAGGAAGGTAAGGGTGCGCAGCTGCTGTGGAAAACAGTATGGTGGTTCCTCAAAAAGCTAAAAATGAAATTACCATACAATCCAACAGCTCCACTTCTGGGTACAGACGCAGAAGAATGGAAAGGAAGGTCTCGAAGAGATTTTTGCACACCCACATTCGTAGCAGCAGTATTCACCACAGCGAAGAGGGGGAAGCAACCCAAGTGTCCATCGATGGAGGAATGGATAAACGACATGGGGCATATACGGAAAATGGATCTATTATTCAGCCTTAAAAAGGAAGGGAATTCAGGGGTGCCTCGGTGGCTCAGTGGGTTAAAGCCTCTGCCTTCCGCTCAGGTCATGATCTCAGGGTCCTGGGATCGAGCCCCACATCCGGCTCTCTGCTCAGCAGGGAGCCTGCTTCCCCCCTCTCTCTCTGCCTGCCTCTCTGCCTACTTGTGATCTCTCCCTCTGTCAAAGAAATAAATAAAATCTTTAAAAAGAAAAAGGAAGGGAATTCTGATACAGGCTACAACATGGATGAACCTGAGGACATGATGCTAAGTGCAATAAGCCAGTCACAAATATAAATACTTATAATTTCACTTATATGAACTCTCTAGAATAGTCAAACTGGGTGTGCCTGGCTGGCTTAGTCTGTGGAGCATGGGACACTTGATCTCAGGGTTGTGGGTTCTAGCCCTGCGTTGCATATAAAGATTACTTAAAAATAAAATATTTTATCTATTTTTTTAAGGTTTTATCTATTTATTTATTTGAGAGAGAGAGAGCACGAGCAGGGGGAGTGGGAGAGTGAGAAGCAGGCTTCCCGCTGATCAGAGAGCCCGATGTGGGGCTTGAGCCCAGGACTCCAGGATCATGACTTGAGCCAAAGGCAGACACCCAACCAACTGAGCCACCCAGGCATCCCCCAAATAAAATATTTTTTTAAAAAATAGAATAGTCAAACTCAGAGAGACAAAAAGTAGAATGGTGGTTGCCAGGGGCTGCAGAAGTGGAGGGAATGGAGAGTTATTGTTTAAGGGGGACAGAGTTTCAATTTTGCAAAATGAAAAGTTCTGGGGATGGATGACGTTGATGGCTGCTTGTCTATGTGAATGTGCTTAATACAGCTGAACTGTACATTGAAAACCGGTTAAGATAAAAAAAAAATTATCATTAAGACAGTAATTTTTTTTTTTTTTTTTTTTAGATTTTATTTATTTACTTGAGAGAGAGAAAGCGTGCACAAGCAGGGGGAGCAGCAGAGGGAGAGGAAGAGGCAGGCTCCCCACTGAGCAGGAAGCCTGATGCAGGGCAGGCTCAATCCCAGGACCCTGGGATCATGACCCGAGCCAAGGCAGAACCGACTGAGCCACCCAGGTGCCCCAAGATGGTAATTTTTATGTTATGTTGTATCTTACCACAAGCAAAAATAACAAAAAATAGGTAGCAAAAAGGGTTTGCCTGTTCAATCCCACCTCGCTCATTAAACTGGGAACTCCATCAAAGCAGGGCTCTGTGGGGTATACCTACTACGTGCTGCCCCTCACTGACGACACGGGGAACCAGACGGACAAGGTGAAGGCCTAAGGCTCACAGCCTTCGGGGAGGGGAGAAAGACACCAAACAAACACGTAAACAAAATCACCACCTCTCAAGTACCAGGAGGAAAAATACAACAGTAGAATGTCAGAGTGCCTTCACCGGAGACAGGTCAGCTGGGCTGGGGGCAAACCATCCTGGAGGAGGTGACCTTTACGCAAAGACCCAAGAAACAATCAAGTCAGTCCTCAAGTATCTGGGAGACCACGGTTGCAGACAAAATGAAAAGTAAGTGCAAAGGCCCTGAGGTGAGCATGAGCCTGGTGTGCTAGAGGAACAGCAGCGAGAGGAGGGGGGAAGCAGGGTAGAGAGGAAAGAAGGAAGACCTGGGAGAGGAAGAGGGAATGGAGGGCATTCCTGGGGGCAGAGGAGGGAGGCCCCACCAATTCACCAACCTCCTTCTCCTCAACCAGTGAGCTTCTATGAATGGCAACCTCGAAGTGCACAAAATGCTTTTTGCAGGGGTGCCTGGGTGGCTCGGTTGGTTAAGCATCAGCCTTCAGCTCAGGTCATGATCCCAGGGGCCTGGGATTGAGCCCACATTGGGCTCCCTGCTCTGCAAGGAACCTGCTTCTCCTTCTCCCCCACTTGCACTTTCTCTCTCTGTCTCTCATTTAAATAAATAAAATCTTAAAAAAAAACAAAAAAACTTTCTGCAGATCAGCTCAGAAAATGTTCACACCAGAAGAGTCTTAATAGCCCTATGCTGCCCGCTCCTCCCCTGCCTTCCTCAAGGACCCAATCTGAGGAGTCTTTTTCTTCCCACCCAGCTCCTCCTCCCCCCTCCGCCTCAGGTGTGAGGGCCTGAGACAGGCAGCAGGCTGCTGGTGAATCCCTGCCAAGGGGTATTTGTTCCTCCCTTCTCTGTCCCTCAAAAGCAAGGCAAGTAGAGGGGCCTGGGTGGCTCAGTCAGTTAAGCGTCTTCCTTCAGCTCAGGTCATGATCCCAGGGTCCTGGGATCAAGCCCCACATCGGGCTCCCTGCTCAGCGGGGAGCCTGCTTCTCCCTCTGCTCCTTCCCCACTCTCTCTCTCTTTCTCTCTCTCTCTCTCAAATAAATAAATAAAATCTTTAAAAAAAAAAAAAAAAGCAAGGCAAGTAGATAGAAGCCACGTCCTCTCCCTCACTCAGCTGGGGACAGAAACCCATCTCCAGCTTCTTCACAGCCTGTTTCTGAGGCCCATCTGTAGGCCTTGACCTTGGGGAGCCCCATCTTAAGGGGAGGGAACCAGGAACCCGTGGGGCTTGCCAGGCCGGAGGGCAGCTTGGTAGCCAGTGAAGATGCCCTCCAAGGCCAGAGATGGCATCCCTTTCAGGCTGGAGGGGGCTGGCTTCCCCCCAAATGCCTCCACTGTCCCAAACCCTAGACCATGACACAGCAAGAGAGAGCAGGACCCCAGGGAGGGCTTAGGTCTTCACCAGCTGGGAGACATGTTGTACAAAAGGAGGCACATCCATTCCAACCAGCAGTCCTGGGCTCTGGGAATGGAGGGCCTGACTCACTACACTGGCTGCCCCGGGGAGGGAACACCCAGGGGTGGGCGGCCCCAGGTCCCACCCTCACAGGTCCACACCCTAAGGTGGACATGGGGTGTCTTCCACCCAGGACGGTCCCATTGCAGGACCCAGCACAAAATACAAATATGGAGCCCCTTGTCCAAACAGCAAGGGAATGCACTCAAGGCACTCAAATATTAAAGGCACTCAAATATAAAACTAAATCCAGGGGTGCCTGGGGGGCTCAGTCGGTTAAGCATCTGCCTTTGGCTCAGGTCATGATCCCAGGGTTCTGGGACCAAGTCTGGTGTCAGGCTCCCTACTCGAGTGGAGAGCCTGCTTCTCCCTCTTCCTCTACCCCCCCTGCCCCCCCCCCCCCCCCCCGCTCAGGCTCTCTCTCTCGCTCTCTGTCTCAAATAAATCTTTTTATTTTTATTTTTTTAAAGATTTTATTTATTTATTTGACAGAGAGGAGACAGATCACAAGTAGGCAGAAAGAGAGGAGAAAGCAGGCTCCCCGCTGAGCAGAGAGCCCAGGGCTAGATCCTAGGACCCTGAGATCATGACCTGAGCTGAAGGCAGAGGCTTTAACCCATTAAGCCCCTAAATGAAATCTTTTTTAAAAAATGAAACATATGAAAAGATTTTTCCTTGCCTCTAGTCTCTCGACTTGCCATGACATTTTTTTATTTGTTATATAATGTCATTCTAAGTAAAGAAAAATTAAAAATTTACCCAACAAGCATGAGTTTGACCGTTCACCTTTATATCGTGCAATGCCAGTTTTAAAATGCAAACATGAGGGCATTTCACTTGTATGCAGAATCATCAAAATGACGCAATTTGTATTTTGAAGTTTACGCATGCACACGTATTTCATTCTTACCCAAGCAGTGGGAATACGGCACAAACTAACTCAATTGTTTTTATTTCACTTGATTCGCGCGCATTCTACCAACACTCTCTACCTTTGGCTGACTGCTAAGAAGGACTGAAAGGAAAAGGAACTGTGGGTTGCTTGATCTTTCCCCGTGCCATGGCTTCGTGGTCAGAGTAAGGTGTTGGCTTATCCAGGTGTGGGAGGAGCTTTGGCAAAGAAGCAGGTAGGAAAACCTGAGGGTTACTAGGGTCTCTGTTGCTCCCACCGGCCTGCTCCCCATAAAGGAGCCATGAGGGGCGAGGGCACAGAGGTGGCAGGTAACATGGAGTCCCTGAGTGTCCTCCATTGGGCCTTATTCCAACCCTCACCATGCCATGCCTGCCTAAAACCTTCTGTGGCTCCCCAGCGCCCTCAGGATGAAATCCCCAGCCCTATCCCGGAGCACCAAGGCCCTGCCTCCCTCCCACCCCTGCTCATTGCCACACCTTCTGCTGCAGCCATAGCCCAGTTCTCCCTGAAGCACCGGCTCGGGCCCAGCCCTTCATTCTACCCTAGAACCCTCTTCCCCACCATGCCCCTTCTTCTGGCTAATGCGTACTCATCCTTTGGGTCCAGACATGAATATCACCTCCTCCAAGAAGCCTTCTCTCACCTCCCAGTCCGGGTCAGCCACCTCCTCTGGCCTGTCACAGGCCCCGTGTTCCCCTCATCACTGCCTGGCCTGCCTCCTCCTATCACATCCCTTCCCTCGCTACCAGTGGGCTCTCCTAGGGCAAGGATTGACTTTTATTCAGGTTAAGAGTCCCGGTTTGGTAGCGGTTGTCGAGTGGCTGTGAGTTCACAGCCAGCGGAAACCCTGGAGGCTGCTTGAGCTATCTATTGTCTCCCAGATCAGGCAGCCGGGGAGCCCTCCTGGACAGACTTGAGGCCCCTGCTCTGTTCCAGGCCCCACCTCCTTCACATTCTGACCTTATTATTTACTCCCAGCCAGCCCAGGAAGGCAGTGTTCTTCTACCTGTTACACGGATGAGGAGTCTCATCCTCTTTTCTGGCCCCCACCACCCACACGTCCAAGCCCCAGCCAGGGTCACCAGCCCCGCAGCCTCGGCCAGCCAGGGCAGATGGCCCCTTTCCTTGGCTGGTCTCAGAGAGAACTCACTCCCAGCTGGGGCCTGTCCCATCCTTTCTCTCTCCTCTCCTTCCTCCCCCTCCCCACTTCCTTCCTTCCTGCTCTTGGATATTCCCTCTGCAGGAAAGGCCCCAGGTTCCGGGGCAAGGCCCCCAGGTCCAGCTGCCCAGGCCAGGACACATGCTTCTTCCATCAGCTAGCCCTCTCTGCCCTCCCCGGGGGCCGGAAATCTGATCCAGGCCTAGGGAACATGGGAGGACTGCGCAGGAGACAGCCCAAGGTCATCTTGTCCCTCTTCCTGCCTCCAGCCCAAGCACTAGCCAAGGAGCTCTGGACCTCATCCTGGAGGCCTGAAGTCTGGCACCAGGCCTGGTAGGGGCTTTGTCACTCTGCCTGTGAGCTGGTCATTCCCGAGAGCCTCTTCAGGAAGGCCCTGAGCCTTTGTCAACCTAGGATAGTAATGTCTTGGATCTCATGTGCTGAGTCAATTTACATGGCACCCGGCACAAAGCCCTCAGCCACCAGTGCCTATAACCATTATAATTCTCCCCAGCATCATCATCGTCAGAGTCCTCGCAATGATCCTGGGAAGACGATAGAGTGGTTATTCTCCATTTATCAATGAGGAAACTGAGCTTACAAAGAAGGGGTAGGTCAAGCTCCTTCAGCAAGTATCAGAACTGAGACCAAATCCAGGCCAGCCCAGCACTCTTCATCACTTCATCACCAAACCCTCCATTTCTGGAGATCGTGGAATAATTCTTTACTTGCCCAGTGCCTCAGTTTCCTCATCCATGCAATGAGGAAGAGGAGGGAAGAGACATCTCTAAGGACTCCACTCACAAATCCATTGAGCAGAGGCTCACTGAGTGCTGTCCTAATGCCAGACCACATATGGGCACAAGATGACAGACCTGGCCGTGGATGGTCCTACAGGCCAAGGTCCTACAGGCCAAGGTCACCCCCAATCCAGAACAGACTGCAGGAGTCTAACCTGGGTCCCTCCTGCTGTAGCCCCATATATTTCCAAAATACACAGAGGAGAGGAAACCTCACCTTGTGGGAGGGGGAGAGGGTGCCCCCCCCCCGGACTGCCAAAGATTAGGGAACAGGCCCAGATAGGTGGACAGAGGACTGAGGGCTGGCAGGTGGGCAGAAGCCGTAATGGGGTCATTTGGGAGTAGGTCAAAGCAGATGCCCGTGCTACAGGTTTAGGGCCAGGCAGGAGCTGTCAGGCTTGGAATGGAGATACCTCACCCTACCACCACCCGCATGTGATCCCCCCACACTTATGCAGGCAGCGCGGGAGGATAAAAGCCCAAGCCACTTGATCCATGAGTAGAGATGCATTTCTTGGCAGACTCAGTGCTCCCCTCCCCCCTCCCCTGCCACCATCCTGCTCCCACAGTCCCTTTTCAGGGACTCTCAGTCCCAAGCTCCCTAGCCAATATTCTCCCTTCATCCCAAGCTCCAGTCCGTCTGTCTTGCCCCCAGAGAGGGGGCTGGACTTCCAACAACCCCAACGCTCCGCTCCCCCTTCGCCCCAACCCCTCTGCGTACCAGCTCAAGGACAGGCCCCATAAACTAGGACGTGGAACAGGGAGGTAAGGAACGCATCTCCCTGTCCCCGCGCAGCAGCCGGGAGAGCTGAGCTGCTCCGTGGCCACCAGAGGGCGCGCGCCCCCTCCCAGAGCCGAAGCCACGACGGCTGTGGCGATGGACCCGGCGTGGGTAACAGAGGATGGGGGGGCGGGAGCTGCGTCACTCCTGGAAGGACTCCCCCGAAGTGCAGCCCATCCTGGTTTTGGACTTAGGCTCCGTAAGATAAGAGCCTCGGATGCAGCCCCTCGACCTCCACCCCGGCCGCGCCCCGAGCTTCCGTCTTTGGCTGACCGTTCATGCGCCCCCTCCTGGCCTCAGCGAGCACTGCAGTCTGACGGAGCTGGGGCTGGGGGAGTGGGGGAGCAGGAGGATAAGGGGGATTTATTAGGAAGCAGAAAGTGGGGTAGGTACTGGGCAGACTGAGGTTGTAGTGGCACTGGGTGAACAGGAGTACTGCGAAGGTACTACTGGGATCTACACTGGATATGCAAGGTACTGGGTGAATAACAAGGGCACTAGGGGCCATTAGGAAGGTAGTAGGGGCATCTCTAGGGAAGTGGGTAGTGGGTCATCTCTAGGGAATATTAAGGGGCGCCAACCCTAAACTGTTAGCAAGGCACCATATGGTTACCGGATAGTAATTGGGGAGGGTGCTAAATGGATATTTGAAAATACTAAGTAAGCATAAGGGGAGAGTGGACAACAATTAGACAGCAAGTGGGTACTTGGAAGTACTAGGAGGCACTGCAAAGATGTTGGGGGAGTACAAGAGGCACTAGATGGGAAGTGGGGATGTCACTGAGCCCACAGTGGGAAGCTCTGAGTGGGTTTCGGGGATATGGCATGACTAAGAGGGTAAAGGGCCATTAGGACAGTTCTTGGCAGGTACTGGGGACTTGGGCATTATGGGTAAGAAGTGGGGATACTGGCGGACATAGGGTAGGTACTGGAAGTCACCAGGCTCGCACTTATACCATGGAGCAGGACGGCACTTCCCGAGCAGGACCTCAGTGCCCCCTCACAAGAGCCTCTCGAGCCTGGATCATTGTGTCATGTTCACGGCCAGGACTCAGATCAGAGATGTCCATTGCCCAGTGAGGGTCTCCTGCCCTGACTAGGACCTATTCCTGATTTCCTGGCCAGAAGTGGGGGGGGCGGGGGAGAGGAGGGGCGCTGCACAGGGACAGAGGACAGAGCCCTCATGCTGTCTACCTCCCCCAGATGGAGAGGGAAGTAAAGACAGGTCAGCCCCTCATCTCTAGAAAAATAAGGAGCCCCCTCCTCAGTCCCTCCCACCAGGCTTCGGCCTCCTGGCCCAGCTTGCTGGCTGCTGGGCCGGGAGGGGCTGCCAGGCTCGGCCTCCTGCCCACAGCGGGGCGCCGGGGGAGGGCGGCGCGCGGCTCGAGATGCCGCGTTGCCATGGAGACGCTGCCGCATCCTGACTGCTCCTGGCAACGGGGTCCCGCAGCCAGGCAGGCGCTGGGCGGGGACCCCAGGGAGCGGGCGCGCCAGGCTGCCCACGGCGCCGCCAGACCCCCGGGACGGGCACGGATAGGGCTCCCCCACCCACAGACACCCCTCACTCACGCCCCCACCGCACACACATGAACACAGGCGCCCCAGCTGCAGCAGCCCAGGCGGAACTGCAGCCCAAGCCCTCCCTGCAGCCCCCACTCATTAATTCAGCAAACATTTGCCGACCGTCTCAGTGCCAGGCGCGAGCTGGCCACTGCGGCTGCGGCGACGAGTCACACGGGGACGCAGCGCCACCACACAGCCTCCCCCCGCCCCATCTCACAGCCCACAGAGGAGACAGACACAGAAACAGCGATCAATACTGTGACCCCAACAGCAGCCACCCGCTGACTGTGTGCTAAGCCCTCCTCATGCGGGGGCTCACCTGAATTTTACCACCCCTGAGAAGCTGCTGTGAGAACCCGTTTTTACAGATGAGGAAACTGAGGCATAGGAGAGCTCATTTATTCACCAGAAGCCACATAGTATGAGGCAGGACTGGCCTTCCACTTTGGATCTTAACCACTTTCCCACACTCCCCCTGACAGAAGTGTTCCCAGAGCATAGATGAGGGAGGACCCAGCTCAGCTGGGGAGGCAGCCGGGAGAATTTCAGAACTTGGGGCCTGGGAGCAAATGCAAGGTGGCCAGGCAGAGCCAGGGGGCCTCCCTCAACTGAAAGGCCAGTCCGTGCAGAGACCTGTAGGATCGAGAGTGGCGGGCTGGGTGTGAGGGAGAGCAGGTGCAGGCGCGGTTAGCGAGACGCCTGGAGGAGGATCCAGCAGGCTCCGTGTGCAAGCCGAGGGGCCTGGACCCCATTCCTAGAGGAGCAGGGAAGGTGTGAGCAAGGAAGGACATGTATGGACTGTTGCTGTGGCGACCATGGGGAGGGGGGCTGGGGAACTAGAGAGCAGGCCACGGTCATCAGCCCAGTAAGGGACAAGTGGAGGGACAAGTGGACCCAGCCCCAGCAGTGGGGGCCAGAGAGGAAGCAGGACACATCCCTCTTGCCCTCCCAAGCAAGGAATCTTCTGCCTGGGAATGAAAGGGAACCCACGGAATGACAGAGGTAGGCAGATGTATGATAAGGTAGGGGCTTCAGGGAGAGCAAGGCTTTCAGGAGGGCAGCAAATGGGAACATGCTTCAGAGGGACATGGGGAAAGATCAAGGCTAGACCCCAGGAAGAACTTCCAAGAGGAATAGGATTGAGTTCCTGAGAGAGGCCAGGGAATCCTTGAGAAGAAAAGAGCCCCTCACACATCTGGGCATGGGGTAGACAAACTATCCCTTCCAGACCCCTCCTGCCAAGATTATTCCTTCCTGGACCCTCTCCAGCACAGCAAACAGAGTCCAGGGCACCCCTCTGAGGAGGCCTAGTATCCAGCCCTAACCACCCCCCCCTCAAGGTTAGCCTAATTTTTTCCCTTCCATGGATTCAGGTCATTGCTCCCTGTCCTCTCTCCCAGGCGCCGCGGAATGTGACTAATTCCCTCCCTTCATTTACGGGTCCTGTTACCTGGGAGGTATTTATAGCACGACAGCCTCCCACCCTCCCCAGCGACTCAGCCGCTCTCCCCCCAGGCCATCTCTCCCCCACTCGGCCAACCTTTGGCTCCCCTCTCCTCTGCGGTGGCTCCACTACCTCCCCGCCAGCCCTCCCTCACTTGTCAGTCCCCCAGGCAGCAGCGGGAAGAAAGGCAGACCAAGTGGGAGGGGGCGGACCCAGCGGCTTTCTGAGTGGAGTGCCGTCTGCAGGGAGATGCCCCCCCCCCCGCTCTTGAACACCCCCAAAAGGCAACTTAGGGGCCAGGGGCTTTCTGAGTGGAGTGCCGTCTGCAGGGAGATGCCACACCCCCCCGCTCTTGAACACCCCCAAAAGGCAACTTAGGGGCCAGGCCAAGGGAGAGTGCCTCGGTGATCTCACCACATACACTTACACTTAACAATAGGTAACAGTTATCGAGGACTTCATGTGTGCTAGGTATTATTACTTCCGGTTTGCAGATAAGGAAACTGAGGTTCAAAAAGGCTGAATGACCTCCCTCAGATCTCCACAGCTGAGCTGGGGTGCTCCTCCACAGACACTCCCCAGAGCCCCGCTTGGTGTGCGGGAATACCCCAAAAGGCAGTTTGGGTAGAGGAAGGCCCATAAGATAGCTTGGGGGTGCCTGACGGAAACACTTCTCAGAAAATCAGCTGTGTCCCTGACGATCACAAGCCATGGCTGATCTGCCCAGGGGGTGTCCGGGGAGAGCATCAGACGGAGGCCACTAAGTCCAAGATGCTGCCCATCCCACACACAGCCCCTCCTCCAGGCGCGGGTCCCTGAGGAACGGCAGTGGGAGGACACAAAGGTAGCCAAGGACAGAGAAGAAGGGAACTCTGAAACCACAGAGGATGAATGATGGGAAACTGCAGCAGAAGGGAGGGAAGTCAGACTCCATGAGGGACTTACAGGTATGAAGAGTCAAGGTAGGGACGAGCTGCCCTTCCATATCTCCAGTCTCTCAACTGCCCCAGCCTCCTTTTCACAGCAAGTGAAGAGACTAGCTCAGCTTCTTGCAGATCTTCTGACCAGAAATTCTACAATATTGATGAAGTGGCTTTGTCAGGATTTCTAGGAGACAGGAGGGGACGAACAGGAGACTGAGTTCAAATCCCAGCTTTGTACTCATAAGCTTGGTGACACAAGGCAAGAGACTCTGCCTCCCTGGGACTCGGTTTCCCCATCCACAAATTGGGCTAACATCACAGGTGGTCACAAGAACTTCGAGCTGTGAAACAGGCCGAGGACTGAGCCCAGGGCCTGACACATGACAGGAGCTCCATAAACCTAGCCAGGTTTGTATTTTTCCCTGCTTCTTTCTTCTCTCTCTGATCTGAGCAAAGGGGCCACACCTCTTCCCTGAGACTGGGGCATCCTGAGGATAAGGGCTTTGTTTCTACCATCAGCCTTTCATCAGCTGTCCTCGGAACCAGAAGGTACCCGAGCAGGCTGCAGTCGGGAATGAACATTCACTGCCCTTATCAGTATTTTCATTATCATCAGTAAATCACTCTCTAGGCTGTAGCCCCAGCAGCACACACACAGCTAGGCTCTTGGCTTTTGTTTAAGGAATTCATCCCCCCCCTCACATTGCCACAGAGGCACACCAAAGTTCCCACATGAGCCCCAGCTCGGGGGGGGGGAGGGGGCACACTGCATCCAATGGCCCCCATTGTATCCTTTTCACCGATACCCCCCCATCAAGGGGTGCCAGGAGCTGGCCTGGAAAAAGAAAGGCACTGAGTCATTCTGATTCCTGCTTCGGGGAGCCAGAGCTCGTAGCAGCCCAGCCAGCCCCTCCAAGGGGGACCGTCAGGGGCAGAGTCAGGCCCCTAGAACTCTCCTGGCAGCCCAACCTGAGGGGTAAACATGGCGGCACCAGGAGCCAGATTTGGGAGGGTGGGTGGGGGTAGAACACATAGGACACTAGCGGCTGGGCCCTGGCAGAACAGGAAGGGGTAGCAGGAAGCATCTGTGAGAACCCCTATGGATCTGGCATGGGGCCAGGTCTCTATGACCCTGGAAGAGAGAGGGCCCCACCCAACTCACAGATAAAGGTCACAGAGAGGTCCCATCAACTGTCAGTGGTCACATAGTCCCTGGAAGATGGGGGCCTGCTCAGATGCCCACAAGCCCGCATCCTCATGTCCTGAGTGGACAGGCAGGCCCGGGGCAGGGGAATGGGAATGGAAGCAGGCAGCAACCCTGTCCATGCTGGCAGATGGAGGGTGGGACCAGGTTTTACAGGAGACTGGGCACAGAGGTCAGGGAGTAGGGCAGTGAAGGGGAGGCGCTCTGAGCCATTCTTCAGTGGGGGTGGGGGGCGGGGGGGGGGGCATGGGGTACAGCCTAGGACTAAACATTGAAGCCTTAGTCTTCAGCCTGGCTCCCCCAAAGCTTGCTGTGAGACCTTGGACTAGGCCTGGCCTCTCTCTGAGTCTCAGTTTCCCCACTGCCATAACTCTGAGCTCCGATGTTCTCCAGAGCAGTTCCGAGTGGGGCCTCCCAGCCATACCAGCAGGGACAAGAGGCCGAGCGGCCAAAGAGGGGTCTGCGCCCAGGCGGCTGTCCTCTCCCCACCCACGGGCACAAGGGGTCCTCGCTGAAGAAACACGGTGTATACAAATAATTAAACAGAAGAATTGGAGTGATTAGGGCAGATGATTATTGTCAAATTATGATTTATCTTGTAGTGGAATTAGTATTCCCCCAAAGGGCCCGGCGTGGCGCGGCGCCCGCCACGGCCCGTGATTAATCGCCGTCTCCAGAAGGTCACCTCCAGCCACTGCAGATTAACTCAGTGGGGAAACTTCTTTCCGTAATTCAAGCTGTTGTTCCCACAACCTGTCATCCGCCGCGGCGGAAAAGGACGATTTCGTCAGGGAGCCCAGGGCGGGTGCCTGTCCGCTCCCCGCCCCCCCGCCTCTCCCGGCCGCGGACATGATATATGGTGCGTCCCGACACGGGTGACCGCGAGGGGGGGCAGCGTCCGCCGTGGGGTGGGCGGCGGGAGGCGGGAGTAGGGGGAGCGTGGGGGACCAGGCGCCGCCAAGCAGAAGTAGGCTGTGAGGGGAGAGAGAGCGCGGGCGGTGGCAATTAGGAAGAAAATTGGATTTTTCAGCGTCCAGAGGCAGCTGGGATCTGCGGTGTGCGGCACAGCCACCACCCCCTTCCCCAACACACACGGGCACCCCGCTCCAGCCAGGCAGGGACTCCCTAAGAAAGGTAGGGGCGCGGGGGCCATGGACTTCCTTCAGGAAGGCGGGAGATGTAGAACCAAGAGAAGGCAAAAATAACGTGGTCAGGTCTGAGGCCGGCCCTATGGAGCCTCAGGGGGAGAGCAGCTTTCCTGACCCGAGAGCTAGAACCAAGATCCCATTTCCTCAGCGGTAGACACTGCCAAAGTCACATGCCCACGTCACCTGGGGCTGCTAATCATGGCCACCTCCGTCTGGCAGTCTACATCAGGTCCGGGAGGGGGCTCTGGATCTCCGGTCTGTCTCCTTGTGCACGGAGAACATTGGGGACAGAGCCACCCCCCCAAGTCCCTGCCTCCTGAGCCCACACCCTGCCCCTCCCTTACTTTCCTGAATGGGAAGGGGATTTGAAAGCACATTCCTTCCCTTCCTCTCCTTCATTTACCCTCCATCTGGGCCTTGGGGTGGGGGTGGGGGGGACAAGTGTCTGGTACCCACAGCACAGATGAAGAGGCTGAGGTAGGGTGGCTTTCTGCCCTGAAGCTGCCCTGGGTCCCCAGCACCCTCAGAATTACTGCCTAGTTCCTTCAGGCTCTGCCCTTCCCAGCCCAGTCCCCCTGCTCATCCTCCCCACATCCAGAAAATTCAGTGTGCCCTATTCTTTCAGGCCTCCAGGTTTTGCAAGTTCCCAAAATGGGCTTCCTGTCCCCAGTCCTCATCTGGTAAACTTCTATTCATTCTTCTCAATCCAATTGTTTGTCCCTCCAGCAAAAGAGGGTGCTCCCGTGTGCAAGAACTGTGCTCTCAGAGCCCTCCTGCACCAGAATGGCCACTCGCTGTGGGCTTCTACATCTATCTCCCCAGTGCTGGTGCTCATCCAGCCCAAGCAGCTATTGGGGGGAGGGGGGGTGAGCTATTTAGAAGGCGCCAAGGACTCAGGACCCTGACTCCCCACCCTCCCCAACTCCCAATACCCACTTACCGGACCCCAGATCTGAGGGTTGAGGAATAGAGCGCAGAGGAGCAGACCCTTGCTGGCTGGCCCTTGCTATCCAGAGGCCTGTGTTCAGTTCAGAGCAGAAGCATGCATTATGTATACTGTGGTTTGCTCAGAACATTCTCAGGTCTGATATATACTTAGAGTTGTGAAGACCGAGTACTATTTGAGAGAGAAAAATCTATTTCTCTGTGTCTCAGGTGTGGTGGTAGGGGAACACTCTCTCCAGAACCAAGAACTAAACGCTGGCATTTGCTTAGGGGGAGAAGGGGGCTTCCCATCCTCCGTGGGGACTGTCTGGCAGACACCTACCCTCCAAGTCTTTGGCTGATAGTGATAATGAAAACTCTGATTTATTCCGCATCTTACTTTCAAAGCACTCTTTCTGCATTCATTCACTGACTCCTCAGGGACAAAAGAAATCTGTTAACCCCATTTTACAGATGAAGCAGACTTGGGGGAGGAGGCAAGTGACTTGCCCAAGGCCAAGGGCTGTAAGCAATGGAAGTGGCTGTGGGTCTGTGAAGGATGATTCTGGTCCCACTCCTCACCCAGCCCACTGAGGAACCATTGTCTCTCCACACAGGTGCCAGGCGGCTCTAAAACCTTTGCCCCCATCCTTCCCCAAGGCCCAGGTGGGATGGGAATAGGGCAAATACTTAGGTCAGGGACCCTCCCAGGGGAAGACCCTCTTCCTGTGAGCTCTGGATCTATAAGCCTGGTTCAGATCTCAACCATGACCTTCACCAGCTAGAGAACCTTGGACAGGTTGCTGTAGCTCTCTGTGCCTCAATCTGCGGTTCTGTAAAGTGAATTACAGCCTTGTAGGGCTGGTTATGCAGATGAACCCAGACTGGGGCCTCGCCTGGCAAACAGTAAGTGCTCAATAAATGTGAGTTGCATTTGTTTGATCATGTTCACCTTGTCACTAATCTCTCGTGGAAGGGGTGGAGGGAGCTGAGAGCTTCCTCATTTCCCAGAGGAAGAAACGGAGTGGGCAGAGCTTCCAGCAAGCAGAAGACATCATCAGATAAATTATCCTGAAGGCCACCTGAGATTCCCTGCCTTCCCTCTCAAGAACCCTCCGTTGCTCCATGTTCACGGAACACAGCACAAATGCCCAGCCGCAATTCTTCTCTATTCCTAAAACACTGCTGCTGCCTGCCTTCCAGCCTTTGCCCAAGCAGGTCTCTCCGCTCAGAATGCCATTTCTCTACTAGCTCAATTGTTACCGAACTCTTCCAAGGCTCCGCCTAAAGGCCACGCCCTCCAGGGAGGCACCCCCAACCCGAAGCCCTCCACTCACCCCGGTGCCCCGCTGGATCCCGCGATCGGTCCAGGGGGCTCCGGGTCCGGCCACCCAGCACCTCGTCGCCCCCACGCGGTTTTCTGACACCCCCCCACACCCCCACACAGAGGTTGGGCGGGGCCTCCTCCATCTGACCCTGGGCGCTGGGGCGGTACCCACGGTGGGTGCCGCGACCTCGGGGGAGCACAGCCTGCCCCCACCCCACTCCCGCCAGCCAGCGCCGCGGCCTGGTCTTTGATCCGGCTGCCTCCGCGCCCCAAACCTGATTGGCATCGAATTACGCCGAGCGGCGGAGGGAGATAATGGCGGGAGGCGCGGCAGACATGAAAGGGGGGGGCGCAGCGGCAGTCCGGGCCGTTGTTAATGACCCAATAAAAAGGAAGAGGGGGGAGAAATAACCCTCCCTTCCATCCCCGCCCCCAAGACAGCGGCCAGTGCACACAAAGCCGCCGCCGACTCGGAAATTACCGCGGCTCAGCCCAGCGCAGCGTGACTGGAGGTGGGGTGGGCTCACCTGGCGGGGAGCGGGAGGGAGGACACACAGTCACAGCCACACACACAGTCACGCAGCCGTGCACACATACCGATCCTGTCTTTAATACTTGTGAATTTGTTCATCGTGGATTTTCTGCATTGTGATTTTTTTAAAAAAAAATAGTGTACTAAAATAATTTTCTTGATTACTGAGAAATTTTGTGCCCACCCTAGTCCCAGCTCTGAAACACAGCCACAGACAGTGCTGTTCAGTGACACGCACACACGGCGCCTCATACACACAGTTACAGTAAAGACAGTGGCACACAGAGATACACACACGGACACAGTGTTACACCTAAAGTCATTGGCAGAAACCAACACGGAACCTCACGGACACACCCCCAGCAGGGCCTACAGAGATACTCACCTAGAGACACACCCAAAAGCTGGAACAGAGACAGACACAGAAAGATACACACACACATGCTGAAAGAACTGAGAGGAAACTCACAGAAATATACAAACACAAGCCATGCAGAGAGAGACACATTGATACACACTGAGATCTACAGACAAATATAAACATGCATAGATACAGAGTCACGCAGCACCCCAAAACACACAAATAGACCTGGGCACATTAAGCGCACACAGTGACACATGTATCCAAGCACAGAGTCTCTGACACACACCCCATGCCCTCAAGGCCACCCATCTCACACCTTCACTAACAACTGTTCAAATGTGTTCAAGTGGGTTCAGGAGGGCCAGGACCTGAGTTGACCCACAGCAGAGACAGAGATGAAGTGGGGTCACTGGGCCACAGAAGCCAGACAACATGGCAGTGGGGGAAGGGGTGGGGTGCAGCTGCCTTGAATCCAGGAGGCTGGGGCAGATGGTTTAAACTGTCAGAATATCAGTGTTATTCATCTCTAAAATGGGGTTCAACTCCTCTCTGAGGGATTGTGTGAGTCAATAGGCAACAGGAAAGTACTAAATGTTGAATGCCATTACCATGTGGACTCCCTTAGGGGCAGCCCAGACTACACTGCACATCTCCCCAGCGTGCACACGTGCACGCGCACACACACACACCGCTCTCAATCACTTTACTGCCAGGGAGGTCCCTCTTAAATCTACTCTGAGTCCCTCATGCTGTAAGCTAACTCCAACTCTGAGAACAGAGAGGGCCAACCCCCCAAGAAGCCTCTCCTGCTCCAAAACCCAGCACACCGAGCATCAGGAGTCCTGGGGCCGAATAGGGCTTCATCCTAAAGTCAGGCTCTGGGTCAGGCATGCTTTGCTCTGTTGTCTGATTTCAAATCCCAGTTCCACCATGAACCAGGTGTATAACTTGGGCAAGGACTTGGCCTGAGGCTTCGGTGCCTTCACTGTCAAATGAGTTAACAGCATCAGTATCCAACACAGGAGACTGTGGGAGGAGGAAATAGCTCTCAGGCTGAGCTAATAGGCCAAGGTAAAGCTGCTAGTCCATGTTGGGGTCAGAGGTGAGGGGTCAGGGTTCATAGTCCCCTCCACACACCAGGACAAAGGCCTTCTCTGCAGCTTCTTCTTAGGTGGACACGGGGACTTTATGAGCCAAGCCTCAAGGCCTAATTAATGCGATTAATCACAAGCCCAGCCGCACAGGCCATGGGGACAGCTGGGAGGGGGGTGACAGTCAGTTCAGTTACCCAAAAGGATGGGGAAGCAGGAAACAAGACTCTCAGTGGCCTCTCCCTTCCCCATCACCCTGAATCCAGGCCCCCCCAGCCCCTGTTGACCAAAGCTCACTTCCACACCTAGCTCACTGGGGAAGTCCCTCCTCATATCTAAATCCAGTTTCTCTTGCTGTAGCTCAGGAAGCACATGGGATCTGCAGTCAAGGTCCTGGCTATCCCTAAACAGGCAGGTTAGAAAGGTTGGGGTCGGTCTCCCGGTAGCTAGGCCCTGTAATGGGTTTGGGGGCGGGGGAGCCTCTCAAAGCCCAGTGCCTGGCCTAGGAGCAAGGCAAGAATAGAGAAAGGAGCTGGTGGCTAGAAGGGAAGGTCCCCTTCCCCCTCTACGGGGCCTGTGTGTTTGATCCAGTGTGATGAGGACTGGGGTGGGGGTGGCCGAAGGCTCTGGCCACGGCTGCAGCAGGAGGGGGCAGCCCACTCGGGCAGGGGCGCTGCCGTGTTATAAATCACCCTCGACTCAATTAGAGCCTGTGAAAGGTTGTGCACACCCAGCAGAAAGCGCCGAGCTTGGCGGACAGCCAGCTCCCTGCAGGGGGCGGGGGGCGAGAGAGCTGGTGTGTGCCTATGTGTGTGTACACGTGTGTGCGTGACATACTGTGCAGACACCCTTGTGTGTCCTTGTGTGTGTATCCCTGTGTACCTGTTTGTGCCTGTGTATTCCACGTACACGTGTGCGGGGTGGGGAGCACATAGGTCTGTGAATTCTTGTGTGTGCAATATGCTCACCTATCTTTGTGTGTGTGTCGCTGAGCATGTCTGTATGGACCTGTTTGTACCGATCTGTGCTCTGTGAACACCCGTGTGTGTGTGTGTGTTGGGACAGATGCCCTCGTGCCCGCATGCACTCAAGCGCGAGGGTGTGCATGGTTGTGTCTCCCCACCACTTCACTGCTGTGCATACCCCCTTGCCGGTGTGCGTCCGGGTGTGAGGGCCTATGTTTGTGACTGTCATGGGGTTGGCCTGAGGAGCTGAGCTGGACGTGGGGGTGGGGGCGGAGGGATGTTCTTGTGTAGGAGAGAGCTCTATGTTTGTGGGGGGAGACACGGAGAGATGGAATTAGGGGCAGACAGAGAGAAAAGGGAGAGCCAGGCCAGGCCAGGAGGGAGAAGCAGATAGATAGGACAACTAAGCTTTCAGGAGAGTGGGGGTCTGTGCAGTTCAGATGACCTGCCAACACCAACAGCTTCCAACCCCAAACAGAGAGGCTAAATGCCAGCCATGCCATGGAAGGGGTGCCCTAGTGGGGCCAAGGAGAGACCAATAGCTGAGTCCTGTGCGCCCAGACAGAGTATCTCCCTGAGCCCTCACAGACATGCTAGGAAACATGGGCTACTAGAAGTTCCACTTTGCAGGTATGGAAAATGAGGCCCATTGACTTCTTCGCAGCTAACGAGTAGTAGAGCCAGACCCTGAACGGAGGCGGGTTTCATTCCAAAGGTCTTACCACATTCATTATTGCCTCTCCGGGAGTTCCCCGTGGTCACACTCTGGGGGAAAAGGGGAGGGGAGTGTGTTTGTGTGGGTGGGTGAGCATGACTCCCCATCTACCTGAGCACTCTCTGAACCCCAAGCTACTGTGCCCTCAGTGCCCAGCAAGTAGCAAATGCCAAAGAAATATCTATTTGTTGGAGGAAGCTGGGAGCCAAGACATCCTGTTGAGTTCTGAGGCTAAGAGGAGCTGACAGAGGTGTTGGGGTGGGGTTACCTATGAACCACAGGATGGACACTGGCCACCTCTGCCTCCCTCCCAGGAAGGGGGGACTGCCCTTGGCTCCTGAGAAGCTGCAGAATAGAGCTGAGGGCTTCCGAAAGCCAGGCTGGGCCCTGCCTCATCTCCGCCCACACACAGAAGTGGATGAGACCTGGGTGTCTCTCTAGACCAACACGATGTCTCACTTATCTCTTCTCTGCCCAACCCAGGCACAAAGATTTTCATCCCCCTCCCCTAGCAACACTTGGGTCCCTGAATCAGGACCTCTACGGGAGAGGTCTGCACAGGCACCCTTACCCAGGAGCCAGTTTGGGACCCCTGACTCAAAAAAGTTTCGCCCATCTACAATAGCATTGCTCTGAGGAGTGTGGGGGAGCTAAACCATTAAGTCCTGGGCCTCCCTCTACAGCTTAGAGAACTAGCCACGGAATTGGCCCCCGGGCCCCGGATTCAACAGTCTGCCCCCCTTGGAGGGTAAATGCAAACTCGTAATGGGTTCAGCTTCTCTCCTGCCCCAGCCTCCTGGGAGACCGCCCCCCTAAACCACATTCTGCTCCCATTTACTGACCAGGTGCCAGGAAAGGGAGGTAGATGGCCCTCCCTCGGGGCAGCCTCCAGGAAGAAACCTAGCCATGTGCCAAACATCGCCCTGCGTCTTTCACAGGCCCCTGCAGGCCCCACATCTGGAACCATTTCAGGCAGGAGAAGCATAGGACTGAGCTGCCCCTCCTTTGATGCTGGGGCGGTGGGGAAGGGTCGTGCCCTTTGGGAGGTCGGGGGTCACAATGCATGGATGGCACACCTCCTGAGGATAGGAAAATGGGAGCAAAGAGGGGGAGCAGGAATGGGCAGGATGGGGTTGAGGTATTTATGTCATGTTGCCCCTCCAACATGTAGGATCAGGGGGACTCCAGAAAGGATCCGGAAGATGAGGAGCATTTTAATTAATTAATTTATTTCTTTTTAAAGGAAGCTTTATTCCCAATGTGGGGCTTGAACTCACAACCCTGAGATCAAGAATCACGGACTGTGCTCTACCGGCTGAGCCAGCCAGGGGCCCATGAAGAGCATTTTAATCCCAGAGAAAAGGGCAGGGCCAAGTTTTACTCTAGCTAAGCCTCAGTTTCCCCAAAAGAAATATTACACACAGGATTCTGGGGAGGATCCATGGTGAAAGGATGTTTTAGCATGGGGCCAGCCCATAAATAATGCTCAGGGCAGGGCAGTAGCTGGTTTTGTTATCATTATTTTGTTTAAAACTTATCTGCTGGGGCGCCTGGGTGGCTCAGTCGGTAAAGCGTCTGCTTTCCGCTCAGGTCATGATCTCAGGGTGTTGGGATTGAGCCCCGCGGCGGGCTCCTTGCTCGGCAGGGAGTCTGCTTCTCTCTCTCTCTGCCTGTTGCTCCCCCTGCTTGTGCTCTCTCTCTCTGTGTCAAATAAGTAAATAAAATCTTTAAAAAAATTAAATAAAATCTAGCTGCTTCCTACCAAAGCTCTGCACCCAGCTGAGACACGGTGAACACCCCCAAATCGGTCAGGCTCTATGGAATCAGACACTGGAATGTCAGGAGGGAAGGATGGTGGAGGGCTGGGCAGTCAGGAAGAACCTCCCAGAGGAAGTGGCATAGGGTTCATCCTGCAGAAACTGGAGAGCCAGGCAAACTGAAGTGGAAGGGAGAGGGTGTCCCAGGGGACAGATGGACTTTTGCCAAGCCTTGGAGACAAGAGGGAGCTCTAGAAGGCAAGGGGGCCTGATTTTGTGAGAAGCAGAGACAGGCCAGACGGGGAGTGGTAGGCATGGGAGCTGGCCTGAAGAGAAGAACGAAGAGAGAGGATGATACCCCATGCCACCTCTGGGGAAGAACTCTTCGCTTAGGCCCACCCCATCCACACCTGCTCTGCATCCCAAGGAAGCCTTTAGGATCTGCGGGGAACCAGTGACACTCACCCCAATGTACTTCCCCCGACCCAGGGCTCTGAGAAATCAGGTGGCTTGCTCTCTCCTCTGTTTATTTATTCCTCTGTTGTTTTTTTTTTTTCTCTTTTCAGGAGACGATAATTATTCAGATCATCGCGGTGATTTACTCGGCAATCAGAGCCGCTCGATGCAGTGGCCGCGGAGCTGAGACAGACGAGCATCGCCAAGGAGGCCGAGGCCGGGGGCGCTCAGCCCCCCCTCCCTCCCGCCCGGCCTTTGTTCTCTTTGAGGTCTGCACCCCAGCTGCCTAGCAGGCAGTGAAGGTGCCCACCCTGCGGACACAGCAGCAAGCTTAGGGGGTCGTGGGAGCCAGTGTGCACCTGTGCGTGTCCTGGGGAGGAGTGTGGTGTGGGCTCATGTGTCCCTGGGTACTGGCTGAGAATGGTGGAGCTCCTCTGTGCATGTTTGTATGTGTGTTGGGGGGGGGGGGTAGGACTGTACCACTGCGTGAGCATTGAGGTCAGGTGTGTAATCAGAATGTATGCACCTGTGTGATTACCCAGGGCCTGGGGTACACCTGTCTCT
Organism: Potos flavus; assembly: GCA_028534135.1. Lineage (NCBI taxonomy): Eukaryota > Metazoa > Chordata > Mammalia > Carnivora > Procyonidae > Potos > Potos flavus. Next base: position 26,284,445 of record CM052895.1, read on the forward strand.
GCAGGCTTACTCAGAAGTGCAATGGGCAGGTACCCAAATGTTTGTATTTTAGTCACATAGAGGAGAGGGGAGGAGGTCTGGGGTTCCTGTGCTGAAGCTGTCTGAGGTGATCATGAATGGATCAGGGACTGGGTCCTAGCTTGGTCTCTGACTGTGCCGGTGAGGGTAGGGGGGCTAGTGATTAGCTCATATCCAAATGCTGAGTTCTCCTGGGTCGGGGCTGGGGCTTCAGGGGTTATGGGGATACAGGTGTGGCTGTGTTCACAGGCATGTGCACCCGCAGGCGCCCCCCCCCCCGCCCCCGCCGCCCGCAGGCTGGCGCGGTGACGGTGACCTCATTACTGCCTCCGCAAAGGCCCCTTGAAATCCCTGCGCCGTCGCATTTGGCTGCTCTAAGTGATGGGAACGGCCTGCGCTTCCTGATCAATCGCTTAAAATTCAGGGTCGGCTTGCTCGCCGGAGAGGGCTGCCTGCCAGCCCCACGCACCGCGCTCTACCGCCTCCCCCTACACCCCCTCCTTGCTTTGGGGTGGGGGTGGCTGCGATACTGCCGTATTGGAAAACATCCCCGCGCTGGCTGGGGGGCCCGGTGGGGCCAGCGCTGGAAGCCGTTCCACTCGAGCAGATGGCTGTGAAACTTTGGCGGCGAGATAAATTGGGTCTGACGGCGTGAGGCCGGCTCACAGATGGGCGGGATTCTCACGCCGGCCCCCACGTCCGGCCCGGCCGCGGGCAGGGCCGGCGCCGCTCAGAGCCCCCTTTGGGCACCCGCCCGGCCAGGAAAAGCCTTGGGGAGGCCACTCATCCACCAATAGCCTCTCTATGCCGGAGTGCGACACTCCTTCCGGCCCTTGATCTCCCCAGAGACGAGCCCAGAGGGAGGGGCAGCCCCCAGCCCCCGCCTGGTCACCTCCGCCAAGCTGGCAGCTGGGCTTTCCCCCTCCTCTGCCATCCGCAGAGGCCTGAAGCGTGAAGGTTAACAGCTGGGGGGGAGGCTGCGTCTCCCTCCCTCACCCCCTTCTCTGTTGCAGCCCCGCCCACCTGCCAACCCTGGGGATGTCGTAAACAGGGATGTGAGGTGTGTGTCGGGGGTGGGGGGGGCTGAAGGGAGGGCGAAAAGACAGACAAAGAGAAAAAGCAAAAACGAGCAAGATGCGAGAGAGACCTAAGCTGAGACCGAGGGACAGAGACAGACAGGCAGAGAAAGAAATGGAGACTGAGATGTAGAGATAGACACAGAGACACCCACAGAGAAAAGGGAGGGAGAGACCTCAGAGCCAGAGAGGAGACACACAAAGGGAGTGGGAGGAAGGCGAAGGATAGGACGAGGGGACGAGATACAGGCGGGGACCGCCTCTAGCCGTGGCCGATCGTGGGGGTAGAAGAGCGGAGTTGGGGAGCAGGGCGCGCCCCCGGGCTAACCCCGCCCCCACCATGAGGGTCGAGAGCCAGAACGACAGTCGCTGCCCCAGGCCGCGCCCTCCATCCCAACACCGCTTCCTCGCCTCGGTTTCCCCAGGAGTGCGGGTGAAGAGGATGGCGGAAGGGGGAGGCCTGCACAGCCATCACTCTGCCGCAGAGCCCACCCTGTCGAGCTGACTCCCCGGCGCATCAGTCCAGCGGGCAGATATCGATCCGGTCCAGCCAAGCTCGATACCCGCGGCCTGCAGCCCGCTCTGCAGCGGTCCTACAAAGAGGAGGGGGCTCAGTCCCTGTGCCGCCCCCGCGGAAATTCTGTGCCAGAATAAACGCCCGAGATCCCCGCCGGAGAGGCGCACTCGCCTCCCTCTGTCCCTAAACGGCCCGACTTGGCAGGCTAGGCTGCCTGCAGCAGGGGGATGGCCGGGGTGACCACCCCCAGCCCCACCTCCTGCGGGGCACCGGAGGCCAGAGGAAAAAAATCTTTGCTGAGTTGATGAAGTTGAAGTTTCGTAAAGGGCGTGAAGGAGACAGCCAATCAGCGGGCCTTCATTTACATAGGCTCTCTGATTGGCTCTCACGGTGCCTCCTTAGAATGTTACTTTGAAACCTTAAGAAAACGAAGAGAAAAATCCCACTGATGAGAGATAGGGGGAAGGTCAGATCCCTCGGGTTCGGGTAGTCTCCCCCCCCCCGCCCCCCGGGGCCAAGCTCTAAGGAGAGTTGGGGAGCTTAGACATGGCGTTGCCTAAGCCTCACGATACATATCACCAACTTGAGGCTGTATGGTCAGGGAGGTGGAACTTGGTCCGAACCCAGCGCCTGGGCTCCGCCCCGCACCCTTGCATGTGCCCACCTCCAGATACGCAGATGTGTGGTCCGAGATCCTTTCAGACTGGGAGGCGGGAAGGAGAAAGGCCTGGCTTGGCTTGGGAGTGGGATGCCTGGGGTGCAGAGAGTCTTGTCTGTGACAGGAACAGTGTGGGTGGTGTCACCAAGTTCTGAAGGTTCTCAAATAATGGAGCTTCAAAGGTAGGCCAAGTTGGTTCCCTGGCTGACCCCCAGGCCAGCCTGACAGGCATACACGAACCCATGGGAGCCCTTTGACGGGCTGAAGCCTGGGAGGCCTAGAAGAGTGGGTTCACTCTCCAGAGTGGGACCAGGTCACCCTCGAAGCCTTGCACTGCCCCTGATCCACACTCCTGGGCCCAGGATGCCCTGAGTCACTCTGGGGGAGGGAGAGGAGGTCTGGACTTCAGCAGCTATGAGTGGAGAACCAGTTTCTGTCCTGAGGCCTCCACTCTGCCCTCCCCCTCCTGCCCATGCTGGGAAAAGGGTCCCCTGGGGTTACTATGTGCAAATCCAGCCCAGCTTCAGGGCCCACACCCCTCCCTGGGGCCCAGCACAGATGACTCAGACCTGGGGGGAGGGGAGGGTGTCTAAGAGAGGATGGGGTGGGGGAACTGAATCTGTGGCTGAAGCTGGAGAGAAAGCCCCACCACTGTCTCCCCATGGCAAATTGGGGAACAGGTGGGAGAATTCACTCTGGTAGGGCCCTAACCCCACCCTAATTATTTCCCAGGGACATATCCTGGAGACCCAGCTCTGTCACTCAACTCCAAACAGCCTTCACTGGAGCCTGAAGTATATGTGAAAGAGAGGCTGTGTCCGAGTCCCCAGTGTAGCCACTGCTCCTACGACAGGTTACACACACACCCCTGTGGGCCCCTAGGCAGCAGCAAAAGCGGATGTGCAGAAGACCCAGGGACCGAATGGCCAGTACACAGACACCTGCCAAGCCCCAGCGCTCAACCCACTGACATGCCAAACTTACTGTGTGACCTTGGGCACAGCTCATCCATCTCTGAGCCTCAGGCTATTCTGGAAGGCTGTGCTTTCCTAAACATACCGTTCTTGGTGAGGGCAGTTGCGGAGAAGCCCTGGCAGGAGGGCAGAGTCCAGGAGGGGCCTGGGAGGGCCTGCTCAGAGGCCCTGATGGTCCAGGAGTCAAGTGGGATAGGGACAAAATTGCCAAGTCCCACGGTTCTCCCCAATTCTCGGAATCTCATCTCTCCTCCTATCTCCCTGCCCACCTCATACATATCAGGAGGCCGGGCTGGATCTGGGCAGGAGTGGGGAACTGTATGTGCTTGCGTGCATTCGTGAGTGTACATGGATACACACATGGGGACGGTGTGAGAGCCTCCCCCCCGCCCCCCCAACCACTGCCGCCATTGCCCTCTGAGAAGCGGAGATAATCCCTCGCCATCTGTCTTGTGTTGCTAACCCGCTCAGCCCAGTGGACAGCTGCCCGGGCCACAGCTCCGCAGAGGAGCGGGTGTGGGGCGTCAGGGGAGCTTGCTAGCTCTCGGGTCCTGGCGGCAGACACCCTCGGTCCTCCTACTCCCCTCACTCCACTCACTCCACCCTACCTGCCTGCCTCTATAGAGGGAGAAAGTGAGGCCAGAGAGGGAACTCACAGGACTTCCTCCATTCCTGCCTCAGACCACGGGAGACATAGAGGAATAGAAAATACTCCCTGGCCTGGGAGCTGGGGATTGACCCTCCCAAATGCAGGGGGATGGACAGGGTGATCTGCTGGCTTATGTTCCTATGAGCCCTCCAAAAAAAAAATGCTTGCATGTCCCTCTGATGGAAAGGGTGCAGTAGGAACAGGTCAGGCCTTCTGGGTCTGGGGAGAGGGAGGAGGAGCCATCTTCCCAGCCTTTGGCAGGCCAGTGGCCAGGCCGCCGAGTGACCAACTTCCCAGAGCCACAAGCGAGGCTCATAGGATATTTGGTGGGTAATGCTTAGTGTGTGGGCCCTGCACCCCAAGGTCTCATGACCACCATAATCTCCATTGTTTTCATGAGGAAATTGAGGCTCAGAGAAGGAAGTCACTTGCCGAATTCACTCCAGTGTGGGGAGGAGCTTGGACGTGGACCCAAGCATCAGGCTCCAGAACCCTCCTTCAGTACCCAGTTCTATCTGGCCCCTGCAGCCATCAAGTCTCTCACTTGCCTCAACTCCCCTACGTGTAGCTCTGCCCTGTGCAGCTCCGAGATTCTTCCAGCCCAAGCCAGGTGATCACCTTCCCAGGGGCCCAGTCCCAGCCAGTGAGACGGGGTGTCAGGCCACACCAACCAGAGCCCGAGGAAGGATGAAGCTGTGGGGTTGAGTGTGGCCCCCTCCTGGCCCTTTCCCTGTCAATCAGCTCCCACCCGCCTCTCCACACATGCACGCCCCAACTGAGAGGGCACACACTCGGCCGGCCACATAAGCAGGTACTCACGCACACATGAGTAGATAAACATAATCACGGTCACACATACATTGCTTATATACATACAAACTCTCAGATACAAACAAAAACTCAGACAGCCACCCACATCCTCACAGCAGCACACGGACCTCACCACGCACAGCAAAGCTCTCACACAGACCACCCCCAACCTCCACACTGCAGGCTCCTAGTTCCTCGATCCCACTCCCGTCCCCCAGGTGCCTCACCTTGCCACACACCAGACAGTAACCTTTCAGGAAGGCCAGTGCGGAGGGAGGAGTGGGGGTCAAGCAGACAGAAGTCTGCTCTGTCTCTCCTGACTCTGGGTGGGGGCCCTCCAGCAAGAGTGTCACTGGACACCTGCCCCTTCCCCAGCCCCCCTAAGACTTGGACGGCTGCCATCTGGCCACAGACCTAAGAGAACAGTCTCCCACCTCTCACCCCCAAGGCCTCCCAGTTCCCCCTGGCTCAGGGGGAGGAAAGGGACAGTGAGACGGAACTGCCTGTCCTCTGAGGGTCTCAAGTCGTCAGGAAATGAGACACACCAGGAATAGTCTGGCAACGGTCGGAGCCCCACAAGGTAGTGGACTGCAGCCCCAGTCCATGACCGAACCTCCCCCAAACCTCTCCCCCCTGTACCCAACCCTTAAGGGATTCCGGAAGTAGAGGCGAGCTGCCCCCTCCCTCTCTAGGCTGGAATTTGAGTCCCAGGTCCCTGTGTGCTCTTAGCCAGAGGGACCCCAGCCCTGAGCCTGGCTTCCCTACTCCTAAGGAGGGCCCAGTTCTAGATACTGCCAGCCTCACCCACCCCGGACGAATCATATACTCCGTCACACGCTCACCCCCTCATGCTCGCACACTCGTGTGCAACCACATGCTCGCTATCATTCTCAGCTGCACTCACACTCCCGAACCCTGTCACACTCCCGGCCACACCTGAACAGAGCTGAAGTTCTGGGGCCCTGAGTCAGCAGAGCCCTGGCAGAGGCTCAGAGGCTGGTGCTGACAGCCTGGTGTGCAGGGGGGAGGGGAGGGGCTGCCACGGAGGCCTGGAGGGTCCTGAATAATTCAGGGTGGTGGCTGCTGTGGTGGCGGGAGCCCGTCAGCTGCAGGGAAATCTTGGTGGCTGGATTCTTCTGGGAAGATGGCTCCTGGTGTTTTGAGGAGAATCAGTCCTGCCTGGAGTCTCGCTGAACTCACAGAGGACTTCTCATACCTTTCACTTTGAATCCTCTCCAGGAGCCTGCACAGCACTATAGCCCCATTTCACAGAGGAGGAAACTGAGGCTCGGAGGATAAAAAGATTTACGAAAGGTTGTGAAGCAGGGGTCTCCAAGCTCCCGCCTGCAACCCTCTCCCCATGCACACACACGCTCCCACAGCCTGGAGAGTTTCCTTTGGTCATTCTGCCCAGATGCAGATGAGAGGCAGACCCCAGCCATCCGAGGACGTTCTGGGGCGTGCGTCCAGGAAGCACCCCGGCTCAGGGCACAGCAGGTGCTCAGCTGCTGCCTTGTGGACGAGAGCAGTGTGTTGGGGCGGCACACTGTAACTCGAGCCCATGCCTCTACCACTGGAGAAGAGACATCTCTGAGCCTCAATGTCCTCATCTGCGAGATGGGCACGAAGCGAACCGACCTCCTGAGATGTTGGTAAGGACTGACCGGAATAACACACGTCAAGCAGTTAGCATGGGGTCAGGCCCGCAAGAAGGGCTCCACGTTGCAGCGAAGACATGCGAACCCTTGCCACAAAGAGACAGCCACACAGCAGTGGTGGTCTGTGTATTCAAGGTTCCCTCCGCCTGGGGCACCTGCCCCTTTCTCCTCTGCTATCACCGCATTTCTCCCCTTCAAGGCTGAGTACAACTGTCACCTCTCTAGGACAATAGCACGGTTTCCTGCCATACCCTGCCCCCCTCGGGGACGTCCCCCTCCCCCTCCAAGGCACTCAGGTGGCTGCACTTGGGTGCTTAGCGGCGGTCCCAGCCTGTCCGAGCTCACGGCCTGCACACGAGGGCCGCCTGCCCAGCGGACAGCCCAGCACTGTGTCGGCGCACAGCAGCCAGCAGTTAGGGTGCTTCCGCAGTTCAAATAAACCTCTGAGGTCATGGGTCTGTTCTCTCTGTAAAAACAAAAATATCCAATGGCTCGTGTCTGGTGAGACCCACAGCAAAAGACCAGACGTGACTGCTTCACCAGCCGGAGGCCAAGCATCAGGCTCCCGGCCAGGTCCCAACCTAAAGGGGCACCTGCCCAGGCCCTGGGGCACCAACACCCAGAGGCAGTTGGCACGTGACTCCCGTCCCCCGTGGGAGAGGCAGGCACTCCGTCCTCAGAACTCTGAGCTCTAAGAAGAGTAGGGAGCGTTCTCCATATTTGATTCAAAATAAAAACCACAGTAAACCATAGACCCAAAACTTATACGTCGGCTGAAATTAAAATAGATTCTTGCTACGTTTTCTGGTTTCAATATTCTGGATCAGCTCATGGAAGCTGAATCAGGCGATTTGTCTGTCCCTCCTGTTTTGTTTCTCTTGTTGCCCCTGCTTTACTGGGATCTCAGCACATGCTCCATCTCCCCTCCAGAGCAGACCCCAGCCGGGTCCGGGGGGTCCCCTGGCCCTGCGCGCATGAGCCTGATCCCCGTCCCCAGGAGCCTGCCAGCACCCCGTGGCCCCTCCCTCTTCCGGGGAACCTTGCGGCTGGGCCCGTGCCTGCGGCGAGTCTCACCCCAGTATTATTTTAGTCGCAGACAGACACGAGGCAGATGGTGACAACATCCCTTCCCCGCTCCCCACTGACGAGCTGTTGCAGCCCTGAAGCCTGAGGGTTCTTCTCCCTCAGGAATATTTCAATCCCGACTCAGTGGCTAAATGCGGCTGCTCTTGTGAGCCGTGGGCACATCTGCTCCTCCTCCTCCCTACCCCCTACCCATTTCCTGGGACTGAGTAGAGAGCCCTGGGGAGGCCCTGCCAACTTCCAGCTCTGCCCAGTCCCCCCAGCTGCCCTACTGTGCGCCAGGCACCAGGCCATGAGCACTGTACCACTGGGAGGGGCAATGATTGTGCCCACTTCACAGATAAGGAAGCTGAGGCTCAGAGGGAAGCATCCTAGGTCACGGAGCCAGCGATGAGGGGTTCCCTTGCATCTCATGCATCCTAGAGACACAAGGCGTACCCTCCACTCCCCTCCCACACCTGAATCTCTACCTGACCACATTTCTGCACAACCCTGAGGGACCACCCCAGGCAAACCATCTTCCCCGCAGAGCACCTAGGAGCCAATTTAGTTGCTATACCCACTCTCTCGCATTAGCCGCTACAGCCCGGAGCTCAAGGCTAGCCAAGCATCATCTGCCCAGCCCTCACCCTGCTGGCCAACGCTCAGCGGACACACAGACTGTAAATGGTGAGAATCAAGGGCAGGGGGAGGGGGCTCCGGAGTGAGATAGGCCTGGTTTCCAATCTCAGCGTTGCTGTGACTTTGGGAGAATCACTTAACTTCCCAGGATCTGTTCCTCCATTTGTGAGACACACAGCAGCAGCCTCTTCTCTCCCGGCTAATTCAGTGAGGTGACCGCTACATTCCCAACACCTAAAGCCGGGCCCAGAGCAGAGGACACGTCCAATAACTATCTGCCGAATGAGTGACACACGGAATGAACTTAGCATCAGGCCTGGCTCAGTGGGGCTGGTCCTCCCCGCAGCCCCAGCCTCGGGCCCAGCAGAGCCTGGGGCCAGCTTTGACTCTGTGGTCCCTTATGAGCTGAAGTTGGCCACAAGGGCCAACCTGAGTGTGTCTCTGGCAGGAGGGCAGGCCCAGGGCACCGGGCCACCACCACTCGGCCCGAGTGCCAGCAAGGTGTGGGAGGTGAGCCGAAGCTGTTTGGGTTCCCTCATGCACCTTTTCCAGCCACCCATCCTGCCTGGCCAGGGACAGGAAAGCTGGACAGGGGCTCTTTGAGGGCTTGCGTTGCTCTCTGGGCCAGTGAGGACATGTCCTTTCCCGGTCAGACCTCCTGGCCCTGGGCTTCCTGTCCAGGCACGGTCTCTACCCCTGGCACCTCAGCGGACCTTCTTCTGGGACTGGGCCTGGATCTACAGACAAACCATCCCACAAAAACACATGCCTCCCACAGCACCCCCGAGAGATATACAAAACTATATACACATACATGCCATCCGACGAAAGACACAAAAGCAAACACACGCACGACTCAGTGTACGCGGCAGGGTATTCAAGCTCACAAACGTGTGTGCTGCAGTCACAAACACAATGTGGCACCCACAGCACAGCCGTGAACACGTGTGTGGCACAGCCATCGAGGCCCAGGCCCCCAGCCCAGGAGCACAGAGGGCCACGGCAAAGATGTAGAGGCCTGTCTTACAAGAAAGTGGGGTCTGGCTCCTCATGTCAGACCTGGCCAGGACCTGCGCTTCTGCAGCTCAGGGGGCCAAGGGAGGGCAGGGACACGGGCCTGCTGGAGGAGAAGGGCAGGTCAGGCCTGGAGTGGGGAGAGGAGGCAGTCCCGTGTCCAGGGTCAGCTCTGAAGACCCCACTTTCACGGCACCAGGGCCAAGGCCCTCATACCACACGGACACATCCCCACTACCAATCCCTCCCTTCCGCAGCCGCCTCTGCCCAAGTCACCGACACGTTTGTGCCTGACTCAAGAAACTGGGTAAGGCTAGTCACTCTCACCACAAAAGCCAAACCAAAGGAAAAAAGAAGCTGACTGTCAGCGCAGAAACCCGTGGAGACACTCTTCAGCAGGGAATTCTGGTCAGGAGACCACACTCTGCCAGTCATGGTCACGAAAGGTAAGTCTATCTGAGTAGCCCTATGTTAACCCTACCCTAAGGACACAACCCTGAGGCCAGCTGGCTTGCAAAGGCCAGCTGGTGAGGCCCAGGGGCCCCCTTATCTCTGGGCACATCTCGTCTGCTGCTTCGCGGGTCCACATGTTCCGTGGTGCCATTGCCTGGGGCTGGCATTCGAGGCCCTTGTTATTGGGCCTCAACCTTTGTTCTTTCCCCTAGGCCTTTGCCAATGCTATTCCCTTCACCAAGAATGCACTCCCAGGCACCCCCCACATAGTGGCATTCTGCCCACTCATCAGATCTATGCCACCTCCCTTGAGAAGCCTCCCCAGTGCCTGCCAGGGGGAAAAAAAAAATTCTCACTCCAGTGCTGGAATGAGAGATGAGGACCCAGGTGGGCTTCCACCAGGCCTCAGTGTCCTAATCAGTGAAATACACATAAGACGCACTCATCACCACTGAGGAACAAAGTGAGGCCGATTAGCCTAGTGCAGCAGTTCTCAAAGCAGGGTCCGAGGACCCCTGGGAGTCTCCAAGATCTTCTCGGGGGCAGGTGAAGTCAGAATGATTTTACTAATAATACTAAGACATTAATTGGCCTTCTTACCATGTTGAGATTTGCACTGATGGTGCAAAACCAATGGTGGGCAAAACCGTTAATGCTTTAGCCCAAATCAGGAGGGTAACACCAAACTATACTAGGAGTCATTATATTTGTCAATGTTAGAAGGATCCATCAAAAAAACAAAAAATAGCTAGTTTCACTTAGGAATGCCCTTGTTGGGGTGCCTGGCTGGCTCAGTCTATAGAGCATGGGAAGGAAAAAAGAAAGAATATCCTTGTTGAAGTGAAGTAATAAAATTAGTAATTGTATTAAATCGCAACCCTCGTGTACACATCTATTTAATGTTACGTGTGGGAAATTCACACAAAGGACTTCTGTAACATACCAGAGTATGACTGTTGCCTCCAGGAAAAGCAGTTGTGCAGTTGTTTGAGTTACAAGCTGAACTAGCTGCTTTTTTTTTTTTTTAAGATTTTATTTATTTATTTGACAGAGAGGAGAGAGATCACAAGTAGGCAGAAAGGCAGAGAGAGAGGGGGAAGCAGGCTCCTCGCTGAGCAGAGAGATCGTGACCTGAGCTGAAGGCAGAGGCTTTAACCCACTGAGCCACCCAGGCCCCCCCGAACTAGCTGCTTTTTTTTATGGAACCACTTTCTTTATAGAAAGACAAGCAAACCTTAGACTGGGGTATTTTGGCAGATATTCTCTCAAACGTAATCAAGTGAGCCTGTCACTTCAAGGAAAATAACTACAGTATTTATTGCCAATGATAAAATTCTATTTTTTTAAGCAAAAATTTGAATTTGGGACTACTTGTATAGGTCAGCATAAGTTTGACCACTTCCTGATGCATTTCGGATGAAATCTGTGGTGGTATCAATGGATGTGATTATTAAATATTATATAATGAAACGTGTTAACATTTGAGAGATTTGCATAAACAGTGAACCAATATTCTCTAAATGACCATGCATGGTGTTATAAAACCATGCGTGGGCAAGAGATCCATTTAAAGTGCAGGATAGACAAATAGACCTTCATGTAACAGAATATGAAAAGTTCATTGATAAGGTTTCAGATTCTACATGGCAACTAACCTTTAAGAAACTCCCACCTGTCAAGTTTTGGTGTAGTATCAAATTATCTGAAAAGGCTATGAAAATACTCCTCACTTTTCCAGCCAGAGATGTGCGTGAGGCCAGATTTTCCTCATACATTCAACAACAGCAAAATAAACATACCACAATAAATCGAAAGCAAGAGCACATACTAGACTCCAACCCCAAGGGGCCTGTTTGTTCTATTAAGCCCGATATTAATGAGATCGCAAAAATGTAAAAACAACGCCACTCCTCCTGCTAATTTTGTTTTGTCCCGGAAAATAAAGTTATTTTTCATGAAAGTATGTTATCTATGTTAACACGTAATGGACGGCGACAGTTATTTTAAAATAAATGAATAAGTACACGTTCTTCGATTTTCTCAGTTTTCATTTCTAATATGGCAAATCCTGATGCCTAGAACCCACCTAAACAAAAGCTCTTTGGGGCCCTTGATAATCATCAAGCCTGTAAAGGAGTGCTGACAACAAAAAGGTTGACAACTGCTGGCCCAGCGCTTCCACAGCCGCAAAGACTAGGAGTAGACATGAATAAACATCTGGATCGGCAGACACAGGCAGCGAGAAAGGGGCTATCAGAGCTGGTTCCTTTGAAGAGGTCCCGGTCCCCCGCCTTGAAGTCCAGGCAGAGGGGCGGGAAGGCGGGGACTGCAGGGTAGGGGTTCTGGCTGAGGCTTCTGGGAGTCCCTACTTCCCTCTGCTGCCCCCATAGGGGTTGTGGGTATGTAGGGGGAGGCCTCAGACACACAACAGACCTCCCTGCACACAGGCTGAAACCCGCCTAGAAGCTCTGGCCTGCCCCAGACGCCTCCAGCCTCCTCCACCCCCCACCCCCACGAAAAGGATTTAGGCCTTAAAATTATCGTCACCGCCTCACAGCAGACAATACAGAGGGTACATTATGTGCCAAGAGAGAGGCCTCGTTGTTGCCGCTGCCGAGGGACAGCAGCGCTCTGTTCTGAGCAGGCCGGGGGCTTCTCCTGTGCGGCAGCCTAGACCCTCACACTCAGAAGCACATCCTCACCCCGGCGCGCACTCACAGACTCACCCCGGGGGGACCCCTCAGGCACACGCTGGGGCCCACAGCAGCCTTCCCGTGCACCCAGCTCCCACCCACTACCTGCCTGGGTGCTCACTGCCAGCGTCCTCCCCACACACACACCGATGCACTCCACGGCATCCTCCCCCGGGGACCCTGGCGAGGGTGCAGGGGGCACAAGGCAGCCCCACTGGGAACCCCGAGGACACCCGCCCCGCCCTGCCCCCGCACCGCCTGGACAGGATCACAGGGCACTGAAACCAGCAGCCTAGGCTGGGCCAGACCTGCCTAGACCCACGGACGGACACAAAGGCTGCCTTGTTCCTTCGCCAAACCCTCCTGGCTCTGGAGTGGGAGGGAGGGACCCAGGCAACTGGCACCCCTGCCCCCAGCTTCTGGGCTGGCCCTGAAACAAGACTGGACCTTAACCCCGGAGGCCACCACCCATGCTGGGGCCAGAGGGCAAGGTGAGGACGAGCCGAACCTCCTGATAAAACAGCCCCAAGGAGGGCCCCGCAAGCTCCGAGCTCACACTCGGCCCAAAGTCTTTGTTTCTCCTCTGAGGGGGAATCTCTCCCTCCCAACATTTGCTCAGGTTGGTCCCTCGGCCTGGAACTGCCTCCCTCCACCCCTTGTCTGGGCAAGTTTTCATCTTCCTTTAGGGCATTGTTCGGAGAGCATCTCCCCCAAGCCCTCCTGCCCCCGGGGCTTCCCTACCAAACAGGGAGCTCCAGATGTCCACAAGGGAATGCCCAGGAGGGCCCAGCCGGAGCCGGGCTCATAGGCCACCGCCCCAGGACTGGCAGAGGGACGGGTGAGAGGGTGTGGCCGGGCCAAACCTGACCGGCCCTGAGACCACACCGTGCCAGCGGACAGGACGGGAGGGGAGTTACCAGCCCCAATTTTCAGCCAGATATCAGTACCCCCCCACCAGGTGACACAGAGCGGAGTTCTTTGGAGGAGCCTGCTTTCTCATATCCGGACCTTTGTTCTCTTTGCCGAAGACACTCTTTCCCATCGATCTGTTTGCCAGGTCTTACTCATCAAGCGGCAGTTTTTATTTTTTGTTTAATACGTACAGAATACTTACTGTGTGGCAGGCACTATTCTAAGGGATATTTACGGGAATTAACTCATTAAATCCATACAACAACCCTTTGAGGTAGGTACTATTATTATTTCCAATTTTGTTTTTTTTAGATTTTACTTTTAAGGCATCTCTACACCCAACGTGGGGCCCCATCCCTGAGATCAAGAGCTGCACGCTCTACCAACTGAGCCCGCCAGGCACCTCTTATTATTCCCATTTTAAAGATGAGGACAGTAAAGCACAGCAAGGTTAAGGAACTCTATCGGGGGCGCCGGCATGGCTCAGGTGGTTAAGCGTCTGCCTTTGGCTCAGGTCATGATCCTAGGGTCCTGAGATTGAGTCCCGCATCAGCTTCCCTACTCAGTGGGGCGCCTGCTTCTCCCTCTCCCTCTGCTGCTCCCCCTGCTTGTGCTCTCTCACTCTCTCTGTCAAATAAATAAATAAAATCTTAAAAAAAAAACAAAAAAAGGAACTCTATCAAGGTCAGACAGCTAGTAACTAGTGGTGCTAATAACAGGAACCCAGCAAGTCACTTCCAGGCAGTCGACCGTGGCCTCTTACTCAGAGCAGGAGCTTTTGCTGTGTCTCTGATCTCGGACCCATCCCTCTCGTTGGTGAGCCCCTCGATGGCTTTCATGAGAATATATTTTGGGGGACGGGGGGCAGATCAAGGGGTCCAGGCCCTAGCACAAATCGGGGGCCATGGGGATCTCAAGAAACACTGTTGACTAAATAACTGAATACACGATAAGGATGGCTGGACTCCCAATGCCCAAGGGCAGAGAAGGTAGAGGCTGCCCATAAAGGCTCAAGGAGTTCTCTCCCTTCCTGACACCACACACCATCTGCTTTGTCGCTCACTGCAAAGCCTCTGTCCTCCTTGGGTACACGGGACTACGGACCACTGGCAAGGGGAGGAAGAGGCTACCAGGCCTGCAGGGCCACCTTGAGGCCCAGCTGCTCCCAGGTCTCCATGTCCCTCCAGGCAAAGAGTCTGTTAAAATTCTCAGGCACCATGAACCAAAAAGATAGACCCTTCACAGGGTCTGCTGCCCCCTTTCTCTCATCCAAATCTGATTTTCCAAACTATTGGGTAGTTTCCCCAGCTCCTAGCCAATGTTTACAAACTGATGCTCAGACCCCAACCAGTAGAGGGACACCTGGGCACCCAGGGGACCAGCCAGCCTGCAGGGACCTCAACACTCAAGGACTGCCCTCTGGACAGAGCCTCTTCCTCTGAAAAGCTCCATTTCCATTGGTTGTGGCCTAAAAAGGAGACACAATCATTGGCTGTCTCTGTACTTCTGAAGTAGGATCAATGCCACTCCCTAGAAAAATAGCCCCGAGATGAGGACTACTCACCCTTAGTCTTCCCAGCTTGGAAAGGGAATTGACAGGTGCTCCGAAGTATGGGTAGGGAAGGCTGCAGGTCCTTAGGGAAGGAGGCCCCATTGGCCTTCTAAGGAGAGCCCCTTCCCCCACCTCAAAGTAGATTTCCCAGCCTGCCCCCTGGGTCAGCCCACCTTTCCGCTTTCCCTTCAGCCAGTGAAGGTGGCCGAAGACAAGGCCTCCTTCTGTGAGGAGCTGGGGTCTTTCCTCACTCCCATCCCCAGTCACTAAAAATGCCAAGTTTCCAGAGAATTTGCTTCATAACCAAGGGAGGCCAGGGGTAGTGGGGTGGCTTGATAGAAGGCACCCCCAAATTGCAACTTACGAAGGACTTCAGGCAGCTGTTTGGAAGGGACCTGGAGGCTTGGCTTGAAGCTGCACGTGCAGCCACTAACTGTACTTAAATACAGGTTATAGATCGGTTACAGCGAAGTTTTCCCAAAGTGCTTTGCATCAAATGAAGAAAATACCAGTTGCCCATATCAAAAAAATTAATGATGATAATGATAGAGATGTTGTGGGCACCAAGTCATTTCCCCCTCTCCCACCAGGCTGGGGGAGAGGGCTGCCTGGACTGAGGGAGGCCATACCCCTTGGAAACGTAAGTCTACATCGACTTCTACTGAAAAAATACTCTCCAAGCCACAGAGCCTTGGGCTGTGCCTGGGAGGGAAAGCGATGTGATGTGTCCCTAGGGCTGCCCTCTCTGGTTGAACACCAACTGGCTGGGGGGCAGACACTCTGGATTCCCTTTTATGACCACCCTACAAGGGAGCATTGAATTACTACTGTGTTTTCCCTATTGCCCCCACTTTACAGATGAAGAAACTGAGGCTGGGAATGGCTATGTAGCATTTCTTCAGTGCTAACTGGACCATAAGCTGAGCTTCTAATTCATCACCTATTTGCTCCCCACTAAAGCCCCACTTCACAAATGAAGAAACTGAGGCTTACAAAGATTGTTGTCCTCCTAAGATTGCAGAGTTGATATGTGACAGAAATGAGACTAGAATCTAAATCCTGGACTGTCATACTTCAGGCCTTGGGCACAAAAGCCACGTGTGATAAGGGCCCAGAGAGTAGCCCCAATCAGACTGTGGGACGTAAGAGATAAGGGGCAGCCTCCGTGTTTATGAGAATAAACACGTGACTTCACAGGGGAGTAAGAAGCTGGCCTAAACCATGGAGAATAGTTAGAGTTACAACAAAGAGATGGAGAAGGAGGGGCGCCTGGGTGGCTCAGTGGGTTAAGCCTCTGCCTTCAGTTCAGATCATGATCTCAGGGTCCTGGGATCGAGCCCCACGTTGGGCTCTCTGCTCAGCAGGGAGCCTGCTTCCCCCTCTCCCTCTGCCTGCCTCTCTGCCTACTTGCGATCTCTCTGTCAAATAAATAAATAAAATCTTAAAAAAAAAAGAGAGAGATGGATAGGGGAGGGACTCCAAACAGAGGGAACAGCACATGCAAAGGCTCTAAGGTGGGGACCTATGCAGCCAAGGGACCGTGTGTTCGGTTGGTGGAGCAGAGAATCACAGGAAAGTGGGTCGAGAGTAGGTAAGAGAGGGATGCGGCCATGGGGGAAGCCATGGAGCTTAATGGCTCAGGCTGGGAGTTTGAATCCTGACTGCCACTGACCAGGTGGAGACCTTGGAAAAGTCTCTTCCCTTCCCTGAGGCTCAGTTTCCTTATCTGCAAGATGGAAATAATAAAAGTATTCACTTAATAGCATTGTTCTGAGAATTCAGACAGGCACTCTGCCCAGCCTAAGAACTGACAACTGTTGTTCTTGGTACTGGGCCTTGGGGAGCCACCAAAGGCTCCTAACAGGGAGAGTGACTCCAGTAAAGCTGGACGAGGAAAGGACTGGCACCACGGCTCATAACTTACCACAAATCAGCCCCAGGGTTCGGGAACAGTGCAACCAGATCGCTGGGCCTGGGCCAGCTGTCCCACCCAATGTTTCTTTGACATCTCCTCTTTCATCTTTAAAGAATCTTATGAATTTCCCTATGAGCAATCCATGCTTGTTTCTAATAAAAATAACGTCTTCAATTACTGAACTCTCCTCCCGGTAAGACAGACATTCCAGGAAGCAGAGCCATGTACGCAGCCTGCCCACCAGCCGCCGACACGACCCGGCCCCAGGCTGAGCACATGGCCTCACAAGGGGAGGGCTTGGCTGGAAGAGCTTTGCCTCTGCAGGAGTTGCTTCCTTCCTCCGAAATGCACTCTCCTCCCACCGCAGCCCCAGCCCCAGTAGACCTAGACTTCGAGAAAATTTGTTGAATGACGACGGACGGGCTCTCTTCGTCCCCAAACTCAAGTGTCAGCTTACCTAACTTTTCAGAGAGGTCTTCCCTGACCACTGGATCAGCTGGGTAAGTCAGTCCCATCACCTTATGTTAATGCTGGCCTAGCACTCTGCCCTTACGCTGTCCGTGTGTCTGTTACGAGGCTGTGTGTCTTGCCTAACCAGAAGGGATGTTCCGGGAAAGCAGGACTGAGTCCTATGCGCTATGGGTTCCCACCGTAGGACAGCGCCTGGCACGTAGGAGGCGCTCCGTAAATACTTACAGAAAGAGAGAAGGGAGGAGCAGAGAAAGAATTAATAAGGAACAAAATCTGCGTTCTTGTTCCCAAGACTAAGAGGCTCCTTTGAAGACTCAGTCACCCGCTCTGTGCAATGGGCGGGGCCTCTAGCCTGGGGACCGCCATGGTCACACTAGGATTCCAGCCCCTCCCTGCAGCGTTGTCACAGGCCTGCCTCTGGAGCGCCCTTCCCTTCCCCGCACCCCATCTCAGAGAAACAGAAATTAATTTCCCTTTGGCATAAACTGATTTTGATGAGCCCAGTCCCTGGCGATTCATCATAGACCTCTCGGGGAGCACTGCAGGGAGCGGCGGGTGGCGGCGTGACTTATGGGCCTCGCAGCCCCAGACATCCAGCTGCTTCTGATGGCTCCGGACACCTCCGGCCCCCCTAAATCAACAGCAAGGGAGCGACCTGGAGAGCTGCCCAGCTTGTCCTCTGGCTCGGCTGGTGCCCCTGGCAGGCGCCTCCCAGGTCAGGGGGCGCAGGCTGCGTGGAAACGGGTGACTTCATCCAGGCTGACTCACCCGCCACCAGCCACTGGGGATGGACTGCAAGAGGGAGGTGGCGGCGGAACTCTCCAGCCTGGGACTTCAGGGGGAGGAATCCCCACACTCCCTCTGCAGCCCCAGGGCTTCCCCAAACCGGACTGTGCCCCTACCCCATCCCGCAACCATCATCCCAGGATCCACGATGGTGTCCTGCAAATAGTCTAGGCCCTTGGCTCAGTCCTGGCCTGACGACATCTGGGGCCCAGGCCCAGTGCCCCTCTTACCAGCCTTACCAGGTAAAACCGACCAGCCCTTAACTCCTAAGATTCAGTTTCTTCCTCTATAAAATGGGCACAGTGACCCCTACTCCACCTACTCCTCAGAGCATTAGGCAGATCCGATCGATGTGCCGGGGTCCTCGAGATAGGAACGTACCACGTGGAAGCAGGGACCGAAGCCAGACCAGGGGATCCCGCACTGCACGGTGAAAACCAGACCTCTTACCCTGGCCTGCAGCATCCTGAATCAATGCCCTGCGCTCCCCGCTACCTCTCACACTCCCCCCTCGGCCACCATGAGCCCCAAGTTCATCAGATGAGCTGTTCTCTTGCCACCTTCAGGCCTCTGGCTCTAGGCTGTTCTCTCAGCCTCCCTCCCAACCCCGTCTTGCTGGGCCAAATCCTATTAACTCTCCATTTGCAGCTTAAACCTCGCTTCCTCAGGGAACCCTTTCCTAACCCCAGTGTCTGTGTCCCCACAGTCTCGCTGTTCCCCTATATTATCACGATGTCTCCCATGTGCCTCCCAGAGGTTGCCCTTGATCTCCCCTACATCCATTGGGCCCAGCCCAGTGCCTGGCTCAGGGTAGTAGGCGTTCCCTAATATTGGCTTATTTGAATTGAATTCCTGTGTCTACTCATCTTGGCTGGCAGTGGCCGCCTGAAGGATTGTGTTAAGAAGGATTCTGAGGCTGCAAAAACGCACATAAGCATCACACTTGCCACACAGCGAGGGTTCATTACATGTCAACTATTAACATTGGGGTTGCTACTGGGAGTTGGCTCCTGGGAACCCGTGAGCTCTCCTTACCTGCCCCTACCTTCAGGCACAGTTCCAGCAATCAGGGGTAGGGAAGGGAACCGGACAACACTTTTGTTCTGAAACAACCCAAAGATACTTGCCTGCCTCTAGCAGAAAGAATATCCCCATGGAGTCAGGAGAGCTGAGTTTGAGACCTGTACACCCCTTCTGACTTGCTCCGGAGACTGACTTCAACACTGTATCACCATCTGTAAAGAAGGAATAATTCCCATTGGCTGTGAGGGCCAAGGTCAAAGGTGTGGAGGCAGGTGCTTTGTTCACCTTGATGAAGGATACAAATCACCATCATTATGAACATACCTCAGCCCTCCCCCCACCAAGGCGAGGTAGAGCTCTGAGGGTGGGGACCCCAAAACCAGAACCATTATCAGCCAGGGTCAAGTCTCACCCCTAGGCCTTCCATCTGGGGACCCTCAACTCCATGCAATTGCAAGACCTCCTGTGAAACCGGAAGGGGAGGGTTGAACCTCTACTCCCTCGCTGTGTAACTTTGGGCAAGTGCACCTTGCTGACCCTCGGGTTCTTCACCTAGCAAATGGTCATTGTGATGGCAGCAGCCTCCTGGACTTCTCAAAAGGATTAAATGAAATCAATAAGTAAAGGATGCAGTTTGCATTTAGCTCGAGGCCCCATCAGTGCTCACTAACTTGCCCATCATCGTATCATCATCATCATCCCCCTAAATGCCGTAGCCATGCAAGGGTAAGAGGCCCGTGTTGATCCTCGTCTCCTCTGTACCACAGTAACTCCCAGAACCTTCACGGCAAACTAGACTGTCATCCTCACTTCCCGGATGGGCAAACTGAGACTCAGAAAAAGTAGGACTTTTCAGACTGAAAAATCCCTAAAGGCAGAGGCCATGCCTCCCAAGTCTGGGGTCCTTGTAGGATTGAGGCTACACCTCCCCCATCAGACTGGGGGCTTTTTTTCCCTCATTTGGCCAGAGGGCCAGGTTTCTTACTTAGCACCTTCAGCCAAGCTCAGAGGAGCAGGAGGCGGTGAGGTCCAGCCCCTCTGCCTTCCTGCAGCACGAGGAAAGGTTCAGGCAGTGGACAAAGGTCGGCGCAGGGCCTGCCTGGTCCTAGCTGCCCCAGCTGACGCAGGGAGGCCTCGTGACTGCCCCCTGCCCCCACACTGGCTCCAGCTTCCCGCCTGACTGGGCTGAGCGCTTCAAAGCCAGCAGCCTCTGAAATGAGGCCGCGGCATCTGAGACAGCAGCTGGTGGGGGGAGTTAGGCAGCCCCTGCCCCCCGTGTGCGTCTCGAAGCAGTCCCATCAGTGTGGACTTGTCGGGGAGCAGGTAGCCACCAGGGTCGCAGGGGATAGCTTCGGGTGCCCACGTCATGGCCAAAGGACCGTTAAAACTAGCGGCATGCCAATGAGGCAGGGCCACAGGGGGCCAACACTAGACGCCCACATGCTGGTGGGAGATGGAGCACTACAGAGAGTGAACTCTAGGACACGCACGCACGCATGTACTCACTGCAGCACAGACTAGAGGAAATCGTGGACATTCCAGACCTGGGATCAAATCCTGCTTACCCTACTTCCTAGAAATGTGACCTTGGGTAGTGTGATGGGTCGAACTGTGTCCTCCCCAAAATTCATATGCTGATATCCCTAACCCCCAGTACCTCAGAATGTCACCTTATTTGGAGAAAGAGCCCTTAAAAGATAATCGAATTAAAATGAGGTTATCAGGGTGGGCCCACGTCCAATTCACCCGGTGTCTTTACAAGAAGGGGTAATTTGGCCAAAGACACGCATACAGGGAAGATGATACGAAAAGAGAGAGAAGGCGGCCATCTACAAGTCAAGGACAGAGGACTGGAACAGTTCCTTCCCTCACAGCCCTTAAAAGGAGGCTGCCGATATCTTGATTTGAACCTCTAATCTCCACAACTGTGAGACAATAAATGGGTCTGTGGGTGAAGCCACCCAGCGTGGGGTACTTCATCAGGGCGCCCCGGGACCGATTCTCAGAGCCTCGGTTCCCACAGGCCTCCACCGAAATTATAACAGTACTTGCTTCCTAGGTTGCCATAAGGCTTAGATGAGATGGTATCTGAGAAGACAGCACTTAGCCCAGGATTAGACACACAGCACACGCTCAGTAAATGGTGGCTGCTTTTACTATCTGGTTATTATTGACCGTACGCACTTATGCATTTACTCATTTACTCCTCTATTCCAAATAGCACTGTATTGTACACCTTCTGAGCACGAGGCTTGGCTGAACGAATCTCTGTCCTCCAGGGTGCTTGGCAAGGAAGCCATATCCTTGCGGGAAACAGACAATCCCCATACACACAGATGAGCTGATGAGCAAACAGACCCCTAGGCGTGTGTGCAGGTGTGCACACGTGTCTGCACACGGGTGTTAAGGTGGGCATGCGTGTGCACACAGGTGTTGATGTGTGCGTGGGGACGTCTGGCTATCCAAGTGCAAGCGCATGTTAGTTAGTGCATCAGGGTACCCGAGGGCACCCCTGCGTGTGTCCGGGCACAGGTGTACACGCGTGTGTCGCACACGTGGTGTTTTCACATGTGTGTGTACAGATGTCCATGCGGACGCATGAGAACGTGTGGGCCACAAGTACGGCTGAGCAGGGGTAGATGCGTGGGCAGCTGTGCGTGAGCACAGCGGGGCCCACAGCTGGGGCCTCTGCTGCCTGCGGCCTGAGGAGTTCTGAGAGCTCATCTCAGCCATCCGCCAGCCTCAAGCAAACACACACCCTCTTCCCCAAGTCGGACTTGAATGCTCTTGTGCCCAGAGACCACCTACGGACCCTTTCTAGAACAGAGCCCTGGTTTACAGGAAGTCCTTCCAGCATTCTGACCATAATCCCTACTTCAGAAACCAGTAGGCCCAAAGTCCCTGAATGAAGCAGACATTAGCCCTATGTTCCAGGCACATTTTGGTCCAACATCCGCATTCAGCTCCAAAGGGAGGTGGGATCCCACATCCCCAAAGGCCTCTCCAATTTGGGTACCCTCTTCCCATCCTTTTCCTGCCCCCAAAATGCCCAACATCAACACTCCCTGTCCCACCACCATCCCCTGGGAAGTGGCTCAGCTACCTGGCCTTTGCCCCACCAGCCCAGAGTCCAACAGAGAAATTCAGCTGGGGGTCGCCTGGCCGGCCCAGTCAGAAGAACATGCGATCTTGGGGATGTGAGTTGAAGCCCCATGGTGAGTGGGCATAGAGATTACTTAAATATGGACGGAAATAAATAAATAAGCTCTATAAAAGGAGGAGGAGGAGGAGGTGGGGGAGGAGAAGAAGGAGGAGCTATCCTATAACTGGATAGGTCTAGGAGGGGGCAAGGCCTCAAACACTCACCAGGCCAGTGCCCGAGGGGCATCTGTGACTGCTAGAGCTGTGCGAGGGAAAGACTTCCTGAGAGTGAAAATGGGTACCCACATGCACAGGCACTAGGGGTTCTGGCGGGGGTGGAGGCGGGGCACAGATGAGACCACCCCCAGGGGACTGCCTCCTACCCCACACCCACTCTGCCCTGCCCAGCACCCAGTGGAGTCCCCGAAGGACCAGATGTGGGGAGCCAGAGACAGTTGGGCCTGGCTCTCTGCCCCCAAAACTACTATCTGAACCACAGACCTGAGTTCCAGTTCTGGTTCTAATAGTGCCAACAATGACAATCGAGGCTCACATTTATCATGCAATCCCTGAGGACCCAGACCTGCGCTCAGCACTGGCCATGCAGTGCCCCACTGTAGCCACACACTGTTTTGGTGTGTTGTAACTAGCAGCGTTACCCGCATTTCACAACTGAGGAAACCAAGGCACGGGCACTGTAGCTCATCTGCCCTCCAGCGCCCAGCTGATTAGTGGTAGAGCCAAGAGAGCCCAGACTCTTTTTTTTTCCTTTTAAGATTCTTATTTATTTGAGAGAGAGCGAGAGAGAACATGAGCTGGGGGAGAGGCAGAGAGAGAAAGGCAGATTCCCTGCTGAGCAGGGAGCCTGACTTGGGACTCGATCCCAGGTCCCTGGGATCATGATCTGAGCCGAAGGTAGACGCCTGACCGACTGAGCCGCCCAGGCGCCCCAAGAGCACATACTCTTAACCATTAAGCCCCTGCCTTATGGGGTGACCCTAGATAGTCCATTCTCCTCTCTCGATCTCCCAGTCTGTGCAGTGAGGGTGCTAACTGCCATGACCTCTGATCTCTGTGGGACTCCCAGCTCTGAGTCCTGGGTGAGGTCATAAGGGGTCAAGCCTCAATGTGAGAGTCAAGGCCTCCCCCGGGGTCTTGTGAAGAATGCAGTGACAGGACCACCCCACACCAATGAACCAGACTCTCTGCCTACTCCCCACATCTGTCCTCCCGCCCCGTATCTACAAGCTCACAAGGCAAAGTGGTCTGCTGTGCACCAAGGCTTGAGAATCCCTGGGGTGGTAAGTAGGTAAAGGAAAGTGGAAAGTACCCCTGCTTAAGCCCTGCTCGGGGAACTTCAGGTCACAAGGCTGAGGATGCTCTGAGGCCTGGCTATCGATTTCTCATCCAATGGACAAACCTCCTCCAGCAGGGAGATGACTGAATTCCAGAGGAGTTCCCCATCATGGAGATGACGGGGAGGAAGAAGAGGGTTCTGTCCCAATCATCTCTTCCTGCCATCCTTGAGCCAAACAGCCTCAAGGGCCTTAACCAATGCCCCCCTCCCCCAGGAAACTTGAGTACAGCTGAGGGAAGAGAAGCCTGGGGATGCAGGAGAGACAGGAAGGTGGGAATCCACACAAAGGCTGACCCCAGCCAGGCCAATTGGCCAGCCGGCCCACCCAACCCCCTGCAGCAGGCAGCTTGGCAGGGCTGAGCGCCAGCTCCTGGAGCCAAACCGAGTTCCCACCGAGTGTGCTTAATGCAGTGGCGGCGGTGACATTTCTGCCGTCAAAAGCAAAAACAGGAACCCGGCCATTTTGATGACGGGCACCCAGAGTGCGAGCGGGAGATGTAGGAGGGTGGGTTCCCCACTCCTGCACTCGTTGCCCTAACCACCCACCCCTGCCTCTGCCCGATGCCCAGAGGGTCACAAAACGGATCGCCAGCCAGGGAAACTGCTACAGAGGAAACCCCACCCTTTGGCATAGGTTGGGAAACTGAGGCCATACCGCTGACACTAGCCAGATCTGGAGAAGACAAAAGGAGGGATCGAGAAAATCCCCCGGGAGGACGCCTTGAGGAATGATCAGTTGGGGACGCCTGTCTAAGATGCCAGAATGCTGAACCCAAGAGGCAGCAAGGACCGGTCTCAGAAGAGACTACACACCTGCCCCCCAACCCCGGCGCGCCCTCATGAGGGCGCTCGAGGCGCCTCTAATCTGCCAAGCATCGAGAGGGTTAAGCTTCCTCTTCGTACTTGCCGCAGTAAGTGGAAAGGAAAGAAGTGTCAACTCTGTTCTCACCACAGCGGGGCTGTCGGATGGCACCTCCCCCCGCCCCGCGCACCCCGCCCGGCCTGCTCCCCCGCCCTCTCCTCGGAGCGCGCGCGCACACACCTCCCACCGCTTTGCCCAAATTATTTTCGATCCCGGGAGACTCCGGATGCCAGACGCGCTCCGCGGCGGCGGCGGCGGCCGCGCCTGATTCATTGCGCCAAAGCTGCAGATGCGACCTCCCGCCTGCGCCCTGTGCCCCGGCCCTCGCCGGGCTGCGTGCGCGCCTGGAGAGATGGGGGGGTGGCAATTTGTAGGCGCCCCCCCAACAGGCGGGACCTGGCCCCCCCGGGGCCAGGTCCCCAGTCCCCAGCTCCCCGGGCAGCGCTAATTAGCTTCCTCGGGGGGCGCCACGCGGCGTGAGGGGCGGCAATTTCCCGGCTGGGCTGCGGGGGAAGCGCTCCCACCGCCTGGGAAGGTGAAATGGGAAACTCGATTCAAAGAGAGCTTTCCTCCCCCCTCCCGCCAAGCGCCGTAGAAAACGGGTTTGAAATTCCTCCTCTTTTTTTTTTTTTTTTTTTTTATTTATAGTGCACCGTCTCCATGGAAACCGCGGAGGAGGTCACGGTAGCTGGGCCCCCGCGCGTCACCCTGCGCCTCGCCGGCTGCAGGCGCCTGGATTGCGGCCTCCCAGGCGCCGCGGCCCGCGTGGACTCTACTCTGAGTTCCCCGCCCCCGCTCCAGTCAGCCCGCGGCTCAGGCCATATGACTCTGCCGGGTCCCAACCGGGAACCGCGCACCTGGGCACCAGCGCGCTAGGCTGTTGTGCCTCTGTCCCCGAGCTCCAGCACGCGGGAATGCGCCAAGAAACACGTGCCTAGCTCCAAGACGGGAACATGTGCTGCAAGGCGCCGCCGAGGAGCTCACTGCGCTTGTGAATACCCTGGGGGATCGACCTATATAGGCGCACAACTCCAAAGCTCTTGCTAAAATGAGACCACCCGTGGTTAGGAACTCTGGAGTCAGCCGAGTCCCTCCTGGGTAACTTACTAGCTATGTGACTTCGGGCAAGTCACAACCTCTCTGCCTCTCAGCTTGCTCATCAGCAAAATGGAATTGTGAGCCTTGAGACAAAGTACGTTAAACGCTTAACACTATGTTTGGCAAGAGATTCTGAAAAATGGTAGCTGCGGTTCGGGTTTGTTTTGTTTTGTTTTTTTCAGGCCCGTAAAGCCGAGGATCGAAAGGCTTTGCTCAAGGGCGCGGTCGGCCTAGAGGCTGGGAGTTACCCCTTGGAAGCTCCCAGGACCCCAGCCTAGACCCGAAAGGTAGGAGGTGAGGGGACGCGTGCAGACTGCGCACGGCCTGGGCCCGCCTAGGGCGCGGTGGGCGGGGTTGGAGTCTCCTAAGCTAGCCACATCCGCACCCGGAACCCTGGAAACGGGGCTCCCCGCGGTGCCCTCCCCCCGTAGCAGCACCATTAGCAACAAGCCTGCCTGCCCTCCCTCCCAGGACTAAGACCGCACCTGCCCCACCGGATGGCCTCCCCGGGGCCAGGCCGTGCCCCCCACCGCGCACACTTCCTCCCGGACCCCCAGCGCCCCGACGAGCGCGCAGGGGGAGGGGACCGGGCCGCCCCCGCCCCGCCGGCTTCCCACAGCCTGAGCTGCCCGGAGCCGGGGAGGCAGGAAGTCTCAGAGCCGGGGCGTGGAGGCGGGGTAGGGGCAGGAAGTTGGGGGTGACTCTCCCAGAGACCCCAGACGGGGCCCCGGCGTGGGAGCCGTGTGGGCGGGCGCGTAGGGATTAAGGGCGCCCCCCCTTCCTCTGTGGCCTTCGGCCATGTGACCCGGCCGGAGCGCCCTGCTGGGTGAGGGCGAAGGCCGCTACCTCTGGGACCCCCAGCAGCGCGCACGAGGAGGGAGGGGCCGCCTTTGTCTACTTTGCCGCAGAAGCAGCCCCCCCCCACCCCTCCCCGCCGCGCCCCGCCGGGCCCTGCACAGCCCGGGTTTTCCATCCGGCCCGGCTCGGCTCGGCAGCTGTCAGGGGACCGAGCTGACCTTCGCGAGCAGGGAGTTTCAATTAGCCGCAGATCAGATAAGCGGGCGGGCCCGTCTCTCCGGGCACCGCGGGGGCGCAGCCCCGCCCCCGCCACGCCGCGCCAAACGCGCTCCAGATGGGAACAAAGATGAAGACGCAGCTCCACCTGCCTCCCCGGGGAGGGGGGGGAAAAAGAAGAGGCCCCACCGGGAGGAGCTTCCCAACGGAGGCAGGGGTTGCGCGCCCTCCCCAGCCGGTCTAAGGATCCCAGGCCGGGGCAGGGGTGTAGCCAAGAGGATCTTTCCGGCTCTGCCGGCCTCCTGCACAGCGGGGAAGTGCCCGCGGCGCTGACCTCATCCTCAGGCGGGCACCGTGCCCACCCTCCCCAGGAGGGAGCCTTTTGCCATCTCTGATCTCACCCAGAGCACTCCTGGGGAGGCTGAGCCAAGTGAGGCAGAACCCAACAGAAAAAGGAAACTGAGGTAGAGAGAGGCGGGGACTTCTTGATCCATATCACACATCCTTTCAGATGTTTTTGTTTTTGTTTTTGAGTGCCTACTAAGTGCCCGGCACTGTTTAGGGAGACACCAGAAAACAAATAGTTTCCTCCCCAGACTCACAGAACTTACATTCTAATTCAAGGAGACAGACCATACTCAAGTAAACAAATAGTTGAACAAGATCATTTCAAAGAGTCTGAAGAGCCATGAAGATATTAAAATAGGTCATATGATACTGACTTCAGGGAGGGGACCATATTAGCTATGGTAGTCAAAAAGGCGTCTCCAAGGGGGTGACATCTGAACTGAGGCCTGAAAGATCAGGAGGAACCAGCCAGGCAAAGGAGAGGGTGCGGAACATATCCCTCTGGGCAGGACCTTAGGCCCAAAGGGGAGCCGGATTTCGCAGACCACGTGAGACGTCAGGGTTTATGCAAAGTACAATGGGCGCCTTTGGTGGGTTCTAAGCTGGGAGTGACACGGTCTGACTTCAATTTTTAAAAGATCCCTCTGGCTACCGTATAGATCAGAGGAAGGCAAAAGTAGAAGCAGGGAGGAAGAAAAAGAGGATGGGGTTGGAGGGGAGCAAGGGGGGGTGGACGACAGGTTACTGGATGTTAGTTCTCAGTGAATTTTGGCTCTTAGTATGGGTTACTACTCCACCACCGCTGCCCTGAACAAACCCGCAGGCCCACCCTGCAACACACACATACACCTACCTCTTTGTACCAGAAAGATCCCCAGGCCTTCCACCCAACCTCTGACCTTATTTTCATTTGCTGACAGCAGAAGCTCCGCCTCCTCCCATCTCCCCCCAACACCTTTGTTTGGAGGGAAGTTGAGGGGGTAGGGATCATTAGAAAGAGACTCACCTAGTGGTTGTTCACTAGAGTGACTGCTCGATACCTTTTCATCCCAGGACCCCAGCCCACCACCCTGGGATTACCCTGTGAACCCCTCAATGGTCTCAACCGTGGCCTGCCCTCCCTGTCTCTGCCTGAGGAATTGAGACCATTCAATTATCATTCATTCAATCAGTTGAGTGACCCTCCAGACAAGGCTCGCTGTGGACGGAGAGAAGCAGACCCAAGCCATGCCCTGAGACAGATGCTTGGTTATTACTCTAGGAGCTCAGCATGGCAGGAGAGGGTGAAGGGGTGGGAGGCTCCCTTGGAGAAGCAGTTCCTATAATCACAACTCCCCTTTATGGAGACTTTCCCGGGGAACATGGCCAGGAACCAGGCCCTGGTCCATACATGTCACTGAATCCCCATGACCACCCAATGGGGTCTATACTATTACTGTTCTCAAGTTATGAGCAAATAACCAGAAACTTAATAGAGGAGAAGTGCCTTGCCTGAGATCACAGAGGAGTTAAGTGGTGGAGCTGGGAATCGAACTCAGGCCTGAGGCCAGAACAGGAGAATTTAACCATTCTGCTATCTGGTCTCACATGCTATTAAATGCTAGGATGTCTTGGGGCACCTGGGGGGCTCACTTGGTTGAGCATCCAGCTCTTGGTTTCAGCTCAGGTCACAATCTCAGGGTTGTGAGACTGAGCCCTGTGTTGGGCTCCTTGCTGGGTGTGGAGCCTGCTTAAGATTCTCTCTCTCTCCCTCTCCCTCTGCCTCTCCCCGATCTAAATAAATAAATAAATAAATGCTAGGATGTCTCTGAAAGGCCTTCAGTCAAAGTCCTGTGGAGCTGGATTTTGTTCTCATGTCCCTAACCTTCCCTGTATGCCTTAGTCTTCATCTGAGTCCTCCAGAGCCCAGTACACCATATAGCCTGCTGCCCGGTTTACAGTAGGTGCTCAGGTACTGCTTGAACAGAGCATGCTCTCGACAAAGCAGTGATGATGGCTGCCCTCACTTCCACACCTCCCCTTGGGTTCTGGGCCCCCCGTAGCCCATTTCAGAGTCTGTCAGAGCTGTTGACTAGAAAAAGAAAAGTTCTAGTTTGCATAATATTTGCATCTGCTTTGCATGCTGTTCACGGTACATTAAAAGGCACAGAGGCCAGGCCCTGGTACCCTAGTCCCCCTCTCGGTGCACCCCACGCACACACACACCCAGTGATCCAGAACAGGGGGTGGGGGTTGAGGGTTCCCAATTAGGGTCCACCTAAGCTTGTCTATTTCCAATGCTGTGAGGACAGGGATGGGAAGATTCCTGCCTGCCCTCATCCCCACATCCCCTCCATCCCTTCCTGGGTAGAGTAGTGGGTCAGGGCAGGGGAGCCAGGCGGACACGTGTGTATGCACACCAGCGAGTGCAGGCACACACACACACACACACGCATACAGAGAGCCATGCAGCAGGAAACATCTGGAGTCGGGCGCCTGCCGCGTGGTGACAGAGGTGGAGAAGAGGGGAGAGGAGGCATCGCAGCAGGGCTGCTGCTGCCTCCCCAGTGAGATCCTCCCGCCCAGCCTCCCCTCACACGGGGCCAGCCTGCCCCTCAGACAGCTCACCTCACACCTATACACTTTCCCGATACGGCCACTTGGGCTGGAGACAGGGGAGGCCAGGGACAGGAAGAGTTAGATACCAGGAATGAGACCGTAACAAGGACCGGACGGAAGGAAGCTGTGGCTCCGATCATGGAAGAGCACGGAGAGTATGCACAGCCCGGCCTCAGCCTGGACCTTTCACCAGGTCACGACCTCCTGAGAGATCCTGACGTGGAAACACAGAAGGAGGGAGCTGCTGTGATTGGCTCCGGAGGCATGACCCGCATGAGTGAAGAGAGGCCAATAACCTGCCCTCATTGGACCCAGACATCATTGTAAGGCGTGTCTTGGGGTCTGATTGGCTGTGAGGTGTCAGCAGTCGAAGACTCATTTGCAGAGACACCTTGCAGTCCAAACATGTCCCTTCCCCCACTCCAGGTTGCGATTTCAGGCTTGGAAACACCTAGAAGCTGAAGCGGAACCAGAGACCAGGGAACTTGGAATGGTGGGCTCACCTGGGGTCCACCGAGGGACAGGAGGCAGCAGGATGCTTACTGAGGGGCTCTGTGCCAGCCATGGGATGGGCGCTGAACATGCCACAGGGTGCTGATAGCCTGGCAGACATCAGACCCACAGCAACCGCTGCACACACACTCCCCTGGGGGCCCTTCCTGGAGAAGGCAGCACGGGGGGCTGGGCTTCAAAGGACTGGGAGAGTGACAAGACAATGACTAAAGGCAGGTGGGCAAGCGCTGCTTCAAGGTGTCAGGGACAGCAGGGGAAGAGGAGAAGGGAAAGGTGAGCGAGGGCCAGATGGTGCCAGGCCTTGAGTGCCAGGCCCAGGAGCCAGCACTCTGCCAGGCAGGAAGGGGCATACAAGGTAGGATGGGAGGAGACTTGGAGAAGCCTGCCCTGCCCCTGTAACCCACTGCTCACACCTCACCCCTGCCCCAGGGGCAGGAGAGTGTCAGTGCTGTGAGAAGTTCCCCCATGCACGACCAGCTCCTGTACCCACCTCACTGCACAGCATGTGGGGCTCTGCCTCTGTACCAGATTGGATGCGTGTTTCCCCCAAAACTCTGTATGTTGAAATCCTAACCCCTAGTGTCGTGGTATTAGGAAGTAGGGGCTTTGGGAGATGTTTAGGGCACGAGGGTGGAGCCTTTATGAATAGGATTTGTGCTCTTATGAAAAGGACCCCAGAGAGCTGCCTAGTCCCTCTCACGGTGGGAGGACATCATAAGAAGACAGCCAGCTATGAACTGAGAAGCAGTCCTCACTGGACACCCAATCCACCAGTGCCTTGATCTTGGACTTCCTGGTCCCCATAATTGTTACGAATAAAATGATTGTTGTTTCAGCCACCCAGTCTGTGGTATTTTTGTTACAGCAGCCTGAATGGACTAAGCCCTCATACCCAGGAGAGGTGCCCAAGGCTGCCCTCAGCCGAGCAGAACTCTCTGTGCTGGTGTGGCCTCTCCTGGCCCCTGGCCTCTTCTCCTTGTGCTGTGTGCCCCCATCACCGGCCTATGCTCCACGGAGGGACCAGGCTGGCAGAGCCCCTCAAAATCATCACCACAGCTCTTATACCTCTAGGGTCACAGTCCTGGAGCCACGCCAGTTATCAGAACTTGAGGTCACAGACTCTCTTTGAGCCTCGGTTTCCTCACCTCAGATGGAAATAATACGCGCTTTCTAAGATTCTGGTGAGAAGTAAGTTGAATGAAGTCCTTAATAAAATGACTGAATTTCATTTACTTCCTCACTGTCTACTGAGTGCCTTCCATGAGCCAAGCATTGTTTTAGGTACTGGGGTTTCGGCAGTAAATCGCAGAGACAAGGTCCCCTGTTCTCAGGGTTTTCCATTCTAGAGAGGGAGAACGAATATAAACCACAAATTTGTAAATGACAGGAAAGTATAACTAAGATCATGTAATAGGGTGACAGTGTAAAAGGTGATAGGGGAGGGTGGGCTTTGGATAAGGAGCTCAGGAACCTTGTCTCTGGGGTGCCATTTGAGCCAAGACCTGAAGGATGAGGAGTCAATCATGCTATGAAGCAGAGGAAGGGTGTTTCATGGAGCAGAAACAGCAAGTGCAAAGGCCCTGAGGCAGGAAGAGTTTGCCCTGTGGGGAGGCCATTGTGGCTAGAGAGCGGGAGCAGGGAGAGCAGAGGTTTGGGTATGGGGGTCCTCCAGGACCTTGGAAGGAGTCTGGCTTTAATTCCAAGGGCCATAGAAAACCATTGGAGGTTTTTGGCAGGCGTGCTGGGAAGTGATTTACACAGTAATTGCTCAATAAAGGCTAGCTGTTGTCATTATGAATAATAAGAAGAAGTCCAGAGAAGAATAGCAGTATGCCCAAGGTCACAGAGTCCCCATCCCACAGCCCCTTCCTCCTTTGATTGGCCTTCCTCTCCCCTAAGGAGCCCTGTGTATCAGCCCCAAGCCTGGTGGGAAGGAGGTGAGGGCAGCCTCCCTTCCCTCATTCCCGCTCCTTCCCTCCGGCCATTTCCCGTGCTCCCGGCGCCTGCGCCCCAATTAGCCAGCAAGGCTGACGGCCTCGGCTCCGAATGACAGACACCTCCTGTCACCCCCTGACGGGCAAGGAGATTAACTCTGAGCGGCACTGGCTCCAAGGGACTGCAGGAACTGGAGAAGAAGGGGGAAGGGATGACCAGACCTCCCCCTACCCAGGGCCCCTAGTGCCCTGGAAGGAAAAGGACTGGGGGAGGGGGTCGCTGTGCACAGAAAGAAGTGCCAGCAGACTGGGGAGGACGATCCCTACTCTCCTGACTGACCACTGCAGCTGGGAGCCACCTCCCCAACTTCCACCTCCAGCTGCTCTGAGGCCTAGCGACCATGCCGTGCCGTAACTATGGGGGTTTCGTGGCTGAACCCTCGGTTCCAGGCACAGAGTGGGTGTGCAGTAAACATTTCTGAACTGACTGTGCTAATTTTTTTTTATGCAGACTCATTCAATCCTCACAATATCCCCATTTTATAGAACAGGAAACTAAGGCTCACAGGTGGAGGGACTGGTTCAAAGATCAGGCAGATAGGCTAGAATTTGAACTGAGGCTGTCTGATTCCAAAGCCAAGGGCCTAACCACTGTACCAGGTATCACTCCTCTCCCTAGGAACGCCCGCGGTTTAGGAATTTACAATCCACTTTGGGGCAATGAGACATAAGCCCTGGAAAAGGGAATTAGCATAGCAGTCATTATGAATAATAATAAGAAGCATAGACACTGAATGTCAGGCTGGGGGTCAGAAGTTGCAGATAACACTCCCAGGAGGGTGTAGCCAGGAAAGAGGGGTACAGAACAGAAGGGAGTTATCCAGAGAAGAGGTGAGCTGGACCTTGACACACAGGCATGACTAGTGGGGAGAGGGCAAGAGGAAGGCACTCCAGGCAAAGAAGTGCATGGGCAAAGGCATCAAGGCAGAAACGGGCAAGGCATGTGCTAAATGGTAAGAACTTCAGGTCGCAAAGGACAGAAACCCAAACCACACTTGCTGAAGCAAAATTAGAACCTATTGGTTCACTCTGAGGGTCAAACAGGAGTTTGGCTTCAAATACAAGGATCAGCTTCCCTTTGCTGGATTCATTCACGGATAGCTCTCGAGCGGTGGTGGCCTCAAATTCTCACCCTACCAGATCATACCCCCCTGCTCCCCACTATAATTCCAACCCAAATCCTGGGATTCAACCAAATTGGCCAAGGGCAGGTCGAGTGTCGGCTCTGAACTAATCACTGGGTGCAGGGCAGGTGTCTGCTGATTGGCCAGCCCCACCCCCAGTACCAGGGTAGATGGAGTCCCTCTAGAGCCCTAATGGTGGTGGGGAAAGGGAAAGACGGTCCCTGTTGCATGGGGGGCACTGGGGCCTGTCAACACCCAGGCTCCCAGGTTCCAGGGCTGGATTCTGGGCCTTGGATGACACCTCCATGGACAGCCTGAGGTGTCCTACTTTCCCCAATTCCAGTTCCTACCTGTGTAGATGACATCCACCAGCTGAGCTGTGGCCAGGTGAGAGGGGCTCCAAGAATACTCTCGATCCAGCTCAGGAGAGGCCGTGAGGGTTCCCAGTGCCCAAGCTTCCTCTGGTGCCTTTGATGTTTCCATAGGCCAGCCTGATCTCTCCACCCATCCTTCACCCTTGGCCTGGCTCTAAGTTTCCCCCAAAGTTCTTTTTATGATCAGGGTCTTTAATTGTCTTTTACAAAGTCACCAGCCCTGATTGCCAAAAAGGGCAGTCTTGGAACAGTCGAGACTGTGGCCCGGTGCCAGGAAAGACTTCTACCGGGAGAGCGTTGCACCCTTGGAGCCAGGCATGGGCATGGCTGTCAGTGTGAGGAAGCAAAAGAACGAGCAACAACGGGGCCAGCCCCCAGGTTAGGGTGAAAGCTGCATTAGCTTGTCCTAGAACTAAGGGCTCTGGAGCTAATGAGTTTGCCTCACCAAGAGGACTGTACTGTACTTTTGGCAGTCACGCTCAAGATCTGGAGCACAGACTTGGAAGTCGTACTGACAGATTTCAATTCTGGATCAGCTGAGCGACCTTGGCTTGCCCTCTCCAGCCTTAGTGTTTTCATCTGTAAAATGGAAATCACGCGAGGCCTGACCTCCACGCATAGCAAAGTTCAAATGAGATATTGTGTCCAGGTGTTGGCGCCACTCCTGGCCCAGCGACTCGTCCATAAAGGGCAGCTGTTACTACTTAAACTCTTCCAGCTCTTTCCAAGACTGGTCCTTAGCCTGGAGATCCCGGCAGTCTTTCTGGGTCTCAATTTCTCCATTTATACTTCCAGTCCTCTCACTCCTAGGATGGGTGACTTGGATGATCTCACTGAGGGGAAGACCCCTCCCACATCAGTCAACCCATGGGGGCGGGGGGGTGGGGGGGTGGGAAGGCGGCAGGCAATGCCCAACCAACATTTTCACCAGGCTGGGCGGGCAGCGCCAGGCAGGCGGGAGCTGGTCAGGTTTTTAATTGAACGCGATGCAAATGAAATGTAAATACCATGCAAATAAGCTCTTGCCAGGAGGCGCTGGGCTGGGAGCAGAGGGAGCTGGGAGGGGACTGCTGAGCAGGGGCCCTCCCCTGTCCGCATTTCTCTCTCTCCCGTGGCTGCCCACGCCTACGCCCACCCCCTGGTGCTGCCCACCCAGCCAGGCCATTACATTCTGGAACAGCGGGCACTGCATCTGCGCAGAGCTCCCTTCCAGATCCACTTCCCTAACCCTGTGACTCCTGGTGGTGGTGGTGGTGGTGGTGGTGGT
>CM052895.1:26319517-26341477 GCA_028534135.1 Potos flavus
CCCCACAGAAGGAGGGCCTGGGTGTGGCCTCTTCCAGGAACCCCCGCCCCAGTCCCCCCACCGGATGCACAGCAACCTCCGATAGTCCCCCACCCCAGCCAGGGCCCAAGGGTCAGGAAGGAGGGGAGGGTGTAGATGGCGTCCAATCGGAGGCTGCCGGAGTCGCGGCCGTCCCGCCGCCAATCGGCCAGGGCGCCCTGCAGCGACGCTCCTTCTCCGCCAGGGCTCCTCGCGGGGCGGGGGTGGGGGAACGGCGCCCAGAGAAGCAGGGAGGTGGCCAGGGACCCGGGGCCGGCCCCCGCTTCCCCCCCCCTCCTCCTGCTTCACAGGCCCAGCCCCGCTCTGCCTTTGATTAAAACCGCCCAGTCAGTGGCTCGCAGGGCGCAGGGGGCGCGGTGGGCGCAGGCCCCTCGGGAGCCCGAGCCCCTCAGACCCCTAGCCCTCCCGGGAGAGGCCAGTTCCGCCCGCCTTCACCACACTCCCTCCCCCTTCCCCTCTCTGTGGGAAGGAGGCAGCTGGGGCGGGGGTGGCCGCGGGAGCGTCTCGCCCGTGTGATCGTGCCGAGAGCCGGGAATTTGGGGCCATGTGGGAAAGACATTAGTGCCGGCCGCCCTGCCAGCCAGGAATGCGCCCCCCGCTCCGCAGCAGCCGCCTGCCTGGCTCAGAAACAGTGACTCACCCGCTCCGTGTTCCCACCCCCTTGTCGTGCACCCTCCACAGCCCACCACAGGCCTGGCCGCCGGCTTTCCAGCCTCCCAGCCTTTGCTCGGGCTGGTCTTGTTACCTGCTTGGCCCGTGCTCCCGTCTCTTCCACTCTCTTGTGATAATGAACCAGATCGCGCCTCCATGGGGGAGTCCTCAGAACCCCCTTCCCAGGCCTGTGTATTCTCTGGACTCTGGCACTGGTTGGAATACTCCTTTGGGACTCAGCCTCTCCAGCTGGCTTCCTCAGGCCAGAGGGACTCACCTCTGGCCGCGCACCCAGCCCTGGACCAGGAGCCCAGGGCAGGTGCACAAAAAAGAAAGGAGTCCATGTAACCTGTGAAGTTTGGGAAGCAGAGCACTCTATGCGGAGTACTGATTCCTCAGGTTCCTCTGTGACCTTGGAATAATAAACAACGCCATTTACCTCATAGGGTGTGTGATCCTGGATCCCTTACTCTCCTGACCGGGCCTTGCTTTCCTCATCTAATGCAGTAGGTTTAACAGTACCCTCCCCCTGTGCTAACAGGGGCCACCTGGCTAGAAGCTTTGGCCTGCAAAGTCCTCAGCTGAGGGCCTGCAGCTGAGAGGGACTCCCGATTCTGGTAGCGATGGTATTCTCTTCACCACAACTATTCAGTGAACACCTACTATGTGCCAGGCCCCAGGCTGGGTACTTTCTAGACGTTATCTCACATCACCCCTGCTTCAGCCCTGGGAGGCAGGTTTTTGTTATTATCCTTCTTTTACAGATGAGGAAACACTGGGGCTTGTCAAGGGGAAGGCACTGACCCGTAGACCCACAGTCTTCAGAACATCGGCCCACACCCAGGGTTCTGGTCCCAGCGCCCCCAGAATTCTCCAGAGCCCACTCAGGACCATCCCCTAGGTCTGACTCTTCCAAAGACAAAACAGCTCCAGTAGGCAATTCCTTGCAGCCCCATCCCTATCAGATGCCTCCCACCGACCTCCCACCTCTCCCAGGTCTGTCTCTCATAACTTTTAATAAGAGGTAATAGTGTCAAGCAGCGGGCATCAGCTTCATTTTTAATTATCTAATTTACATTTAATTTTCCCCACCAATGTGATGCAGTTTATGGATGTTTTACTTAAAAGCATCCATTTATGGGCTGAGAATAAGTTCACAAAATGAATGGGTAATGTTTCTCTTTTAGAGGCCCCTAGTTCAGAGTGGGGGACCCCACCTGGGGCCTTAAGCCCTGAGACCTAGCAGTCAACATAGTTCTTGACACTGGAAAAATTAATAAACAGATATCCCAGAAGCTTCTCAGAGCATGCATCTCCCTTTCTAGCCTCCAGAAAGAATGATTGTTGAGTGCTTTACTCTACTGGACACTTAACAGAAATATCTCACTTAATCCTTGCAGCGACCCTAATGAATAGGTACTATAAACACCTGCTCAGGGCACCTGGGGGGGCTCAGTCTATTAAGCATCTGACTCTTAATTTATGCCAAGCAGACTCCATGCTGAGCACGTGGGGCTCGATCTCATGACCCTGAGATCATGACCTGAGCTGAAACCGAGAGTTGGGCGCTTAACTGGCTGAGCCACCCACGTGCCCCTCTTGCTCCCTCTCTCTCAAAAAAAAAAAAAAAGGAAAATGAAAAAGGAAAGAAAGACAAACACCTGTTCTACGGATGGACAAAGACCCAGAAAGACGAAGTGTCCTGCCCAAGGTCACACAGTCATTGAAGGCGAGAGCTGGCATTGCCAACGTAGACCGCGTGACTCAAAGCCTGCTCAGCACTGCAGAGCTGCGTGACCCCTCTGAAAATCCACGCCTGGCCCTGCAGACATCAGCCCCAGACTTTGAGACCTTGGATCTGCGGGGAAGTGTGCCTTCTGGTTCTCAAGATGCCAGTGGAGTTGGGTGACAGGGCGAGAGGGAAGGAGCAGGACTCAGTGACTCACGTTTCACAACAGCAGACCCCCCAGGGTTCCCTGAGAGCTGGGTTTGGTTTTCCAGGCCTCTCAGTGCTCAGAGGCTGTGACTATCCATGGTGCATTCCATGGGCTCCAGGAAGGTCCTGGAAATAGTAGGGGGCACCCATGTTTTCTTCCACCATTGGTCCACTGATGACACCGGGCCTCCTCTAAAGCAGAGGAGATGAGCCAAAATTCTGGTTTCTAGGAGAGAAGAGAGAGTATGAGATCCAAAATGAAATCTGAGCCCCGGGCTGGTGGGAAGAAAATATAGGCCTAAGGCAAATGGGCAGTGTTGATACTCATCTTGAACCCAGCTCCTTGTGGGCACTGTGGACCCTCAGCTCAGCCTTAGCCAAGACTGGGCTGAGAGGTGGCACAGACTCTCCCCAGCCTTGGTCAAGTCCAAGTGGGTGAGCACTACAGACAGTGACTCCATGCCTCAGCCAGGCTTTGAGCAAATGGACAATGAAGACACTCACCTGAACTTCACCCACAGCCAGGGTGGGCAGTGTGGGTCCTCAGCCCAAGCCTCAGCCAGACCCTGGGCCGGAGGGCAGTGTGAGCCCTTCCCCGGTCCAGATCATGCTCACAGACCTGGGAGCTCCTGTGAGATTTGGGGGAGCTAAGCCCCACCCTACTGTGGGGACACAGACCGATATTTCACCAAATGCCTGTGGGTCCCAAAAGCTCAGCTCACCAGTGCAGGACAAGAGAGGGCCACCTGGAACACAAAGGCCCAGTTAGCGCCCCTTGATCTGCCGCCACCTCTCCAGTCTCCGTGTGCTTGATAGAAAAGGGAGATTATGACCCGCGGCGCACTTCAGGGAGCTGCGGGGACTACTACGGTCATTAAATGAGATGGGGCAGTCTCTCCTCCATTCCCGAGCATCCCCTCTTCCTGGTAGCTCCTTCATTGCACGGAAAGGGAACCCAAGGCCTGGAGAGACCCAAAAGATTCCCCCAAGATCACACAACAAATTGAGGTCAGAGGCGGAAGTGGAACCCAGGCCTGGGGCTCACCCAGGGGCGGGAGTGACCTTAACCCCATGGACTGTCGCACGGTGCGGGGTAAGCTGCACCTTGGCCCCTGGTCCAGGCCTAGTGTGTGTGTGTGTGTGTGTGTGTGTGTGTGTGTGCGCGCGCGCGTGTGTGTTGCTGTGGGGGGGGTGTGTGTGCAGCGGACAGGGTGTCAGGGGAGCTGCCGCCGCCGCCTCCCTGGTATTTTTAGCCTCGAGAATGAGCTGAGCTCAGGGCTCTGAACAACCATCGGCAGTGAGGGAAATGGGAAGGTCCCCGCCACCCCTTCCTCCCACCGCCAGCCTGGAGCCAGGTTTGGGTAGTTGGGGGTGTGGGTAGCCTGGAAGGGGGCAGAGAAACCCCAGGGAGTGGGAGCAGTCAGACCCTGAGACCCTACACCCCACCCCCATCTGGGTTGTTTTTCCAAAGCTCCCTTCCCATGGGGTGCATCAGAAGCCAGCCAACCTGACGCAGATAGGCACCCCCCTCTCACCCCCTGCTACCCTCGGCTTCCCCTGCTAGGAGCTCCGGGCCAGCTTTCTCCTGCGCTGCCAGGTCAGAGCTGCAAGGTTCCCATGACAACGGAGGACAGCAGCAGAGGCTGCTGGCCACAGGGTCAGGGGTGAGGGGGGTGTGGGTGGCAGAGCAGAAGGGAGGAGGCCTCCACAACAGTGGGGGAGGGGGCTGGAGCGAAGGACCCCGAAATTACAGCTCCCTCCTGAGGCCTAACACCCCAGGAAAGGCCTAGAACTTTGCCTGATTGATGCCAGAAGGGACTCCATTGCACTGACTGGGGAAGCCAGGCAAAGGAAGGGTTGGCTATGCATTTGGTCATGTGATCATGAAGCCAACTAGGGGGTATGGCTTGGGTATGGCTTGGATAGAAATCCTAGCCCCGTGCCTCCCAGCCCAGCACTCTGCTGCTGCTTCTAGGGTCTTGGAGGTAACGGGGGGGGGGGGGGTCCAGATGTCCCTATATCCCCATCTCCAGGAAGTGAATGGGTTCTACAGCCCTCCAACCAATCTGGCTTGGATTCCTCATCCTCTCATGAGTGGTCAGGGCCCCAAGCCTGGCCCCCCATTTGCTAGCACAGGGTATGTTTTAGTTTCCTTGGATGGGGACCTGACAGGGATCACAGCCCCCTGCTGACTCCCCACCCCAGGTGCAGGGACAGGGGTGATGGTCAGGCATTTGCCGCACATACCCAGGTTGATTGAAGATTTCACTCCAGACCTAAGTCCCTTCAAAGACTGCCCAGGTTCCAGAACCATCATCGGCTTCCACTGTCCCCAAGACAAAACATACACACTCATCCTGGAGTTTGGGGTTGTCTCTGCAGTCCCTGGGGCTCCCTCCGGTATGGTCCCCGCACTGCTCTGGAAGTACCAGTCTCCACGTCTCCTGGGTAAGCAGCATGGTCCTTTGAGGCTCGGCTCCACTCACTCCTCCAGGAAGCCTTCTTGGCTTTTCCCATCCACGCAGATCTCTTGCTCACCAACGGGTACAGGGCTTGAGGGTTCACAAGGCCCTTGCACACGGGATTTCTCATTCTACCCTCCTAGCATCTCTGAAAAGGGATGTTACTTGCTGATGAGTAAACTGAGGCCTGGAGAAGAAGCTTCTTAGAGAAGGTCATACAGCCTGTGATCATCAACCTGGGACCTGGCTGTGGGCCCCTTTTTCTCTTGGCATCCCCTCTTGGCGGTTCTCAGCCTGTGGGACTC
This sequence comes from Potos flavus, assembly GCA_028534135.1. Lineage (NCBI taxonomy): Eukaryota > Metazoa > Chordata > Mammalia > Carnivora > Procyonidae > Potos > Potos flavus. Next base: position 26,324,911 of record CM052895.1, read on the forward strand.
AGCCCCAACAGCCTCTTCCTCCAGCTCCTTAGACACAGAGGGCCGTGCCCTCCGCCTCCAGCTCATCCAATTATTCAGCATTACTGAGCACCTAACAGGTGCCAACAGGACAAGCCCTTCCCCGTTGGAGCTCACCTTCTAGCTGGGAAGACCAACACGTGAACGAGTATGGTCCCAGCAGGGCCGTGATGGGGGCACCTGGGGCAATGGGTGCGCAGACCCCAACCACAGCTCTGCCTGCCTTAGGTCCCACCTGCCTCGGGAATTTTACTCCCATGTCTAACCTCAGTCCCACTAGCTGCAGCCCCGAGAAGATGTTGATGTGGGTGACTGGCTGAGAAAGGCCAAGACCCAGGTCCCTGACCCCAGTGCTTAATCAACCAGCGACCTTACTCTTTACCTGCCCGGGATCGATCCCCTCTCTTGACCACTTCCACAGACCCCCGGGATGGGTAGAGGAGCTGGCTGGACAGCAGGCCCATTAGGGTAGAGCTGGCAGATCCACTGCCCTCCTCTGACCCCCCAGTCGCCAGCTCTGCTCTCCGGAGAACAGTAGGGCCAGCAGAACCAGCAGGAGCTGGGCAAGGGTCAAAGCCTCCTCTTCGAAGCCTCCCCAGTTGGACTGGGGGCTCTGGGGGCTGCAGGAGGCAGGGCGGGCTCCTGACCCAGAGCCCAGGGCCCTCGCCAGGGGTGGGGGGTCAGGGCACGGGGCCCCCTCGTGACAAAGCCGGCTGCAGGGCGATTAATCTCATGAGGACTGTGCATCAGCCCCCCATTCCACAGCCTCCCATGGTCAACCCCGCCTGCGCTGCCCTGGGAGTTAATCTCCGCTCCGGGGACTTCTCAGCCGCTGTCACGGCTGCATTAATTCTGAAGCAGAGGGAGGCAGGAAGGAGGGAGCACAGATGGGGGGGTGGGGGGTGGAGAGCCTCCTTGGGAAGGTTTCATGGTCAGCGGCTGTTGAGGAGGGGTCCCAAAGGATTGGGCCTGGGGCCCCCTTCAAGGCCCTGCCCTGGATGAGGAGTGTGGGGGGGGCATCCACATTATCCCCCTTAGACCAGCAGAACCCTTGCACCCCCAGCCTCTAGCCCTCGGCCACCAGCTGAGCCCCAAATGCAGTTTGCAGTTTTGACAGCAGATGTCTCTGCTATTATGATTTATCAAAATGCTTAAGGTAAATAATGCACACACACTTATAGGAAAGGAAGCGGGAGGCAGAAGGTGGGAAGGCCTGAATGGGGTCAGGGGACTTTGGGGCAGAGGACTCAGAGTTCACCTCTGTCCTCAGCTCTCCCCACTCAGACCCGAGGCTTGATCCCAGCCTGGCCCTGGGGAAGGCGGGCAGGGGTAACAGGGGCGACATCAAGCCTGCCCAGCAGCCTTGCCCATGCCTGGTCCTCAGGAGGTCAGGGAGCGGATGGGCCTGTCTTGCCGGCGCCCCGCCAGGCCTGGGAGGCGGCCACCTGAGGGAAGCGCTGAGCCAGCCTCACACCTCAGCCACGTTTCCATGGCTTCGCTGCGTCCTGGCTCCCGAGGGCTCTGTCGCCTTATACAACGGCGGGCACTGCCCTGGCCCTCACCATCGCAATCCCTCCCCCCGGAACCCAGCGGCTGCCTACGTCCTGCTGCCACAGAGCCAAAATTCAGCTCCGGGCGCTGCCTGTCCTGGGCAGGCCTCAGAGCTGGGCGAGGGGCTGGCAGTGTGGTGGGAAGTCGCCACGGAAGCTGAGGCCCTTGGAGGTTCAAGCTGCACCCACTCTGGGTCCCCGCCAATACCCAAATCCTGTCATTCCAGCGGAGGGGGCTGCGATCCTGATCCTGGGCTACCCTCTCACCCCCCACCCTCACTCCACACAGCACTCTTTGTTTCCAAACCTTGCTGGGTTGAAGAACTTTGTTGGGTTTTCTGATTTGAAAAGCAATATATATTTATTGCAACAACAACAAAGAGTGAAAAAACAAAGAGTCAGAAAGTGCAGAAAAGTTTAAGGAAGTAATGCTTGACCCTAATCCCACATCTGGGCATGATCACAGGCAGCATGCGGGGTGGGGGTGGGACACTCCTTCCAGCCCGAGTCTGAAGCATAACCAGGTGTCTAAGGGCTGGCCTCTGAAACCAGAGGAACCCAGCTGCGTGACCTGGTGTGTCTTTCCACTTCTACCTCTCTGAACCTCAACTTTCTCATTTGTACAATAGGGTAACTAATCAATGCCCTCCTCCCGGGTTACTGGGAGGACTAGGTGTGCAAGGAAGTGCCTCGAACCGGCCCAAGGCCTGGCACCTGGGGCTACAAGCTCTATGCCGTGTGAGGCCCGAGACTTCACTAGCACCTCTAACCAAGGGTAGAGACGCAGAGTATGGAGGTTTCAGCGGGCTAAGGAAAAGGGGCTCTTTCTAGTAAGTCTCCCCCACCTGCGAATAGCACTCCAATTAGGGTTGAAAATGCAGGAGAGGGAAAAAAGGCCCAGGAAGAGATCATGTGTTTACTCAGCCCACAGAGGCGTCCTGGTGCTAATACCATCCCCACTCAGCTGCGGGCCGCAGCCCCGAAGCCTGGCGATGCCACCCAGAGTGATCAGTACGGTGACGGGGTGGCGCAGGGACACTGAGCGTGGCCTGCTGGGGTTGAAAGGGCCCCGGAGGAGGGAGCACCTGAAGAGGAAGGCATCAGTCAGGAGGGAGAAGGCAGGAGGAAACGGACCAGCTTCTGACCCATCGTCTGGCGTCAGGAGACTGGGGTAGCTGGCTACCAGAGCCCCCAGACCCAGTGCCCCCCCCCCCCCGGCACTCCGTACCCAGGCCTAGAGCCCTGGAGGACCTCCGCTCTCCTCCCCCCGGGCCCGCCCCATCTTCACGCCCTGCTGCCTGGAATCTGAGGCAGCCCTTGTTCTCTGGCAGGAGGGGAATTTAATGCCGCCGAGGGATGGCAGGTCGACAGGCGAAGAGAGATGAAAGTGTCCGCTCTGGCAGCCGGGTCGGGGCCTCGGGGGGACCCTCCTGCAGCCCCGCCATCCTCCCCAGCCATTCTCCACCCTGCGTGGCAGGAAGAGCCCTCAGGGGGCCCTCAGGGAAGATGTGGACCTCTGGGGACCGGAGGGCCTGCAGGGCTGTGTGACCTTGGGGGGCAGCTGGGCCTCTCTGTGCCCACTACTTGCCTGCAGGGTGCCTGGGCCAAGGTCTATGTTATTAACATGCTGGTGGCTGTCTGTTCCTCCCTCACCTTGGCTGTTGTCAGCATTGCCTGTCAGCATAGGGCCCCGGGTGGCCAGTGGGGGGGCCCTGGGCGGGCTACACAATGACCTCCATCCATCCACCTCTGGCACCTGGGAGGGAGTGGGAGCTGCTGCTGCAATCAGGTCAGGCCTAAGCAGCCTTGACGGCAGCCATGCCAAGTGGCCATCACCACCTCCTTTGTGACTGCAGAGAGCTAAGTCGAGCCTGGGAATCGAGGCTAAGGCTCCAAGGCGGAATCTGCCCCATGAGCCAACAGCCCATGTCCCTGTTGGAGATGCTGTGGGTCTTGGCACGGCGAGGTGGACTTGTTGCTCTGGAAAGCGCCCTGCCGAGTGCCTCGCCCCACCCCCCACCCCCTGGTCACGTTGCCCTTCTTTCCTAGAAATAGGCAGGCCAGGGTGGTTGGCCAAGGTCACCCATCAAGGGTGCACAGATGCGTGCATGCGCGTGCACACACACTGACACATGGTGACCAAGGAAGAGGACCCATGTGTTCAGACTCCCAGGTCCCCTTTCCCTTCCATGGAGGCACATGGTCCTCCCAAAGCAGCCTGGTACAAGGTGTGGAGGCCAGAAGCCCGAGTGCTAATCAGACCCTTGCTACCATCTTGCTCTGTGACTTGGGCACGTCACATACCCTCTCTGGGCTTCAGTTGGACATCCGTAAAATTGGTAGTAATAATCCCTATCCTGATGATTTTTCTGAAGCCAAAGAAGTAAACTTACTCGATAACCTAAAACCATTCCAGACTGGAGACAGCCTCCAACTAGCCTTGGACCAGAGGGAAGTATCCATGCGGAGAGCCTAGCTCCCGGCCCACACCTAGTCCGCTGCAAGGGCCGGGCCGCCTCCTCCCTCCTGGACAACAGGACCGCAGCGAGCTCCTAGCAGAGGCTCCAAGGCCCAGCCGGAGTGCCGAGTCAGGTCAGGGCATGAGACGGGGGCCCCAGCGCCGGTGGGAGTGTGAGGGCACCAAGGGACTAGGTCAGGCCAAGCCTCGCGGCTTCAGCGGGGAGGGGGCGCCTGGCAGGCGCTGGGCAGGCTGGGATGGGGAGAGGCCTTTGGCGGCCACAGAGAACAAAGAGGCTGGGGTTGCCAGGATATTCTGTGGAGCTGGAGCTGGTGGCAGGGCCGGGAGAGGGGCCGTGGCAGCCGTGGGAACCGCGCCTGCTGCCCCCACGCCAGCTCCCCCACCCGGACTGGGCCTCAGGGCCCGGCTGCAGCTAAGAGGGGCTGCCAGGGACACCACTGTCCTCTGAGTTGCGTGCTGTCGGGGCAGAGACCCAGGCAACGCTGGACACCGGGCCCCACATGGCACACAGTGTCAGCCCCCGAGAGGACCGCAGGTGCACGCTGATGCACGACGTCACGAGCACACACCCACGGTTATGCAAGTGGTGTCACAGGGTCCCAGCTTGGCCTACCGCCAGCATCACACCCTCCCATGGAATCCCTGGTGTCAATCTCTGGGCCACACCCATGAGGGCTACACAGACACAATGTCACAAACCACAAACACTCAGCCAGTGTCTGTCACGGGCTTGTGCGTGCCACACATCAGTGTCACAGCTCCAATGTCACACACACAGAGTTGGCCCGTGTCACACACAGCACACTGGGTCTGCTACGGGCTTGCACAGTGTCATAGGATTACACGTGCCACGTTGCTGAGTATCCCAATGTGTGGCTACTGACATCGTACCCTAACCCATAGCCATGTGAGGTCTCCCAGAGCCTGTCACACACTGTCGCAGGCCTGTTTTCGTGTCACACACAGCCACACTGTTGCACAAGGCCTCACACAGTTGTCAGGATCTGTCTGTCTCTCACAGAAATCTGAAATCTGTCTTGAAATTTGTCTTTCTCTCACGCACACATACCCCCACGGCTACATGGGGGCTGGGTTTGTCTCCAGCCCCGTGTGTACCCCCAAGCACCCCTGCCATCCAGGTGGGGGAAAGGAGAGCACAGGCTGAAGGCTCTCAGGTCACCAGGAGGTCGGGCTCCCAAGGGCAGCAGAGGGGAGCGGAGGGCACCCCTAGGGAGGGGAATTGGGCATACAGCTCCACAGGGAGCCCGCCTCTAAGTACTTCTCCGTCAGCAGGAGAGCAGCAGGGGTGAGCCAGGACCAGAAGACACAAGAGGTAGGAGATACACAGAGAGACGCGAGGAGACGGGAACGACGCACAGGGACTCAGAGACGTGGGAGGATGACAAGACACAGAGACACAGAAGAGCGTCAGAGACCAACAGAGACCGACAGGAGAGAGATTGAGAGACAGTGAGCCAGAAGCAGTTAGAGATGGACGTGCCGGAGCAGGGCCTGGTCAGGGCTGGAGCCCGCTGGGGGACGGGGCGCCAGCTCGCCCACTGGAGGGGGAAGTAGGAGCGGAAGGTGAGGCGGCCAGGGCTTTAGGGAGGACCCACACCCTGGGCAGAGAGTGGGGGACATCTTGGTGAGATTCAGGTGAATAGCTTCAAAATAGCAACCCCAGCTGCCATTAGACCGAGTTCTTATGATGAACCAACCCTTCCCTAGAGTGATCTCATTTCATCCTCGGGCAACTTTATGGAGGAGAGAAAATTATTGTCCCCGTTTCCCAGATGAGGGTACTGAGGTCTCATCATGTGTTCAGCTCACAGCCATCCCCACCCCGGGCCGGTCATCCTCCAGACAGAGGGACTGGCCTCCCATTGCCACAAGCAGAGCACAGAGGCCGAACTGGAGGGGGTGAGGGGCTTCCGTGCTGAGGGGTCGGCCCAGGAGCCATGGCCGGGCTGTGGGCTGGCACACTAAAAAGGTCCAGGCTGGCTGAGTCACAGCAACCCCCTCCGGGCTGGCACCGGAGCCGTCCACCCCACACCTGTAGGCATGCCAATGAGGGCTGGCCGAGGCCATCTGCGGCCTGCGTGCTGCCAGCAGCAGGGCGGGGGCAGGCCGGGGCCTCCTGCCTGGGTGCCCCCTGCTGGCCAGGCTTCCCACCCCGCTGCCCCCCCAGGACGCCCACTGCAGGGCCTGGAGGTGCTGCAGTTTGCCTTGTGCGGGGGTGGGGAATGAGGGTGCCCCTGGCGGCAAGGCCTCCCCCTACTCCCCGCTGGACGCCCCCCTTCGGCAGAGCCGCCTGGAGAGATCACAGGCAGCCACATGAAAGGGAATTTTTCCCAGGCAGAGCGGGAGTTGAAAGCCGCCTCCCACCACCCCCGCCGACCCCCGCTGTGCCAGGCCAGGCTGCCGAGCTCCTGTGCTCCAAGGGAGCTCGTGACACCGGGAAGGGGTTGGGGGTCGGAGCCCCCACCCCACATGGGCTGCTTTTTCTCCTCCCAGGAACAACGGCAGAGGCAGACCATCTTCCCCAGCCCATTGCCCACTCCCCTTCACAAGTTGCCCCTTCCCTCACCCCAAAAATCCCTCACCCACCTGAAGCGAGGCCATTGTCAGGAAGTCCTTCTTCAGTCTAGCCTCCATCTCAGCCAGGCTCCGGGGCAGCTGGGTGGGAAGAATGTCTGCCCGTCAAGTGGATGATGGGTCTCAGCCTGCAGGCCGGCCTCTGTGATGTGCAGGGGTGGGGGCCATGCAGCTGTCACCCCTTCCTGTTCAGGCTGCCTTGACCTAGACCATGTGGCTCTGGGGTGATTTCCCCAGACATCTGGCCTCTGAGGTCGCAGATGACCTTGCGCCAACAAACTTTCTGGGGGTGGGGAAAGTCGCTCAAGAACTGAAGCCAAGGATACCCGCCCCCCGGCCACCGCCCCCAGCTCCAGTCCAGCCGCCCTCAGGCCCGGAGAGGGCTATGGCGGGGTAGGGGTGTTTCTGTGTGCGTTCTGGGCACAGCCAGGTCCCCACAAATCTGGGTTAAAACTGCTTGCTGGGGATCACCTCAGTGGTTGGAAGAGCAACAGATCCCTGCAAGAAAGAAAGCAAGCGAACGGGCAGCTTGGGCCCACCTCCGGTCCTGCTGGCTGCTCCGCACCGGCCAGGCCCTGCCGACTTAGCTAAATAGAGAAGGTGGCCCCAGGTGAGTGAAGGTCCCCGGAGGTCCGGGTTCTGAGGTAGGGGGTACAATCAGGCAGGCGAGAATGTTCCAGAACCAGCCATTTCCAGATTAACAGCACTTCCACCACGCCAGCTGGGCTGGCTGTTCCTGCTTGACCCCCCTTCAGGATCTGCCTGGTCCAACTCCCCAAGAGACCCCGACACCCCATGTCCCTTCTTCCTTCCCCAGGTGGCTCCACATCGCCCCTGCCCAGCAACAGCCCCCAAACCAGCCCCCCAAATCGGAGAGCAAGAAGCCAGCGGTGTGCTTCGTGACACAAACATGCATTCGTTTTATTCACAAAACAGCCTGGTTTCCTAAAACAATACAAACAGCATGTTCATCAGCAGGAAGCTGGCCGTGGGCAAGGGGGCCCAGGCCGCAGGGGGTCCCCCCGGGGCACCCACACCCACCGGCAGGGGGCCACGCAAAGAAGCCCTTTCTTCTGTGGCCATCAGCAAGGCCAGAAAAAAAGGACTTATTCTCTCTAAGGGAAGTAGCCAGGATCGGAAATATCGAGACATGGGCTCCCCAGATCTCAACGGAGAAAGGAACAGAACTTTCATTTTCGCAAAATCATCATTGTCGGGGTGGGGGATCCCGTTCTGGGGACCGCGAGTACAGCGTGGGCGGCCCGGGCCCGGGGGTGGGTGGGCTGCTCCCCGCCCCCCCTTGCGAGCTCCTGGCCGCAGCTCTGCACGCATGGATGGATACAGAGGGGCTTCGACGCGGCGCCATCGACATTCTCTTTATAAACGTGAGTGGATTCTCCAGGCAAACTATGCACTATTTCATGGTCGGAAAGAATCAAAGGAAGTTTAAATGAGGGTGGAGTTAAACTGTGCTAAATTACAGTAGTGCTTATTAGTAACTAGATTTCAAAAGGTTACAGAAAATTTACATTCTCTACACAAAAACTGCATCTCCTGCACAGACAACATCGACATCGACACAGGAAGGAAACTGATTGTCCATTCTTTGCCCAGGAAGTCTCGGTACTTTATAGATTCGTCTCTACCTCTTTTTTGTTGTTGTTGTTGCTGTTCTTCCGAAAAAGCAGTTAAAATTTTTTTTTTCCTTTTTCTTTTTATACTAGGGACGTGGAGATGTTAAAACGACAACAAAAAATATATATATAAAAACAGGAATGAAATCTGTGAGAGAATATTTTTGGTTCTAAAGACGGGTGCATCCGTTTGTCTTCGCCCGAATCCCTTGCCGGAGACCACACGAGCAGTGACATTGCACGGAGAGGGCAGCTTTGGGTTCCCGCCGCCGTCACTGAAACCACCGGAAGGCGGCTCCCGTCGGAAGCATCACCTTCTGGCGGGGGCGGGAGACAAAAACAAGGAGAGAGTTCAGTCAGCGTCCGGCAGGGCCTGGTGCAAAGACGCTCCCCCGTGGACGGCCTCGTGGCGGAGGGACGGGCCTGGAGTGAAAGGCAGCCACCCCGTGGAGGTCCTGCCATCCTGACCGGGTCAGAGAAGAAGCCTTGGCCCGCGGGGCCGCTGGAGGGCCCGGAGCCCCCTGAAGCCCCCTGAGCCACTGTGTCCAGGAACCCTGCTTCCAAACAGGAAGACCCATTCCCCTGGTCCAAAGGCCACGAGCGCCAGGTGGCTGTGGGGCATCGGGGGCTGTGTGCGTGGTTCTGTTGGATGAGCAGGGAGCGTGCGCACTGGAGGCCTGTACAGACGTGGCCTCGAGCTGTGCTACGGTGGGTAGTAGTGTGTGCAGCCGGGGTGGGGAGGAAGGATACTGGCTGTGTTAAGAGGCTACATCTATAGTAAGACTGTGGACCGGGCGGGGAGGGGGGGATGGGTGTGTGTGTGTGTGTGTGTCCACATGAGATGACAGCGGGTGCCTTTGTGCGCGTACAGGTGTGTTCTCTGGGCAGGAGAGCAGATATATGAGGTCTGGGGCTTGGGGGTGGGGAGCAGCCACGGCTGGGATGTCATTATTGTTTTCCAACCATTCTGAACATTTGCGTCCGGCCCACTCATAGAGGGGCGGGGCCGGGGCCGGGACAGCAGGCTGAAAAGATGCTTTTGTACCCAGGCCTGGCACCACTGCTAGGCTGCCACGGCTGGGGGCACAGGGACAAGCTCTGCCATGAGGGTGGAGAGAAAGCAGCATGGGAACCCTTCTGCCTGCTCTAAGCCCCTTCCTGTTCAGGCTGCCTTGGCCTTGACCATGTGGCTATGTGGTGATTTCCCCAGAAAGCCAATCATGCCGAAGTGGACAGGCCTGGCCTACACCCCAAGATCACAGCCACCCCCTCACCCTAGGCCCATAAGGACCCCTGGTTGTTTTACCTACGCAGCCAGACTGACCTTGGGGCCTCAAGAAACCCCATTATCTGTCAATGAGATGTCTAGATGCAGGGCTCTTCCAGGCTTCAGGGCAGGCAGTGAGCACAAGGGCGGCCTTAGGGAAAAGACTGGGCTCTGAAGGAGTGAGTGAAGGGCCTACCCTTTAAAGCCACATGGTCCACAGGACAGAACCCCTCACGTGGGACAAGGGAGAGCCCCAGAATCTCAGGGCATGGACTGGTAGCTTTAGGACACGTCTGAAAGTCAGAAACTTAGGACCTACATGGAAATCTCAATGGCTGGCCCAAAACTCCAGGAAGGGGTTCAGAATCCCCGGGTCTGACTGCAAAGGCCAGGCCCCCGCCTGGAACCAGCTGGCTGCCTCGCAAACTACGACCTACTGAGATCTCAGGGTGTGGCTCTGACTTTCTGGGTGGTGAACTGGTGTCTGGGAGCCTGCTCCGGAACCCCGGGGCCCAGGGGTCGACTGAGCGGCCCCCAGACACTGGCCCAGGCAGGAAAAGTAGGGCCGGGGGGGTAGGGCGGGGCTGGGTTCGGACTGCCGGCCAGACACAAGAGCCCACACACCTCCCTCTAAGGCGTCGTTACCTCCAGAGCAGCGGAAGGCTTCTTTTTGAGTTCCTCACATTTTCTGAATTTGCAAATCTGATGGCCAGTCTTTCGGTTCCTACAACTGCTGCACTGCTCGCAGTTGATGCGCCGCCGGCAGGGCGCGCACATGCCGCAGCGTTTCCGCTTCTTCTTGCCCGAGCTGATGGCTGAGGCCAGCTCTCCCTGCATGGGGTACTCGGCCAGGCCGGCCATGTGCAGCGCGCTCTCGGCCAGGAACACACCGGCCGGGGTCATGATGAAGAGGCCCGGGTTGATGGGGAAGGCGCCCAGGTAGGGGAAGTCGGACTGGCCGTTGAGGGCCTCGGCGCCCGCCACGGCCTCCATGTCGGGCAGGCCCGCACCCGCCTCGCTCATCAGCGGAAGGTGCTCCTGCACCACGCGCTTCAGCATCTCCGTGGACTGCGCAAACTGCTGCAGCGTCAGCTGTCCCTCGGCTGCCAGCTCCGTGGCCCGTTCTGCCTTGCTCAGCAGGCTGGCCACAGCACCACTTTTGTGCTTTGAGGTAGGGTTGCTTTTGTCCACGGCCATGGCCGCCGCCAGGTCGTGCCCGTTGGCCAACAGGGAGGCGGCTGCGGCGGCGGCGGCAGCCTTCTCGGCGGCCTCGCTGGCCATCATGCTGCCGCCGCCGCTGCCGCCGCCGCCCCCGAAGGAGGAGTAGTGGGAGAGAGGGCGGGAGCGGCGCAGGCTCTTGTTGAGGGGTTCACTGATGATGCCGCTCTTGTTCCGACGCTCGGGGGGAGGCGCGTCATCCGCCGCCACCGAGGCTGGCGCGGCCGCGGCCACCGCTGCGCTCTTGTCGGCCCCTCCTGCCTTGGGGCCGCCGCCGCTGCCGCCAGTGTTGCTGCTGCTGCTGCCACCGCTGTCCTGGGGGCTACTGCCAAGGCTCGACATGGTGGGGCCGAGGCCCAGAGCCCACTGCTGGGGGCGGGGGGCTGCCAACTGCGGGGGTGTCCACGGACGAGCGACGGCCCGGCTGCCCACAACCGAGACACCTGGTGGGCCCTGCTGCTCAGGGCAGGCACATGGTTAGCTGTCCACGTGGAAGGGTCTTCACTCTGTCGGGACAAGAGGGGACAGGGTCAGGGCGACTTCCCCCACATCCCCACCAGGACCAGCAACGGTATCGCCATCGTAACAACTGCAAGCCCTGCTGGGCAATTATCACGCGCCGGACCCAACATGGTTAGGTATTTTTTACATGTACTGGTTTTTTTTTTTTTTTAAGATTTTATTTAGAGAGACAGAAGGAGACAGAAAGAGAGCGAGCGAGCATGAGCAGGGAGAGGAGCAGAGAGAGAGGGATGAGCAGACTCTGAGCTGAGCACGGAGTCTGATGTGGGGCTCGATCCCACAACCCTGAGATCATGACCTGAGCCAAAATCAAGAGTTGAACGCTTAACTGACTGAGCCACCCAGATGCCCCTATCTATACTATTTCAGTTAAGACTCACAAGCACACTTTGAAGTAGTGGCTAATAATTCTCTATTTTACACAAGGGTTAGAATCGGCCATGAATATACAGTTACCAAGTGTCATGGTGGAGGCTCAGCCCGGGTCTGTACAGCCCCGGTCTCCAGCCAGTTCTTCCTGGGCTGGGGAGTAGGAAAGAACTGGAAATGTCTGTTGACCTCAGAAGGTTATAGAGCCACCTTCTGCTTCCTAATCTTCCTTCTCTGACCCATCTACAAAAGGATGTGGAACAGCCTCTGCAAAGCTTGAAGGTGTAGACCAGAAGTCTGGGAAGTTGCAGTGCCTGGGTGGCTCAGTGGAGGCGTCTGACACTTGAATTCGGCTCAGGTCATGCTCTCAGGATCCTGGGATCCAGCCCTGCCAGGCTCCGCACTCAGCGGGGAGGCCGCTTGAGATTCTCTCCCTCTGCCCCTCCACCTCCTTGCGCTCCTGTGCGTGCTCTCTCTCTAAAGTAAATAAATAAATCTTAAAAAAAAAAAAAAAGAAGAAGAAGAAGAAGAAGTCTGGGAAACTGCTCCCAGGCTCTCATTTGGCAATTCCTAATACATATGGATTATCTCAAGGCTCTGACAAGTCCTGCAGGGAAAGGAAACTGACTTTAAGAGGTTGTCAAATAGAGCACAGAATCCTTATTTCAAGGAGCATGCATCCTCCTGCTAGAGGGCAGGCAGCCCTGTGCCAGAGGATAAGCCCTCTCCTGTAAGAGAGGGGGGACTCGCTATACACATATCGACGCAACAAGCTTCCTCCTCACTCTCAAACCATAGTCATCATTACCTCAGACCCCACTATTGTCTCTACTCAAGTTTCTCTGCTGTGCTCTGGCCTGGCTCCCGGACGGGTCTGGGATGAGGTCCCAGTGAGAGCCCAGAGTTGGGGCAGGTTGTGGGCAGGAGGGGCCTCTGGCTAGTGCAGGTAGGGCTGAGAGTGGGTGTGACCCTCCAGGAAACAGCCTGTTCTTTGGCCATATCCACATTTCTGAGGTGCCCCTTCCTAGGACAGACCCTGCTCTGCTCAAGCCCCAGGATTAAGGCTTATGAGCAGCCAGGCTCCTTGGCCAGGAACTCTGGAAGACACTGTCCAGAAGGAGTGGAGTGGCAGTTTCCTCATCAGCTCTGGCTCTCTGGCGTCCCTTCCCTGCTTGCCTGCCGTGGCCCAACAACCCTGGGGAGAGGGGCGGGAGGGGCGGGCCCAGCCTGAGCAGCTGGCGGCTCAAGGGGGAGGCGCACATCTGGCCAGGCCTGTCCCGCCCTAGCCTTGGGGGCGGCACACATACATCTTTGTCCCCAGGCAACCCCACCATCCCCCAGTCACAGGACTCGGCGGGGCCTGGTCCCCGGGAGGTCATCTAGTCCAACCTTCTGCACTTCCAGAGGGGGAAACTGAGGCCCTGAGCCAGCAGGGACCCCTGCTCCAGGACTGCTAAAGAGTGGCCACAAGGAGAAGCGAGTGTAGGAGAGGGAACAGCTCCGTCAGGAGACAAAGATGGCAGGCATCAGCAGACAGCCAGACGCTCCCTGCCTCTCCCCAGAGGGCAATGGCCCACGTCCACCCCTTCCTAGTGAAGGTAGATGGGTGGTAAGGAAGGGCGAGGCGAGCTGGCGGATTCCACCAGGACAAACCCAGGAGGGCCTGGCAGGGTGTCCGGGCTGGGCTGGGGGTACCACAGAGGTGTGCTCTGGCCCACCTGCTAAGGCCTAAGCCCAGGGAGGCTCTTGACGCCCTCTTCAGAAATCAGCACCCCTCTAGGCAGCAGTGACCCTGGCTAGGTGTCAGAGACTAGAGCCAGCGACCATCACCCCATTTGAGCTCAAACACCCAGCCCTGGAGCACAGGATGCCCGCAGGCCCAGACCCGGTAAGTGGAGAAGATAGGAGAAGGCAGAAGCCCTTGGGCTGGAGAAGTGGGGGAGAGGCGGGGAGGGGAGCAGCCTGCGCCCTAGCCCCCCTGTGTGTCCCCGCCTCTGCGGCCTGCTGGCTGGTGGTGGCAGAAATCGATAGCTGCATTAACGCTGCTCTTGCTCTCCTCCCTCCCCCCCCTCCTCCCAGCTCCGGGATCTGGCTCTGTGTGCAGGGCGGGCAGGTCAATTAGAAGTCAGGTCCCTCCAACACGGGCCTGCGTTCAGGGCTGGTGCTCTGGCTCAGTCTCTCTTGCTTTTGTCTCCATCCTGAGTCTCGTGGTAGGGACCAAACCTCATGTTCTGTTCAGCTCTGGCCCCTTCTCGGATTCTCTCTGATCATTTCTTTTTTCCTTTTTTTTTTTTGGTCCTTCCTCAGGGACTTCCCTCTCCCAGGCCCCCAGGGTCCTGGGACCTACTGAGCTATGGAGCAGAGGACGTGATATGTCATCAAACAGGTGCTGCAGGCAGAACACTGATTTGCCAGCTGCAGAAACTGAAAGTGGGGAGTACACAAGGGGGACTGGCACCCAGGTGAACCTCTGTCCTCAAACCCCAGAATGGGCAAATGCCAACATCTAGTCAGTCCCCAAGGCCCAGTCTCTAAGCTTGTTCCAAATCTGCCCCTATACCTGGTTCATCTTTCTCCTTTAGATCCTGGGAAAAGCTGATGCCCTGGTCCCAGTGGACCACTGACCACAGGGCTTGTTTGCCCTACTCATGGTAGGGGAGGACATAAGACCTTCTTTCTCCCAGGCACCAGCCCTCTACTGCAAGGCACACAGCAGCCCCCTCCCAGGCCAGGAAGGGCCTGGCAGTGCCCAGGCAGCAGGGGAGGAGCTGGGGCTGCGTTGAAGCGGAGCGGGAATGAGCGGGAGGGAAAGCTGGCGGGCAGGCGGGCGGCGGCGGGCGCATCCATCATCAGCCCTGCCAGGAACGCATCCAGCCCCCAAAAAGAAATACTGCGCCTGAGGAGGGACAACAAAGGGCTCCGTTTCATCAGCAATGCGGAGCCAGCGCCCCGCCGCCCCGCCAGCCGCGGTCAGCCCACAAAGGACCCCTTTGTCCATGCAGGAGCCGGGCCGGCCGGGAGCTGGGACCAGGGGCTGACGGGTGGGGACAGAGCCCAGAGGGAGGGGGGTGAGGGGGGAACCAGTCCTGAGAGCTGGGGGGCAGAGGGGGACACGGGGGCAGAAGAACAGAGACAGGTGGTGCAGATAGAGGATCATGAGACAGAGAACTCGAGGGGCGGGTCAGAGAAAGAGGGACTTGGAGAGGACAGGGCAAAGGGTCAAGGTTAGAGAACAGAGCTTCACGGAAGCAGAAAACGGAGGGACTGGGCTCAGAGGGATCCAAGGCTCCTAGCCCAGCTTGGGAGACTTGAGGGTCTGACACACATGGAAACAGCGCCGAGGAGAATCCTAGACTCAGGGACCTGGGGACCAAGAGAAAGCAGTTGAACATGCCCGCGGCTCTGAGAGGGAAGCAAGGGGCGGATGGACCCCAGCCCACTCTGGCCCGCGGCCTAGGAAGCAGAGATTGATAGGGAGGAGCCTGAGGGTCATTGGGTTCTTGGCCTCAGGGCCTGGCCTCGGGTCCCAACCTCCTATTGGCTCTAGCTCCCTGGCTAAGCTGGGAAGACAGGCAGTCAAAGCTGGGGCCACTCTCCTGACACTGGGACCATCCCCTTGCCTCTACTCCCAGGAATTAAGCCAGCTGCAGAAGACACAGACCCACCCGTCTCCAACCAGCTCCCAGTACCAAGTGACGCTCAGGGTCCCATAACTAACTAACCCTATCAGTTAGCATTTATTGAGCACTGACTGTATCCCCCGCCTAAGCTTTACATGCTTTACATGTGCTCCTAAGCTCTACATGCAAACCTGGGAAATAGGAACTATTCAGCAGTTTCAGAGAGGAGGAAATTGAGGCTCAAAGAGGATCAAGCTGTCAGGCCAAGGTCAAGTGACTGGTTAGAATTTGAACCCAGAGCCCAAGTGTGAGCACCCTGCTGTGTGACCACCTTTGCTCTACAAAGTAGCCCAAGGCAAGGTGACCCATCTGTCCCAAGACTGCCCCCATCCCCCCCAGGGTTGTTACCGTGCCTGTCACCTTTACGTGGACGGGGGGGACGAGTTGTCACAGACCCCAGGGGAGTGTCTTCACCTGGGGGGCTTGGAGATGCCCAAGCAGGAACCCGGAATGCTGGGCCAGTGACATCATAATGCCAGCTGACAATGAGGTCACCAGAGGTGATGGTAATGCCCTCACTCCACCCTGAGCCCCAGGGAAGCCAGGATTCACCCCCAGACAGAGCCTGAGCCCTTCAGGCCAGACAGCAGTGGGGGAATGGGTCCTGGGGGGAAGCATGGTGCCGTCTGCACACAGACATGCACACGGGTGGCCCACAGTGGGATATTCTAGATGTTTAGTTGCACACATCCCTCCTCCCGATTACCTGACAGCAGCCCCACGCCCTGCGGTACTGGGGAGACTGCAGGATTCAGACTGGGCACTGCCCCGGAGGGGAACACAGGGGCTGGGCCGATGGTCACATGAACCGATATGAAATGAGCGCGGGAAGGCGACCAAGTGGGGCACCGGGGGCCTTTCTGGAGGAAGGAACTGCTAGCCTGTGACTTAAAGAGGAGGGGAGGTTACCAAAGGAGACATGAGCCTGAAACAGTTCTTAAGAAAAGGGGAAGAGGGGAGCCTGGCCGGCTTAGTCAGAAGAGCATGCAGTGGAGTGTGGGACTCTTCATCTCGGGGTGGTGAGTTGGAGCCCCACGTTGAGGGGAGAGTTTACTTAAAAAAAAAAAAAAATGGGGAAGAGGGTGTGAGGTATGGTCGTGAGGCTGGCAGGGTCCCAACTGGGCAGGGCACTGAGGCCAAGGGTAGGATTTTTTTAAACAGCTTTACTGAAGCATGGTTTACACACTATAAAATTTACCCATTTATAAGTGTACAATTCAATCATTTTTAATGAG